>CM077033.1:4998625-5607924 GCA_039090855.1 Macrothele yani
CCCTGCCATGGCCAGCCGCATCGCCGATTGAAATGTGTGAGATTCTTGGACGTAATGTACACACTCAATTGCTCCAATACAGTCTTCAGGAACTGAGGAGAGAAGGTTCAAGGTGCATGTTATGGCTTATCGCAGGACACCGTTAAGAATCTGTTCAACTGGATATGTTCCTGTGTAATGACAATGGTGTTTTACCACTTCCCCGAAAAGTTATTATTTAGTGAGTGAAGTAGAAAAACCTTCATGAATAATAATAACACTAAAAATTTTGGAATACAATACTATAAATTTCGCACAATTGCTGCTGAAAATTTTTTAATACCCAAAAGTTTTTCTAAAACCTGACGAAAACTTATTTTTAATAGTGAAATATAACTCAGTGCCGTAAATTTTTTTCAAAAGTTAAGGGAACTACTGAGAAATGTATTATTTTCCTTCCTCAAGCATGAATAAGGTGTACCTTGATATGTCATTCCTTCTCACAATCCGTAATTTACGGAGACTGTTTGCTTTTTTACGCTTTCCTACCGTGGTGTTGAAGAAACATATATGTCCAGCTTTGTCCGTCTGCAAGGCCGCATGATAACTGGTGTAAAAATTGTTCGATTTCGATGAAATTTTTAGTATGTGGTAGGGGACCACCTGGGAACGAACTCTATTGAAAATGGGACAAATGGGGCCAAAGGTCACGACGTAGGAGCAGCATCTATTCCATTTAAACTTATGCATCATAATCCTGCGTAAATATGGGTTCGATTTCAATGAAATTTTACTAAGTGATAAGGGACCGCCTGCTGACGAAAGCTATTTAAAATGGGTGAAGTTGGGTCAACGTTCAGGGCATAACAGCGGGATGCATTCCACTGCCCTTATGCGTCATGACGTGCGTAAAAATGGTTCGATTTCGATGAAATTTCAGTATGTGGTAGAGGATTACCTGGGGACGAACCCTATTTAAAATGGACGAAATGGGGTCAAAGGTCGGGACATAGGATTGCGATTCATTCCATCGCCCTTATCCCATATTATTATTAAGGTGGACGTCAAGTAATTGTGCTTCGTATACTTCCAATGGAAAAAGTTTTGTACACATTTCCTTCACAATTAAAGTCGTGTTCTGGCGATAAAAATTTGAACACTGATTAAAATAACTTTGCTATTATAACTTGGAATACTTAATATTTTCTAAAACATAACCATTATTATATTAAAAATCAATAACTTTTCCTTTGGTGTTGTTGAAACCAGAAAAAGGATGGCGCGACCTGTACTTTGATGACGTCCGTAGACAAACAAATCTTGGATTGCATAATTATTTTTATGTTTTAGAACATATTAAGTATTCCAAGTTATAAAATGAAGATATTTTAATGGATGTTCAAATTTTGATCCTTGGGAACGCATTATTTGTCCAGTAAAAAGATGGCGCGACCTGTACTTTAATGACGCCGCGTAGACCAACAAATGTTGGATTGCATAATTATGGTTATGTTTTAGAAAATATTAAGTATTAGGTGTAGTGGGGCCAAAGGTCAGGGCATAGGAGCGGGATGCATTCTATTGACCTTATGCGTTTATAACGTGCATCAAAATCTTTCGATTTCGAAGAAATTTTAGTATGTGGTAGGGGAGCAATTCCTGGAAAGGTCCTTATTGAAAGTGAACGAAATCGGGCCAAAGGTCAGGACATAGGAGCGGGATCCATTCCACTGCTCTTATGCGTTATAACTAACGTAAAAAAGGTTCGATTTCGATTAAATTTTAGTATGTGGTAGAAGACCACCTGCGGACATACCCTATTGAAAAGTGCCGAAATGGGGGTCAAAGGTCAGGACATAGGAGCGGAATGACTTCCATTGCCATTATGCGTCATAACTTACGTAAAGTGTTTCGATTTGGATGAAATGTTAGTATGTTGTAGGGACCTTCCTGGGGACGCATCCTTTTGAGAATAGGTGAAATGGATTCAAAGGTTCGGACACAGAATCGGGATCTATTCCATAGCCCTTATGCATCATAATTTACGTAAAATTGCTTCGATTGCGACAAAACTGTATCATGTTATTTCGGAGGTATACTGAACCAGTTCTGTTGAATATAACAGAAATGAGATTCAAGGTCAGAGCACAGTAGTGAGATTTATTCTATGAGCCATTTTCCTGAATATCACCGAAATGAGATCAAAGGTCAGGGCAGAGTAGTGAGATTTATTCCAAAGCCATTTTCCTCATAACTTGAGTAACAACTTGAGTAATGATTTCTAGTATGTTGGAAAGTGTATCATAATCAATGCTTTGCATGATTTTACTAATCGTTTCTTTGTAGTTAATACCACGATCACCTATAGCATTCATGATTACCATAATAACTCTATAGCTGTGGAATTAAGCTCTCTTTTCTGCACTCAAATAAACACCACGGCAAGAAAGAAGCGTAAATGAAATCAAGAATAGCTCACTGTAACTCAAAAATGTTCTATGGATCTGTAGCATTTGTATGATTCTATCAATCACAAGAATATCAGATTTTCGTCCAAGAAGCAGGATCCTCATTTTGGTGCCGTTTAACTTAAAACATGAAAATTTGTAGACCTGTACAATTAGTTATGAACTCATTTCCCTACCATTTATTTTTAACACTGCTAAAAAGAGAAAAAAGAGTTCTAGCATTTCTCACTTGCGCTGCAAAGCAGTAGAGACATTAAACACTTTCGAAAAAAATTGTAGATTTCCGAATACATCCATAGACATTCGAACCTATAGGTTTTACTACACCGTCATCAAGCTTATAACGGTAAAAATCGAACAGGTTATGGCGAAATTCTTGATCTCCCACTCATTTTCTTTTGAGAGGAGAGGTGTCCGTGGAGCCATCGTTTGCCTTTTGAAATTGAGCCTTTTATAAATGATGTTTCTTTACCGAAAAACTTATTTCAAACTGTATTCAAATGCAAAACAACAATTTTTAATGAGGTTTGGCATGTCAACGCACAGAAAAATTACAGCAGTCCGGAAGGTTTGATCTCTCTAATATTTCCCCTTCTGCATTTCTTTCTCAGCGTACATGTAATACAACACATTGAAATGATAGTTGCAAAGAAAGATTAGTTCTATATATCCTGTTTTGAAGGCAAGGTTTACATCTAGAATATACCAAATTTAAAATGTCAAACAATAAAGGATCTCTTTATGGTTCAACATATCAAGTTTGTATTTCTACCGAAAGTTCAGTATGGGTGTTATATCCCTAATGATATTTCAAAAATGTGGTAGCAAATGTGTTATTATAATTCAATCTGGGTGATACATGTGTTACTATAGTTCAATCTCAGTAATATATACACTCACTGGACAATGCAGATTTCCGCACCAAGAAGGAAGTTAATCGGATTGAACTGAAATTTTATGGACGTAATGATACAGACGAATGATACACATTGTGGCAAAAACGGAGCTGCAGGTCATAATTTTTTTTTTTTTTTTTTTTTGCAGAACCTGATGACGCACCCATAGTGGGTTTGAAAAATCTTACTGCGATTTTAATCCGGTTTTAATTGTAAATAAAAGTTCGTCTTTTAAATCTGCAATTATTTCCATATTTTTTTGCACCGCTTCTCGACAGCATTGAGTTCTTGGTGTATAGGAAACAGAGAAGATATTTTGCATGTCTGTAAGTCATAGACAGTGTTTTCGTGATTCAATGTATGTGTAACTCTATACACGTTGGGCTGAAATGTCAGTAAACAGCTTTTTTCTATATGCGGAACCATTGGACACTGGCACTATTTTGCATAAACATCCCGATAACACTGATCTTATCATTTGTGTTTGAAATTTTTTTTTCTTGATGACAATTCTCATTGCATAGGACATTATGAGTTTAATTGCTGGCATTTTATAATACAGACGAACCCGTATATAACTAAATTGATAGGACAGTCAAAGAAATTCAATATATGAGAACTTTGTTATAGCCTGCAGATAAAAAACGACTGTCTTTTGGCATTATTGTTACGACAGATTAAAACTAGTAAATTATATACTATTTGTGCATTAATCGAAGGTGAATAATTCTTGTCATTTGCCTGAAAAATAGAAGAAGCTAGAAAGATAATATAGGACAAAGAAGCGAGACATTTAACCATTGGAAATGTCAATATATCTGCCAAAATCTTGCCATTTTAGGCGTTATATGATATGTCGGATAAATAAGACCGACCTTGTTTGTTTCTTGCCTATCATTTTCAAATCCCTCTATTCCGGTGGTCAAGTTATTTCTAGATGCCAAACAATTTTCTATGAGGATTTGATTTTTTCTGAACACTGTTTTCAGGGCTTGCAAAAGTGGAGAGATGAGTGGTAAACACACAACATTTCCCCAGTAGAGGCATGCCTATCAAACGTGTTGTGGGTAAGGGATCTGTGAAGAAGAAACTGAAACACTGTTATCAAACACACTGACAACCTGTAAGCAGAAGCATGGGGTTTTGTATCAACTGCAAAAGAGAGCTTCTCGTTTGTTTTTTAGCCTATCATTATCGACTTTCTTTAACGAAATCATTTCAACTTCCTCATTGGAAAAGCTACGTGAATTCCACGTGACGAATTTCGGATATGCCGTTTTCTTCTGAAAAAAATTGTTTTCATAATTTGCGGTAAAAAAAGAGGCTTATATTACCATGCTCAGGAGATCTGTAAAGACTTCGAATAATATGGATATCAGTATTATTCGATTTTCGTTTTTATGTGTGTTTAGTGTAATTAGCTTTGCCTCAAAAAAAAAAAAAAAAAAAAAAGACTGTGAACATCTTTCTCGGGAAAATTTGATGCTTTATAGGCGCACAAAAAAAGCTGAACTGAAAAGGATTGTACACTGCTCATTAGAAAAATGTATGTTCATATTTCCTAGCAAATTGGTCTAAATTTTCGAACGAGAAAAAACAAATATATTCAGTTTTTCCTGATTCTTCGATTCGGAATAGAATGTTTTTTTTTTTCGAAACAAAAAGGTGATTTCTTTTTAAAAAAGGATAAAAAAAAATCAGAACCAGTCGGCACTGTTGTGTCTATGTCACCCCACATAAAGTCGAAAATTCCGCTTCTAGAGACATAGATGTACGATATAGCTTAATTTGTTTTTAAATACAGGGTTCAAAGACCACCGTTGGCAACTCTGAGGGTTATAAGTTTTCGTCGCCCGTCCCTAATTTTTAGCCACTGACCTCCAGGGAAGGGCAATAGATAGTGCCGTAAAACAAGCAAAACAACAAAGCCTCACGGGATTCGAACCCAGACACTTCTCGGACGAATGATCAGAAGCTGTCGGTTAGACCACTGCGCCACCGGGGCGGCTACTGGACTTATAGTAGGAAGTATGCTATTTAGAGGACAACTTAGTAAAGAATCCGTCTGTGTATCAGCAGTAAAAACTACCAACAGCTTCTCTACAATAACGTAGATTTTGTTGTGTACCGGATTCTGAGGGTATATTTAGGAGATAAAATTTTATTTCTTAGCCGAATCATTTACAACAATTTTAGGCATTGTGTACAAAACCTCATATGTTTAAATTTTTATAATTGTACTCATGTTGTAAACATATGCTGATAATGAAATCGAAAATTTTAATAACTTTACATTTAATACTGAGTGTTGGTATTTGAAACTACTGGCAGGTATTTTGCATTTATTTTGGCTTAAGGAAAAAAATATTTTCAAAGGTATAATTGTCTAATAAAAATGCTGCTTTAAAGCAAACTTGAATTGTTTTAAATTCAATGGTGATAAAGAATAAGATAATTAAAAGGATATTTATTTTGTTTTCTTAATTTAATGATATAACTTCGAACTGCAATAATAAATCAAAAGTAGCAAACCAGAGTAACGCTGGCACGTATGTAACCTGACAGGATGTAAAGGAATTTATATTTTTCCAAATTTGTAGGCGAACTTTCACTAAATTGATATAAACAAAAATTATATATGAAATTTTTTTGTTTTTGATTTCTCTTTAGATAGATCACAGCTGGTCCCCAGAAGGGATTAAATTCCCACTCTTAAATATCTTCATGTGTAACACAGTTTCGGTTGAAGTATAATTTCATTGATTTTCTTTCAGATCTAATAATTAAAAAATATATACTGATGAATGCCACTGTGTGTATTAAATATGTCATATTACGTACCGAAATTTTATAAAACTACTAGACATATATATGAATGTATAACCATATGAAAATTTTTATTTCGACTCCTATTTAAAATGGCAGCACAGTTTTCACTTTTATACGAAGGCATACCTGATTTCTAGCAATCCCGCTACCAATATATCTATTTTATAGTTCATTTTGAAGGGTTTTGAGTCAACAGAACACTACAATCACTCAAAGGTATTCACTGGTTTCTTTTTGCAGAACTGTAAACTGAAAGCTGGGAAAAGATTGTGTTAGTGACCTGTTTTAAAATTATTAGCAATGTGAGATCATATATCAACAAACTCCAAAATTTCTGATAAATATTTTAAGTAATATTATGGAGAATAATTCCATTCCAAGGTGATACCGAAAAATGCAAGAATGATGGTACTAAATGTTACTTCCTGAAACCTTCAAACTCATGTTTTATGTAAAATTTTTAACAATTAGAAAAGGTAAACACAATCGAAGAAAAAGTAAATGTGATGTGAAACCTCCCAGAAATATTTATAACTTAAACATTTCACTAGTATCACAATCGAAGAAAAAAGTCCAAGAGAAATATTCAGAGCGATGCGGAAATTGTTAGCACCAATTATTGACGCTTTAATTAAAAAGCGGTCCTATGTTACAGACTTTTGTGAAATATCTCTTACTTTTTGAAAGACAAATAAATTGTCGTCTGTCTAAAAAATTATATACGTATGCGTATTTACATAAATATATGCGTATTTCATATTTTTAAGAACTGTACTTGTAAAATTGAAAGAACATTATTCTGAAAGTATAGTCTTATGTGTCATCATTTTTTATAACTCGCTAAAATTAACGAATAATTCTTAAACTCCACCGCGAGTTTCTACAATCCTCTAGGAACTCGGATATCTTTAATTTTGTAGTCTCTTGGTTTCAGTTGGAGAAAGGGACCGTCGCTGCAGGATAGGCATGCCTCATCCAATTTTCCTCATCCGTGACCCAAAACTCCGGGCCCATCTTGGGTGACAATCCAGAAACCAGTACTACATCCAGATGATTCAATTTTAATCAAAGGGTAAAAATTCACAAAAAAACGGAACATATACTGCTTCATTCTAATGCGCGTAATGCAGATTTGGTAGTGCAAATTGGTGAATGAAGAATTTAATAAGATATTTTACATTAATGGAAGCAGTACATATATGCGTGGTGTTGCTTCATCAAATATATCAAATCGAGAGGTTTTCTTGCTGTCCCGTTGGCGCAATGATCAAAGCGCTGGCTTCAGACTATTTGTCTGAGACTGGTCCGTGTTCGAATCCTGATGAGGCATGCGATCCTCCGTTTTAAAATAACATTCTCTAATTTCTCATGCATACTGTCTTTTCTTTACAGGATAGAATCAGTTATCCTTTTTTAAACCTTTCAACTACTGCTTCTCCCTCACAGAGTTGGTCATCGCAAATCATACATTTTGTAAATTTTATTCAGTCAGGTTAACCAGTACGGGAAATGCATTAAGGATTTTGCTTAGCTTTTTTACAGGCTAAAAAACCATCAACTTACATTTTTATTCGTTGACTCAGCAAATCTCCCGTGCCAGAGCTCCCTTATCTATCCGATGACCTAATTCCATTTGCTTTGTGCCATATGTGTGGACTGTTGGGGAGTTTTAGTAATGCATTTTATCATCCCCAGAGTGTGAAATAAATAAAGCAACTGCGGGAGTCAATATCTTTCTATCTTCTTCTCTCTATCAGCACCATGTTCTTCGCTATGACCCCAAATTCTCTCAGCAGAAAGTGCTTAAGGCAGGCATGGTTTAGATACAATGTAAGTGAGAATTTTATATTGCTGTAAGACAAATAATATAACGTTGTAAATGTTATTAAAATTTGGCTGCAACTTTCATTCGGAGCTTTTTTCGGAAAATTTGGCTCTGTGAAGTGGTAATTACCCAATTAATCTGTAAAATTTCGAGAAAAAAAGGTTTTTTTTTCCCGGTTGTTGCAAATTGCAGCAAAACGATTTTGGATATATAGTATAAATGAATCAAACTAAATTTATAGATCGTACCAGAGAGGAATAAATTGTCAGCACCATGTTCTTCCTACGACTTAAATCCTTTTTCAGCAAGAAGTAGCTTAGATTCAGATTTATGGTTTAGATACAATGTAAGTGAGATTTAATATTGCTGTAAGACATAACATACGTTTGCAAATGTTATTAAATTTGCTACAGCTTTTCATTCAAGAGCCTTTTTCGAAAAATTTGAATCTGTGAAGCGTTAATTGCAATTAATCCATAAAATGTTGAGGAAAAAAAAAGGTAATTTTTTTTTCCGGTTTTTTTGCAAATTGCAGCAAACCTATTGGAGATATAGTAGAAATGAATCCAACTAAATTTATAGATTGTACCAAGAGGAACAAAGGAAAAAACACTATCGGTGTACGTTAATTATTTCGGGAGTTATGAGTGGATTAAGTATTAGATCTAATTTCTCCCCTTTATGGGGGGGTGTAGAGGGGAAGTCAGCGGGGGAGAGGATGGGGACTTTTGTGAAAATGCTAAGCCCAATGAGTTCTACCTGCCTGTAAAAAAATCCGGCTTTTTACCTATTTATTTTTTTCCTCGTTTGACCCAATTATGGCCTTTATTTACTGGGCTATGTGCGCTATGTTTGGCTTTCTTTGCAAGAAAATTTGGCGTTATGTCAAACAAACAAACAAAAAAAAAATTCTGAATTTTCATGTTCTTATATACTGAGTGGCCACTTTATTATGACCACCCCCTCATTACTTCGTTGGGCCATCTTTTGCCTTTAATACTGGGTCGATTATTCAATGGCATGACTCCACGAGATGTTGGTAGGTGGTTTGTGGAATATGAGACTATGCTTCGATGAATAGCACTTTCCAGGAGTGTGAGATTGCCGGGTTGTGGACCCAGCTGTCTGATGGCTTGTTCAACTTCATCCCGCACATTCTCAATGAGGTTGAGATCTGGAGATTGTGGGTGTCACCTAAGCAAAGTAAACTCACCGGCATGTTCCTGAAACCAATCATGTACGGTACGAGCCCTATGGCAGGACGCATTATCTTGTTGAAAGTAGCCACAGCCATTGGGATAAACCATCCACATGACAAGATGCACTTGGTGCGCAACGATGTTTAGATATGATGTGCCAGTCAGACGTTGATCAACATGAATTAAAGGGCCCAAAGCATGCCAGGAAAACGTTCCCCAAAACCATAACGTTGCCTCCACCAGTTTGAAGGGCTGTATCAATGTATTTGGGGTCCATGCTTTCGTGCTGTTTCTGCCAAATTCTCACTGGGCCATCGGCATGGTGCAACTGAAAACGTGATTCATCGGACCACATAATGTGTTTCCAATTATCGACTGTCCAATTCTTGTGCTCTTGTGGGAACTGGAGACGTTTTCTCTTGTTAACTGCAGACAGCAAAGGTGTCCAAACAGGCCTTCGGCTACCGTATCCCATGCGATGTAGTGTACGGCGAACAGTGTGTGCAGAGATCATTTGAGGGGATCCTTGATTAAGATGGTCTGTAATTTGCTTCACTGCTGACTTTCTGTTGTCTCTTACCAGTTTGGACATCCTCCGTTCCGCCTAAGCAGCCACTAGTCGATGACGACCACACGTTGCACGTAGAGACCCAGTTTTTTGGCTGACAGTCTAGTCTTTAAACACTTTAACAACAGCTGCTCTGGAACATTTCACGAATGCGACGGTTTCGGTGATACTCTCCCCATGGCTCCGAGATCCCACAATCCTCCAACGCTGAAAGTCCGTCAAATCTTATTTTTTACCCATCTCGTCACCGAAAAATCACCCTACTACTGTCGGAAGGACTAAGCTATCCTTTTTTATACTAGCCTGGTCCTCTGGGGGCAACAGCGTATAGTTATAGCTCATTTGCTTTAAACTGTCAGATGGTAATAATAAAGTGGACACTCAGGGTAGAAGTCAAGAATAAATGTTTTTGCCATAATGGAAAAAATATAAATGTTTGCTAGTGTGGCTGCTGTGTAACACAAGCAATTTGTGTAACCAATTAGTGCATCAATCATAAAATTACAAACGCTGTTAAGAACCGGGGAAGTCAAACAATCTAACCTAGAAGTATTTACAGGAAACGAATGGTATGCCATTGCAGTTAAAGAAGAATGATGATCCCACACATATATATTTCACCTTATGTAATGAACGCTTTCGATTACGGAAAAATCTAGTTACTACTTTCAGTCGACAAGAAATGATTTATGAAGAGCAAAGCAAATTCTAGGATTTTCCTTCTGATTTTCTTTTACCCTTCAGTCACTCATTCGACACAAATTAATGATTGCACAGTTTCGTACTTTGATTACTCTTAATTTCTTTCGAAGCATGATTCGTAATTTCTCTAAATTTAATATGTGTAAGCTGCATAGCGCTTAACTTTTGTACAACTGAAAACTCCTAACATATTTGAATTCACATGCATATACAACAGAAAAGCTTCCTAAAATATTGTTTCATATATACAAAGAGTTTTCAAAGTAGGTAGTTTTTCATTTTCCGATGGATTTTAAATACGTTGAACTAGGAGCATTCTGTTTTGCTGTTTGATACGAGTATTACGAACAGAAATGTTGGAGATACGGCATGTATTGAAGTTCCGCATGGTTACCAGCAAACAAAATAATTTCCATTCACCCAGTATTTAGTCCTTCCCTTCACAGGATGACTACAGATTACGGGAAGTTTATAGTATACCATGTTTCACTTTACAGACAGGTCGGTTTGTATGATGACAAGAATGCTGCTGTTCTTTTTACTCACCCCACCCTCAAAACCCGTTGAATTGGCCATAGGTCCTGGGCAAGTGTTGTTTATGTCTACTCTTCTTCCTCTCGTGAGCTGTTAGTTATTAAATCTGTTACAGTTCGCTTCACTCTTTTGTTCAAATAAAGTAAGGCAGTAGATAAATGATTTCCCTCTAGGAAATGAATTACCGACCGCAATTCATATTTTTGTGTTATATCGCTCCACTGTTCCTTTAGGGTTGTCAACACGAATCCCGTGTGTAACCAAAGTTGGATACATTTAGAAAATTTCATTGAATTTTGGCTGGGCATTTGCTGAGGTAATATGAACAGTGTTCTCAAATCAATCGGAAATCATGACTTTAAAAAATTACCAAAATTTGACCATCGGTGTAACACTCAAAAACACTGCTTAGAGGGAACGGGAGGTGTTAAAAATTTAGATTTACAAACAAGTTTGGTGTTCCGCAGATTATCTTTCTAGACTTAAGAAAGAGGGTTGATTGAAACTAAAATTGTGGAATGATTCATTGATTTCTGAAAGACGGGTTTTACGAAAGTGTTTCAGAAACTGATGTAGAAAGATTGGGTCTTATTGAGGTCAAGAATGATGACCAATCAACAACCAAAGTAAAATCACTGCAGAATTTATGTCTAGAAATATATCATGTACTCCATTAAAGAAAAAAAAATTAAATTAGCTTCTGCTGTAGCAAGATTTCATGATCTAAACGTTAAGGAGAATATGGATTTTCATTGTCATATCTTGGACCTATTTGTTTGCCGAAATTTGATAATCCCGAATTGTTTTGACTACATCAGGTGACACCATTGTTGCTTTTATATCCGTTCTGCCAATTAGTATCTGTGAACGTTTAGTTTGGTATTTCATTTTCTTCCTAATTAATCTTCATAATGTGGATGAAGATTGATACCAATGACTTAGGATTAGTGTTCTGTTATATATAAACACATCTTGAATTTTTGCAGTCAGTTTTCTTGCCATACAGTAAACTTTGTGTCACTTCTCATGGTTACCAATTGTAGTAGCTTTTGTTTCATTTATAATGTTTCAGGATACATAACCAAATGGCAGAAACAAAGTAGTTAAATCAGATCATATAATGACCTGTTGCTCATAAGCATTGAGTGCACGAGAATGTGAAGTAACAGTTTCGTACCTTTCATTCCTTATAGTGCATGGGTTGTGAGTAAATGCCCTTGCAAAAGCATTAGGACGAATACAATGGGCATGCATGTGAGGACTTCTACGTTATACCTCAAGAAATTAGTACCCAGTTCATCCTTGATACCACCCTATAGCAGGCAAGATTTATTTTTGATTTTGTGAATTTTATATGAGTCAGTTTATCGATAAAACTGTGATAAACTGATTTTCGTAATGAAAAAAAGACATTGTCTTCACCTACTTATTCTAAGGCCTTCACTGAAGTTATTCTTAATTGAGTTCATTCTAAATTCTGCATTACAGTAAATTACGGATTTAAAAATTTTATTTTTTTTGCTTTCCGTTCTGTTTGACATACTTTCTTCAAAATTCAAAGCATACTGTCGTGCCACAAGTTTAAATTGGGAATTGTCATTGCATCTGAACAAAATTTCGAATAAAAATGTTAAATGTCAAGAAATTTTGAACAGTATTACGAATTATGTTTCAGCGACATATTTCCTTAGTTAGAAATTCATATCCCTCACAGAGGTTCAGAGAAATTATTATCATGCCTTATCGATTAATGTTAGTGAGGTTTTCAGTTGTGCTGATGTTTAGAGCAAGCCTTCGGCTACGGCGCTTAGACATTTCAATTTGAGCCCATTTACAAATCATGCTACTGCAGAAGTTAAGCGCGAAAACTGTTTGAAACTGTCCAACTATTTATTCTTCTGAAATGTGCTTGTAAGCGGTAAACGAAATTTAGAAGAGGAATCCTAGTTTAATGTTCGTCTAATCATAAGCCATGTTTTGACGTAAGACATTTTTTTCTTTTACAATTATCGGTACTCCTCCTTGCATATGGCGACCTCTTCCTCTGTGCAAGTACGCATTTCCTTGAAGTTCAATGTTTTATCATTTCCGCATTTCGAGGAATTTTTTTTTTAAATATATGAGATCTTAGTGATATATATAAATTATGACACAGACAGTATTTGGTAACACACAAAATTAATGCTACATAACTTCACCGTTATAAATATTGGTTTTTCTTAGACGGGAAATATTCCTTCGATGACTTTCGCATGGACACTGGTCCATATGATTGCCCATTCGGCCGGCCGTGCATATAGACATAGACGAGGACATGTTGCAGATCTCTCTGATATCAGGCATCACACTAAGATCTCATATACTTCCTAGTTCTCTTGATTGTGCTGTATTTCGAATAGTAGAAATCTGATGTTCCCAGTTGAGAGCATAATACCAAATTATTAAAACGAAAGAACGCATCTGAAATTTTTAGGTTTTTTTTGGCAGAATGCCAATTTTAATTAACTAATAGAGATAGGAGTACAGATATAGTTTTACTGAATATATTTGATATAATACAAAATGTTTGAAACAAAATACTGAAAAAAATACGAGTTTCCGTATTTTGAGAAAATAAAATGATTTGCAAAGATAAGAACTACGATGTTGTAGTAAAATTTCAATGCTATTGAGAATTTTTGGGAAATTGTGTTCGTCTTTGGTGTGTACACTATAGTTTCGTTAACATTATTATATTCAGATGTTACACACATCTTCAAAAAAGTAGTTGCACGCAGAAGGACGCGACGCATTGTAATGCTATTCGGAAGGAAAGGAAAGGTTACCAGGAACAATGAATTATTAAACAGTGAGACTGGTATGGCCAATATATATTGAGATATATGCCAATAAGTAATGTCTCACAGTACGGCTTCTGGCTGCCATGTTTGCTTACGCAGCGTACCAGAACGTCTCGGTATGGAGCTGTACAGGTTCCTAATGCCGTCATGCGATAAGCCATCCCATGCAGCTTGAATCTTCTCACGCAGTTCCTGCAGATCGTGCAGAAGGCCTGGAGTGTGAATAGCAAGTCGAATAGGATCTCATTCAGTCGGCGATAGATCTGTTAATGCGGCTGACCATGGCAGAGTGTCAGTGCCTTGAAGGCAAGCTCCCGAGACAGCAGCAGTATGAAGACGAGCGTTGTCGTGTTGGAAGTTCTGGCAATGCGGCTGACCATGGCAGAGTGTCAGTGCCTTGAAGGCAAGCTCTCGAGACAGCTGCAGTATGAAGACGAGCGTTGTCGTGTTGGAAGGTCTGGCAATGCGGCTGACCATGGCAGAGTGTCAATACGCTTGAAGGCAAGCTCTCGAGACAGCTGCAATATGAAGACGAGCGTTGTCGTGTTGGAAGGTCTGGCAATGCGGCTGACCATGGCAGAGTGTCCAGTGCCTTGAAGGCAAGCTCTCGGAGACAGCTGCAATATGAAGACGAGCGTTGTCGTGTTGGAAGGTCTGGCAATGCGGCTGACCATGGCAGAGTGTCAGTGCCTTGAAGGCAAGCTCTCGAGACAGCTGCAATATGAAGACGAGCGTTGTCGTGTTGGAAGGTCTGGCAATGCGGCTGACCATGGCAGAGTGTCAGTGCCTTGAAGGCAAGCTCTCGAGACAGCAGCAGTATGAAGACGAGCGTTGTCGTGTTGGAAGAGTCTGGCAATGCGGCTGACCATGGCAGAGTGTCAGTGCCTTGAAGGCAAGCTCTCGAGGCAGCAACAGTATGAAGACGAGCGTTGTCGTGTTGGAAGTTCTGGCAATTAAGCTGACCATGGCAGAGTGTCAGTGCCTTGAAGGCAAGCTCTCGAGACAGCAACAGTATGAAGACGAGCGTTGTCGTGTTGGAAGTTCTGGCAATTAAGCTGACCATGGCAGAGTGTCAGTGCCTTGAAGGCAAGCTCTCGAGGCAGCAGCAGTATGAAGACGAGCGTTGTCGTGTTGGATGTTCTGGCAATGCGGTTGACCATGGCAGAGTGTCAGTGCCTTGAAGGCAAGCTCTCGAGGCAGCAGCAGTATGAAGACGAGCGTTGTCGTGTTGGATGTTCTGGCAATGCGGCTGACCATGGCAGAGTGTCCAGTGCCTTGAAGGCAAGCTCTCGAGACAGCTGCAATATGAAGACGAGCGTTGTCGTGTTGGAAGGTCTGGCAATGCGGCTGACCATGGCAGAGTGTCAGTGCCTTGAAGGCAAGCTCTCGAGGCAGCAGCAGTATGAAGACGAGCGTTGTTGTGTTGGAAGGTCTGGCAATGCGGCTGACCATGGCAGAGTGTCAGTGCCTTGAGGGCAAGCTCTCGAGACAGCAGCAGTATGAAGACGAGCGTTGCCGTGTTGGAAGGTCTGGCAATGCGTCTGAACATGGCAGAGTGTCAATACCTTGAAGGCAAGCTCTCAAGACAGCAGCAATATGAAGACGAGCGTTGTTGTGTTGGAAGGTCTGGCAATGCGGCTGACCATGGCAGAGTGTCAGAGCCTTGGAAGGCAAGCTCTCGAGGCAGCAGCAGTATGAAGACGAGCGTTGTCGTGTTGGATGTTCTGGCAATGAGGCTGACCATGGCAGAGTGTCAGTGCCTTGAAGGCAAACTCTCGAGACAGCAGCAGTATGAAGACGAGCGTTGTCGTGTTGGAAAATCGGACAGAAGTGAGTGTTAAGAAAAGGTAGACCCATTGGTTGCAGGACATGATTAACGTAAATTTGTGCTGTCATTGTGCCTGTAATGAACACCAAAGGTGATCCGGGATCACGCAATCCAATTCCAAACCATATTATATAGCTCAAAATTAGCGGTCGTCGGTTGCCAACT
Organism: Macrothele yani; assembly: GCA_039090855.1. Lineage (NCBI taxonomy): Eukaryota > Metazoa > Arthropoda > Arachnida > Araneae > Macrothelidae > Macrothele > Macrothele yani. The sequence continues at coordinate 5,014,459 of CM077033.1, forward strand.
GGCAATTCAAGTTTCAGTTTGGTAACAACATTTTCCCAACATTATCGCCACAGTGGCTACCCAACGTTCGTTGATGAGATCGAACTACTTTTTCTTTTGCTTCCAGGGTTACGTCCAGATTTTCAACATCTCCCTGCGCGAGTGTATTGCATAAAGCGGTTACGGTAATCATTTTTCGGTCTTTGGAATGTTTCAGGTTTCTGATCATACGGTGCGTAATTTAATGTCGTCGCATTCCATTCCGTTTTCGAGACGCTGTGTAGACTGGTAGCCCCATACCGGAAATGCCTTAGTGATAGATGACGTTTTAAACGGCTTGGGCTATTTCCAAAAGGACTTGCGCCTCTTACCTCGTAGTTACTTCGCTTCAGGTAGCTATACTTTCAGGGATGTTTTAAGAAATGTGGCATTCCGTAAGGCGTCATACATCTTGTTACCGCGGGACATCGGAGGACGTGTGAAAAGAGAGATGAGTTTGAGGAAAAGTGTGCGTGGCGGAAAGAAATAGTCAAGTATTTCAGCTTTGGGAAATATGAATGTCCCAAAAATAACAAAGTATTTCATGAATCCAGAATGCAAGTAAATAAAATTTATATATACAATATGTAATTATTTTCATGATATTGTCTGTTGTATTTGTGTTTATGTGTTTTATATGTAGAATAGGGGTGGCGGAATCACAATTCAGTTTTCGTTGGCACTTTCTTTCTCATGTTACTGTCGCAGAAATCCCCGCAGCCACCCCCTCCACCCCTCTAGTCAGTCGCTATTTATCAAATGGCATAAGCGTTTTCATTCCGGAATTTTACTTTTAATTTTAACTATCCGTAATTTCTAAAAAAAAACAAAAACATGAGCTTTCATTAATTTGATTGCAAAAACAGGTGTTTCGACGTCAAGTCGTCAACTATATTATCAGGAAAATCTACTTTTAATGTTTCAAAATTTACACGGATTCATCCTTGAAATTTCTTCACAAAGTCTAAATATTATTTAATGTTTTTTAGATTACAAAATTAGATGGTGTTATTTAAAGTTACTGTTCTATTATCCAAATATATTATTATTATTATCAGTTATATAGACTATATCAAGTAAAATATTGTTATGCCACAGATATCAATTCAAAAACTACTGTATGAGCTTCAACATTTCATAAATTTTCACGAATGGCTTCCAGTCTTCCCAATAGCAGGAAGTACTTAGAACTGTGACGTGCACTAAAGAATAAAAAGGACCCGTGAAACTTTTTATTATTATGATTTCATTTTAAAAATATCTAAAAGGAGTGGATGTCCTGTCAGATTGTGGAAATGTGAAATGAAAAAAAAAAAGATTACGAAAACCACAGAGTAGTCGCAAAGTTCAGAGATTGGTCAAGAAATTTAAAATAAAATGGTTATTATTTCCTTTTTCGGAGATATGTTTTAGAGAGAAATACAAGGGATTGCAGTAAATCGCAATTGTTTTTGTTGATACTATGTATTAGATTCAGCAGCAGAATAGCTTTATTAGCTGTGCCACCCCAACTAATTTACACATTATATACAGTGTTTGATCATTAGATATAGACGTATATATATACTGGAGCTTGTCCTTACTTTTTTTGAATAATTTTGATTTAGCGATATTCAAGATGATAATTTATCTGAAAGTACGAATTCGGACAGAACCTTACCATGCATTGGGGATTTCACGGCTGTGAGTGCATCTACAAGTGGAATCACAAAGGAAAGAGAATTTGAAACTGTAACGGAATCAGCAAGTGGGGGCATGTCTGAATTGATTGCCATTATTAGCAACGGGGATAAAAAAACAATGGGAAAAAACAAGTCTGTAAAGAGGAGGTTGAGAGAAGATTGGAAAGTTGTCCTAGGTGATCTTAAAACGACAAAGGACCGGAAAACAAATCTGATGTTGAACGGGAACTGTGAATGGGGAATGTCGAGTAAATGTTGTACCGAACTTGCAGCATCATTTGGAATTTCTCAAAGTTATGTGAGAAATGATCCACAATTTTATCCACCAGACAAAAAACGTCACAATGAGAACGTGCATTTTTTTTAGAAAAGCATATGAATCATGCTATATGAAGTTCAAAAATCGTACTGAGTTGGCTTCACAATCACATGTATATACAGAGATGACCAAACTTAATACAAAAATTCAAGAAATATTGTTAAAATGTTGCGAACGGTATATGAAACGGTTATTGAGGACAGGACAGCATATAAATTTGCATTGGAGTTTCGATTGCAAGAACTCAAACGAATTAATATTGGCAAGGCTTACCGGAATGACATGTAGTTTAAAACGTTCCTTCACTTCTTTGATGCAGATATTCAAAAAAATGTACAGATGAAGTTAACTATGCCAGCGCTTTTGCGATAATGACTGACGGATCCACAAGTCGTGCATTCACACAATATAAATCTGTGTGTGTGAGGTATGTGGGATTACCAGCTGAAGGAGAATCTGCCATTCAATTTCAATTTCTTGGTTTAGAAGAGATCCATATTTGTGCGGATGCTGATGGATTATTGAAATTCATCTCTCAAGTCTTGAATATTTGAGGAATTTTAAATTGGCAAGATGAGATGATGTGTATCACCGTTGATGGAACAAATGTTAATGTTCGGCAGGAAAGAAGACTGATAAAAAAGTGGGTACTCCAACTTACGCAACATGCTATAACCATGTATTTGATATTTTTGTAAGGCAAGCAATTGAATGCAATCCTGCAGCATCTGCTGTAATAACACTAATTCGGTCTTTAATTTCATTTTGTCGTACAAGCCCAAAATTCACACCTGAACTCAAAAACGCAGCAGAAGCTCTCGAAAGTAATATGTTATCATTCAAACACATTTGCAATAAAATGTGATCCGACTTCCTGCAACAATCACTTGAACCCCCAAATCGTAACTACGGGTATTTGGGGCAAAGTTAATTCCACCGATAGTACAAACAGATGAGAGAAAGTCAACAGCAAGCGTATTTTTTAAACCAACTTACTTCATACGCGACAATATTTTCAGTATTTTCAGTTGCTGATTTTATTGAAATAGTGGACCACTCAGGTTTGGTTTCAACTTTATTTTTTTTTATTATTTTTTATTTTTTGGAATTGCGAGACATACTTTTGAATGTTGCCATGAGTAATATGAAGAACTCTCTCACCAAACTGAATGAAATTAAACAACAGCCAGAAAATTGTCCAAACTTGATACATTTCCTTGAAGAATATGAGGAAAAGCAGACTGGACAACAGTGGCTTTTCCGTGGTCAGGTTCTAAAATTGCTTGTGAAATGGAAAGCTACAAGTGTTTGAAACAAAAGTACCCCATGGAGAGTTACGGTCAACTTTTTTGATGGATTCTGCAAAGTCTTCCAGAAAAAGTATTAGACTAGTCTTCATCACCTGTACTAAAGGCATTTCAAGCTCTACATGTTACATTCATGCCAACAGAAAAATGTGAACATGGAAATACGCATATCGAAAAAATATGAATTCTATTTTTGTTGGAGAAAAGGAGAGCTCTGGAGCAGTGGGTGGATTTAAAGAAAATCGTAAGTTTTCATTTCACGCATTCTACCAATTTCCTACGATTACGAAATATGCAACAAAGCGAATCACTTCAACATATGGCAGTAATCGAGCAACTGCTAGACATACTTCTTTGCATACCAGCCAGCAATGTAGAAGTAGATCGCGTGTTGAGTGGGATGAAGGAAGCGCCTGGTGAAAGAAGTCTATTGATGCGAAAGAATACTCCGCAGGCACACCTTCGTGTAAAAAGGCATTGGAAATGATTTGTTCAGTCAGAATTTAAAAAACTCAGCGAGCGACTGGTGAAGTTCAACAGGCCTCGTTTGTTGTAGACGGCCGAATATTTTCAGTGAAAATAGAAATTGAAAATTTAAATAAATATATTTTCTGAAAAATTAGTCATTGTTTTTTTTTTTTAAATAATAGCACATGCTGTTAAGAAATTTGCATAGAGGAATCCTGTGCAGGTAAGAATTTGTTTAATATTTTGTGGGTAGTTACCAACCTGAAAAATTTTGGCTACTAACTTTTCGATCCTCAGTAGCCATTGGTTATTGACATAAATTTCTAGTTATGATGTATAATTGTTGATTGATTTTGTTTTCCCTTATGATGTAAATATTCCTGTAGTAAAGTTAAAAACACTGCGTGCACTTATGCAACAATCCAATAAAAGCACAACACTTTCGGAAGCGATGATGGAAAGCAAGGAAGGCAAAAAATAAAATGACTAGCGTCTACTGATAAACATTTGGTTTTTGATGTTTTTAGATTGTTTGTCTAGGTAAATATCGTGAGTATGTGTGGTACATCTCAAATTATTTTGTTGACCTTGGTTAAAAGACAAGTGTTGCAGTTGAATATACATTAGAAGCATCATACATGTGCCTTTGCTTAGTTGCCAGCTGATGCATTTTCCGACGCGCGCATTTATTGTTTATGCAAAGTAATCATGGAGAGCATTGGACATTTCCGTCCGGCCGAAACGGTGTGTGCAGTAATTAGATATGTGCAGTTACGCAGCAGCTTACATTATTAATTACCGTGGAACAAAAATAAATGGAACTTGTCTTTATAACTTAAATAAGTTGCTCGACATCAAACATGCGCTTACATACTTAAATAAATTGTAATGCTTAAGATTTCGAAAAAAGATCAACGGAAATACAACCAAATTAGCAGTCATCAAACCTGAAAAAAATATACGTCTTTTGCCTATATAGTTTGAAACTCATTGTCGTCGATATGAAGGAGTATCTCGTAGTAAAAATCACGAACTGGGATCGCTGCTCAGATATTTGTTATTAATTATTATTATTATTTAAATCATGGAGTTACACTTTGCTTTTACTAAATAATTCGAGAAATAATTAAATAAATAAAAAATCTGTTGAAAATCTCCACTTGTAAATTCGGTCGTTTCCAATGTTTTAAGTACGGTCTGAATGGACTGCTTGTTGTAATAAATGGTTGTCCACAGTGAGTGTAAAGAACGCATTTAGTGGTTATTCTGCAATACGAAACCAGTGTTATTAGCACTAACCCAAAAGATCAAAATGAAAACACGAAGGCCTGCGATACTACATAATAATCTCTGGTTTCACATTTACACGTAACTGATGAATTTATCGTAAATTATTTCCATTCATCAATTTTTAAAGTGGAAAACGATAAATTCAATATAAATGCATTTATCTTGAAAGATTGTCTGATCTGTAGAGCCGCGGTTTCCGTTTTCAAATCACCTCATCTTGTAGAAAAATTCAGTTACACTATTTTTCTTATTAAATCTAACGAAAATGCTTATCATTGAAGTTCTGTTCACAAAACTTTAGCATTACTCTTTCTCATTAGAACACAAACCAAAGCTGTCCGCGCGTCATCATCACCATCATTGTCAACCATTATCAATCCATTACCGGACGAAGGTCTCCCCAAGTTTCTTCCACAACGGTCCGTCTTGTGCCAGTCTCCTCCATGTTACTCCCGTGTACTTTCAAATTTCATCCATCCATCTCCCATGTGGTCTTTTTCTGGGTCTTTTCCTGTCCCTTGGAATCCAATCTAAAATTTCGGCTGTCCATCAATGGTCCGTCCTTCTGGCAGTATGTCCAGCCCATTGCCATTTTTAGGGACGTAACTCTGATCACGATGTCTTCCACTCTTGTCATTTTTCGGATCCACGAGTTCCTCTTCTTATCTCTCCTGTTCACACCAAGCATGCACTTGTCCATGCTTCTTTGAGTTGTCTGCGGCCTTTGTATGTCTCTTTTAGTTAAAAGGTCCACGTCTCTGCACCATATGTAAGAACTTGAAGGATGCATTGATCAAACACTTTCCTTTGGAGACATAACGACATATTGCTTTTGAAAATTATGCTGTTTCTTCCAAAAGCTCTCCAGGCAAGTTTTGTACGCCGATTAATATCTCCATTAATGTGACCCTTATTTGATATCTGCTGTCCAAGATAAACGTACGTGTCTTCTATCGCCAACTTTTCTGCATCAATCGATAAATCTTCATTTCTTGTAAAAGCATTGAACATCACCTTTGTCTTCTGAAAGTTCATTTTTAATCCCACTTCTTTACTCTTGTCAGCAAGTTCCTGGATCATACTCTGCAGCTCTGATGGGGTAGTTGCAAAAATGACTACGTCATCAGCAAAACGAAGGTGGGTTAGATAATCTCCATTAGTCTTTATCCCTTTGTTTTCCCAGTTCAGTGATTGAAAGACATTTTCCAACGTGGCATTAAAGAGCTTCGGAGATATGGTGTCACCTTGTCTCACTCCCGTTCCAATTTTTATGTGTGTTGTAATTTCAAACAACCGAATCTTTGCACTTGCATTTTCATAGATGTTATTAATAATATTAATGTATGCATCTTTAAAACCGCAGGATTTCAGAGCCATTGTAACTGCTGATGGTTTCACCGAATCAAAGGCTTTTTCATAATCGATAAAAGCCATGCACAATGGAAGTATATTCCCTCGCTCTTTCAATTAGTTCTCTCAGTACGTGGATATGATCTATTGTGCTGTATCCACTCCTGAATCCAGCTTGTTCTCTCGGTTGAGCCATGTCCAGTGTTACCTTCAAGCGGTGTGAAAGAATTTTAGTGAAGGTTTTATTAAGCACTGATAGATGGCTGATAGGTTTGTAGTCCCTGAGATCCTCAATATGATCTTTTTTATGTAGCAGGATCATTGTAGCGTAGTTCCAATCCTCAGGAATCTTCCCTTTATTAAGGCTTCGAGTGAGAATTTGGGCGATTACTGTTTCGATTTCTCCACTTGCTTTTTGTATGATGTCTACAGTAATCTATCTTCTCCTGGAGCTTTTCCCAGCTCCATGTTCTTGATTGCATGAGCAACTTCTGCTGGGAGGACTGGAAGAACACGGGTACTGGTACCTTTTGTGATGTCTGGAGTACATGTATCATCCTTTTCATATAATTTGGAGTAGAAATCTTTCATTCTTGTCAAAATTTTGCCTCTATTTCTTGTTACAGAACCATCTACTTTTCTCAGTGCCATAATCTGTTTTCTTCCCTTACTGAGATGTTTCTTTGCTATCTTTAGGATTTGGTTGCTTTCAATTGCTTTCCTCACTAGTTCACAGTTGAATTTCTTTACATCTTCAGTGATACTTTTTCGTACTATCTTGCACAGCTCTATATTTGGAAGTCACATCTTCTTCAGTTGTCCTCATCTCTCTTCTTTTTTGCATCAAGATTTCGGCTTTTCCTGATAATTTGTGCACATGCAACTTGTTCTTAAACCCAGCTAATTGTGTTCCTGTTTTCATAAGAGCTTTGGTTACTTTTCGGTTAACAGCAGAAATATCCACTTCTTCTTATGTTAGGACTACTAAAGCAGAGAATATGTTCTTCAGTTCCAACTTGAAGGTATTATGGTGTTTTTTAAGGCTGGTTATGTCAATACATTTTGTTTGACTTATGAGCTTGCCACGTTTGAGTTTAGTGTTGAGGTGCATCTTACATCTCACCAATCTATGGTCACTACCTGTGTTGAACTTGTTTTGTACACTACAGTGTTTTATGACGAATTTTTTGTTACACATAATAAAATCAATTTCACTTGTCGTCCCATTTGGATGTCTCCATGTCCATTTCCCATGTGGCTTTTTCTTGAAAAAGGAGATTAAGATGAAAAACCCTTCTGCCTCTGCAAACTCAACGAGAAAATTTCCACGCTAGTTTCTGTTGCCGTGACCGAATTTACCTACTGAAGTTTCATTCTGCTGCTGTTGCTCTAATTTTGCATTGAAATCTCCCATAATTATCTTCAAGTGCTTCTTACCTTTATTATTTAGATGACGAATTTCTTCATAAAATTTTTCAATTTCTTCTTTTGGATGACTTGTGGTGGATGCATAAGTTTGAATAATCTGAGCCTTGTACCTTCTCGAGAGTTGGATAAGCCGCTCCGGTGGCGCAGTGGTCTAAGCGATGGCCTCTGATCATTCGTTCGAACGGGGTCCGGGTTCGAATCCCGGTGAGGCATGGATGTTGTGTTTGTCTTACGGCACTGGCTCTCTCCCTTCCCTGGAACCAGTGACCCCAAATTAGGGACGGGCGACTGCTTATAGCCCATTGAGTTGCTCACGGTGGTCGTTAAACCTCAAATCAAAAAAAAAAAAAAAAAAAAAAAAGTTGGATAACGCGTCATGCAGCTCTGTCAGAAGAATTTTCAACTTCTACAGCTTTGTCCTTCAGTTTCTTGTTTACTTTAAATACCGCACTACTAGTTCGGCCAGTATCTGTCCCACGATAGTAGAAGAGATGTCTACTTTTCAGTTCAATGTGATCTTCTCCTTTTCTCCTTCCCTCACTTAGCCCGACGATGTCCCTCTTGATCCTTTGTAGTTCCTCTTCCAATTCCATAAGCCTTGAATCAGAAAATTGGGAGCGTCCATTATAGGTAGCCAAGGTCAACTTCAGATGTCAGCCCAGTCCGGTCCCCCGGTGATTCTTAGCACCCTCAGCCTTCATGTCGCACTGGCCGCTGTCCGCGTGTATCAGTCAATAATTGGGATTTATTGACTGTCCGCGTGTATCAGTCAATAAATTCCAAATTTTCCTATCATATTTCATATCTATTCCGGAATCAAATTTTCCTATCTATTCCGGAATTTTTGGATATAGTTTTTTAAGTTATTTATTATGATTTTACCTGTACATTTTTCAAAATATCATATTCATTAAATTTCAGTAATATTATTGTCTAGAATAGCATTTACAACACTTATGTCACTTTAAAACAACAACATACAGTACACATTTAAGGTACCCAATGAATGTCCATTGATTGCGACACAAGCCGTGGGTACATTCTGAAATTCACCCAGTAGGATTTCCACATAATTTAATAACGAAAGCTCTCGTTTCATTCTTTATCTCAGATGATAAAATATTTCACAAGGTGATCAAAAGCATACTGAAAGGAAAAAAATAATTTCCATCAATTTGCAGTCCAACGATACGGTTCGTTTTGTTGATTGGTACCCTGCCAAAATAATATTTTCCTAAGGAAAACAAAGGTAATAATGGTTTCCTGGAACAGCGGTAGAGAAATTGCTGTCTTAGTTAAAACTGATTGGAATGTTAAATGTGTTACTCGAAATTTTGCTGCTACTGCAGTTTTCGGCCGCTCGATATATGTCTCACACATATCAGATATCGATTTAGTGTTACATAACTCTAACGCTTACGCTGTAACTAAATGTGAATGTTTTATGTAATTTGCAGCCACATGACTTTACTTCATTTCGATGAAGAAATACGACTTTTGTGTTTGGAATTAGAACACCTTTTTTTACTTTTAATTTGAACACATCTCTTGTACTTGTTACCTTAGATTTATTTTCTTTATATGGTTTTCGGCTTATTAAGCTACCGTCTCTCTCGTTTGTATGGGAGCATTTTCCATTATGGATGGTCCACAGTCGCGCTATCTTCCAATAAATGCATAAATACCGTGAAGGAAAGTATTTGTACTTATTATATATATGTGCTTAATTCAGGTTATCAGCTATTTGCAACCGAGAAACACTCAGACCCTCTCGCCCCGAAAACTGGGAGCGTTCCAATGGTGAAATGATCCTTTTCCACGTTTTCCTGCATTACGGCATGCTATCTTTACCGTTGATCAGGTTATTTGGAATTTCTCACCAGCTTTTAGTCCAATAATCACAAACAACTCACATCAGTTGTCGTAACTGCTTCTTTTTCTGCATCTGCTTACCTCATGTCTGTTAATAAATATGCTTCCATTACAATAAGTCAATGTTATCTTGGGAAAACGGCGCTATACCTGCAAAAGCGCTGTTCATTTTTTGAAGATTTATTCCAAAATTTCTTTCACATAAATTAATTAGGTTATTTGGTCATAACTTTCAACAAGCTAAACGTTCCTAGTGTTCTATTAAACCTTTATATTGACATTCAACGTCTTATATTATGATTTGGGTAACTGAATTTGTATTCGAATAACGGAGAAGAGAAGTGATTTCCCTGTGTGGCACATTCTTCAGTCTGGTATTTTCAGTGAGCCAATAGCTCGCCATCGGGAAATGCTGGATGGAATTTTAGCATAAATACAGTATCAGATTTCCGCAAATATCAGTGATTTAGAAATTCTTATCAACATTTTTCTAAAGAAAAAGCTCTAATTCCATTTGTGATAGTCGGTCGAACTTGAAGAATATGTATCTGATGCTTTCCCCTTTCGAAGCTGCTAAATCAATCCAGGCAGTTTACGCTGTTTTATCTAAATCGTCTGGAGAACATTTCGACTGCACGTTCATCTCCTTCTGCTTCAACCGATAGATGCATGGATGCGGCAGTCACATTCCTAAAAAGAAGTCATTCCGCATTAAAACATGGCTCTCTCTATTTACCTGATAAATAAATGTCCAATAATACGTATATCCTGGGACTCGACCTAACATTTTCAGTTTTTCAGTATCCGTCAGTAATTTAAAAATATTAAGTCCACAAACTTTATCTGAGTCTGAAAGCTCCATTCACTAACTGCTTGTGGTTAATAACGCATGTGGACGCTTAAAAAAATTTCGTCTGCCATTTCTTTGATACACAGTTTGTACTTCATGTTTCTCTACGCTTTATGAGTACACGTTGAGCCAGATTATAACCGGCCGAGTTTCATATCTGTGAATTGTTTTACGAATTTCCTCACTGCAAGAAATGGCTATAACCAGAAAAGGCAGCTGCCAGAACAATATGACGAACTTCGGTAACATTAATGTCCCAACACTTTAAGACGCCGGATCTCACAGTCGACTACACTCTGGCTGCTGAACATTTGCCCAAGGTAGATCTGGTTCCTCCCGAACGAACCATAGATGGTGTACCTATCTCAAGGCACTACTCTCTCATTCTCTCTCTGTCTGCCTTCCCTGGAACCAAAAAGCTAAAACCTAAGCTATGGGCGACAAAACATGTTTGTGCCCATATCCCAATTCAGTTGCTTACTGTGGTCGTTCCAGTACCTCCCCCCCCAACACCTTAAGTTCTGAAACACTGTTGTGAAGTATCCAGATGAAGCAACAAAATCAGTGGGAACTTCTCTTACTACACAATACTTCTTTTTAGCAAGCTTCTGCTCGCTTTCTTTCAAATTAGTTTTATATTTTCATTGACGAACAACTCTGCAAACTCTGTTATATATATAATTAATTTTTTGAATACATTTCTGGTTTTACTAACATCAACTCACTTCAGCAATAGATGTACGCAAATCTTCACGACTTTATTTTGTTTCTCATATATCGACATTTAAAAGAAATGTAAATACGAAGTGTGGTTTGAAAGAAGGCATTTTTTTCGCTAGTTCCTTCAGAATACATAAATACAAAAACATTAATTTTCTGAGTAAAATTTTTCACTCTGAATTTTACAAAATAGCATCACATCAAAATATGTTGTGAATAGATCATCCCAAAGCGGAAACCTGTATTTTCTTTGACATATGTACTTATTCAAAAAAATCAGAAAACAATATGTAAAAACGATATATTGCCTGTTATCTTTAGAACTTACCAAATTCATCTTGGTTGCATTACGGAAAGAAATCTGATTTGATGTATTTAATATATTCTGCTAAACGAATTAGGTATAAATTCCAAAAAATTACTGAAAGAAAGCACTGAAACCATACCTTGCATGTTCACTTTACTATAACAGAATTTACTTGGTTTAGGATAGCATCTAAATGAAGGTTGCAAGCCAAAATAAAGTGTTGCTTTATTTTACCTCACTGGTGGTGTAGACACGCCTGAATTTCATTTCACGTGTTATGATCCCATTCCCTTTGTACGCAAAAGCTTCTTAATACAAAACCGCCCTTTGTGGGTTTTGTTTCAAAAACTGATACTTTCAGAATTGCACTATGTTAAGGAAAATAAACTTCATGTTCCATAAAAAATCAGAATCCTGAAACAAAATGTGGTGCAAATAACTATAGACAGACATATTCATATTTACTGTATTTATGAATATTGTTCTCAATTTGATTTGCACTTTTAAAAACTTAGATTATACAAATTTCGTGATTTCTCATCAGAAATGATCAAGTGTATGGAAAAACTTGTGTTTATATCTCCGACAGAAATTATAAGATGAAGTGAAGCTTGCTAGCTGGTGGCTAATACGTTTAAATAAGTTGCAGATTTGTTTACTTAAAAAAATAAACCCTTCGCTTTATGCCGATAATATAGGCCAATGAAATATTCTAAGTAGATTTGAACTTCAGATGTTTACCGAACAGGCCATACGTCTAGTAACTGAATTTTGCTTAAATACATTGAAATAAATAAAATGAAATATTTACTCGCGTTTTCAAATGATCACTTTTATTCTGATTAATTGAAGTTTCGATATACTTAAAATACTTCTGCTTATCTCGTGTTTATTAGTTTTTACTCATACTACAATATCATAAAATTTGAGAGCTAAAACATGTCGTTGACATATAAACTGAAAAAATTATATTTTTATAAGTAATTCTGAAATAGATTGAGCAAATGTTCATATGCTATAACTTGAATAGATATGATAAAGCATGTTTTTTTGCTAATTAAAAACTTTGGTACAACATGTAATGATGACAATATTTTCCAAATAACGTCAGTTTGCTTTGCTCTAATCCGATTTTGTGGTAGTTACGTGTATGTGAAAAATATATGACTTATGTACATTAGTTATTTCTCGCGGGTTAAACATGAAAAGAAGTTTTTTTCACAATTTCCAAAATATTAAGTCCAATGAATAAAAATCTTAGCAAATGTTCACAATATTTAGGCCCGTTACTCGTATTACGGTGACATCTATTAAATTATCACATATTTTAAGCACAATACTGAGCCATAAACGCCTTTAATTTTATGGTAACAGTGAACGCTTTTTTTCAATATCTTTGCTGTAAGAAGGGCTGTTGTTTAGTTCTCACACACAGACACACCAGCGGTAAAATATTGCCTCTTCCTTGTGTAACTTAATTTTCTTTAATTTATAATACTAATTTGCGCAGTGCATTTTTAATATCCTCTTTTAATCATTAAGTTCTTTCAATCTGATGGAATTATATTTCGAACAGCTCTTTTATCTTTATTTTAATTTCATTTCATTGCATTTGATAACAGAAATTCATTTCTTTCTCCTTCATTTACCTTCAATATCGGTGTTCCTGTTATTTGGATGAAATCAACTTATAAACATATATTCCGCAGTTGCATTTTGTTTCCTCATATATCACATAATTGAAAGATTATTCAAAACTTTGATAACTGGTACTATTTTCACTTTAATTTTGGACGTTTTCGGCTAAAACGTCCTTGTCTTTGGTACAAAACACATTGTGGACTTCTAAAAAAGTAGTTTCAATCCATTACAATAAACTCCTTATTACTTTACTTAATTCTCCGTGCAACTAAACTGCTCAATAATTTTCAAGAGAAACATTTTGAATTTGTCATCGAAAGAGTTGGTTGTTCTCGTCATTCCTGTTTTAAGTCTCGGCTTTTGTAATATATAATAATGTGAGTGACCGTTTTTGTTTGGTAGTAGGACGCTCTATTGCCTACTGATTTTTCCTAGAATTTTTTTTCGTTCTGTTACACAAGACTGAAGAAGGGAATATCGACAAAATATTTAATATTGAGTTTTTGGCAGGAATGCTGAGACATCGACTCATTAGTCCTCTTTTTCAGAGAAATTAAAACCATAGTTACTATGAAGCTACCGGTTCGAGTATTATTCGGACGTTTTACGAAGGGAATGAATCGTAGCTTTATTCCATTCTTCAATATATGTTGTATTCAGCAGCAGATGTCATCACACTCACGTACTTCTGACTTATTCTTGTTCAGTTAGTCATATTCGGCTGAGTCGGAATTTATTGCTTCATATCAAGATTCATACAGCTGTACCTTTCATAATTTCTTAAAACCATTCCCTGTACTGTGTTCTTAATTATCATAGTTAAACAACAGATATTTTAGTAAGTTATTTCAATTATAATTTCATTTTATATAGACTTTGCGGTTTCGTTTTCTGAAACATAAGTTATGTAAAACAATTTGAAATTTCCTTAAGTGCTCAAATAAAAAATTCAGTACTTTATTCAGACAAGTTGATTTAATAAAAGAAATACAAAGAAAGTTTTACTGGTATTTCCGCACAAGCCTTTTTTGTAAGTAGATGACCGTTCGTTTGATGATTCAGAACACAGTACGTAGACACTATCTGGATTGTTATTTAAAAAAAGAAAACAATTTCTTTTAAGGTTTGATGAAAACCTAACTGCTGTGCACAAGATCTTGATTTTAATAAACTGTGGTACTGGACATTGGCATGTGTGATGGCTGCTGGATTGCATTCCGACTGGGATATCTCACAGTTAATTCAACGGTATGATAGTGACACACACTCAGTAGGCTATCGGCTATTATTACGAATTCAAACAATTTGTTTCATGTAGTGGATGAATTTCAAATACGCTTGCAATCGATCATGATTCATAGATGAAAAGTGAGCTTCGTATACGGAGAAATTTTGTATAAATAATTCAAAACGTATTTGTAATCTTAAATGTTTCGGGAAGAAGCACACATACACGCGCGCACACACTCACACGCGCACACGAAGAGTAAGTGAGTGGCCTTATGATCACTGGAGTTTTTGACTGCAAGTTTAACATGCTCAGTGTTTAAAATATTATTAACCACGCTTTAATTTTCCCTCTTACATACTGCAAAAAGAACCCTTCACAGTTGCGTGTTTCTGCGGCAACTTTTCTAAACATTGAATAAAGTAAACTGACATATCTGATTTTGCCAATAATGCGATTTTTTAAGAATAAATTAAAATCATTATGCTTAAAATCATTATGCACCAAAAGCAATAGTAATCTACGGATGTGGCGAACTTCAGCCACCCCAAGTGCAATAGATGACTTCTGGCCAGATGCCTGGCATTTTTGCTTACGAGCTCTCCCAGCTCAGTAACAAAATATTCAAATTTCTTAGTTGTTTCATATATTTTTATTTCGCTATGTTATACTCTATAAAAATTAGAAATACAGCACCGGGACTTAAATCTGAATTTGTTGTACAAAACTGATGTCAATATGATGGATGCCTGAGACACTTCCTTGCGGTTGCTCATCCATTACGCAACATCCCTAGAATCCGATCTTCTACAAAATCTAGAATATGATAATCCTGAAGCTCGATATGTCACTTTTGGTTCAAGTGTGACGTGACTTCAACCAAAGGACCTATATACTCATAAGTAAAACACCAACAGAACATCAAAGAGTCTCCTATATCTTAAACAGCACTTTAAACACAGTCGTCATTTAAGGCTACATGCGTTTTACGAAGTACTCGTCCCCTCGCATCATTCCAGTGTATGAATATATATGTGTAATCATGGCATATGTAGAATATTTATTTATTTAATTAAACAATTAGTTAAAGCATGAATATGCATTTTAATGACGCAAAGTCTTATACAATCTTTGATACACAAACACACTTGGTAATTATTCAACGAACTCGCAATTAGCGTTGATGACTGCCTCGATACTTGATCGGAATCTGTCCCAGACCTTTGGGATCTCCGCGCTGCTCATGTGGATCATGTCAATGGCGAAGACACGCTGACGTAATCAAGCGTTTTACGGAGATGTTTTTTGGTCTCTCTTTCATTTACACCTCACATATAGTAAGGTCGAAGACGCTAGGCCCAAACGTCTGGAAAACAATGGTAATGCACATTCTCTTCAAGCCATTCCTTGGCGTCTTAGTCATTGTAGGCAATGGTAATGCACGTTCTCTTCAAGCCATTTCTTGGTATCTAAGTCATTGTCCTGTTCGAAGATGTAAGACCTCTCATACACCTTCCAACAGGACTTATGAAATTCTAATTCGGCTAATTCGGCAATGTCCTTTGGGACACTTCCTTTCCTTCAGAGCTGACAGCCGGGATGACCTTTTCATTTCTTGACGATGTTATTTTCTGGATGATCTTTCATTTCTTGACCGTGTTATCGATGATTCAGCCGGAAAGAAAATAAACTGACCTTTTAAATGATGGTTTCTTAAATTTTCTAATTTAGGTAGACTTGAAAGTGTAAATTTAATTTTAATTCCTGATTTAAAATTTCTATATACTAAGTTATTCGTTAAATCAGTAGTAGTGTTTCAAATGTAAAGTATCAGTAATTGTTGGGGGAAAACTATTTCGTTGTGCGAATTACGATTTTCAGGGTATCATTTGGTTTCTCTATATTTTATATATGGGATCCAAATGATTATTTAATAACTCACTGATTCGTTTCGTTTCCCTTAGTAGGTAGTATTGAGCGGACGTACTCCAGCATGTGTTTCCTTTACAGGACAATTAGAAAAAAAGAAACTGTGCGGAACGTTTAGTTTGAAGCGTCGAGTAGTATTTAACACCACTTTTGTGTGTGTTAAGCAAGATAAAGGTAATAATAAAATAAATGAGAAGAGAGAAAATTATTGTGAAAAGCCAGAGGTCTAGAATTTCATCCAATGACTGAATTAGAAAATTCTAGATACTTGGGTAATTCGTAAAAGCAATTGGAACTAAGTGCTTTAATGGTGAAGTGTCAGTCAATGAAGGGTGAAAACGATTTCGTTTTGCTATGTATGATTCTTCGTGGCAAAACAATCATACTATGCAAATGGGATCGTTTTGCAACGCATCATCATTTGAAAGTTGACAAAATAGGCAACGTTATACACGGAATATTCCGAAACAAAATTTTCTGGCGGACTCGCTTTATAGCCGCGCCTGTGTCTCGGTGGTCTAAGCGATGGCTTATGGTCATTCGTCCGAGATGGGTCCGGGTTCGAATCCCGGTGAGGCATGGATTTTGTGTTAGTCTTCAGGCTCTGGCTCATTCCGTTCCCTGCCAGTGGCCCTAAATTTGGGACGTGCGACTGCTTATAACCCATTGAGGTGCTCACGGTGGTCGTTAAACCTTCAATCAAAAAAATTAACTTTATAGAGAAGATCAGTGTCTGAAAATAAAACACTCGAAATAAGAAATCAGTAGCAGGTGCTTCAGGGTTAACATATTAAGCTCTCAAAGCCACAAGACCTCGTGAATTAAGAAGCCAAGAAACTACAAATACATATGTGTGGGTGTGGGTGTACTGACCATTTCATTATAAAACACTCAGTGATAGAGGCTTTAGGCAGTATGTACATTGAAAACTTAGAATTCCTTACCTATTCAAATGTTAAGATTTTGAATTAATGTGACATAGGTCTGGTGTGTTCGTGTGTTTTCGTAATACGATTGCAAGTAGTAAAGTGAATCATATGCTAAAGCGGCTTCACTATTTTCCCTGTCTAAAAAGAGAATCGAAGTGTGTAAAGGCCCAGAATGTCCATCAATGAAGTTCAGAATGAGAAGCAAAGGATATACGAGTACACATACGCAGCCAGATCTATCCGTCAATTTATCTCACTGGAAAGCTTGACATCACTATAACATCTCTACTGTGACGCTGGTAGAAACTTAGTCCAATACGCATTATTATCATACATTTGCAAAATATTTGCTACGAACTTACCTAAAAGTTGAAGTTGAAATCACTCATGGAAAATCGAACATTTTATGTTGTTTCGAAAAATTCTATAGCTCATATATACATGACTAAGGTTCAAAAGCGAGTACTTCCACATTCTCACATTTTAATTGTTTTACGAGCCGAGAACAAGGTTTTAACTACTCAACGTATCGATTAATTTGCGTGTGCTATAATTCCAGAACCTGATGAAAAAGCCGCGCTTGCATTAAATCGTAACAAGATACATGATGCATGGACCATGTGGCATGAATAATCCTGGATCACTTTGCATGAAATGCGGAAAGTGCAAGAAAATGCTTCCCAAGCAATTTCAACCGAAAACAACACAGACTGTGAAAGTCTATACGTTGTATCGTAGAAGCTAATGTGTCACAGGTGAAGTACGAGTAGACAACTGTTGGTTGTGCTTTATAATCCGCATCTGCTGCTAAAATACGACACGTACATTAACATCGAAGTTTGCACTTCCCTGTATGCAGTTAAATATATTTACGAAGAACACAAAAAACAACAGAACTACAAGAAAATAGTTAAGCAAGAGCAAATACTTTGCACAGAATGTTATTTATCCCGACGTCTTTGAAAAATAGGAATAGATGGCATATAATTTTCAGCTCTTACAAGAATCAGTTGGAACTATAATTCCCTACAGAAACCTAGCGTCTATTTGATTTGTTTTCAACCTGTTTCAATTAAAAATTTCACTCCGTCTAAAGAAGTGCAATATCCCCAACATATTAATATTTATTAAATGTTTAAAAAACAACCATCCTAGTACGAGGTACAGGCTACAAATTAATAATGTTGAAAGCCAACGATTTGTGTTTCGTCATTTGTAGACTTGGAATCTTGCGTGTATTTTAATTATTCATTTAATACTGTTCCATTCGCTGGTGGCAATTTATGAAACCCAATATCTGGAAATGATTAGATTTTAATTTATTTCACATCTGTTAATTTTCATAATAATAATAATAATAATAATAATAATAATAATAATAATAATAATAATAATAATAATAATAATAATAATAATAATAATAATAATAATAATAATAATAATAATAATAATAATAATAACAAACAATATAATTCCCTTTGTCTGAACGTTTGTCCCACTTTGGTGGCGCAGTGGAAAGAGCCTTTGCGTGTTTTAATTGTTGAATCCCTGCGTCAAACAAAATACTTCATTTTTATTGTTGTAGTGTTCAATTTTGTAATGTACATGAAACATATTTTCACATTTCGATATCAAAACAAAAAACAGTACTCCCGGTTTCAAAAAATTACTCTGCATATCTTATTTCTTCGTTTTTGACAGCCTTTCATCTATACTGTATTAAGAAACATTCAAGCCTCACTTAACTCTCACCAGGAAGGACAGTCGTATATTTTTTTTATTGGAGGTTATACGACCACCGTGAGCAACTCAGTGGGCTATAAGCAGTCGCCCGCCCCTAATTTAGGGTCACTGGTTCCAGGGAAGGGAAAGAGCCAGTGCCGTAAGACAAACACAACATCCACGCCTGACCGGGATTCGAACCCGGACCCCTTACGGACGAATGATCAGAGGCCATCGCTTAGACCACTGCACCACCGGGGCGGCCAGTCGTATATGTATCGCGATAAGTACAATACCAGAATGAATCCGATTTCACTGGTATCTTAACTTGTAAGTTGTCACCAAATTTATAATTTCATTGTAAATGCTTTTGATTTTCAAAATCATAACTGAAAACCATAGAATTGACCAAATGATACCTGTAAATTTCAGAGACGAATACAGTTTTTCATAAATTTTCTTTTGCATATTGCTTTTTAATTATTTACGTACAGTGTCATTGGCACTGAAATATGACCATCCAATTATAGGCCTTATGTTTGCAATTCTTTAAACTGCAAAACCTAGATCACACAGTATTTTGTTGAAAAACGTATAGAAATAAATTCATCAGTACAATTTCGGTTGGCCAAACTTGAGCTTACTGTTTTAAGGGAATTTGGCGTCTTGCCAAGAAATATCAAAATTCGGAGTTTGATCATTGGTTTTTATTTATTTTATGATAAAGCGTAGATATGATCTTAAGTGCTATTTGGTGAATACGGCGCTAACTGTGACTGCTACTCAAAAGTAACAGTGATTTTTAAACGTGATTGGAATCATAGTTTAGGACCTGTTCCGTTACATCTGTGTAGCAGTGAACTAACTTATATTAGAATTACCTAGCAGAGCGGTGTAAGGTATGTCGCGGTCATATGCAGCGGATCCTGAGTTTTATGTTTTAAACTTTTACACGTAATTCTGCACTATTCCTAATATTTTGCTGTAGTGTTTAGAGCTTTTTCAGTTGAATTGTGCGTAATTTTTTTAAACCATTTTTGCGGTTATATGTTAAATTTGGAATTAAGATTATCAAACATACACTGATTTTTTATACCTAACATTGTATGTTACAACTTTGAAAGAAAAGAGGCAGCCATTTTTTTTTCTTCCTTGAAATGGATGAAGCAACTAAACATTTACTAAGTAGCGTTTACAGTTCACTATTTTCTCCAATTTGAAAAACTGAATCTCACTCACTGAGAGAACGACGTAACGATGAGCTCACAAATAACGCTGTGAAAAAATTGAGATGAGCAGGCAGCTGCCAAATCGCAACTGGAAATAACAAGTAACAATTAACAGCTACAGGAGCAGGATTCACTCGGTAACGGTTAACACGGAGCTGTGAAACATCACGAAGAGCATGATGGGTAGCAATGACATCGTGAGGAACGTTTATGGGACGATCATTGTTACTCATGGTTTTGAGTAGCAGGAGCAACCTATGATTTTCGATAACTGTGATCAAATCACAGGTAAATCAAAAAGAATAATTACTTCTTTTGGTGACGTTCTGCTCTATGTTTGGAAACATCAGATTTCTGATCTTCGACAATATTCAGCCTTATTTTCATACTTTTCCGTGCCCAAGACCCAGGTGGAAGACTTTCTCAGTAAATGCCGTACACTACTTGAAACTTCTGCTCGAAACCGTAAACCCATGTTTGCAATAACATAATTTTCTATTCACAGTCATGTTTATGTTGCGTGGTGCGGTAGAAAGTATCGAATCCCCGGTAAATAACTTTCTTGTTACCACATGCGGTGATGAAAAACTAATCAGCAGGACCTGCAGCATCCCCTAACAACATCGGCCTCCCGATATGATTCTTGTAGGTTTCTATTCGTGGAGTTTTTAATGTCCTGGATGTACCAAACAAGATATTCTACACTGCCACAGCCGGAAAAAGCGATTCACCGAATAGGTTTTGCACAGAACTATCATAATTCGACATTCACTGGATATGTGACAACCTTGAATGCTTTATTACGTTGTGATTGCGAATATGTTAAGTAGCTGTTGTATTGATAATGACACAAATTTATCTAACGTAAGTATTTTCATTGTTTTCGCTACATTTACAAACTTTAAGTCTATAGCGCAGTCGGTTTGTGGCTATTAGAACTAAACTGTTTTTCTGTTGCGAAAGAAAATCCCATACTAGGTGATTCTTTTCTTATAAACCGCAGGGTAATCAATACACGCATTTTTTTTCTGTTATAAATTTTAGAACAGTCTGTATCTTCTTTAGAGAATGGTTACAGAGTTTCGTCACATATAAAACGCAATATTTTACCACTATTTTGTATTAAGAGTACTTAATTAGAAATATTAAGTACGGATACATCTATTTTTTCTACAGACAAATGAATGTACGTTTAAGGAAAGTGTTCCTAAAGGTAAAGCTTCAAAAAACATGTTTTCCCCTTTTTTTCAATTTATTTCCTATGCAATTAAAATCACCATGTATTTTCAGTTAAACTTCAATGTATTGTTTTCGACACGGAAATCTAAAATTATGAATAATAAAGTTTAAGCAAAAGTCTGTCATCTTTAATAAGTTGATACACATACTCGTAACTCCTAAGCAATATATTATTCTTTAAAACACACAGGAGAGGTAAATTTTTTATTTCCGAAATTCTTCTGAAGTTTTTCTTTCCAAATGTACTCATTGTGAGAGCGCTATCTTTCACCTCAGTTTCTTACTAATCACATCCATATAAAAAAACTTAATGCAGAAAAATTATCCGTAATATATCCAAAAAAAAAAAAAAAAAGGAATATATAAACTTTCATTATCAATCAAATTAGAATTCATTGAATTTTTATGATGTTCTTTACGCATGTTCTTATTGGGGATAATGTGTATTATTAGGTTGTGTAACTAATGATAAACTATTCTAGTAGTGCAATAATTCTGGAAATAAATTTACTTGGGAAAAACGAAACTCAGAATAAATCTTTTAAACAGTAAGGTGCTTATGGGTTCTTGAAACAGTAAACATGAAACCCAATACATGATCTCTATATCCGCATATATAATATTTTTCCCTACTTCAAAAATAGGAACTGCTTTAAGTGAGATTTGTTATGTTGCCATTTTATTAACGGAATGCAATGCAAATTTCTTAAGAATAACAACATTTTTTCTATATGTCACCGATTCATGGAGCGGTTTAGAATTTTTTATTTGCGACGGAGACTATTTTTAATAAAATTTGTGTTTAAGATTCCAAGGAACTTTTTCCTTCAGATTTTCATTTCCCTTTACAGTTTCAGTTTTGGGAGGATTATCGGTGAAGATATATTGCACAACAATTTATATGCGGGGATTTATTATCATATTTAATCGTTGGTCACATTAATGAAGTAATTAATCTGTGTGTAAATTGTGGTTTTTGAAAGCAACTGTACAACTTTCAAGAGCAGTTTGCAATTGTGTCTTGAAATAAGAGTGTTTAATCACTGACTCATCCCAGTGCTTACGTACGGAGCAGAAACGTAGACCTTAACTAAAGATGAAACACAATGACCACAGACCACGCAAACAAGAAAGGGGAGATGCACATTTTGATGATCACATATATTGGCGAGTTGTTTCCACGCACTTGGAAGAAATAGAGTTGAATATCATTGAGAAGCCTTGAAGAACGGTTGCGATATATGTGGAAAGCTTTTACAATATCGAGCTTCAGTATCGAATCTGGTTTATTAATAATTTTAACGTTTTCAGTACAAAATACACTGACGGAAAAAAATCCTGACACTACGAAAAAATAGTTGTAGAGAAATGAAATGGCGGCAATACATTTGTATAGGTAACATATTTAATCGATTAAGGTTTCAAGATCACAGCTTATTGTAAGCGCGAGAAAAGCTATTTTAAATGTGAAATGCTGTAACATTAATAACCGGTGTAACCGCCAGAATGTTGAATGCAAGCATGCAAACGTTCATGCATTGTGTCGTACAGGTGCTGGATGTCAGTTTGTGGGATGGAGTTCCATTCCTGTTGCACTTGGTCGGTCAATACAGGGACGGTTAGTGCTGGTTGAGGGTGACGCTGGAGTTGTCGTCCAATGATTTCCCATACGTGCTCGATTGGTGAAAGATCTGGTGATCTAGCAGGCCACGTAAACATGTCGATACTCTGTAGAGCATGTTGGGTTACAACAGCGGTATGCAGGCGAGTGTTATACTGTTGGAAAACACCCCTGAAATGCTGTTCATGAATGGCAGCACTACTGGTTGAATCACCAGACCGACGTACAACTGTGCCGTCGGGGTGCTTCTGCTGTCATAGGTTATTGCTCCCCAGACCATAACTCCAGGTGTAGGTCCAGTGTGTCTCGGCCGCAGACAGGTTGGTTGCAGGCGCTCACCTGGCCTCCTTCTAGACAACACACGGTCATCACTGGCACTAAGGCTGAACTGGCTTTCATCAGAAAACACAACAGATCTCCACTCCGTCCTCCAATGAGCTCTAGATTGACACCACTGACGTCGCAAACGGCAGTGGCTTGGAGTAAGTGGAATGCACGCTACAGGGCGTCTGGCTCGGAGCTGTCCTCCAAGTAACTGATTTTTAACAATTCGTTGTGTCAATGTGGTGGCAACTGCAGCTCGAATTGCTGTCGCAGACACGGTACGATGCGCCACGGCCATACGCCGTACACGGCGGTCTTCCCTCTCAGTAGTGCCACGTGGCCTGCCGGAACCCGGTCTTCTTGAGGCAGTGCCTTCCCTTGACCACCGCTGCCAACAATCATGCACAGTGGCTACATTCCTGCCAAGTCGTTCTGCAATATTGCGTAAAGAAAATCCACCTTCTCGTAGCCCTATTACACGACCTCGTTCAAACTCCGTGAGCTGTTGATAATGGCTTCTTCGTCTTCTTAAAGGCATTCTTGACTATTATTTAATCGAGAACAGATAAAGTGATTCTGTGTTGCAACAGTAAAACAAAAGCAGGCCCAGATATACAGTGAATGTGATGCGAAATATTTTCAAAACTCTAAATCCAAATTTACAGCGTGATAGCATAAAACCTTGCTGAGATATAAGCGAAAACTCAAGCATACGTCCATTAAGAGGCCGTGCATAAAAAAACAGATTTTCCTCTACTTACTGTAAAAGGGTTTACCGCGCATTGCTGAGGAACGCTTAGGAGAAAGTGTTTCTACGTGCAGCTGGTTGAAGATAGCAATAATAATGTTATTTCCCTAAATTCAGAATTGCAACTTTTAATGATGAACATCATAAGTTACTAGATTTGCACAAAAAATTAACTTAACTCACGACATAGTTCGTGCAATTACATATTTCATTCTTTCATATTGATTACATAGCTGACTCTTGTATATTTTTTAATTCAAAAACGCAAAAAAACAGTGCGTTCTTCAAATCGAAAGTTTCGTATATGTTTTCTGTATACAGTGTGTATTGTTTACATAAATAACTTCACAGTTTCGATAAATTATGAAACTGTGTTCACGAAAATGAAAACTGCAAATTGTTTCCTGGGCGAGTGAACCCGTGTGCCTCTGAGTTTTTTATATTGCAGATTTGCTTTTGTGTCTATTCCGTCTCGAGCTATGGTATAATCCGCATGTAATTGCATTTTGTTTCATTCATTGTCCTATTTCTGCCTTTCGCTGCCATACAAAAACCGAATCTAGGTGTGTAGCATTGATCTTCACGTAAATCGCCTCTTCAGCATTAGTCGTTTTCGACTACCGGTTAAGAAGATAACCGTAACCAGTAGCGTTTGGAGCATTAAGCTTACTTAGGGTAGTTTAATACGGATCTAATTGCATTTTTCTTTTCTTTTTGTTTTTTTTCATTTCTTTTTGTTTTCTTTTTCATTTATTTTACAAATATAAATAAAATACCAGTTATACTCTTTGAAAAAAAGAAATTTTATTCTGAGAATTTCGTAGTTGAGAGAAAAAGGAAAAAGAAAGTTCCCAAATCATGTTTTTAAAGCATGCGCATGACAATAAAAACACACTGTTAACTACTGAATTGAAACTCTCAATTTTTAGACTTAGATGAGAAAAGAAACTGGTTTGTAAGTCTAAAATAAACTTTTATAGGTTCTCAAGGGAAATCTTAAAATTAAATTTCATACGACAGAATTCTTGTCTGGTGTTCGAATCACGGACCTGCCGCTATCTAGTCTGATGTTTTTCCGCTGATTTGCACAGCCTTCCTGGGCTTGGGAACGCCAGTGCGTAGATGGTACTCTGTAATGTCGGTCCCGGAAGCATTTTGTCTGTTTCTCCTCATGCTTGCAGTAGCAGAAAAATGCATTTGCCGAGACGTCTGGTCAACGTGGGAAATTAGACAATAACCCTCCCGAATAAAGAATTGGAAGATACCTATAGCCAGCAGGGGCTATAAAAAAGGTTATCACATAGGCAAAGAGACTGTAGAATTCTAAATAAAAAAATCTATATGACGTATATGAACGGCAAAATAGAACTAAATATCCAGACGTAACGCCTTCCTATTTTCAAAGAGTTGATCGCGTGACGTAAAGCTTCCCTGAAACCATGTCTGAATGATTTATATCAAAGCCCACTATGAATTTAGACAAAATGGCGTCACAGCAGCAGCTGTTGAAAATCGGTTCCTCCTGCTATAACAACAAAACAAAGTGGTATACGCATCCGCTGTGGGTGACAAAATGGGTCAAACGTTTATACATTCGAACAAAAGAATTAATTCGAACAAAGAAAATTATGTTTTTTTAAATTGACAAATGGAATTATTATATGACATGTGCAAATTTAAATTACAAGACATAGCTGTTCCCATTAATTCGTAAGTTAAGCACGATAAGTTTGAAAGAAAAGTGAGTTTTTGAGGAGGAATTTAACAAATCGTTTGGAACAGATCGCACATTTTCATAGCATTTTGCGAAAGCCATTTCCAAAAATTGGATAATCATTGTGTTCCTCATAAGTTTCCAAAGTCTTCCGAATGTGTATCAACCTGTTCCGCATGTGTTATCAAAGCTCTCTCCACCATAAAATGCTTTATGATAAAATATGCTGGTATTTTTACATAACACATTCTGGACACTTTGTGGCAAAAGCATGGAACACCGTCGTAGCACAATGCGAATACATTTTCCTGAATTACTTTCTCGATGTGTTCCGAATTAATTACTAACATTTTCCCAATATGTTTTACTGGGAGCACACTGATGTGTTATATATTCCGAAATGCCACGGACGGCTAGAAAAGAAATTCTCGTAGTACAGCATGGTTCGAGCATCTGCATCATTTTAACTGTATTAATGCACTAATTTACTTAAATAGTGGGTTTTGGGTAAGTGAAGTTCACAGTAGCGCCAGACCTTATTTATTTCATGGTATATATGTACACTATCTACCAACAAGTAATTGGACACACTGCAATCGACGATATCTGCGGTCCTGATACACGTCACGGCCGCCGCCGTTAAATATCGTGTGGGAAACAACAACGCAACCAGTCTCATGCAAGATGCCACGCAGTTCGGAGTTCTCTAATTTCAAGAAAGGTGTAATCGTCGAATATCACAGAAATGGCCGATCCATACGTGACATATCCAGCGAATTGAAGTACCCGAAATCGACAGAGGCCTACGTGATTGGCAAGTAGAAGAAGAGAGGTGACTGTCGGAATGTGCCCTGACCCGGCAGACACAAAAAACTAAGAGTTAGAGACCGACGGGTGCTGGCCAGAGAAATTCGGAAGAACCGCACCAAATCGATGGGCCACATCCGCGAGGAGTTTCAACAGGCATCCGGGAGTGTTTTTTCGATGAATACCATAAATATCGTGTGGGAAACAGAAGCCCATCTGCTCGGTTATCATGGACGTACTGCCGCCCACAAGCCTTTGGTAACCAAGTCCAATAGCGCTGCTCGGCTAACGTGGTGCAAAGAACGTCGACAGTGGACCGTTGAACAGTGGAAACAGGTTCTCTGGAGCGACGAATCAGGGTTCACCCTCTACCGTTCGGATGGCAGGGTCTGAGTTTGGCGTCTGCCTGGAGAACGCCTCCTGTCGCAATGTATTGTGCTAACTGTGATGTTCGGCGGCGGTGGAATTATGTTAGGGGGGGGGGTTCTCCTGTTATGGCACGGGACCCTTAGTCGCAATTCCTGGTAGACTCAACGCCGAGACCTACTGCACAATTTTGGATGACCATGCGATTCCTACGTTGTGGCAGTTTTACGGGATGGACCCATGTTACTTTCAGGATGACGATGCCACCTATCATGTTGCGAGGTCCACCATGGCTTGGTATGGTGACAATGGGGTTAATCGAATGGACTGGCCTGCGCAGAGCTCGGACCTTAACCCTATCGAGCACCTCTGGGACGAGTTGGAGCGTCGACTTAAGTGGTGCCCACAGCGTCCGAAATCGGTGAAGGAACTGACTGTCTTCTCCATGCCGAGTGGAAGAAAAAACCGCTAGCCATCGTACAACGCCTGGTTGAGAGTATCCCCCGGAGGGTCGCAGCTATAATCGCCGCTCGTGGAGGCTCCACCAACTATTGAAGGTGAATAAATTTCGTTTTCCTTTGCTATCACAGGTGTCCAATTACTTGTTGGTAGATAGTGTATATATATATATATATATAAATATAAGAGTTCATGACTTTAATCAATGGGACAAAGACCCTTTTCACGGTTCGGTAAATCAAAGGTCGACCCAGCCCTTGACTAATTTGGACTATTTCAACTCCGTGTTCATGTATAGCTGTGCCCGACTCGAATGTGGACTCTTCAGCTGGTTCTCGTAATACTTGACCAATGACAAGCAGCATAGAGTTTTATAGGTATTCCTAGTTATATTTTATATTTACATTCTCGTTTTCTGTATTTGTGCCTTCCCAATATTTGAAATAAAAATAATAATGACACCGAACTTTTTGTTGTAATGAGCACATCGCATCTTTTGAATCGTTTCTGACGTGAATTAAATTTTTCAAATTTGTTCAAAGTTAATGCAACCAGTTAGAAAATATCCACCGGATTTATAATCAATAAAAAAACCAGAAATAGAAACAGTTGCATTTCTTCTGACACCGTCTAAAACGTACGTTAAAAAAATTAACAAATTGTGCACAAAATGTTTGTCATAGCAAGATAAACATATTTTCAAATCAAACTGTTAAAAGAACAAATATTGAAAGAAACATGATATAACTCTAAGCCTTCTAGCTCAAGAATTTTACGTAACAGAAACATTGAAAGTAGGCTTAAAATATTCTTCACTGAAAAAGCTATGCTAAGGAAAAATAACTTTTCAAATTTTCAAATACGTCGCCCGCAAGCAGAGGTAGCAAAGAAAAAAGCATTAACGTTTACACCACCTAGAGGAAAATCTGTGCATTATGTAAAGAGGACAATGTTCCATATCTCTATTGTCGCGAATGGCATACAGTAAAAAAAAGCAATTACTTAATAGTGTTTTTAGAAGCGAAGATACAGCTGCAAGCAGAAGTACACAAGCACCACCTAGCGAAACAACATTGAACTATAAAACTCCTTAAAATACTAACGTAAAGTGTTCCACATGAGAAATGGCATTCGCCGTTGAACAATTTTTTTAAATCGCACATTTAGAAACAGATATTTTAAGAAAAAACTTAGTGTCCCCTAGCGGCGTAATTTTGCATTATTTTGGTAAGAAAATACTCTCACAGAGTTTGCATATTTTGTAGTATATGACTGCAGAAAGAAGTTTTTTTCAATCGGGGTTTTAGTCCCTCAGATATTGCTGTAAACGGAAATGTGAACTTACGCCATTTCGCAGCAGACTTCTGCGTTAAAAAAAATTTGAAATTACATGAGAAACATTTCGCAGCGGATATGATCTTGCACAAAGAAATAGTTTTTGAAATCGGACTGTTTTGGAGATTTTAGAAGCAGAGATATCGGCAAAAATAAGATTTGCTTCTATTTCCCCTGGTGGAAAAACTATACATTATTGTAAGAAGAGCGTATTCTGAAAATGTTTCCCAAAGAGAGAAAAATGGTTTCACGAAATAATTTTTTCAGTCGAGTTTTCAGGAGCTCAGATTTAGATGCAAATACATCAGAAGCAGAAATAAACACTTACACAGGAAAATAAACACTTACACAGGAAAATAAACCCTGACAGGAAGAATTTTTCAAATCGGAGTTTTAGAAGCAGATATATCTGGGAAAACGCAATTACCTTTACACTCTCTACCGGAAAGTCCATGAATTACTAGATTCAAATACATCAGAAGCAGAAATAGATTCTTACACAGGAAACAGAAATAAACCCTTACAGGAAGAATTTTTAAAATCGGAGTTTTAGAAGCAGATATATCTGGGAGAACGCAATTACCTTCACACCTTCTACCGGAAAGTCTATGAATTACTAGATTCAAATGCACTAGAAACAGAAATAAATACTTACACAGGAAGCAGAAATAAACACTTACACAGGACGCATAAATAAACACTTACAGGAAGAATTTTTAAAATCGGAGTTTTAGAAGCAGATATATCTGGGAAAACGCAATTACCTTTACACCCTCTACGTTAAAGTATATGAATTACTAGATTCAAATACATCAGAAGCAGAAATAAACACTTACACAGGAAGCAGAAATAAACATTTACTGAAATAATTTTTCAAATCGGAATTTCAGAAGCAGATATATCTGGGAAAACGCAAATTACCTTTAGACCCAGTAGCGGAAAGTCTATGAATTACTTGAAAAATTTGAAATTGTATGAAAAACATTTTGCTTTATAAACTATATCCAACAAGAAAGGAATTTTTCAATTCGGACTCTTAGAAGCAGAGATATTAACAATAATATGATATACATCAACCCTTCATGTTGGAGAAATCATGGACTATTTTGAGAAGAGAAAAATCCAAAAACGTTTATCCCCTTGATTTGTACCAGTCAACGAACGAACTTTTTCAATACAGATTTTAAGAGCTCAGATTTTGTTGCAAATACATAAGAAGCAGAAATTAACACTTACACGCCGTGGTGGCCAAACTATTCCTTACCAAAAATTAGAAATTATATGCAAAGGTTTCCCATCGGGAGCTGTATCCACTGAAGAAAGAATTTCTCAAATCGGGTTTTAGAAATACAGATATAGGGGAAAACTCATTTCACTTTACCCCCTAGGGTAAAAGCTTTGCGTAACTTGAAAAAGTGACTATAGTTGAAATGCTTTTCGACATAAATGGAGTCGAAAGGAAAATTGTTTTTTCAATCGGATGTATAGAAGCAAATATATATGTAATAATATGTGTTTTGAATTCGACATCATATGCGTTTACGCGCTCTAGCGGCGAAGTGCATATTGTAATAAAAAAAAACGAAATGAAGGATCATCATTCGAACATTTCAAGCTTCCGAACGCAAAATATAAAAATAAAAATAAAATTCAAATCGGGCTAATAGTTGCAAAGATTAGATGGTGTCCACAGACGGACATACGGATAATTCGATAACACAAATACGATTTTTTTTTACAAAAGACGTTCTAATCATGTTAGTAAAATTATGCAATGCAGTCATTATGATACACTTTCCAACATACCAGATTTTTTTCATTGAGAGTTTAATGACCATCGTGAGCAACTCAGTGGGCTATAAGCAGTCGTCCGTCCCTAATTTAGGGCCACTGACCCCAGGGAAGGGTGAGAGCGAGTGCAATAAGACAAACACAACATCCATGCCTCACCGGGACTCGAACGCGGACCCATCTCGGACATATGATCAGAAGCCGTCGCTTAGACCACTGCGCCACCAGGGCAGCTCCAGAAATCATTACTTAAGTTATGAGGATAATGGCTGTGGAATAAATCTCGCTCCTGTGTCCTGACTTTTGACCCCATGCGATTATATTCAACAGAACCGGTTCACTATATCTCCGGAACAACATGATAAAGTTGTGTCACATTTGAAGCAGTTTTACGTACGTTATGACGCATAAGGGCGATGGAATGCATCCGGCTCCTGTGTTCTGACCTTTGACCCAATTTCGTCCGGTTTTAATAGGCATAGTCCCCAGGTTGTCCTCTACCATATACTAAAATTTCATCGAAATCTAACCATTTTTACGCGAGTTATCGTGCGGGAAGGCGGATAGACAGACGGACAGAGCTGGAGCATACACGCTTCTTCAACCTACGGTTGGAAAGGGTAAAAATCGGATTTCGTAGTTCTGCTGCAATTTACTATTATAAAACAACGTTTCAGTGGTACGCGAACCCTCTGTGTCTCGAGAAAGTGTAAGGTACGGATCGGAAACACGAATATTAAAAAAAATCAGCTTCCACAGATTCGTGTTCTCCATTATTATAAAAAAACACTGTTTATTCTAATATTAATTTAAGTCATTAGCACAAATGAATGAAGTTGTTATAAAGGAAACGGCAAGAGTA
The DNA here is from genome assembly GCA_039090855.1 of Macrothele yani. NCBI lineage: Eukaryota > Metazoa > Arthropoda > Arachnida > Araneae > Macrothelidae > Macrothele > Macrothele yani. The sequence continues at coordinate 5,046,014 of CM077033.1, forward strand.
AATGAACTACCTCTCTGGATTGCCCAAGTTACGTTAGAAATCACTGTCAGGGCGTTTGCGCGTCTGTACTCCGCATTCAATTTGTCTGAGGTTCGGGCAAGACGCCGACTTTCCAACATTATCACTCTTCTTACAGGGAATGAAACATTCTAGGTGTGTTTCACAGATGCAGATATAAGGATGCCCCCTCTAACTTTATTTGAAAATATCTTCGCTATTAATCATCCGATTTGGACGATATTTAAATTGTAGGGGTTTTTCCATGTGCTAAATAGAATGAGCATAAAATAACATACCCCGTATACGAAAAAATTCGGAGATAGGGAGCAATTAACATGTTAATTAGCTTTTTTCTGCACATCAGGTGATAGGTCCCTTCGAGTGCTTTCCAACAGTACCTTACTTGTCTATCTGCGGCAAATGGTTCCACTCTTTAAGGGGGTTGCTCGTTTTTTTTTTTTCTTGTGGTCTGTACATATCCTTAGTGTAATTTATATACACATCTTAAATTGCTATGTTGAATGGGGTTAAGGGACATATACACAGTCGAATGACATGATTATGACCACCTCCTATTCAGACGTCAACAACGTCTAGCCAATGAAAGAGGGAACGTTTCGAGAGCTGCCCTGCAGGGTATATAGGTGTGCTGTAGGCAATCTGAAAACGTATCACTCGTAGCTGTCATGGATAAAAGGAGCGATTTATCAGATTTGTAGAAAGGGATGATTATCGGATTTCCGGCCAAGTTTGCCAGTATATCTGAAGCAGCGCAGTTTGTGAATTGTTCGCGTGCTGCTGTAGTTGAAGTGTATCGTGATTGGAGAAATGGCACCATTATGAATAAGCGATGTGGAAACTGCTGAGCACCACGTGTCATTGATGCGAGATGTGAACGTCGGCCTCGAAGGTCCATGAGGGCAGATGGACAAGCTACATTGGAGCAACTGGCTGTCCGATTGGACCAGGGGCTACCGAAATTGTGTCTAAAACGACAGTTCGGCGAACCCTGTTCCGTTTCAGCATATGTAGCTCCGATGCAGACGGTTGGTCACTGCACCTATTGTAACGAAGGTTCATCGGCAGATAAGGTTTACATTCGCACGACAGTATCAGAGTTGGACCTCCGCTGATTGGCATAGGATTGCTTTCTCCAATGAGTCACGTTTTCTGCTTCATCGAACGGTTGGACGTTGGCTTATAAGACGAGAAACATCGGATACCAAACTCTTCATGGCCATTGCTGGAAAAACACAAGTTGGTGGGAGGATCGTTATCGTCTGTTGAATGTTTTGTGGGATTCTCTGGGTCCACTCTTACCTGTAAAAAAGGACTGTGGACAGAATTCGTTATGCATCCATCCTTTCAGACCAAGTGCACCGATGCATTTTATTTCATTTCATACTACTGGGTTGTCGGAAAAGTCATGACGTATTTTAGCCATGTTTTGCATAGGTAATTTATTGACAGAAAGAACAAAGATCAATCAATGATATGATGCCCGTTTTTTTTATAAGCTTTTGCCATCTTTCAGTGAGCTGCGGAATGTCTCGTTCATAGAAGGACCTGTCTTCCGAGTCGAAAAACTGTACAAGGTTCTGATTTACAGCCTCATCTGAATTGAACGTTATAGCACGCAAGAACTGTTGTAGAGAGCGAAACAAGTGGAAGTCTGACTGCGTAAGGTCAGGCAAATATGCTGGGTATGGCAAGACATCCCACCCAAGCTCCAATAATTTTTGGCTGGTGATCAAGCCTGTGTGTTGTCTCGCGTTGTCGTGATGGGACACACATTTACGATGAACGAGCTCTAAAAGTTTCTGGATGATGGATTCATTCAAACTCTCCAATTGCCGACAGTACACATTCAAATTGATTGCTTGGATCCGTGGTAGGAGCTCGAAAAAGAAGACACCTTTAAAATCCCAACACACTGAGACCAGAACCTTCCGCTGATAAATGTCTGCTTTGAATGTCGTTTGAGGCGAAGCAGCACGTCGAGACCCAGACCGTTTGTGCATCACATTGTTGTCCACAATCCACTTTTCTTCACCAGTTATTAGTTGCTTCAAAAAAGGATCGCTTTCCTCATGTTTTATGAGCATATCGCAGATGTATATACGCGCCGTCAATTCAGCTTTGAGTTCATGAGGAACTCACCCATCGAGCTTGCTTACGTATCCCAGCTTCTTCAGGGTGGTCGTGAATGCTTGAATGATGGATGTACAATGTATCTGCAATCTCTCGTGTTGTGTAACGTGGGTTTGATTTGATCAATGCCTTGATTTGGTCGTCATCAACCTCGGTGATCCTCCCGACCGAGGAGCATCGTTGAGGTTAAAATCACCAGCACGTAATTTGCGAACCTCCGCTGGTACTGACGTTCTTGTATATCATTATCACCTTATATTTTACGCAACTTTTCACAAGCTTGAGGCGAGTTCTTCCCTTTACGGAAGTAAAACAGTAAAATATACGGAAATGCACAGTTTGCTCTTATATCTTAAACGTGATGTCAAATTTCCGCACATTAACCAAATCTTTCACTATTTTTTTAGACTGCAGCTAGAACTTGAACCTGTCGAATGCCATAACAATAACCTCTAGTACTTCCAAATCCACCCTACTGCCATCGGGTGCCAAAATACGTCATGACTTTTCCGACAATCCAATAGTTGTCGCATACAAATTACATAGATTAAGTCAAAATGATTGTAGAGCGTATGAGCAAGAATCGGGATGAAAAGAGTGAAAAGGCCAGATGTGCCTAACTAGCCCTTTTCTCCCAAATCAAAAATACGGGAAACAAATATCAAGCCAAGCAGACATACTAGTAATTAAGTGCCGTGAGAGACAGTCATCATTATCATTGCAAAATAACTGGCGAAACAGCTCCATCCAATATCATTTTATTTACATTAATGATGCAAAATAAAACATTACCACTTAAGGTTTAACCAGATAGTAAAAAGTCCGAAGAGCTATGATCAGCATTAGGATTGAAAGTAATATTAAACATTAATTTATTTAGCGATTAAAGAGTTACAATCATTATCATTGATAAATAATTTCAAATTTAAGAACTTGTAAGGATAGAAACAATTCCAGTTTTTTAATGAAATAGCTGCTACCTATGTAAACAAAGGAATAGAAAATTACATTGAGGCTCATCGTAATAAATATTGTTTAAGTTTTTTTGTTTAAACAAATATTATTTAGTGTTGTTAAATCATCAGGCAAAGTATTCTAAAATGTTTGTCCGGCATAATTAATATGAGCTCTGGAAACTTCTGTTTGTGGAAATATAGGCTCTAGTTTAGTTTTGTGTCTAGTAGAATGTTGATATGTACGATAATTTAGTGAGGTTATGACGAAGTAGCTGCTACCTATGTAGATAAAGTCTTCCCTGAGGCAGATGGAATCTTCTAGCACGACAATGCGACGTGTCGCACAGCTAGAAATGTCCAAGAGTGGTTGGAAGAGCGCGATGAAAACTTCAAAGTATTTCCCTGGCCCCCTAATTCCCCAGATTTAAACCCAATTGAGCATCTGTGGTACCACATCGATCTTGTTGTTCGCCTCATGGATCCTCCACCACGCACTCTTCAGCAGCTGTCAGATGCATTGCAGTAAGCATGGCTCCACATAGCTGTGAACAACACCTTCCAGCACCTTATTGAGTGTCTCCCAGTTCGTCGAGCTGCTATCCGCACTGCACAAGGAGGTTAGATGGGATATTAGCTGTTGGTCACAATAATGTGACTAAACCGTGTATGTAAATATATATTATGAGTTAAACGTATCATCTACATAATTTTCATTTCTTTATTTTCAGCCACTTCTGACATTATGCACGGCGTACGAGTTAAGTCATTCTGGTGAGTGCTCCAGAAAAGCGCTGGGCATTCATTTCCATCACTGCTAGGGTAAAACGCTATATGTCGTCGTTACATATTTACGTACATTTACATAATTAAAAACCTACACAATTTTTTGCTGTGAAAGAAAAAAAAGAAATTTCTTTTTTCAACTACGGTTTTCAAAAAAAAAAGAAATTCCTTTTTTTCCACATGGTTTTCGAAATGCTTCAACATTTTCAAACAGGATAGTACTCCTTAAAATATTTAGAACGCGCAAGATAATGCAGTAGATCAGAATAATCAAATCCGTTTTCTTTTATATCAATACGAACACAAACATGTCTTTTGCTTTTTTTATTTAAAAAACGTGCGTAACCAATAGGAAAGAATGTTCTCTGAGGGCTGGACACAGCAAATGATCCCAAATCGGAGGTGTGTTGGCAAATATATCAATACGGGTCTTAGAGTTACATTTTTCTTTCAGTATATAATTCTGAAAATAATATATGTATAAAAAGTAATTAAGTTTTAAAACGCAAACAAGAAAAAGAAAAGGTTTTATGTTACGTGTGGTATGGAATGGCCTGTGAGCTGGATATTAAAGTATTTTTATTGTAGAAATTTTTTTAAGGGTAGGACTCATAAAAGTGACGTAAGATAATTACTTTATACAATGCGTTGATGGCATAACGTGTTTATGTATTGCGCATCTAAAGTATTTGGCCAAATTTTGGGAATTTGATCAATTGCCTGTTCTTATGGAAACAGGCCTGTCGATACAAGACAGTAGCCTCTTTTTGATAGGAATTTAAAAGATATAAATCAATCTTGCACACAAAACATTCATCAGTTAACGGTATGTTCCTAACTATATAAAATCAACTGAGTAAGTGTAAATACCAGAAGGTTGGGTTCATAAACTCGAATTAAGCGTCCCTACTGGCGAATTTATCCCACCAAAATATTTATAGTAACACGTCACAAACGTTTTTCAGTCGAGGAGTCAGGTCTTTTAAGAAATAAGCCATACAACTTATAAAACGAACGTAGCAAGGTACAAGTCGGCCACCGGGACTGAGTTGCTAGAGGCAACTAAGACATAACAAGTGAAACGTTTTCAATTTTTAAAAATAATAAATTGTGGGTGTCTTTCTTTGTTTTTTTTTAAATAATTAAAATTCAAGTGTAGTTTTTTGCTTTAAGTTTTCATTAAAGCAAAATGATTTGAAGCTACTTCCCAAAGAAGTTCCTATACATTCTTCAATTTTTGACAGCAGAATTTTTTAATAAACTACGATGGAAATGTTCGGGATGCACATGTTTTGTAATTTTATACGAATCGTTACAATCACATCTGTGGAGAGATCTCCAATGGAAAACGAAAGTGTGTTTTGAAAATATTTTAAGAGTGTTTTACCAAAAAACAAATGTTTCGGAAACCTTCTTGCAAATATTCAAAATTGTACACTGCTCTCAACTTTTAAAATTTCGTATGATTCTAGTAGGTAAAAATAAAGGGAATAATTAAATTAGATACTTTTAAACCTCGTTGTGTCAAAGTAACTTGAAAGTGATAACATAAAAAAAAAAATTTCATGCACTGAAACCCCTTATAAACGGAAGGCACCTGACAAGCCTTGTATTTTGATAAAGGGCACACGCCAGGCACCAAGATACATAGAACCCCGATTCAGGAGAAAATTGATTTCACAGATACGAAAGAAATTGAGGTGGTTTCTGATGACGCATTAAAGGCACACGTTTCTCAGATAGGCAGTTTATCGAACGGTTCACAGGAGGTTGTGATAAAGTAAGACACATGCATCTTTAGCAAATTATCATCAATGGTTTGTTTCTTTGGACGTTGTCGGTCTCGCACAGATGCTGTTTTTTTCTTTTCTGATTGTAGGTTTAACTACCACCGTGAGCTACTCAATGGGATATAAGTAGTCGCCCGTCCCTAATTTGGGAGCAGTGGTTCCAGGAAAGGCAGAGAGCCAGCGCCGTAAGACAAGAACAACGTCCATGCCTCACCGAGATTCGAACCCGGACCCTCCTCGGAAGAATGAGCAGAAGCCATCGCTTATACCACTGCGCCACTGAGGCGGCGGGATGATGTTTTTGCAACATATTACTAATACAGAAAAATGTTTTTTTCAGAAGCTCCGGTTTCACAGGGCTTCTTGAAGCAATCTCAACGATTTTTGGCCAAAAATATAAATCAACCGCAACAAATATTTCTTCTCCCCGATAGAAGTGCTTCTCGTTGATTAAGATATCTCCCTATAATTTACTTATTCTTAGTTACCATGAGCTCCTGATGCTAATGTCATCACTCAAAGGTGCATCTACAATGATATTCTTTTAGCGATCACTAAATGAATGTCCATTTGGCCTGTAAATTAGGGGAAAATTGGGATTACGACCACGTTCAAAATCAACATTTTATTGCTACTCGATGATTCTAAAACAGGCGTCGGAAGCTGTTGGTATGCGATGTGAGTTGGCATTCGAATTTTTAGGTCAGGTGGTTTCCTTAGCAAGAAACATTCACCTTTTCCACAAATTGCTTAAAATTTCCTTTAAAGTATAGAGATATATAATGATTTTGTTTACATGATGTGATTCAAGTGACACATGTAACGATGTATTTTTTAAATTAGAGATTTCAAAAGTTTAAAGTAATTGAAATTTTTTAAACTGAAAATTCAAAATATAGGCACTAAACACGAATGAATGTTTTGTAGTTCCTTTATACTAACTTTGAATGCAAGCCACTAAGAAAAACTGAATTTCAAATATATTTGATGGTATATCCTCGAACTTCGACTTGCAAGTGCAAATTCAAAGCGTCTCAATGTTCAATTAAATAACTTTGGAAGTATAAATAGTAAAATAAATGCATAAACGTTCAGCTACATGCTGCACACATATTATTGATCAAATTTGTTTGTATCAGATATTTTAAGTAAAATATTATGTCTGTTATCTACTGTAAATTAACGAATTACAGTATGCAGTTTTATATTAAAAAAATTGAAATAAAAAATTCAGAAATAATTTTGTTACATCCTTAAACTGTTTTATTTACTAATTCGTCTTTCATTAGTTATTGTAACAACGGTTTTAAGCAAACCAAGCAACCAACCCTACTATTATTCCTAATGCATGGAAACTCGCATTGACAGCCAGAAACAACTCCATTCTGAACTCTAACATTTGTAAATAACATCAATTAAGCCTTTTTTTTTTCTTTTCCTCGGTTCATCTGCGCATATAAACTACGCCACCTCATCACGTGACTAATTTCCTGATATACATATATCATTGTTCCTTCATGTATTGTGTGATTGTGTTACATCTGAGGATGGGACCGATGCGGTTCCGAAAGGTCTTATGTTTTTTAACTGTGATGTTTTAATTGCGCTTAGTAAAGTCTTTTAATTTATCATCAGTTTTTAACTACATTTTTTTATCGTGCAAAAACAGTTTCGAGAACTTCAATTCATTGTCTTGCTCAGCACGAATGTTTTTCGATATCATATCTTATAAACCAAGCAATATTAGTATTCATCAGGGCTCGTTTTGCTAGTTTGCTGAAAAATATCATTACAGAAGTCACCCCAAATATAGCGTAAAAGTGCTAATTTATAGTTTCCATCTATTGTCAGAAAATTTATTTTTACGCAGGAAACTATTTTTGTAATTTACCTTTCTCAGAAGAAACTTTCTTTTTCATTCATTCACTGCTTTACTTGAGTTTTTGTTTCAGGAAAATCTGTATGACGATTCTGAACAGTTGAGAATCCTGTATGAAGTGAGTAAGTGGCTTGTCCACTTCTTTCCTATGGATTTCAATTCGCTGCTATCCTTTGACACTGCGCACCTCGGAATCGAAGCTTTGCTTCCGAAAGGAATAATAAACGCCAGAGCATGCATGCAGTAGAAAAATGCGTCATCGCAATAGCCAAAGAAATCGCGGGCTACCATTTCCTCAGGCAAGCAGATGTTAACACTGTTCTTTGAACATCATTGGCCATTGCTTTTTGAGTGGCTATCAAAAGGATCAATCGCAAATATAAAAAGAAGTTGTCAAACTTTAGGGAAACTTCAATAAGCCTTCAAAAGCAAGAAACCTAGCAACTTACTTACGATGTTTTGCGTGTGCATGATAACGCCCGGCAGAATGCAGCAGTTGCGACATAAAGGACACTGTCTCGCAATTTTCGGAGAAGTTCTTCAACATCCAGCGTATAGTATTGAACTGTCGCCCTGCGATATCCATACCTCTGGACCTATGAAGAAATTCTCAATTTTAAACGTTTTAGTTGAAATTATCAGGTGCGTGAAGATGTAGATAACTGGTTGCAGCAGCAGACTGGTCCCTTCTGTGCTGCGGTAACACAAGGACTTTTGCAACGATGCGACCGCTTTCTAAATGCTGGCGGCGATTATTTTTAGGTGTGTCATTATTAGACTCTTTCAGTCAGAAAATGTCTCTAATTACTGAGCAACCCTTATAAGGCACCAGAAATATTTCACGAAATTATACAATCAGTAGCACTACTCTGGATACTTTTCAGACAGGGTCATTACGAGAACTGAGCTAGTACATATATTCTTAGAAAGGACAATAAAAATTATTTGTTTATTTATTCGAGGAATGAAAACATTAAAGTGTCACCTAATGTGTTGTGTTTGTTAAAAAAAATACATAAAAAAATATTTAACGGTTTGATTACATTCAAATTGTTAGAATTTCTTGTTCAAATGTTCTTGTTAAATGTTCGGATTTCTTTTTAAAATGTTCTTTTTAAAAATTCTACATTTCCAGGAAACAACAAGTGGAATTCGTATTTATTCGAAAGTATGTGTGCAGGCACCAAGATATAAATTTTATGGTAAACTCTCAATTTTTGTATAACATGCATACTTCATAAAATAGAATAATATTAACAATATCATACATTTATATATCAAGGAGAAATTTTTCTATTACCACTTTTTCATGTATTATTTATTAATTTATGGTAAATGCTTTTTATAATAGCGAAAACCGTTTGAATATGAGCTTGTCTTTGTTTCGAAACACCGTCTTCTAATTCTAAGGAAAAAATTACTCAAATGTTTCAATATTGTATTGCTGATTTATATTAATTATCGGATAAGATGGAAATAAACACGTTTCTGCCTCGGAATTTCCATTTCTTTAAAGACGGTACTCTTCTAAAAGATTATTTAGAAAGTGATTATTACGCTCTAGACAGATTTCTTAATTATGACTCTTCCGTGCATGTGTTACTGCTTTTCTTAATCTCGTCGCTGAACAATTTGATTGTTCCGTTGAGCACAATTTGGGAACAGCAGCTTAAAATTAAGTGTGCAATTTGCACTTTGAAGATAGTTTCCCGAAACGCGAAGTCGCAAACTTTGTTAATGGCGTTTTCATAAAAAAATTCCTTATCTGGGTAATTTACTGGTGATATTTACTGCAATGAATGCATGCCGTTTAATGAATATATTTCTTCCAATGTGAGGAGCTTTTAACTAAAATTACTAAAGTACCAGTCATCACTACGTAATCCATTAAATATTAGTTTGTTTAACAAATGCACATCATCAAATATTTGATGAACTTTAACTCGTTAGTAAACTCTCCATTTCATTTCATGACACTGGTGTTTTCGTAATTTGTTTAGATGGAAGGTAATAAACATAGATAACACAAGATTTTTCCACATAATAATGTTGACACTGGCTCTCTCCAGGCTCTGTAGTCGGTTAACATAAATTTGGGACGTGTACACCGAATGCTCACGTTCGTCATTAAATCCCCAAAGTAAAGAAGAAGGAATGTGTTCCGCTAAGATTTCTCGTTTCTCCTGTTCACTGATGCACTACTCTGCAAAATCAGAAGTAAGAGAATTACTGGGAAATAAGGGGATAACAGAATTTTTTCACATAATGTTTTTCGTGCTCAATGCATGGTGTTCTAATTGGTTAGAAGCAAACATTTTTGGTGGTCTACTTATTTGTAAACAATCGATGACGATGAGATTTTTGAAGAAGCACTGCTAAAAAGATTTCTAAAGAAAACACAATTCTTCCATCTCATTCGGAATTTCAGATTGATTGTTCTGCAAGAAGGGGACAGCAGATTCGAACACCTACATGAATAACAATGTACTACAAATCCTTTTATCGCAATTTATAACATATTCCGCCTAAACTGTTTGTAAAACTGTCCATCAGAAAGGAACATCTTTTTGTATGGAATATATAACTTCACAACCTTTTTAGCTGTTAGAAAACAGAAGAGCTTCAGAAATCAGCTCCGTGCACATCCTCTAGTCTGCGAGTTTCACTTACTCGTACGCGAAAGACGGTATTGAGGCTAGTATATTAAGAAAAGGTAGTTGCGTTCTGAAAATTTCAGCAAGTGGCGTCATACCTGTTAAATTGAGGTGGAGCTGAGAAACAGTTCAGGCAACCAGAATGCAAGGAAAGATTAAGGCAGGTAACGTATCGTAAAAAAAAATATTTATTTTCAGCCCTTGCTGTGTATGATATTATGTCGTAGGACAGGTCTTACGTAATTTCACTGCTTTGTGTGTTTTGTTATGGAGCTTAATTAATGGCGCAAGCAACTTTGCATGTATAATCGTTCGCCGTTCTTAATTGTGGAACACTAGCTCCACGGAAAGAAGAAAGCAGTGCTGTAAGACAAGCACACCATGCTTCACAGCGTACATGAATCCACGAGCTACTCGGATGAAAACCGAGAAAATTGCGCTTCTGACCACCTTAAGGACAAATGTGAGCTACTATGAACACTTTTCAGTTTTAAATTGTTCAAAACTTTTTAAAAATATATATTTTTTTCAAATTAGACTGTGAAAGCAAATTGTAACTGCACTGCGTAGATATTATTGTAAGCAAACGTATCATTTGCGATCATATTCTGTGGTACACACTCAGAGACTTTCTTTTCTATTTGTGACGCTCATTAATTAAACAAAATAAATACAAGATATATGTCCTTACGATTTAAAATATAATGGATTCGGTTGTAATTATGTAGTATAATATCCTGCACTTTCTTTCAAATTGTAAGTACTAATATTTTATATTTTTTATAAATTTTAATTTTAAGTCCTATTTCACTAATATCCTGTTTGATTGTGTTGAAGCATCTTCGAAATCCTGCGGCTTTTTTAGTTTACAAATGAATTCCTTTTTGTTTCACAGCAAGCAATTACGTACGTTGTTGAATATGTATATGCATGTACAGGTGTAACGACGACATATTGCATTTCACCATAGCGGTAATGGACAAGGATGTCCAGCGCTTTTAAAAGGAAAGAATGAAACCCCCGTGAATGATACGTTTAACACATATTAGATTGCAATATATGTGTCGTGTAACCACAGTCGATATAACAATTTAAGAGACGTATATAACACTTACAAAGGATATGCACCTTGACATGCAATTTAATCATATATGTAACTGCAGGCAGAGCATCGGTCCCACCTGCATCCGTACCACCTGGGCAACGATTTCAGAGATCCCTCTTTTTCCATTCACCCTTCCTGAAATGATCAATAAACATTTTATAACATATCTTGTCTTTGCAAATGAGGGAAAATCGAAGCTAGAACTTGATTGGTGCTTCCCAATAAATTATCTCGCACACTCTGATCTCGCTTTCGAGCGAAATTAATGTACTACAGTCCCCCCACCCCCCACCCCCACCCCAACCTTCTATTTTCTACGTTCCTTGGAGGTTTAATGTGAAAAGAAATGAACTGTTAATGGCTTAGGCGCTGCAACGTGATCTGTTTTAAATTTATTGAACATACGTTTCACAATACACATATAAAATGCCATAAATCCCCTTCTGAAATTGAAGTTTAAATCACCGAACCCACAGCAGTGTTTATTTGTTTATTTTTGTTTTTCCTAATAATGGCTTGAGTATTATGTAATTTAAGTATTTTCTTAAGATATCCGTCACTAAAATTATTTGGTTTGAAATAATTATATTTAATTTATTATGTAATCTGACATGGCATCGATAACGCAGAATCTTCAAGAAATTATTCATAAGAGCAAAATTATGTTGTGTGCATTTTTGTGTCACATGTTATAGCCTAGTACTGTCTGTTAAGTACATTAGTGTGTTTAATGTATTGTATTTTGTTTACAATATATACACTATGTTTATGTACAATACGTTGTATTATATATATATATATATATATATATGAATTCTTAAACTATATTTTCTGGTATATGAATTCCCGTGCGGAAGGTATGCAGTTATCTCATAGGAAAAGTTGTTACGTGATTTATCTGCTCGTTGTAGAGAAAGCATTTTACCGATATACAGATTTCCAAACCTTTCACAAGAGTGTTCGATATTCTCCAACGCAAGGGTTTGTATTAGATTCTTATTCATGTAACATCTGTACCGGACAAGATATCTGTATCAGCAGAAGCAATCTACGGTGTGTCTTTCTAAGACGGAGATATGTCGATTCTCTTACATATATAAAGATCCATGTTTTCTTTGCTTCCGTCCTGAAGCGAGCTCAATGATATCTTTCCAATATTTAAACCAACATGAATATTGTCATTCTCTAACATTCTCTAATTTGAATATAATCTTTTAGCAATTAATACAAACCTACGTAAGCGTTCTCATATTCCTTTGTACCCAAGTGATTTCGTTACTAATAGTTTCATAAGAGGGTGCATCAATAAACATGAGGAAGCGGAATGTGTCAGGAAGGTATGATGAATGTATTTTCATCTCGCTCAGCCACTGAAGATTTGGGAGTTCTTACAATTTTGTAACAAAAACCGTATAGTCTACATAGAATTTTAAAGTATGGATTTTTTAAGTTTTCGTCAATCAATCCGCCATATGCAATTTATTCGCCCAAGTTTTAAAACAGCACAAAAATGTAATCGCCAATATTTTCAATAATAAAATTATTGTTATCAGGAAACCCATTTTTTGTTCTTTAAGCAAAATTGCAAAGCATCCCATTCGAGGAAACATCAATGTTGAGCTGAACATCGGTAGTTATTATTTCCCAAAACATTGATGAATGGACAGTATCAGTGGAAATTTTCGATGTCTCAATTAAAACCTCGATGTTTTTGCTAAAAGACCGAATAATTGGTTGCTTTCAATCTGCAGATGTAAATGAGCCAAAGATGTGCAAAATATCAATTAAATTCAATGGAAACTACTCACTAATAATATCAATCAACTAATTATATTTATTTAAATGCTCAGTGTAGTGTTGAAAATATCGATGTTTCTTCGATGCATTGGTGCCAGCCTCCATGTTCCTGTGTTGTACTAAAAAAGTGAAGAATTGGAATTTCTTCATCTTCAGCAGTGAGAGCGCAATCGATTTGTAAAATTTCTGTTCAATATAACAGTGATGTTTACCATTTCATCATCCAGTAAGAGAATATTTGTTAAAAGGCTAGATGTGACTGTGGAAATCTCAATGTTTTTCAAGTTATCGGTTGATACCTCGAAGTTTTTTCAATGTATCTCTGAAAGCTTCGATGTTTTTACAATGAATTGTTCTGAACCTTGATGTTTGGACTGGTGTCTCCAGTCAAGCATGTGGTCCATCTATGGTTTTATATCACGCGGCCTCGCTGAATTGTCTGGGGCAATTGGATAATATAAAATGATATACAAACCGCAAGTGCTTTTCAAACGCTTGTCGAACGTGCGGTGAAATGAAATACCTATAGCTGAGATGGTTGGAAACATGAGTGTGCGACGATGTCGCGGATCCCGGTTGAGAAACCGTTCTCCTCCATATGCAGGTAAGGTATTTGGCTAGAACTTTTGGAACATGTATCGGGTTGTTTCAAATCTTGGCATGGCTACCCCAAAGGAAGGTGTCATCCTTTCCACGTAATTAACTGATCTGATATTTCCCGTAACGAATTGATTAATTATGCAGAAAAGACATCTTTGAAATAATAAAGAAAAAAGCTTTTCAGTCTTTAAAGAATATTTGGAATTAAGGACCAAATAAATATTTCTAAAAGTCGTTTTAATTGGCTAGACAAAATAGGCATACAAGCATATTTTCACGGGCTTCCTGTTTCACAGCGGCCGAAAGATGGCAGCAAATCAGTGTTAACTTGTAAATTGCGTAGAGCGGGCCAAAGTTGGAAGTACAACCACTGTTTCAGTTATTTCCAGTGGTGTTGTACGGAAACAAGCTAAAGCTGCTTTTTCGCAAACATATGAAAACACTGTAGTGAAGACGCAGGTGTTTAACTCGACATTTTGAAAATATTATTATGCAAATCTAACATTCGAATTAATAATTAACATTAGCATGATCAGCAATTTCTGTTTGGGTAACCCAGGTATTTATTTAACCAGATGATAGAAATACAAGGGAGAATCATTTGTAAAATGAAACAGTGTCCTTAGAATGAAATTATGTAATACCGTCAAGGATATGTAGCTAGATAAGACAGAATTTCCTTTCAATGTTCGAATATAATTGAACAAGTTACATGTGATATATAAATATAATTGAACAACTTACATATTGGAATATATTTAAACAACTAACATATTGGAATATAATTGAACAACTTACATATAGGAATGTAATTGAACAACTTACATATTGGAATATAATTGAACAATTTACATGTGATTATGCTATCACTCCATATTGAGGCACATGTGCATTGGTGAAATTAGTCATATAAAGCAATCTGAAGATTAAGGAAAGTTCTTGTATTACCACCAGTAATGATTGCTTATGAGAAACAGCTTGCACCGTTAGGTGAGTGATAGAAATCTGGATATGGTGCAATCAACCATTCATATATAATTTAACTAATTCTCTTACCCGATGACACATGGTCGAGCCACATTATTGTGACCACCAGCTAATATCCGATGTAACCGCCGGGTGCAGCGCGAACAGCAGCTAGACGGCCTGTGAGTGACTCAATAAGGCGCTAGAAGATTTTCACAGGCATGTGGAGCCGTGGTGACAGCAGTGCATCAGACAGCTGCTGGAGCGCGCGTTGTGGAGGATCCATGGAGAAAACAACACGATCTAGGTGGTCCAACAGATGCTCAATTGTGTTTACGTCTGAGGAATAAGGGGGCTAGGAAAGTACTTTGAAGTCTTCATCGGGCTCTTCCAACCACTCTCCGACATTTATAGCTGTGTGACACGTCGCATTATCGCGATGAAAGATCCCATCCGCCCCAGGGAAGAGAGTCAGCATGCCTGGGTGTACGTGGTCGGCAAGGATGGATGTAGAATTGTTCAACACCTTGGTGATGAGTATGTTTCGTCGTTGTGAGACTTCACTGTCCGTAAGAGTGGATAAAATTCCTTATTACGACATTTTAGTTTTAATTCTTACGTTCTACCTTGGTGATATTTTCTGAGGTAATACGCTAAATATGTACATATTTGTCTGTTCGGTAATATTTATTAATCTCATGATTCTCTGTCTTCACATGCCTACCTGCTGTTAGGTGTTTTTCTTTGTTTCCCTGCGAAAGTCTTCTGGACTTTAATTATCAACATCAGTGTAATGTGACAACTAAAACATTTCTAAGTAAGTTTAATTACGCATTTGAACGCCAGCTTCCTTGAAATGATAAGTTCGTTTGAATGATACCATATTCGCAGCATTTTTGCTATTTCTTCTCCCACGTTTTCATTTCGATTGTCCCCTGTAACTGCTACACAGAACCAGTTATTAATGGAAACTTTGATTTTCGAATTCGGAAAAATATCATGTTGGTTCATGTTTTACTTATTAACTACAATTTTATTCTGTAAAAGGTCGCCTTGCTTAACAGGATAGGGACAGTTTAGTGAACTCCACAAGAATTACTTCTTTAAAATTTTTAAATATTATTCAATTCTCAAATAAATTAGCGCTAACTTCTGCTAAAATATATATTAGAATAGCCATAATTCTTGTATTGTACATTAGAATAGCCATAGTTCTTGTATTGTATATTAAAATAGCCATAATTCTTGTATTGTATATTAGAATAGCCATAATTCTTGTATTGTATATTAGAATAGCCATAAATTCTTGTATTGTAGTATAAAGTGTGTAATTGATATTCTAAATAAATTTTTAAAATCACAAGTTTTGTTTTTAAAATTAATTTCTCAGTCGCGTAGATAATATGTCGTAAAATGATAGACTAAGATTGTACATATTTTAAGCTTTTTTCCTGTGCTTGTTTCTGTAATTTTCCTTGCCTATGCAACGCGTAAACATATAATCTCAGAGACGTGCCAAACATTTTTCTCCGCTGATGAGAAAAACGATATAACTGAAAACTTTCTTCATTTCTGCCGAAAGTGAAATCTCTACCGTTAGTAACACTGAAAAATTTCCAGGTCTAAGAGACTATCAGTCTGCAGCTTCAAATGAATACTGGAAATGTTTTCAGCTCCGAAAGGTATAATTACCGAAACTAGGTAATGTTTAATAAATGTGCGGATTCATAAAAAAAAAAAAAACACACACACACAGTAAATTTAAGATAAGTTTATATCGCCTGATAGGAATTTGAATTAACCGGTTTTCCCTCTAGGTGATAGAAAGCCGCAAGGTCATAAAACAAATTTACATGCTCTTCCGCAACTACAAAATACATGATTCCTAGGTAAAGATTTCTTCAGAACATCGTCTTGTAATGCCGGACAGAAATCTTCGGGCTCTTGTTTTTTTTTTTGTGCTAATTTCCATTCGTAACCAAAATTTTCGGTAAGATTTATAATTGTTGTTCATTACCCGTCGTTAATGAGCCGTGTCATGCACATAATACTCGTATTTAATTGCAGCAAAAATCTGTCCCAATGAAATATTTTCTGATATACTTTAGACGTGACATTACCACCTTTTAGCTCCCATGGAATAACACCATTCCCCAACGGTCTACGCACATGAAAACAAAAACGTCCCGCGTTAAAATACCCCGTTGTATTAGGTGTACAAATAAGTTTTAGATCGTCTTTTGTGTGACTTACACCGCTAATGTGCATATCCGACATTCCCCCGCACTGTTGTCATGTGACCGTAACTGGTCCAGAGTATACAATTTCACACATAAGTTTGCCCAACAGTCAAAAGCATTTGCACATCGGTAGGTGAAAAATGGCAAGCGATACTGCATTTATTCGAAAATGCATTCGTTACGAATTTCATCTAGGAAAGAGTGCTGCAAAACCTGTGCATCGATCTGTTCTGCTCTGGGCGGATATATTATATCGAAAAGCACGTGTGGGTTTGGGTTTAGGCGGTTTAAAGCCGGGGATTTTGATGTATGCGATCGAGAACGTAGCGGAGCACCACAGAAGGTTGCACATGAGGAACTTCAAGCCTTGCTGGTTGAAGATTTGTCTCAATCGCATAAAGAACTAGCTGAACAACTGTGGGTAACTCTACAAACCATTTCTAATTGTTTATGCGCAATGGGAAAGATTCAGAAGGAAGGAAAATGGGTGCCACGTGACCTGAGACAGGCGGAACAAGGATGGGCGTGTCATAAAGTGTTTGAATATGTTGAATAAACAGCACGGAAGTCTTTTACGTGGAAAATCATTACGGGTGATTAAAAGTGGATATGGTACGACAATCTCAAATGCAAAAAGCACTGGGTAGACCCCGGTGAAGCAACGTCGTTGGCAGCGAAACGCAATATTCACTCTATGAAAGTTCTGCTGAGCATCTGGTGGGATATGAAGGGTTAAATGGACAGGGTCAAAATGTTAGTGCTGATCGCTGCAAGTACCAATTGCTGCGATTGAACGAGAAGTCCGTCGGAAACGTCCATTCAGAGTCAAAGTATTGCATCCCGTGAAATTACTGCATGATAACGCAAGGCCGCATGTCGCGAAATCATTCAAAGAAACGTTATTGACGCTTAGCTGGGAAGTTTTGGAGCACTCGGCGTATATTAATGACACAGACCCTTCAGACTATCATTTGTTCCAATCGATGCAACATGGTTTGTCTGCTGTACGGTGCCGGACATGTGCAGAAATGGGTTGACGACTTACTCGCGTCACACGACGAAGCTTTCTTCATGACTGGAATCCGCGAGCTGCCCGACCGATTGCGGAAGGTGATAGATAATGACGGAGCATATTTTGATTCGTAAAGGTAACGTTGGTTTCTCTCAATTTACATGTTGCTTTGTCTTAAAACGTTTTAAAACTTATTTGTACAACTAATACTTATTTTTCTTTTGATTTGAAACATTATACAAAATAACATTATTGTGTATTATGACTTCTGCGACTCCCATAATGTTATTATATGATTTGTTAATTTTTTTATGAAGGAAACAGGTGCAAAACATGTATTTCGCATGTTTAAAAAAAGTTGTATTTTCCTTTTTGTTTGCTATATGGATAATAAGACGTTTATGTAGCAGAAGATACTCAGAATAAATATTTTATATTCGAACCGGCGATGGACCTCTTCTAGCAGCAGTAGTTTCAACCTCGGAGAGCAGCTTATCAAGTTTCATTTTTTTTTTTTTTTGGTAATCTCGCTGAAAAATGAGAAAATATAAATTCTTGTTTGTTCTGTCTACTTCAAAAATTCAAAAGACATCCTTCTTCTGAATCGACTGTTTGATACAGAACTGCAATTAAAAACTTAATACTTGAATTATTAAAAGAAAGGAATTATGGGAAGTACAAAATTTTACAATTCGATACCCACATAAAATATTCGCAGTGTTTCATTTAAACTCGGGTGCTGATCATTCTTGTAATATTAGGATTCGCCAAACACCTTTTCAGCATTCAAGATACGTTGCGTGTTTTTTATTTCTTTTGTTGTTGTTAGAGTTGTTCTTGTTTCACTGGAAATTTCTTTTTTGCGTGCGATACTGGATCACTATGCATCACTATGTTTCTTGCGATATGCCATTATACACAGTGTGGAAAATAATTTTTAAGACTGGGTCTGTAAAATGAAATAGAAACAAGAAATTATAATTTGTTTTGGTTTGTTATTCAAAATAAGTCCCTCCGGCTTCAATACACTTGCTACCGATATTTAATAATGATTTGAATGCCTGTTCGAGTTCACTTTTCGGAATTGCCTCCAAAGTACGCGTCGAAGCTGTTTGTATGGTCGAAATATCATCAAAATGACACCCTTTTAACATCATTTTAAGTTTTGGGAACAAAGAAAAGTCGCATGATGCTAAATCAGGCAAATGCGATGAATGATTCAACACACAGACGTTATTTTTCGCCAAAAATGTACGAACAAGAAGTGAGGTGTGACTGGGTCCTGCAACAAACACCAACTGATTTCATCCCGATATTCTGGACGAATGCAACAAAATCTGCCCATCAAACGCCTCAAAACATTTAAATAAAACTCACCAGTAATTGTTTGTCCACGTGGAACAAATTCTTTGTGGATAATACCCTTACTATCGAAGAATGTAATGAGCATTGTTTTGATTTTCGATGGAACTTTTCTAGTTTTTTTGGCTTGTAGTGGGTTTTTTACTTCCATTCCGCACTTTGTCGCTTTGTTTAAGGATCATATTAAAAACACCATGTTTAATCACCTGTAACAATCGATTTTAAGAAGTTTGCATCACTTTCAGCGGCTGAAATGATGTCTCTTCAATGTGCACTTGTCCTTGATTTTTGTTCATTGGTTAACGTGTGTGGAACAACTTTAGCACAGACTTTTGTTTTGCTCAAATCTTCATGCAGGATGGTTCGAATCGCTTCTTTGTTGATGTTTAAAGACACATCCATCATTTTTAGTGACGTAACATCGATTGTTTGGCCCGAAATCACGCACTTTTTCAATAATATCAGGTGTCCTAGATGAACTTGGTCTTCCGGTATGCTTATCATCTTCTAGCGTATCTCTTCCGTCCAAAAATCGTTTGTGCCACAGGAAAACATTTGATCTACTTAACCAAACTCACCATAAACTTGTTTCATCATTTGGTACGTTTCCGAGGCACTTTTAGCAAGTTTTGCGTTAAGTTTAATATCAGCCCTTTGTTCTATCTTAATAATTCAACATGAAAAAAATTTTGCTTCTCTAATGAACGGCCGTTCCGTTTGAGTTACTTTAACAACTGCGCAGTACATTTGGCAGAAATCAAGCAGATGGTCACGGTTTTTAATGCATTCGCGATCACACTGGTGGCGCCACCGTATGCTGAAATCTAGCGCCAGTTTTAAAAATTCTTTGACTTATAGTGTATATCACAACAAGAAACCTGTTTACTGTCTCGATCGAGGCATCTTGCATTATTCACAGCCGTGTTGTTGTCTCGTCATATCCGTGCGAGCATATTTATTATTGGGTCTGTTGTCTGTTTGTTTGCTATGTAGTTAATCACACTATAAGTATGTTTCTAGTTGTTTAATAAATTTGAATTAAGTCACTGGGATCAACTCATAGATACAGTGTGCTGATTGTGCAAGTGTACCAATCTCCAAGCTCATAGCATAGCCTACCACACTCCCCAGTGTGCAGTTGTCAGTCTGCATAATCTTCTATGTCTGAAATTTATTTCTGTGATTTTTCCCAACCGATATCTGTATTACCAATCCTCCAGCTCTCAATTAATGCTTGGAAATGTACATTCCTTCTCAGTCATTTCTTCCTAAACGGTTGGATATGTATCTGCACGTGAAATCTGTTTGAGAAGAAATTAGACTGCAGAATAGTGTTAGGACTTATAAAAAAACGTTCATTTTGCATGCCAAGAGCATAACAACTATTTTAGGATATTTAAAATTTCACTGTTCCAAAGCTTTTCATCCGTTTACAGACATTAGAGGGATCTTCGAGTTACCGAGTTTTAGGTACATTTTTGCAAAATATAGCATGAGTTCAAATTTTAAGTTCAATTTTAGGTGATGGAAGTTTAGTAGTACCTAGCTAGCATTGCTTGAGATCCCATGTATTATAATAAGTTTGTTCAATTGTGTTAACTTTTGAAATTCTCTAGAACATACCTAATAGAAATTTGAGTCTTTACAAAGCGTCATTCTTGCTCTCATGTAAATTTATTATTAATCATTTGAAAGTAATGCAGGTACTGCTATACATGAATTAACATAATGTTAAACTTGCAAATCATTTTCCCAATTTTTCTAATTTGATTTATTTTACCTTGAGACGTATCTGCATATAATAACTATAAATCTGAGTTATGAAATTTTGCGGACTTTATGTGTTGTGATTGTATCCCAAACAAATGCCAAAGCAATAGGTTCTGCACTTCTTGAAACAAATATTACAAGATATCTTTAGTATGTTTCAGTATCCTTCTATGTGATGAAATTAAAAAGATAAACAAAATTAAATGCAACTCAATTTACTATCTCTGCCTAGTTATACCAAAGTTTCATTTCAATTAATCGTTTCAAATTCGAAATACTTTCTATTTCCAATAAGAATCCGATGTGATGGATTTTCAGGTTTCTTTTAAAAGTACCTGATATCGCTGTGGATTACTCTGGGTTACCAATGTTTTACCATGCCATGGTATTGGGCATCATAACATTTAAAATAACCACTGTTATAGCATCGGAGTCAGATAAAGTTTCCAGTCAGGTCAGTTTCACTTGAATCTGTTTTCTACGCGCCAGCTTGGACTCAAAATCTTGAGCAAAAAAAAAGGTATCTAGTCTGAAAGGCGACTGATATAAGAGGTCACCGATGTACGTATACTTAATATTCCGGAAAAATTAATCGGGAGTGCTTATTGTTCATTCCCCTTAAACAATTCTTCTTTCGATAGGAATACAGAAGATATTTGTACGTTTTTGGAACGACTTTCCTACAACCTAATTAATATTTAAAATAACACAATTTATTTGTAAAATGTTCCATCTGACATCCCTTCCTCTGGACTGTGAACCTAAACCTGGATTTCCAAGATACCCGGGGCATTCTTAAAATAGGTAGGGATCCACACCTCTTTCACTGCTTTCCATAGTCCAATCATTACCTGAGGTCAGCATTCAGAAAACGCCCTTTTCAGCCGTCCGAAGGCGCAACAACCCATTGGTGGCGCATCAGGAAACTCACAAGAAGTATGAGTAAAAGCCATACATTTTATATTCGCCTATTTTTCAATTTTTTTTAAAGAAATGGAGTTAGGATGTATGAATGGTAGCTTTATCATTATGAAGTTCTATTCTTTGATGGCTGAGTGGATAACGGAACGGTATTTCCTATTTAAATAAAGAAGTTAAAACATTATTTTGGGAATATGCAGAATTCATTTTAACACCCTTTTCGAATTTCTTAACTTAAATTTCTCATTGTAGAAGGAACCAGCAATAATTGTGAATTCTACACAGAAATGTTCTTTGGAAATTTTGAACCAAGTTTGTAAGATGTTTTCTATTCTTTTGAGATAGTTAATAGACGGATTTCTGTTACAGTCGTTTAGGTAGATTCATATTTCATGAATGGTCACAATAAATTTCCATATGTTTCAGTGTAAGTGATTTTCATAAAGAGGTATGGACCGTGTTCAGCGCTCAGTCGACTTAGACTCAAAATCTTTATATTCACCTAATTTTAAATTTTTGAAAGGTAGTTTTATCATCATGAAGTTCTAGGCAAAATGCGGTGAATATTATGTTTTTTAAATCAACGAAGAAAAAAATTCTTCACAAAACGTTATGAATCCATCCTTGCAGATCACGTACACCCATACATGCTGAACCTCTTTCCTGGGTCGGGTGAGATCTTCCTTCACGATAATGGGACTTGTGACACAGCTAACAATGTCTGAGAGTGGTTGGAAGGAAACTATGAAGACATTAAATTACTTCCTTGGAACCCTAATTAACCAGACTCAATTCCAATTGAGCATCTGTGGGACCACCTTAATCGTGTTGTTTGTTCTATGGATCCTCCTCCGCGCAACCTCCAGCAGCTGTCAGGTGAATTGCAGTCAGTGTGGATCCTCATACCTGTGAAAACATTAGAGCATCTTATTGAATCACTCACTGCCCGTCTAGCTGCTGTCCGTGCTACTCACAGCGTTTACTCTTTATATTAGCTGGTGGTCACAGTAATGTGACTCGACCTGGTAAAAGTAACAATAAATAATTTGAAGTATTCTTATTATTGCGCGTAACGTACTCAATCTCGACACCATACATCATAAGAAAATTGATAATATGTATTTATAACAAAGACGTAAAAGATGTATATAAGAAGGACGACAGAGACCGAAAACCTAAAATTCTAAGAAAATGTATACTGTCTGCAAAAACAAAAACAACTAATAACACAATGAGATATGCAGGATTCATCACATATTTCCCAGGCTTTATTTATTGGTTGAGGAATTTATGGGGTAAGTACAACATCTCAGTAGCAATAAAATCACCAACCCCGTTATCACATGTTCTATGAAGCTGCAAGGACAGTGTGAGAAAAAAAGGGAGGTGTGTACACTATTACGTAGTTGTAACCTGACAACACGGGAAAGATATGTATCAGAATAACAAAGCGATCCTTAGTTACTAGATGTAGGGAACACGCGCGAAGTATTAACCAGGATATGCAAAATACAGCACTCGCCACAAAAATTATGGGTTGCTCGGTCGCTCCTCTATGGAATAATATAAGACGAATTGCCCCTCACACGAGCTTTACAGAGACTGTCACCAAGGGGATAGTGGAAATCCTTTGGAGCAAACTAAACGGTTTATCTTGCGATATCAAATATAGAATCATATTGCGACAAATCGTATATTTTGGGGTGAGAATTCACGTAATATTGCTAGTGATGTCACCCACGTTATTTTCAAAATATCATCTTTATTTCTTGAGTGTTCTAATTCTCTGCATTTTATGTCTACATTGCCTTCAAAATGTCTCCCGCTGGGAAGTTAAACCTTGGAAAATCTTTATGCATGTAGCACCACGAAAATGAAAGGATTTACTACGCTATTAGCATTCTTTCTGTAGTCATTATTTCCTGTACGTATATGACTGGATCCAGAGTTTTCCAGCAAAACAGTAAATAATGAGAAAATATATATATATATATATTCCAGGTTTTCTTTCCGACAAAATGTAACATCTTTCTTAGGAACAAGTGTTTACTCCAAACATGTAATGAGTGGACGGCATGTTACCAGATGGTAAAGAGACACACGATGCATGTTGAATCGGGAAACTTGTGAAATTTCATTATGATTTTGTCAGCGATCCTAAATTATATGATTTGAGTAAGTTCAAACATTAGTCACTAAATGGCCTCTTATTGTGTTTGATTGCAAAGCAATCACAATTTAAACAAGGGAAAGTTTGGTATTTTTTAAATAGTTAACCGTAAAAGATTTGAATTGCAGAGTTCTAAAGTTCTGGAGACTTCATGATTGCCGATAAGATAACTCAGATGCTAAATCGGTGAATCGATTAATATATATGGTTGTTGTTTCTAACAATTAAGGAAGTACGTCTTTAAATTGAGTTTCCATGTCAAGATATGAACATACCTTGTTTAGTTTGGGGATTTGAGGAGATTCCTCTGAATAGATTGCTATATAAATGTGATAATCATCTAAACTTGAGCAAATTCCGATTAGTATGGTGTTATTCTTTATTTTGTGACATGTGTTAGCTGCAACTATCTAATCCATTAATACAGAGTTCTTAATTTGAAGATTTCACGTGAAATCATGCGAGCCGTTCAGCTGATTCTTATGCGATATATTAAATGTGCTAGTAATTACTATGGACACATTTTAGAAAGAATTTCCTCCGTTTAATATAATCATTTCAGGAAAGAACTTGGAGTGCAAAAGATTTATTAGGAAGTGGTGCAAAATTAATGAACTCGTGGATGTAGTTCTTTGAAACGACATTTTAGATTCCGAGGACTACGTTCTATTTAAGATGTTATCACTGACAGCTTGCAAAATACTTCTCTAGAAAGAAAAAAAACACATAGACTTCAAAAAAAAAATAGAAAAAAGTAAAAAAAAAAAAGCAACGATGTCTCTTTTTTGAAACATTCCTCCGAAATTCATGTTAATAATACTGCAAAACGTTTGCACATCACATTTGAACGCCAAAGCACTGAATAAGCAGGTCATACAGAAAACGGTTACACTAAAATAATTGAAAAGTCTTCATAATCAGAGTTTAAATAAAGCCCAAGAAGTGAAAATTATTTTTATGAAGCGAAAAGAATATGGCAGGTGTATACACCCGTGAGCTTTTAAATTATGACTACCTACCTAATAAGCTGTTGGATCCAGCTTGCCCAGCAAAACAGCGGCCACTCGACGAATCATCGATTCGATAAGGTGGCAATATGTATCCTGGGGTATCTGGTACCATAATGTCAACAGCAGATCCTCCGGCTTCCGCACATTTCGGAGTGGCGGAGATTTAGGGCGACGCCGTTTTTTCAAGTCGAACCACAATTTTTCAATTGGGTTAATGTCAGGTGAAAATGCCATAGAGGCCATTAACGGAAAGTCACCAGTATGTTCCTCGAATCACTCCTTGAGAGTACTGGCTGGGTGGTATGGCGCATTATCCTGTTGGTAATGACCACCACTAGCAGGGAACAATGTTGCTATGAATGGGCGAACTTGGTCAGCAAAAACGTTTAGGTAGATATTTTTCAGGGATTGTGCTGTGGGAATCATGGGGCCTAAACTGTCTCAAGAAAACATCGCCCACAGTATAAGACCGCCGCCGACCTGTTTCCGCCCAAGAGTGCATCCAGGTGATACAGCCTCCGTTAGTTATCGGCGTATCCATGATCGGCCGTCTACGTGATGCAACAGAAATCTTGGTTCGTTCGACCAGGCTACTTTCTTCCAATGATCCACGGTCTAATCTCAATGATCCTTGGCACATTTCATGCGTTGTTGGCGTTGACGTACAGTGAGCATGGTGACCCGGCTGTGTTTCCGGTTACGCAGGTCAATGCGCATATGGCCGCGGTAAACTAAGTGCGGTTACACATTGCCCTGATCATCACTCTTGTAGCTGCGGGTGATTTGTCACATTGTGGTCCCGTGGTGGCTGTGAGCAATTTGCGCATTCTCCGTGCCCTCTCGTATCAATGAGCTGCGGACGACACACGGCTTGTCGACTGTTTGTTGTTTGGCCATCTGTGCACAACGTTTGATACGTACTCACTACATCGGCACGTGAACAACCCACAAGCTGCGCTGTTTCCAAGATTGTAGTTCCAAGTCTCCGTGCCATGACAATTTCTCCTTTATCAAACTTCGATTAATCGGCAGCTTTTCCTATTCTGATTCCGAACAATCCAGGAACAGAAAGTCGGTTCTCAGATTGTATGTATACTCCTCTCTGAACGTTTCCTGTGCCACCGTTCTGTCTCCAGGCGCTCTGATTTCTCTAGACTGGGGTTGGTCATAACGAAATGGCTCATGGGTGTATAAACCTAGGAAATTTAACACAGGTGTTCGAATGTCGTCGCTTTTCAATTTTAAAGAACAACATAAGGATGAAATGAGTTGCAACAAATTTTGATGGATTTTTCGAAAATAAAGGTGAAAATAATGAGCATAAGATTTTCTTTCAAAGAGACCCAACTATTGAATTTGTATAGCTAAATTCATTTTCAAAGAACGCACAGTATAATATTTGTAAAGTGTTTCATATATTTAAGTCAGCGCGAAATATTTTTACAAACATTTACCTGGATAATCTTTTCCGAACGCGAGTTATTACTCGTTTATGATTTTCCAATTTTTTCACAAAGTACTATTCTCGCAGAATGCTGAAACTTATGAAATTTTACCAATTAACCGAAATTCAAGCTTCCTACCGCTCGATTGTCTGTCATACTGATTAACATTTGCGTATCTTCCCATCGTATGCGAAAAGTAGCCAATGCTTTGGAAAACATAAGGGCTAGTAAGGTGGTAGAACGTTTTTCCACGAAAGAGCATAAAATTATTAAATACGGGTATGTACATGATATACCTTTAGGAACAGAATTTCCCCGAAGAATTAAATCTTCATAAATACATGGCAAGAATTGTAATGGTATTTTTTGCATATATTCACTGTATTCCATGTAACCACATCTTTTCAGAAATCTTGAAAATTCCATCGGTTTGGAGCAGGATCGAAATGCCCGAGATTGGTTGGATGAACACGCTGAAGACTTCCAGGTACTTCCCTAGCCCCCTAACTCCCCAGACATAAACCCTATTGAGGATTTATGGGATCACCTCGATTGTGTTGTTCGCTCTATGGATCCTTCACCACGCACCCTCCAGCAGCTGTCAGATGCACGGTAGTCAGCATGGCTCCACATACCTGTGAAAAATTTCCAGAACGAGTCTTATTGAGTCACTCTCAGCCCGTTTAGCTGCTGTCCGTGCTGCACACGGTGGTTACGCTATATATTAGCTGGTGGTCGCCATAATGTGACTCGACCGTGCATAATAGTACTCCTAAATTGCACACGAAGACTACTTCGGACCGGAATGTACGTCAACAAAAAGGTGTAACGGGAGCCTTCATAAAGAACAAAGGCCAAGAGCCATATGTGGCACTGAAATGCTGCTCATATAATAGCATGGCAATATAAAGAGATAGAATGAAGTAGGCAATTTACGAAGCACTGGCAGAAAGAATGAATAAAACTCTTGTGCCTTTGTTGTTTTGGTCCGGATAAGACCAAAAGTGAGCTTTTCTGTGAAAGCGAACAGCCTGAAGTTTTAAGGCCAGATATTGTATTTGGTGGTGTTATGTTGTGGTTTGGTGGCTTCTATAACATTGTTAGCGGACCTATGAACTTCAGGCTGTTCACAGGCATTGAAACGCCACTCCACTCTTATGGTGTTCTCTTGACGAAAACAACAGAAGTATCGGAATTTTATGCCTTCTTTGAGTAAGCCGGAATTTTTTGCCTTCTTTGAGTAAGCCAATATTTTATATCTTCTTTGTTCGTGAATAATCTAATTCATTCTATTCACTCACGCGCGCTCGCGTTACCGCACAGACACGCAAACACATATCATTATTGTCAGCCATTAGTGCTTGATGGAGGTCTTCCTAACTTTCTTCCACAACGTCTGCCTTGGGCCAGTCTCCTCTGTGCCACACCCGCATGCTATTGAAATTCATTCAGTCATCTGTTCATTTGCACTGCCATTTTTCAAAACAAAATGTGCCACGTTGTGCAGCAAAATACATTCCATATTGTTATCGTACGTAATCAAATATTCCGAATAAGTATTGAAGAATTAAACGTATGTTAGTGTGTCTTGCTGCGGAGCAGGCATTGTTTACAACGCATGCTCTGTCATGTGCTTCTACTGAAGTGAATCCCACTGAAACCCCTTGTCGAATCAAACGTTGGTCTCTGCATAAAGACAAAGAAAAGATACAGATTTATCGTCATATAAACATTTCGAATCACATTGGATAGAATGGTCTAGTTTAGGCCTTATCATGTTACTACGATATACTTCATAACATCACTATGATATGCTTAGCAAAAATGCTGGCAGACATAAATCGTAAGTTCTGGAATAATGGAATTACCAAGCGATTGACTTGTCTTGCTAGTTCCGGCACAGAAAAAAAATATCGACGCTAATGTACAAGTACAACATATTTAGTTCTTTTAAATTAAGAAAAGAACATTCAAGTTTCTGAAGTTTTACTTAAAGGTCCGTATATTGTATCCGTGTTTTTTTCAGTTAGATATTCGTGAGTAATACAATAAATGTGTAAACTGTGTTACTGGGTCATAATATTTTTGGTGAACAAAGAAAACGTTATGCGTGGAAAGCTTAATATCTCTGTTGTTTATACAAATTGAAAATGACCTGTTCTTTACACTTCAATTATGTTGTAAGGAACTTTTGTTCGTAAAATGAATAATTTCTAATTTTATGTTAAATGTTATTCTTCGGATATATACATATATTTGCAAAACTTTCAATTTATTAATTCTTTTCCAGTGTGTAAAGAAACTGCAGCATTCTACATTTTTTATTTTACATCTGTAACTGTGATTCCTAAAGGTGATGTTAGTAAGTTGCAAAAGTTAGCCATCCGTTTTGGCCGAGAACAAGGGCACTCCTAGCAAAAGGTGGCGACGTTTGTCGGGTTGTCCGAATCAACAATCAGTTGTGCCATTTCCAGTGAATGAAGAATAGAAGCTTTTACTGTAATCGAAGCATTTGTGGTAGAATATCTATGATGACAAATCGGAACGATTAAAAATTGCTGCACGTTTCCGTACTCGTCAAGAATTGTTTCAACAGCACGATGCTCTGCTAAGAATAAACGCTACGGATAATTGCACTGCTTGGGGATTTTCAATCGCGTTACAATGACACGTCCGAAGTTAACAAATGTCCAGTTTAAAGTATCGCTTTAAGTAAATCTTGCTGTCTTCGTTACGAAGACAGCAGGATTGCATACGTGAAACAAAGTAGCACTGGAATTCAAAGAAATGAGCATTATTATTTTGGTGAACAAAGTAAAGGTGTGTTTCTACAGCCATTTAAATTTGCGTCAAATAGCTTAACATGAAAATTTTCAATTTGAATGAAAATGATGTGGCGAAACCCTTTTATCGGCAAATGCTGTCATAAATTTCGCTAAATCCCTCTTTGGGCCCCGAAAGATTATATTGCAAAAGAACACGAACACTAACATGTCTCTGTAAATTTGTTAGGAAATTATTCCATATTTGGTTGTTTTGCGCTTTTGCCCATTATGAGATTGTTTTATGACAAAACATTTTCAAGCGCCATACTGAGTGCGTCCCTGTGAGATCATAAAGCAAAAATTAATACTTACCGAACTCTTATTCAAAATATTGTATATGTATAAGACACAAACGATATGTGATTATCAGAACTCAATAATTTGGTTATTAAGTAAATGCTCATGAAGCATAATTTAGAAGAAAGAGTTGTTCGCAAAGCATGGTACCCGGAAAATGAGCGTTTCTAACATTAAAGTTTGTGCCTTGCTCGAAAATACGTTACTTCATTGAGATTAGTCTCTACGCCGTTAATAATTTTCGGGTTCGATCCCCTATCTAGGCCGATGTAATTTTTATGTTTTTTGATGTGATTAATGCTACGTGATGAAACCTAAATTCAGACAATTCAGAGATGTCTGATTGTTGTGTTAATAATTCTGACACTTTTCCAGGTATTTTGAGAATATTTCTTTCACAGAATTCTCCGACAATGGCGTTCTGCCGATTTACTGAAGGTGCTTTAAAACAATCAAGTGATAGTGAACAAATCCGTTTCTCTCGTTTTCCACAGCTGAAACATTAACACTATTTGAAATAGCAACATACAATGCCAATGGAGTTTTCTTAACTATGTAAACATTTGCAACTAAATATCTTGAATGCTCTGTTATGTCTAGATAAAGTTAGTTAGCCGAAGTTTCTGAGAGTCTTTAAGTGTACCTTCTGAAATTTTATATTACAGTTTTTATGTGTTGTTTACGCTGATGTCAGAGAGACAGGGGAATAAACAGAGACACCACTGTTATGTACGAGAATTTCCGTAGGAATATTGTCAAACATATTGGTCACTTTAATCCCCTCAAGATGAAACCTGAACTATTTAGTGTGGACTTAAAACATTCAAAATGAGAACAAAACACACTTTCTTGTATCCAAATAAAATGCGCGGAAATTTCTGCAGCCGTAATTTACGTTAGAGATATCGACATTTACGCATATTTAACGTGCTGTTCGACGCCCGGAAGGCGGAGTGGGTTCGAATCCCAGGCAGACTTCGATGTTGTGTTTGTCCAACGGCTTTGGCTCTCACAATTTCCTCGGACCAGTGTTCCGAAATTTAAGACATACCACTACTAATAGCACATTGAGTTTACCACGGAGGTCCTTAACCAAAAAAGAAACAAAAAATCTGGCTTTTTTATATGAAATTACAGTATATTTGAGTACAGGATTAAGGTTAGTCTTATTGAAAGAATTTCAGTAAAATGAATTTTCTTAAGGAAACTACTGTGAGGGTGCTTTCGGAATATTCTGTATATATCATTTTTAGCACGTCTTTTGTAAAAAAAGATCGTGCTAATGTTATAGAATTGTCCGTCCGTCCGTCTGTACCCACGATATCTCTGCAATTATTAGTCATATTTGAAAAATTATTCTTGCATTAGGAAGCTTGAAATATGCGAATGATGATACTTTATTTCGTTTTTTTTTTTTACAATGTACAAATTTGCCGCTATAGGGTGTAAAGGCAGATGATATCGAATTCAAAAATACGTTTTATTCCACATATTTGCTTCTAAACATCCGATTGAAAATATGATTTTATCTTTCGATTCCATTTATGTCGAAGAGTAGTTTAGATATAGTTACTTTTTCAAATTACGCATATATTTTCCGCTAAGGGGCGTAAAATTAATGCCATTTTTCCTGAATAACTCTTCTTCTAAAACTTCAGCGGATACATCTCCTGATGGAAAATCTTTTGCATATAATTTAAAATTTTTGGTCAAGAATACTTTGTCCACCAGGGGGCGTAAGGGTTATTTTTGCTTCTGATGTATTTGCCATAAAATCTGAGCTTCTAAAATATCGATTGAAAAAATTCTTTTCTGGACTGATGCCACTCACATCGATAAACAATTTTGGAATATTTTCTTCCTAATATCTTCCACTGTTTCTTCGCCAGGGGCATAGATGTATACCTTATGTTTGCCAATATCTCTACTTCTAGGAGTCCGATTTGAAAAATTCCTTCTTTGTTGGATAGTGTTTTCCGTGTGACATGTTTTTCATATAATTTCAAAATTTTCAAGTGATTCATTTACTTTCCTCTAGGGGCATAGCAGTAAATTGCGTTTCCCGCTATATCTCTCCTTCTAAATCTCCGATTTGAAAACTTCTTTCTGCACCGGATGCAAGTCCTGATGGGAAATCGTTTGCACATAATTTCTAATTTTTGTAAAAAACTGATTTGGCCACCAGGGGGCGTAAACCTTAATTTCTACTTCTGATGTAATTTCAGCAAATATGCGATTCTAAATCCTCGATTGAAAAAAACATCGTTTGTTGACCGTTGCTACTCATATCTACAAACCTTTTAGGAACATTTTCTTCTTTAAATAGTGCATGGTTTCGACGCCAGGAGGCTTAGACCTATATCTTATTTTTGTCAATATCTCTACTTCTAGCAATCCCATTTGAAAAATTCCTTCTTTGTTGTATAGTGTTTGCAGTGTGACATGTGTTTCAAATAATTTCAAAATTTTCAAGTAATTCATAGACTTTCCGCTAGAGGGCGTAGAGGTAGATTGCGTTTCCCCTATATCTTTGTTTCTAAATCTCCGATTTGAAAAATTATTTCTGCACCGGATACAGTTCCTGATAGGAAATCGTTTGCACATAATTTCTAATTTTTGTAAAAAAATGTTTTGGCCACCAGGGGGCGTAAATCTTAATTTCCGCTCCTGATGTATTTGAAGCAAAATATGAGCTTCTAAATTCTCGATTAAAAAAACGTCGTTCGTGGACAGATACTACTCGTATTTCTGCTCCTAAAACTCCGATTTGAAAAATTCTTCCTGCATCGCATACAAGGCCTGATGGAAAATATTTTTCACATAATTTCTAATGTTTGGTAAAGAATGGTTTGGCCACCAGTGGCATAAGCGTTAGTTTCTGCTTCTGATGTATTTGTAGGAAAATCTGGGCTCCTGTAAACTCGACTAAATGTATTTTTTTACTTGGAACGATACCACTTATATGGATAAACTATTTGAGAATACTTTCTTTCTAAAATAATGCATGGTTTTCCCACCAGGGGAAATAAAGTCACATCTTACATTTCAATGTCTCTGTTTCAAAGGGTTCGTAAGCTCACGATTCCGATCACCGCAATATCTGAGGGAAAATCTGATTTCCCGATTGAAAATCTCGTTTCTTTCGTGAGATCTATTGTTTTTCATACCGGTTCCATTAACGTTGAATAGCTTTGATAAACTTAATTTGTGTCAGAACGGATTGAAAAGACGTGCTTATTACAGCCGAAAATTCGGTGTCATTTTCTTGTTCAATATTATAACAGTTTCTTTGCACTTCCAATCAACGTTTATCTTTTCTCCCTTAAAATTATTGTTCATTTACTTCCGTGTTATGAATTGATGCCCCACAAACCATTTTGTCCTAAAAAAGTCAATGAATTCGTTATGAACCGTAAAATAAAGAAAGAAACACTCGTAGCCAATATGTGAATACCAAGGTCAGTAAACGTTGATTATGGAAAAGATGTAATTCAAAAAATATTAACTAGTTTTAATTAATTTAAGATACGTAACCCAAGAACACTTTTGAAGTGAACTGCAAGAGTGGCAGACTATGACTTATATTCACAACAAATTAATGAAAGTTGAAAAATCTTAGCCGATTCAATGGGAACAATAATTTTATGCGTTAATTCGTAATTTTTTCATCATATATTACAAAGATATTTCGATAACCACCAATATAATTAATTTTTGTTCATAACATTGAGCTGCTACGACGGTTACGAGAAGTTAATGATTGTGAGGAATATAAATTTTATTTTCTGTGAGAGCAATATTTTGCAGTTTCAAGTTATCAAGGCGGCCCCTGTGGCCCTGCTCTAAACGCTGTTTTCTGACCATTCAACCATGAAGGATCCGTGTTCGAATCCCGATGAGGCATCGATGTTGTTTTTGTCTTACGGTACTAGCTCTATCTTTGCATTGGAACCAGTGGCTCTAAATTAAAGATGGGCTGCTGTTTATAGGTCATCAACTTGGTCAGGGTGTTCGTTAAATTATCAATGAAAGAAAAAACAAAGAAGGCTCTAGGAATCTGTTTAAAGGGGCAGTGCAAAACATTCTTCCGAGTCTATTCATCGTCTAAAAAGCGGAAGAGAAATGTTAACCTACAAGAATATTCAGTGATGATATCACAGTGCTGATCATTATCTGACATTATTTTTGTTTCTTTGGCAGAAAAGGACTCCGGAAATAATGTATTTATACGTTTTTAATTTTGATTCTTCCTCTTGGCAATGATAAGGTTTTAGAAAGGTAAGAGTAAAATTAATCAATTACTGTTGCAATGGAATTTTAATGATTTAAACACTGAAGAAAGAGGAAAGGACTTTAGAGCATTGGGTTTTATTAAGAGTATCGCTCATAAAGGTCTCACGTTGCCTGTATAATTGTAGAATTTTCCTAAAAGGAAATATTTCTTTCAATCTGTATTGTTCTGTGATTCGTATTTTGGGTGTCAACGACTAGAGAAATTTCCTTCAATAAAGTATTTCTTGCTATTTATACGATGGCTACCTAGATAATTGTCAAATATCAATACGTAGGGGTATTAAATGCTAACTATATTACAATTTAATTGTGTATTTCAGTACGGGGTATGGTTTATTTATCGTCGGTGAACGCGTTATAAACCTGAGCCATGTTTTAATGTGGTGTATTAGTTAGCAGCTTCAAAAGAGAAAAGGTTCTTTCTAGCCCCAAATTCCCTGCTTTGTTAAAGCTTCGTTTGCTCCAAGACAGTGGGTACACTGACAAAAGGAAATTAGACTTACCGCCAGACCAGGAAGGGAATCCACATGGAAGTGAACATAACCGCTTTTAGACGATTATAAACGATGTCAACAAATATACACTATTGTTTGTTAAAATGGGAACACCAAAAAAAACAAATGCTCTATTCAAATAAAATTTACATCACAGATTCCTTATTTTAGATAAAATAACTGATCAGTAATTACATTTGTAGAGCAATACAAAATTTTATCGTTTCAAAACTGAATATCATGTTAATCTACCTAGAGCAAAAATTACAGCCTCCACACCACGTTGTATGACATTGAATGGAAGAGGTTTTTGAAATCGTTCTGGAAATAGCCTATCAGTCTGCTTCTAAGAGAGTCCAGAGTATTCTTGTGGTGACTGGCGGAGGCGCTCGACGAGCCAATCGCTTAGTTACCATGTCCAAGACATGTTCGATCGGGGACACATCCGGCGAACGTGCTGGACAGGGAAAAAGCATTATCTACCATGCACGCATGAGGTTTGAACATTCCGGGCCACCTGTAGCCGAACATTATCTCTCTGCATTGTAACAATTGTGCCACTCTGAAGCAGTGACACCTCTTCTACCTCTAACACATTCCTGATGCATTGGTGGTGTCGCGGATTCCCTCAATTCGTATCAAGCGAGATTGTAAATTGGACCCAATAGCGCCCTAAACCATGAAGCTTGGTGTTGGACCGGTGTAATGCTGCAAATCGAACGCTACAATGTGTCGTCCACCATGATGTCTTCATTCACGTATATGGCCATCAGTGCATCAACGTGAAATCGTGATTCGTCACGGTTCAGTTTGACCCAGGCCTTCTCCCGAAAAACCTACTAAGAAATGCCGTAATTAGACCAGTCCAACTACAACACCAGCTGTAGTTGAAGCCCCACTTACTTCTTCGCAACAAAGAGTCGCCTCACCTCAGCCTGCATTGACGAAAGAAGATCATACCGCACACAAAGTCCGGAGAACCTAGGCCGCTTCAGCTTCTCCTCAAAGGCCTCCCTCTATCTCTAATTGCCGAGGAATGCCCTTCTTTCGTGCAGGACACGGGGATAGCCTGTGAGAAAGACAAACGTCTAAAACACCCGAAAGGCCGTAATCCCACAGGCTTTTTCATGTTACATCTCAAAGTCCCTGGGATTCCAAATATTGATGTGTTGCTCGGCCACGCCGTGGCAGTTCAAATATTTGTGAAAGTGACCTGGGACAGGCGTTTCACTAGGCACTTCCACTCCAAATCCTTGCCC
Organism: Macrothele yani; assembly: GCA_039090855.1. Lineage (NCBI taxonomy): Eukaryota > Metazoa > Arthropoda > Arachnida > Araneae > Macrothelidae > Macrothele > Macrothele yani. The sequence continues at coordinate 5,081,793 of CM077033.1, forward strand.
AAAACCCAGTTTCAGGATACATATAAACCTCTGGACGACGGGAACCACATAGTCCCCACAGCCGAGATCCTCAAAAAAGGGCTCGATATAGTTCTTCATCGTATACTGCCGACCACGATCTGGACTAGGCAACAGCCTGTATATTGGAGCGTGTTCTTAACTCTATCAATAACTTGTGCCTCGAGAAAGAAATATTTTTCATTTTACTGCAGACGGGGTTGAATCACTGCTAGAGGATTCTAAAAAATAAGAATTTCACTTTTTTAATTTTTATTTTTTTTTATTCCTATTAAATACAGCCCCTCATCCCATAGACATTGAATAGGCGGACTTTTATCACGTATTTTAGGCTTTCCCTCTATTTAATTGAGACTTCGTGTTCTCACCCATACGTTTTTCTTTACTTTCGGGCATAAAGCTATATGCTAGCCTGTTCTTTATGACCTAAACTAAAGTTTATTCATGGATATTAATATTATTGTTTATTCATATTACTAAAGCTTTTTTATGGGGAGGGTTGGGAGCGTATCAGTTTTTTTTTTCAATTTTTTTTTTTTTACTCAATTTAGTAACTTATTTTTATAAAGTAAAACTGCCATGTTCGTGTTCAAACACGGCAAAGAAAAAAGGGAATACCTTGAGTTTTTTTTATATGAGTCAAACATTTTCAATTTAGAAAAAGAAAAAAATGTGTTTTCTATTTTAATAAAATAGCAACTGTTATTGTGTAGCGTGGAAATTCATCTTTATCTATCCAATTAGGAACTGGAAAGTTTTTGGGATAACAAAGAATATTTCATTGTTGGGGCTTTCTTTGTATTGCCAGCGTTCACAGGACAGGAAAAGAGTGCTAACCAAGGTAGATAAGACACTTAAATAATAATGTATGTAACAAAATAATTTATTATATTCACACAGACTAGTGGGAGAGAAAGGCAGAATTCAGGGGAAGTTATCTGTGTAGTAAATAAAGAATAACTGCGAACAAATTTATTGAAAATAAGTGTATCTTGAAAGAGAGAGAAACAACTCATGGTTTTCTTTATACATTTTAAAACAAATCTTTTCAAAATACAAACTGATCTAAACCAATGATTAAAAAAATATATATGGTAACCAGTTCCGTTCATAGACGGGTGAAATCGATAATACCTAAACCGCTCCCAGTTTTGAAAGAGTTAAAAAAATTAAGAGATGTCTTCATGTGATGGAATTTTATTTCTAAATTCACAAATGGTATAACGAAACCGACGGATGCAGAATTTGTACGGCGCTAACCTAACTCATCAATTTCACGCTGTTTTGGTTCTTAATGACAGGGCGTCGGAACTGCAACTGTTCTCATTTCAAGTTTTAATGGATAAAGCACAGTACGACTTATCATGATTTTCATGGTGTCAAAAGAGGCCACACCAGAAAGGCTTTCGGTGTCAACTATGAAATAATTCACAGTCATTCAAATAAATGATTTAAATTACTTGTTTACACAGTTGTGTTAAAAATGGAGTACCTACCAAGCGCACATGTGTAACGAAACTGTTCTTTGTAAAGGTTAAATTGAAGGAAAAGAACACCGGCGTCGTATTCATGTCTCTAGCAAGCAGGCCTTTTGCTTTACTTTCCCAAGTAACTTTCCAAAGCGATTTCTAAAAATCAGCGAAGTATAAATATCATGTGCTCTCCTTCAGGAAGAAATGTGCATTACTTGCAACCTTCACTATGCTTGATATTCTTTGTAGAGAACTATCCCAGTTCCAGGAAAAGATTATTTATAAGAAAACAAATTATATTTGAAAACTTCTTCAACATGAACACCACCCTAACGCAGAAATAATATTGACTTTTTTTTTTGCTTCTTTATTAAAACGGTAATATTTAATAACTCTGGAATTTATAATGAAGTTTTAAATATCTCCAAGTGATGCACTCTGTAAGATATGAGGATTTTTTACGAAGTCATACACTCGGCGAGATTGATTACGCATCGGAATATGTCTACAAAAAAGTTTATACCGTCTAGGCACGTCAGAAACATTTTATTTTTCGCCATAACACACTAGCCCATTCGAAAGTATTTTATCGTTTCATCAACAGGTGTGCAAAATGAGATATAGATCCTTTCAAATACACACTATTCAAAATACTCCTTGAGGTTATAACGGTAAGTAATATATTTTCGTGATGGTTATGATCAGGAACCCTGAGGCGCAAGTTTGATTTAAATATCAAATTTTTGTGGGAGGTAGCTATGAAGAGCAGTTGCGGTTTTTGATGAAGAAAATATATTTAACATAGCATCATGTTATAGTTTTTGTTAAGATTTGTTCAACAGTTCACGAAAAATAGTCTCTTCGTTAATAAGCTGTCTCCAAGGATGGGGTAGAATAATAGGGGATTCTTCATTACAGCAAGCATTTGTAAATCTATGTATTACGACTGTTTAACCATATCGAAGAGACCAAACATTAGTGTATCTGTTATAACGGATATGTCTTCCCATAACGGAAATAATTGTTCGTCTGTGCAGGCTCTAGCTAATGCTGTTGAGCGACAATTGTTAGTAATTTATCGTTTGTGTTCTATGATTCTAGTATGTAAATTTCTCTTTGTACTTCCAATGCACATGGTTTTTATGACTTCTAAGCGGGAATGTACATTTTTCGCCAATGGCACCAAGTAGATATCTGCAATTGCAAGAATACGTGGTTGCTCACAGTCACTTCTGATGTACGAAAAGATGTTCCTTGTGTTTAAACCAAGATTCAGTGAATATCTTTGACAAGTATATTGCAATAAATTGATGACTGCTCTTATATACATCATTGAACCCATAAACATTTTAGGTTTCTTTTGAGATTTCAGAGATGTGTTGAAAAACGTGGATTGTTTGTCACATAATGTATCGATCAAGTTCAAATCAAAAACATTGCCATGTGCTAAGATCCTAATTCGTTTTCTCTCTTCTTCCCGATAAGTGTCATTAGATGTACAGATATATGCTCTTTTGATATAGGCATTAAAAGTTGTCATTGTTTGGTGGTACGGTTGATGAGAGTCATTGGGAATGGTGGAAGGTAGGTATGTTGGTGTTTTATAGATGGAGAAAGAAAGCCTTTTATTCACAGTATTTCTATGCAATTCAAGATCTAAGAATGGTAATGTGCCATGAGACTCCGAGCGACAATTGTTAGTATATGATCGTTTGTGTGCCATTAACAACCAATTCAGCTATGAATTGGTTGGTAAAATAGATGACATAGTTGAACAGAAAGAATGTAATGAATTTTCACCATGCGTCCAAAAGATACATATATCATCCACATAGCGCATGTAGACAGCTGGTTTAGGATAGTTTAACTGGAAACAGTTTTCTTCTAAATCCTTAATCAGTATTTCTGCTAATAAGGCGGAAATTAATGATCTCATTGGCGTACTTTGAAGTTGCTTATGAAAAATGCCATTATACTTAAAGTAACTGCTTTGTTGAATGAGAGTGAGAGCAGAATTAATAGATTCTATTTTATGGGGTGTATAATACGAGAGTTGAATCAATGTTTGTTTATCAGACTTTGTGCGAGTGTTATTATAATGTTAGGAAACATAGATTCGATGTCTAATGATACTATAATGAAAGGTTGACCATGGGAATGAAATTGTTTGAGTCATGAAACAGCAGCAGTTGTACTGCGGATGGAGTATTCAGAGTTTTGAATTATGGGGTTAAGGAATTTTGCAAGTGCTATTTCTAGATTTCTAGTGGGCTATTTTTGCTTAATGCTAATGGGCGTACTGAATGTAAAGGTTTATGAAGTTTACGTTTTCCAAAATGGAAAGGTGCACTTGGGCCCATGGGGGTTAGATGCATTTTGTAGAGAGTCTGACGTATACAATAAACAGCTTTACACAGAATAAATCTTGATACATCTTCATACACAATAAATGGGATTAAACCAAATAAGTCTTGAAACATATGTATTCACAATAAACAGGATCATCTTCAGTAAGGGCTGAAACATAATCACTTGCTGTAAATTGGGTAATCCGAATAAGGTATGAAACCTTTTCACACATAATAAACTAGATAATCTGGAGTTAATAATGAAACATATTCATACACAGTAAACGGTGTGCTTCAAATGATAGTTAAAACAAATAGGAGGATCACAAAAATGTGTTATATCCTAATATGCTACTTTCTTTTCTTCTTTTGAATGGATGTTTCCTGTTCAAGAATTGTAGGTAAAAAACACAAGTTTAGAATCAGTCTTACTGGGTGCTTTTGTTTGTTATAACGAATGTGTTACCTAATAGCCATGAACTTGATAACCATGATTTTCCTGTCCGAAAAGTGAAATAAACGTCAAATATATGATATACTGTTCGCTGGATTAAACAGTTAAACAATATAATGTAGAACAATTAGTTAATCATATAGATTAAATGTGTGTCACTTGTAGCAGCACCAGCAACTTGTACAATATATAGCAAAATTTCTGTTCTCTATAAGGCGATGTACTTTACATGCCATAAACATGTTGCAACTTCTTCAACTGTTATTCGCTTCCTGACCTTTGATTATGTACGACATTATTTAAAAAATTATGATCAACAATATGAAAAATATTTTTTTTTTAGTTCGAAGGAAAGTCTCCCTAGAAATGTCTTTAGTTCAACTTATTCTCGTGTCTTCCCACATCCAAGAGCAATCATCCTATTCAAAAAAACCTTCTTTAGATACCAAGGGCAATGCGATCATTTTACGTGGCGCTGATGTTTACACATAATATAATTGTTTTATCTGAAGAAATATTCACACAAATGTGCTGAGACAGATATGCGATAAGTGTGAAAATAAATGAACAGAAGAAGTTACGATTCATAATAAAATAAGAAGGAAAACCATAATATTAGCATACGTTCTATTCATTCTAATATCAATGAAAATATGTCAATAAACTGGAAATATGTTAGTGTTATTTACAGAAAAGTAACTACTGGCAAAAGCAAGATCAGTGAGATGAGTTTTATTGGTTTGGAAACACGGTGAACTCGTGCTTTGTATAAGTCCTTTTGAAACAGAGAATGAAATTTAATGAATTGAATGAGAAATAAAGATATTAATTCGCCCAGAAAAAATAAAATATTTCGTACGGTAGAAGAAAGAATTTGTAAACTGGACAGGAATTTGTGTGAGAAAACACTTTATAACTCCAAAAAATATTTATATATAACGTGCATATTAAACAACTGGAGCTAAATTACTGAAGATTCGTCTATTGCTTTACGGAGTTGACGGCTCCACAGCTGAAAGGAAGGGATGTAGTTTATCTGCCAAAGCGATTTTAACAGAAATAAGTATCATCATCATCATCATCATTGTCAACCATTATCAATCCACTGCTGGACGAAGGTCTCCCCAAGTTTCCTCCACAACGGTCTGTCTTGTGCCAGTCTCCTCCATGTCACCCCTGCATACTTTCGAATTTCATCCACCCATCTCCCATGTGGTCTTCTTCTGGGTCTTTTCCTGTCCCTTGGAATCCAATCTAAAATTTCGGCTGTCCATCGATGATCTGTCCTTCTGGCAGTATGTCCAGCCCATTGCCATTTCAGGGATTTAACTCTGATCATGATGTCTTCCACTCTTGTCATTTTTCGGATCCACGAGTTCCTCTTCTTATCTCTCCTGGTTACACGAAGCATGCACCTCTCCATGCTACTTTGAGTTGTCTGCAGTCTTTGTATATCTCTTTTAGTTAAGGTCCACGTCTCTGCACCATACGTAAGCACTGGAAGGATGCATTGATCAAACACTTTTCTTTTAAGACATAATGGCATATTGCTCTTGAAAATTATGCTGTTTCTTCCAAAAGCTCTCCAGGCAAGTTTTGTACGCCGATTAATTTCTTTATCAATGTGACCCTCACTTGATATCTGCTGTCCAAGATAAACGTACGTGTCTGTTATCTCCAGCTTTTCTCCATCAATCAATAAATCTTCATTTCTTGTAAAAGCATTGAACATCACTTTTGTCTTCTGAAAGTTCATTTTTAATCCCACTTCTTTACTCTTGTCAGCAAGTTCCTGGATCATACTCTGCAGCTCTGATGGGATAGTTGCAAAAATGACTACGTCATCAGCAAAACGAAGGTGGGTTAGATAATCTCCATTAATCTTTATCCCTTTGTTTTCCCAGCTCAGCGACTGAAAAACACCCTCCAATGTGGCATTAAAGAGCTTCGGAGATATGGTGTCACCTTGTCTCACTCCCTTTCCAATTTTTATGTGTGTTGTATTTTCAAACAGCCGAATCTTTGCACTTGCATTTTCATAGATGTTATTAATAATATTAATGTATGCATCTTCAATACCGCAGGTTTTCAGAGCCATTGTAACTGCTGATGGTTTCACCGAATCAAAGGCTTTTTCATAATCGATAAAAGCCATGCACAATGGAAGTTCATATTCCCTCGCTCTTTCAATTAGTTCTCTCAGTACGTGGATATGATCTATTGTGCTGTAGCCACTCCTGAATCCAGCTTGTTCTCTCGGTTGAGCCATGTCCAGTGTTACCTTCAAGCGGTGTGAAAGAACTTTAGTGAAGATTTTATAAACTACTGATAGGAGGCTGATAGGTCTGTAGTTTCCGAGATCCTCAATGTCACCTTTCTTATGTAGCAGGATCATTGTAGCGGTGTTCCAATCCTCAGGAATCTTTCCTTCATTAAGGCATTGAGTGAAAATTTGGGCGAGTACTGTTTCAATTTCTCCACTTGCTTCTTGTATGATGTCTACAGTAATTCCATCTTCTCCTGGAGCTTTTCCCCGCTTCATGTTCTTGATTGCATGTGAAAACTTCTGCTGGAAGGACTGGAAGAACTCTGGTACTGGTATCTTTCATTATGTCTGGAGTGCATGTATCATCCTTTCATATAATTTGGAGTAGAAATATTTCACTCTTGTCAAAATTTCGCCTCTATTTCTTGTTACAGAACCATCTTCTTTTCTCAGTGCCATAATCTGTTTTCTTCCCTTACTGAGATGTCCCTTTGCTATCTTTAGGCTTTGGTTGTTTTCAATTGCTTTCCTCACTAGTTCACAGTTGAATTTTCTTATGTCTTCAGTGATACTTTTTCGTACTGTCTTGCATAGCTCTATATATTCCACTTTGGAAGTCACATCTTCTTTAGTTGTCCTCATCTCTCTTCTTTTTTGCATCAACATTTTCGTTTTTCCTGATAATTTGTTTACATGCAACTTGTTCTTAGACCCTAGCTAATTTTGTTGCTGTTTCCATAAGAGCTTTGGTTACTTTTCTGTTAACTTCAGAGATGTCCACTTCTTCCGATGTTAGGCCTTCTAAAGCAGAGAACCTGTTCTTCAGTTCCAACTTGAAGGTATTATGGTGTTTTTTAAGGTTGGTTATGTCAATACATTTTGTTTGCCTTATGAGCTTGCCACGTTCAAGTTTGGTGTTGAGGTGCATCTTACATCTCACCAATCTATGGTCACTACCTGTGTTGAACTTGTTTAGCACACTGCAGTTTTATACGTTTTAAAACCAGTTATTATTACACGAGTATGGTACAATTCATCTATTGCTAGCTTTATGGATAACATTCAAACTGATAATATATCGGCTGTGTGTCGTGTTTTACTTTGCTAACTTGAATAAGAATGATTTAGAAAATTTGCATGTAATATATGACATGTAATTTTCATGTCGCAACAAGTACAATGCACTAACGTCGGCTATGTGAGGCCAGTTCGGAAAGAATACAGGTAGAACATTCCTGAATAATAATTTTGAAAAATGGTGTTCAGAAAACGAAACACTGACATGGATTTCAAATTAACGAAATTTAAAATAATAAAAATATCACATAATGAACACTACTGTGACATTTTATCCCTGATAGGAACACCGAGACTCATGTTTCCCATCCCGCACGGTAATAACTGGTTTTCCAGTTATTTGGGGAGCGGCGCCCCCACGGCCCGAGCTGACCTTGTGACTGGTCAACATCTGTTGTCATGCCACCGCCTGTTTTTTTGTTTTGGTGCTGTTGGTGTTTGCAGGGACGGCTGTTCATCCAGCTGTTGGGGAGTCGCGGCCCCACGATCCCGAGCTGGTCTTGTGTCTCGCTTTTTTGTTTTTCTTTATTTTCTCCACTGGCTAGTTGCCCGTGTTGTATTCTACCTAATCGCTACCACGTTATGTACTAACACCCCGGTCTTGTGGTTTTGTTACCCTCCACCATTAACTTATTTATATTAACCGCTCAGTTCGTAGGTTGCTGAGATTCCGTTTAGGTTCTCTTCCAGGATTTGTCTTCTTTGGATTTCTTTTCTCCTTTTAACTGGTTTGGGTGCTAGACCTACCTGCATGTTTGCCGCGTGCGGAGACCCGTGAGGCGGAAATGGGATGTCTGGCGGCTGAGGTCGCAGGAGACCGGATAAGTGCCTCCTGTGTACCAACACTCCTCTTCGACCCCGGCTTCGCTGTAAACGGGAGGCTAGAGACTAACCCACCTCTAGTCAGAAGTTATGTACCAAGTTGTGTACAGGGCTTTAGCGGCTTTTTTGTCGTATGGCACGGCAGGGTGAGCCTGGGGGCTGTGGGATCATGCCAAAGGCGTTGGCATGACGGTACCCGAAGGCCGAAGTGTCCGCCGAGTGCGTGTGATCACAGCCAACGGACTATATCTGCAACGTATAAGCTCCAGAACTGTGTCCAGCGTCATTTTCTTGGCTTGCAGACCTCCAGTTCTCCCTTGTAGGGCTCGGTGGTGGGTGGAGTAGTTTGCAGACGAATCTTCCTCCTTTTTTCCATGGGTAAAAACAAAAGAAAAAACTCCAAATTTAAGTCACCTGAGGAAATGTTTGTTGACAACGACTCTCCGTCGTCTTCTCAACCTACCAAGTCTCATACCCTTAAACGGTCTTTAGACCTTGACCTGGACCAAGAATGTGGAACCTCTTCTTCGGCAGCTGTACCAGTCACTCCGAAGCGTCGTCTCCCCTCGATTGTTGTGAATACGCATGCTACACACTTAGTTGTAGAATCCATCGATCCGAATGAGAGAGTGTCCACCAGATCTCCATTCTTCATTTCTAAAGCTTTGGACGCTGCAGTTGGCCCCTTGAAGTCTGTGAGGAAGCTTCGCTCTGGGGACCTGCTTGTCCAAACTTGCAGTGTTTCTCAGAGTAACACTTTTCTGCACCTCACTAGTCTTCAAGGCATTCCTGTAAAAGTGACACCTCACCCGTTTCTTAACACCTCTCGGGGTGTTATTTCAGAGTTTGATCTCTTGCCATGCAGTGAAGACGAATTGGTGACTGAACTTGCAGATCAAGGTGTTATTGCTGCTCGTCGTATGATGTTCCGGCGCGATGGTTCCTTGATTAAGTCTAAAAATGTAATCTTGACTTTTAACTCCCCGAAAGTTCCGACCGAAATCAAGGCTGGCTACTTGGTCTGTGGAGTTCGCCCGTACATTCCCAGTCCTCTGCGCTGTTTCAGGTGCCAGAGGTACGGGCATTCCCAACGTTTCTGTAAGAGTTCCGCTCGTTGCGCAAATTGTGGCTCCAGTGAACATGACGGGGATGGTTGCACTTCTGCGGCCTGCTGTGTTAACTGCGGTGAGGCCTATGCAGCTTACTCCCGCAACTGTATGAAATGGAAGGACGAGATGGCGATCCAGCGCCTCAAGACCCTGGAAGGCCTCTCGTACCCTGCTGCCAAGGCCAAGTTGGGTATACCCACTAACCGACAGCGCACTTTTGCCGCAGTAGTTCAGTCTCTGCCACAACCCGTGCAGCCCTTTGTGCCGCGCCCTGTAGCTCTCGCCGCCCTTGCCAAGCGATCTACAGCTGACCAAGCGACACAGGTGTTTTTCCCCGAGCTCGAGATTTTTCGACTACCTGATTCTGGGCCTTCTCTTTTGCAGCCGACCGTCTCTTCCCGTTTCCATCCGAAAGCCTGCACGTGCGGCAGACCCGGCCCTCAATCCGCAAAGGTGTGCAGTGTCCATCCAACTGTCTCGGCCTCAGCGAGGTCCCCACCCTCAACCAACATTATAGAGGAACATAGGGGGAGGAGAGTGACAGTTCGTCCCCAGCCTCAAACAACATTGCAGAGGAACATGGGGGGAGGAGAGTGACAGTTCGTCCCCGCCCTCTGCCAGCATTGCAGAGGAGTGTGTGGGGGAGGAGAAGGACTCATCCTTTGTGTAGTTGTGTTTAAAAAAAAATTTATATATATATGTACATATATATATATATATATATATGTATATATAATTCTAATAGTAAATTAATAAATTTTTATATAAACCTAATTAACTAACTTGTCTTCACAGCTTTCATCATACTCTTTTTCAACTTTTACCAAGCCTGTCTGCTCTTAATCATTTTCCACGTTTTTAAAAATCTGTGGCTGATAGTTCTTTGTCTGGCGCTCTTTGGCCAAACCTGGCCCTTGCGCCAATAAAATCCACCAACCAACCAACCATGTTTCCCAAAATTTATATTTCGGCATGCAAAAATATAAATGCCGGAATAACCTGGACGAGAGCGGCTGAAGACAGACAGTTTTGGATAAAACTTTCATCCAGCAGAGGAATGATAATGGTTGATATTGATAATGATACATTCACAGTACGTTTAGTAATTCTTGTATAAAGTATGGCATTTGAAAACACATTGTCTTTTATCACAAAGTTTGTGTTTCATTAGTTCAGAATAAATATATTGAAACAATGTAAAACTGTTTTTATAGCACACATCATTTACATACGGGAATCTCCATTCCTTTTGAACACTAAGAAACATAAAGGATATTTAAAAAGTGACTGAATGCTAATTTTATATATTTTAAATTTCGAAAAGTTTAGTAAAAAATTTCTTTGCTTTTTAGGAAGTTAACATCAATTCCTATACTTTCTGCAATTAGATACATGATTCCGTAAATTTATTTGCTACTTTCGAATTATTTTTGCCATGCAATGTTAAAATAATTGAAATAAAACAAAATCCTTTTAAGTAAAATTTTTTCTCTGTCACCTTAATGTTTATGCAACTCTCTTTGGCATTATAAGTGGAAAGGTATCTTTCTATTTATAATGCCACAAAACAACAGATAAATTGAAATTACGTTTCAATAATAAAATAATGTCAAAAAATCTTTGGAAGTTTTCAATACGAACATCCAGTATTCAGTGCAGTGTTATTCAAATTTTCCTTTTATAATTAGTAGAATTTATTCTTGGGCACAACTGTAAAAATTTTCATAAGTTATTTGTTTCTACAGGCAAAAGTTTATGCTGAAAATTTCGAAAAATGAAATCAATGAATGGAAAGAAAGATTAAAGTGACTGGGAAAAATTGTCATTACTTTAGGCTGGTCAAAAGGTAACAGCATAAAGGAAGTTGCTGAATTTGCAGGTATTTGCAAAGAATAAATTTATGTGTTTACAATGATTAGAATATGTCGAATAAGATTGAAAATAAAAGAAGTATGAAAGAAATCCTGTTTTGACCAGGGGTCGCATCGCAGGATGTCTCCACAGGTCAACGGAAACAGATTTCACGCAAGGCGGGCACACCTCCCGTCTGTTTATAAGTGACCGCATGTATCTAAATCTGAGAGAAAATCGCGTAGAAACTTCATCGAGGTGATATCTACAGTAGAGTAGCAAGATTGAAATCAATTTTAACTTCAACTCACAAAAAAACCCGATTAGTTTCTTTTAAAGTTTACTGGATATCGGCGGTTGATTAGTGACTGGCTATCGTATAGTCTGGTGAATCCACATTTATCGTATACTCCGATGATGCAAGACATAGGGCCAAAAGAAGTTTAAAGTTATGTTCAATCCTGAGTGAGTTAAATGAGTTCTCGTATAAACTCTGTACAGTTGTAAAATCCATAGAGCTAAACCCATTATGGATTGGTGTGAACAGCGTGATATAATATTGGGACCCACGGATTGGCCATCTAAATCGTCTGATTTAATACTCACCGAGAATTTTTGGGACAATCTTGAACGAAGTGTAAATATGAACCTTTAGCAACCCAGGAATTTCACTCAATCAATTGCTTGGGAATCTATTCTTAGAATGGCCAAAACATGAGACGAATTATTTAAATCATCTTGTGGAATTTCTCTCAGATAGAATGAATGCTGTGATTTCTTTTCGAACTCATAAAATTAAAGAATTAAAAGTACATTTCTGGAGGTGAAGTTCTAGTGTCTGCATGTACGTTATACACTATGATATACTCCTTGTTTTAGGTCAGTCACTTGTCACAGAGATGTGGTACGAAATGTGTCTCCAACTTATGTTACCTTTCGACAATAGTTTCGTGAAAAATTGATTACTTCCTTTCTACTATTCAGAAAATATATTTTTTTCTTTTTAGGAGAATTATTTGATATTACAAACCAAAATGTGTCTCGCCTACTTTCTTTTTAAATGAGGAGGATATTGTTGGAAAACTGAATATTATAAATTTCAAAAGGTATGATGGGTCCCGTTTTGTAATGGCAAGATTTTGTTTCACCAACTGTGTAATGCAGCTATGACAAAATATACGCACACAATTTTTAGCACGTCTTTTGTAAAAAAGATCGTGCTTCTGTTATCGGTTTGTCCGTCCGTCCGTCCGTCTGTACCCACGAAATCTCAGCAACTATTAGTCCGATTTGAAAATTCTTGTTGCATTGGGAAGCTTGAAATATGCAAATAATGATACTTTATTTCGTGTTCTTTACGATATACAATTTCGCCGCTAGGGGCGTAAATGCAGATGCTGTCGAATTAAAAAAAAACATTTTATTACACATATTTGCTTCTAAACATCCGATTGAAAAAAATTATATCTTTCGATTCCCCTTATGTCGAAGAGTATTTTAGATATAGTTACTAAACTACACATAGATTTTTAGTTAGGGGGCGTAAAAGTAAATGACATTTTCCCCGATAATTCTTCTTCTAAAACTCCGATTTGCAACATTTTTTCTTCAGCGCATACATCTTCTGATAGAAAATCTTTTGCATATAATTTCAAATTTTTGGTAAAGAATACTTTGGCCACCAGGGGGCGTAAGTGTTAATTTTTCCTTCTGATGTATTTGCCATAAAATCGTAGCTTCTAAAATATCGATTAAAAAATTCTTTCGTGGACCGATGCAACTCACATCGATAAACCTTTTCGGAATATTTTTTTCTTAAAATATTCCACAGTTTCTCCGACAGGGGGCGTAGACGTAAATCTTTTTTTTGTCAATATTTCTACTTCTAGGAATCCGATTCGAAAAAATCCTTCTTTGTTGGATAGTGTTTTCCGTGTGACATGTTTTTCGTATAATTTCAAAATTTTCAAGTAATTCATAAACTTTCCGCCTGGGGGCGTAGCGGTAAATTGCGTTTCCCCCTATATCTCTGCTTCTAAATCTCCGATTTGAAAACTTCCTTCTGCACCGAATACAGCTCTTGATGGGAAATCGTTTGCACATAATATCTAATTTTTGAAAAGAAATAGTTTGGCCACCAGGGGCGTAAATCTTAATTTCCGCTTCTGTTGTATTTGCAGCAAAATATGAGCTTCTAAATTATCTATTGAAAAAAACGTCGTTTGTTGACCGATACTACTCATGTCGACAAAAATTTTCGAAACATTTTCTTCTTAAATTAGTACATGGATTTTACGCCAAGGGGCGTAAATGTACATCTTATTTTTGTCAATATCTCTACTTCTAAGAATCCGATTTGAAAAATTCCTTCTTTGTTGGATAGTGTTTTCCGTGTGACATGGTTTTCATATAATTTCAAAATTTTCAAGTAATTCATAGACTTTTCGCTAGGGAGCGTAGCGGTAAATTGCGTTTCCCCCTATGTCTCTGCTTCTAAATCTCCGATTTGAAAAATTCTTTCTGCACCGGATACATCTCCTGATGGGAAATCGTTCTCACATAATTTCACATTTTTGTAAAAAAATAGTTTGGCCACCAGGGTCCGTAAATCTTAATTTCCGCTTCTGTTGTGTTTGCAGCAAAATATGTGCTTCTAAATTCTCGATTGAAAAAAACGTCGTTTGTTAACCGATACTACTCATGTCGACAAACCTTTTAGGAAAATGTTCTTCTTGAAAAAATGCATGGTTTCTACGCCAGGGGGCGTAGATGTATATCTTTTTTTTTAACTGTATCCAACAAAGAAGGAATTTTAAATCGTACTTCTAAGAGTACGATTTGAAAAATTCCTTCTTTGTTAGATAGTGTTTCCGATGCGAAATGTTTTTCCTATTAATTCAAAATTTTCAAGTAAACATACACTTTCCGCTAGGGGGCACAAATGTAACTTGCGTTTTCTGCGTTATATCTGCTCCTAAACTCTGATTTGAAAAATTCTTCCTGTATCACATACAAGACCTGATGGAAAATTTTTTCACATAATTAATATTTGGTAAAGAATGGTTTAGCCACCAGGGGTCATATGTGTTAATTTCTGCTTCTGAAGTATTTGTTGTAAAATCTGGGCTCCTGAAAACTAGACTAATTTTTTTTTCTTCGACCAATACCGCTTATACGGATAAACATTTTGAGAATACTTTCTTCTTAAAATAATGCATGGTTTTCCCACCAGGGGACGTAAAGTCACATCTTATTTTTGTCCATATCTCTGTTTCTAAGAGTTCGTAAGCTCACGATTCCGTTTACAGCAATATCTGATGGATTAAAAACCCGATTGAAAATCTTCTTTCTTTGGTCAGATCTATTGTTTTCCATATCGGTTCCATTGACTTTGAATAGCTTTGATAAATTTAATTTGCCACAGAACGGATTCAAAAGACGTTCTTATTACACCCGAAAATTCGATGTCAACTTTCTTGTTCTCTTTGTATGGGATATTCTCAGCGTTTTTGTAGTAAAGCAATCCGAGAAATAAGTTCCTGTGAAACGTTCCTTCTTAGAAAAATTGCAGGGGAGAAATACAGGGCCTGTATTTTTTTAACATTATTTCGCAATTCTATTTGTACATTATGGCTTCCTCGAATGGAAAATGTGACTTTGAAAGTACAAACACTTAGATGCAGTGTCGAAATTATCCGTGTTAAAAACATGGAATATCTAAAATACTTTCATCGAACACGTTTAAAAACATATGTAGACGCATACTCTAAATGTTAAAAACTATTTAGTACTCTAACCACTCAATTAAAATATATCAGATTTTTAGAAGCCATATCGGCTTCATAAGATCTCATGTCTGTAGCGTATTAAATCCATTTATTTTTGTGGTGTAGTCAGCACAAAGATTCGCCAAGCTTTCGGACTCCACTGGGAGGCTTCTTCAAGGCAATGGTAGACACAAAAAATGCTTTTTTGTGTCTACCCTTGCCTTGAAGAAGCCTCCCAGTGGAGTCCGAAAGCTTGGCGAATCTTTGTGCTGACTACACCACAAAAATTAAATGTGATTTATTACGCTATATGTGTTTAATTATTATTCAACTCCGGTGTCTTTAAAATAAAGATCTCATGTCTTCTAATACGAAACCACATCGTCTTCATAAGTTCTTATGTGTTTTCAGTATTCCCATCTAATAATAAAGAGATCGCGGCTTCGAAAAAAACTCATGTCTTTAATTGAATGTTTTTAATAGTAAAAAAATTAACAATTAGAGTATGTGTTTACATATGTTTTTAATCGTCATCGACGACAATTTTTCACGTATTCCAAACACTTAGATATTGAAAAAAAGGCAAAACTTCAGTGCTCCATATCAAACGTAATGTCCGTTTATCTCACGTGAAATATTATCGATGATCAATGTACAAAGACAAAGGGCTCTTAATGATTTAATTTTTTTGAGTTTCTTAACTAATAAGAGAAAAAATAATCATCAGTTTGAGAGGCATTCACTACATGATATGCCTGATCGTCAACGTTTACGGCGTGCTCTCTATCACAAGCTATTTTGATCATACTTCACATGCTATGATGACACTATCATTAATATAAAATAACGTTCTACAATATTTTATTGATCACCTTATGATCCAGAAAACCGAATAAATTCTCCTAAATGTACGGTTATGTAAGCCACATCATGTACACTTTTTTTTTAGAAAAATTATGAAATTAGATTGATCCCTTAATTTAATATTTCAAAATAACATGCATTATTTTGTTAATTTATACTAGTGTTTTGATAAACAATTGGTTTTTTAGTGTAAACCTTTACATAACCTTTATATTTTTAACTTAACAGATATAATTAAATGTTGTTCATTTAGTAAACCGCTTGATCTCACCAACAACCTGCTTCAATAATTTTGAACAAGGACACGATGGAAGTATACATTATACGGGAGAACTTTGCGATAACTGATTAGGGTAGCCGGTAATGAGTCACTTGACGAATTTAACAAAAGAAAAGAAATTTCAAAGTTTATTTGAATTCACGATACTTCGGGGCTCTCGAGGAAGAATTATTTTTATTTATTTTTTGAGAAATTTTCAGACAACCGTGAGCATTTCAGTGGATTATACGTAGTTGCCATTCCCGAATACGCTGCTACTCTTTCGACAGACATGAAATATCGAGTGTCTTTCGACAAAACCATCATTCACTCCTCTCCCGCGTTGAGAACCTCAGACCATCTCCATCCATGCACTAGAAAAAAAAATCTTACACAACTTCTTGTTATTCAGGTAGAAAGGACATTGCATTCAAATCAACAATTCCGTTCGATAGATCACAATAATCTAATCTCATGTGCAGTTAAACGACGATGCATTTGTTCATTCGGATGTAAGCGCGTTCTATAAAACCGGTTTGAAATATATTTCTTATATACACTGCTTGCCATAAATTAATTAACAAATAGACAAATCGTGAGAACTCAAAAAAGTATGCAACCGATTCGGATGATATTTGGTAGTAAGTTTATCAGGCCAAATGGAAGAAAAAAACCTAAGAACATGTTATACAAAGCACTTACGTTTTTTATGAGTGATGAAAATATGAAAATACAGAAATATAGGTATCAAGATAAAATAGGAGAACCTACTTAAATACGGAGTGTCGTTACGAAGAACAGCAATACAGGCCCGACAGCAAAGGTCCATGCTGTTAATTATGATGGGGAGCAATTCCATGGGTAGCTGCGTCCATTGGTCGAGAAAATCAGTGCGGAGCCCATGCAGTGTTCGGGGAGGAGGCTGGAGGCCAGCCAACTGCCTCTCAAGATCATCCCATACATGTCCAATGGGATTCAGATCGGGAAAGCTTGGTGGCCACTCCATACGGACTATAGACTCCTAATCCAGGTACAAGTGCAGAAGGTGAGCTGTGTGAGGTCGGGCGTTATCCGCCTGCAGTACATATCTTTATCCAATTGCAGCCGCATACGGACAAACAATAAAGTCCACGATGTGGTCTTCATACTTTTGTGCATTGAGGTTTCCATGTGGCAACACATAAAGGCCGGTACGGCCGTCTGACAATTTTCCTGTCCACATCAGAACACTACCACCACCTTAGTTGTCTCTTTCCTGAATATTAGAGGAAAGATAGCGAATACCGGTCCCTCCCCAAATGTAAACTCGGCCAGAATGACTCTGTAAACAGTATGGCGACTCATCAGTCAAGATCCGTTCTGTTCTCGACTCATCAGAATAGAGGGGATCTCAACGGATTTTGAGTTCAAATCTCATGAATTAGTGCCCAACTGAAACGTTCCCTCAAGTCTATGCATAATACCGGGCGTCAGGTATACAGTCCTCCTGCATGTAATTTTCTGCGTATCGTCAAAACTGATACCGTATGTTCGATAGCTATCGCAAGCACAGATCAGGGATGAGTCGTTGTAGACCTCTTGTCCCGTCTTGCTGAAAGCCTCATATCCGCGAAGGTCGTCGCCCTTGGCCTGCTTTCGGTTAACCTTCGGGAAGCTGCATTCGTGTCTTGGAACTGCTGCCATATCCTGCTGACAACAGAACCATCGACGTTGAGCCAACTTGCGACGTCTGCCTACCTTGCCCTGCTTCGAGTCGGCATTTCGCTCTGTAGCGTAACTCCGCTGGTAATTGACGCCTCGAAGCCATGTTAAAAAAATTGCTATCTCGAAATCTTTATATTCACCGTCGCACATGAATTGGCAACTCTCGTCGAAACAGCTGGTTTTAAGCACTCGCGCTTTTCGGAAAGCGCTGCCAGCGCCACTCATTTGCCTTCCGTACATCGATGCATTATGCCTTCGCCAGTAACATATGCAAATATCGTTCAATTTGAACTATTTTTAACCAAATGTTTCGGTTTGTTGCTTAACTTATGGAAACTAGTGTATTATGAAATATATTTCAAGGATTTTAAATTGAATAACTCTGAGTTTTCCACTTCCAAAAGGAATATTCCAATGTTGGAATAAGTATTGTTACAATAAAAAAGAATGCAGAGATTTAATATATTATGAAATCTGTTGTGAATTAAAATATTTTAAAATGTAAAGTTACGAGAAAGGAAATTTTAAGTGGTTTAATTATGTTGTAAAGATATAAACTCTTAAATTCTAATGTTTGGATTTTAGCTCCGTTAAACAAAGCGCATGGCGTTTCTATCTGAAAATATATCTGCAGTCGTTAAAATTAAAATTTCAGAATAAATGCTTATTTCTTTTTTTTTTTTTCCTTTTTTTAATTTCATGTGTTATTAGAACATAATCACATTAAAATATTGTAAGGTCACATGTCAAGATTGGCATTGATTTCAAAACTGTTTTTTGAAGTTCTACAGGAAACAATTCTAAACTCGTTCCGTATTTCGTTGCAAACTTTCTGTATATAAATTAATGCACATTATTTTACATTAGTAGTCTAATTAATGATTATTTCAAGTAAACTTGGCATTTTTCCAAGTATCGTTTTGAAAAATCTTCACCTTCACTAATAATATCTTTTTTCCCAAAGTTCCCACAAAAATACCCTGTGTATGTCCATATGCTTGAGCAGGTGTGACAGTATTTTTTTGGTGATGCCTTTCTGCTAGGGAATTTTAAGTTTTCTAATTTGCATTCTGTAGCACAATAAAATTGGGTAATGTCTGAGATATTAATGTGATGCCACATGTCACACATTTTTAAAAAAAGAACCGTTAATTTGTCTATGCGGAAGTGCTTCAATGCAATAAATAATCTTTCTTCCACGAGAAAAGAAAATACAATATTCAGATGAGAAGCTATGTTGCACGAACCGAAAAAGGAAGTTTCTATGACAGTAATTTTCTCAATAACGAATGTGAGTTTAGTGTTTTTATTACCAGTAATTATCTCAATCACGCATGTGAGTTACACTACATCAAAGATGGAAAATAATAAATGTCTTTATTTTGCGTGTAGAAAATGTCTTTAGTTTGCGCTTTTCTTTTCTTGCAATTTGAAACAAATTGGTAAGAACGAAAACACATCTCGTAATTGAAGTCATCAGTACAACAAAATCTGGATTTTAGTTCATTTATACCTCTAACTAAGCGGAAGTGGGATTTCATGGACAATCAATGTTCGCAATTCAACGAAGTATGTTCTTCTCAAGGGGTAATGAACAATCCAATTAATTTCAGTGATGTAAATAATTATGATCACAAAAATCCGTACGTACAAGGAAAAGAAAAGACCTATGACAAAAAAAGATTGATTTTTTGTAATTTTTTTTTCAAATTCCAATGGTACTGATCAAAATTTATCTATGTTATTCTTTTCAAATTTGCAACTATCCCAAAGAAAATGTTAAACATACTTTAATGAATTGCTGTAAATGACTGATAATCAGGTACTTCAATGTGTTTTATATGATATGGAAACCATCCGACTATTGTGTGGCTTAGATGAAGAAAAATGTGATAATGAACTTAGCACATATTCATTACACTCATATATTTTACGAATGACAATCAGCAGTTCTTAGAAAGTGGAACAGAATTTCAATAACATTTTAGACATAGTACATTTGATTTGTCAAATGTCAAAATATAATTTTTTCCCTCTCAAGTGTGGCCAATGTCCACACCTCGCGTGTTCCGCAAGGTATTTCTAACAAAACATATTATTATATTTCAAATGCGCAGAAATATATATTACAAAAATGTCGGCATAATATATTTAGTGTCATTGTTGTTTCTACTGTTCCAAATCAAAATATACAACGAAGAGATGAAATACAATGACAACCTGCCTAATATGATGTTGGTCTCCTGCATGTTGTCGAAATAGTTCTTATCCGGCAAAAAATAAACGCTACATTATTTCTACGGGGGTCTCATGGTTTCTCATTACAAAACGTTACCATCAGATCTTTTAAGACTTTTGAGTTACATAGTTGAGACCCATCAGATCACATCTGCTGTTCCAACACAAACGACGGATGCTCGATTGGATTGATTTCTCTGGAATATGGAGGCCACCGAAATATTTAATTGCAAATACCAACCTGATGGGGAATGAAATAAAGTATTAATCATGCACAACGACACATTCTCGAAACCCCCGGAAGTGCTGCAAGGTGCGTTATCGCACTAAATGAAGTCATTACTAGAAGGGATATACCGTTTCCATAAAAGGAGGTACGCTGTCTGACATTATGATCGGGTAGGTGTTAGACATCATAATTTCGTGTACTAAGGGCTGCTCAGCCAAGCATTGTCCAAATTATTACACTTCCAGCAAACGGCCTGTTTTCGTAGTACGATGCATTATGGTACCAACACTTCCAAAAGCAAACGACACACGTTTACCTGGCGGTCGTCATGGTGCAAAAATAAACGTGTTTAATAGGGCGGACTATATTTTTCCTATCGCTAAATTTATGTTTTGATGTTCACGCGTCCATTACATGAACTTTCTGCTGGAACAGATGTTAGCCTGGGCACACGTAACGCGCGGTGTACGTTTTTACCGTGATTCGATCTACAGGGTGTCCACAATGTCTTGTTGCCCCCCCCCTCTGTAATAATAACTGTAAGTGAGCTATGTATCTGTTGTATGTTGTATGATGTATATGTTGAGTTACATATTGAGGCATCCTTAAACATCTAATGGATCCGTTTGGGCTCCGTCATTCTCGTGACAGATAATAATTTTACGCCTTGTTCTGTGTGGGACATTTTACGAAGCAGTTGTGGGGTGATACGACACAAAGCATGTCACGCTGCTTGTTTAAGTTCATCAGTGGTTTGTTAGCGCTGCTGTGCAAAAACCTCCTTTATGAAACCCCAAAGGCCATTATCACACGTTGAGAGACCTGGGCTTCGAGGTGGCCATTCAAGTGGAGCGGGCAGCACTGCCGAACCTCAGCCGATCCAACGATCCCGAAAGACCTCACCAAGGTATTCCCGAACCGAGATTGCGTAATGGGCGGGTGCCCCATCCTCTTAAAACCATACGTCATTCAGAATGCCAAGATTTCCAAGTTGTGGCACAAACCAGGTTTGCATCAAGTCCAGATAAGTTGTCTGATTCACTGGACCATCAAAGAAATGCGGTCCAAGCAGGCGTCGACTCATCATTTCAGCCCATATCATGACATGCGGAGAATGATTTTCCAATTCTTCGACATAATGTGGGTTTTCTTTGGACCAGAACACAACGTTCCGTGATGGACAGCTGCGGTATATCGCACATGCATCACTGAAAATTACCTTTCCACGTTTTGGGATTGTGAAAAATGTCTGAAGCATCATTGCTCATGCATCTCGTCTGCGGTTCAAATCGATGTCTGATAACTCCTAAACGAACATAGGGCGATATGCGTGCAAATTCAGGTCATTCTTCATGTGCTTATGCAGTGTCGATCGTGGTATTTCAAGCTCCGCTGATCGTATGCGGAGCGACTTCGTCGATGACCTGATAACTGATTCCTCGACCGCTTGACACTGTTGCACTCTGGTTGATGGTCTTCCCGTTCGTGGTTTATCATTGATGTTGCCTGCTTCAAAGAGTTTATGTTTCCACCGCAGAAGAGTCCGTTTTGGAGGGGCCTCTTTGTCGAATCGGTGTTGGAAATCGGCACGCACGTCACGCTTTGCCTTCGCTGTATGTGGACGTTCGTGTACCCAGACACTGACAACAATCCGCTATTCCAGGGTGTATTCGCTGGTATCACACAAGGTTACGTTACCTAATCTGTAATTAAACACAATACAGACCCTGTCTCAAAATATACATCATACAACAGATATATAGCTCACTTACATTTCTTATTATAGGGGGGGGGTAACAAGACATTGTGAACAACCTGTACTGTGTGTTGAGACACATTACTACCGTCACCAGCATTCACATTACCAGTGAGTTACGCCATGGGATCTCATTTGTTCACTCGGACCATACGGGATAGCGTTCGGTCACATAGTAACTTAGTAACTTTTGAAGTTACTAAGCATGGCTGACCATGAGCACCACGGAAATGCTCTTACCCCGTAGCCTGGCCACAAGAAATTGTTTTTTATAGAACTCGTTGCAGTCCGTTACCTTTCGCATATGAAGAACAGTAATTCTGAATAACAGAGCTCAGTATCAGGGTTTATTAATGCAGTTCTATGATCTTCGCATGCTCCATCATTTACATGCAGTTTCATCAGTAGTTTGGTCGCCACGGAAATGCTCTAACACGTCGGGTGGCCCCCAGTGATTTATTTTTTGTAAAACTCGCTGCAGTCCGCAGCCTTTCTCATATGAAAAACAGTATCAGTGCCAAATGTCTAGTTGCTGAACGAAGATGCGTATATATGTAAATAAATGTTAAAGTGTGTACATATTTAGTCAAGAAATAGGAAATGATAGTATAGTGTCAATATGTATTAGTGTAGCTTATCTCGTGTTTTGAATCCCCGTGCCTTTTGAAATTGACAGTTAAGCGTAAAAGGTTCCTAGAAAGGTTTTTTTTGCTCATATTAGGAGTAGTGTTCAGCTGAGAAGGATTTTTTTTCAACCAACTTTCTTCGTTTTTTTCTGTTTATTAGAAGTCAGAAATGGTCAAGAAACATTAGTTTTCATTTTTGTTTTTGGTAGTTACAAGCTGAGGTAGATTCTAGGGGAAATACATATGTTTGAAACTTTCACCCAACAGAAAAATATACATATGTATATATATTTTTACTTATCAACACCAGCTTGGTCTTATAATCTTGTTTCACTAGAAATGTGGTAGTGATGCCTAATAAGTGTACACTCATAAAATCCGGAATTTTTTGAGATCATGGATTGAAGGTTCTTGAAAATTTGAAGTCAGCAAATTATATATGTGTTTGAATAAATTCTGTATATATTTTTTTATCGGTATTCATTTATATGCAACCTACCAAAGGTGTTTGATAAAGTTAATAGTGTCGCCTTTTGTTGTTCCTTAAACGGTTGAGTGAGAAATTTATGAAATTGAAAATCATTGTAAAAAAAAATGTATTATTGTTACTACACATCTGGTATTCTGTTCTGATGGACTAGTCATGTTGATTAAGCAAAACTAAGGCAAAATATTTGAATGGTATTTTTGTACTCTAGCATATTTTGAGATACTGATTCAAAGGCTGATACAACTTCTTGATAATGTTCAGACTCTAATCTAATACTTTTTATCAGTTGTAGATATAACAAAATTGCCAAATTCATCTGTTTCACTTAAGCAATCACTTACCTTTAAACTTGCTATCATTTCCAATAAAGGTGAACTTCTTTAAAAAACTATAATATAAGAGTGGCCGTCAAATCATCTGGTTCATGGTTGTTTTACCTGTTTCTCTAGAACTCTTATCGATCTCAGCCTGATCTGAGGGTGGAAACGTTCCTGGTGGTGCTGTGCCTTGTGATCATCGCCAGAACCAGTTTAGACGAGTACAATGCTACACTGATTATCTTCTTTTACCAAATGCATGCACATGTAACAGCTATTCCTTTTGACACTTTCAGTCGATAGTCATTTAGGAACTGTTGAAGAATTTTATGTATGGTGTCTTTGTATTAAAATTTTCTAATTGTGTTAACAATTTCATCCACCGATCTCCCATGGTTAACAATAGAAAATTTCTTTTACTGAACCACCGGTAAAACACCTATAAATCACGCGCTTTTCTCGATGAATTCTCTGCATCTTGTGGAATAGATACCTCGGCGTGTGCAGCTTGTTACACGAACTGGAAAAGAATCAACACGCTATAAAGTAAGTATTTCTGTAATTATGTAGGTATTTCAGTAATTTCGTAGGTATTTCTAATGTTTTGTCCATTCAGTGTAACTTGCATATGGAATAGTAAATTAGCATTATTAAGGCATACCCTTCAAGTATTCAGAAGCAATGACTAAGTTTTAAAGAAATCGGTTACTCCTGACTTAATAAATTTATTTTATGCTGAATAATAAAGTTTCTGAACTGAGTCGTTAAAATTTTGGAACTTCAGCAGCAAGTGAAAAATATAAAATATGTACTTTATAAATTTCTAATTATAGTAAAAATTTTGATTGAGCCTGATTAATGTGTCTACATTTTGGGAAAAAATATCTTCATTTTTCATAAAACAGAAATGCGGGCAATAGCGTAACCGGAAACTCAATGATCCAATACTTCTTCAATTTTGTTGCATGAATACATTATTCACTTATTTTATTCTTTTACACTCAAAATCTGCGTTAATTTTTTTTTTTTGTAAACCCTGCTGATGAAAGAAAACCTTTGTCATGAAGTTGGAAATTTTTGCATTCTTCTGAAATATAAGACATACGATTTTTGGTATTAGAGGAAATGTTCCTCCCATAATAAACTTAAAAATACGTCCCCTGAGCATGTTTGGAAGCAATTCCTCTTTAGAAGAGGTTTCCTTAAAGTTTTATATTTATTTTGGTAACGTTGAAGTTCCACAGTGAAGTCGATTATTTTTTGTTCTTTCACTCGTTTCTTTTTTGGAAATTGCAGGGTATTCTCTCCCTTAGAATTGCAAATCCTGTGCAGAGATAAAAGTGCATCATTCAGCAATGTCAATGTGTAAGTCATTTTTGCCAAAAGATATCGTATAATCGTGATAATTCTTTCCAGCTTACTTAAATATCCGTTTATTTTTTTCTTTCCTGGCCATCCATTACTGAATATGTTTTTGAATCAGTTGTTTGCAGCATGCACTTATTTCATTTAACTTTTTTCATGTTAGCTTGCTGCAAGTGCGCAGGAGGATGATCTGTTTGAAATGATAAAAATGTCAACTCATTCTTATTAACCAACAAGCAAAACTTAGACTGTGCATGGGGTCCAAAATCCATATTCCGAAATTATGATTCGGTATTCCTCTAAAGCAAGTTCAATGAGAATACGTTTTTCGGAACATATTTGTTTGGACAGTGAAACACGAAAAGTAATGAATTACAGAACGACATTTCGATGCTTGAATTTAACCAGTGTTTGGTGCCTGAGTTTCCATATTCAGTATAAGGAAAACGAATTCACAGTTAGGTAACACCACAAGAATTAAAAATAATTCATTTGGTTCGAACGGCTTTACCGCTTGAACGTTTTCATTAGAAATTAGAAGTACTTAGAAGAATATTGGGTTATTGTCGAAATAGCATAATGCACATTATCAAATGTTATCCCCTTTCAGTGCAAGCTGTGGCAGCAAAGATTTCCGTTCACAGTGGCTACATAGGATTCATTTTTTCACAGTTACGTAGTTCTGACTTTTCTTAGTTCTATTTGTCGAAGTTGAAAATGGTTCCATTTACTAAATGCATCTTCGTAGTACATACAAATCAATTTACGAGAAAAAACATTTAGAACAAATGCTTTTCCCGCAGTTATGAATTCGGATGGGGTGATTTTTCTATCATATTCCTGTAGTGACATTAAAAGTAAACATTCTGGGAATTTGTTGAAAATTGTCGCAATTACAAATTTCGCATTCTCAACCAATTTTGTTATTGAAACAATAATACTTATTATTTACAGTTTTAACACTCTATAAATGAAAATTATCCGGACTCGAAGAAATGTTCTTCATGACTTCATTAACGGATGTTTTGGCGCTTGCATGAAGTGTAAGTAATTTTTGTCGAAAGGTATCTTATCTTCGTGATAATTGATCCTCAAATGGTTGAGTGAGACGTTTATCAAATTGAAAATCATTGTTTTAAAAAAACATGTATTATTGCGAGTCTAAAACTTCGAGACACTTCCATTTTTGGAAAGGATAGCAGTTCCAAAAACATGTATCAGAACACAAAAGTGTTAAAGTTCTTGCCTTCACTAAGAAATTTATTCAGTGATTCTGTGAAATTTGTTCGGAATAAAACATTTAAAAAAAATTCACGTATGCAGAAGCACAACAACTCAAAGAGGTATCGCAATAATACGTACGTTTGCTTCGTTGTCGAGTATCGCGCATCTTCATTATCCTTGTTTTGAAATTTTTCTGCTGTCAAAAAAGAAAAAAACACACTAAAATAACCATGGAGGAGCCCTACATAAACACGGTTATCATTTCACAAAAGTGGTCTTGTCTTCAAAATCAAAGCACCACATGGAACACATTATAGAAATGTGACTTGCTGGGTATCGCTGAAGTTCCTTTATCCCTCTCCCCGAAGGCGTGGGGGTCAGAGAGATTGATACACTGAAACTACGGTAAAATCCTCTCAAACATTCAACAATTGAACTGCCTTGAAGGTCAAATCTCTGATAAATGCCCAGTACATACACTCTCTCATTCACGCTCAAACATGCTTCACAAAAAAGGACATACCAACAAAAACACTGTCATTCTGTCGCCACTGTGAAAATAGGCAGCCTCCCCTGCTCTTGATTCCTAAAAATAGACAACGCTCCAAAGTGTGTTAAAAAGCCTTAAAGGCGGAAGGGGTAAAAATAATCTTCCCCAACACAAGGGAGATATCCTCACTTGGATATCTCTTTTCATACTTATGTAGTTCTTTAAAACGATATTTCAATGCATGAATTTAACGAGTGTTTGGTTAAATTCAAGCATCAAAATTTAACCTGTGAATTTTCTCTTACTTAATGATCTGATTTTAGAGTTTTTTCAGGCTCTGTAATTACGTTGTGTTCATTTTCTTCAACTCGCTATCTGAGTTACTATTAGTTGAATGAGTTTCAGTATCTGAATTTTGTTCCACCGCATCAAATGTTTTTGAATTATCTTCAACCGCGTCAACTAAATTTGATTGGCCTGCCTTACTTTCATTATCTGCACTTAATTCAAGAACTTGTCTTTCCAATAAAATAGTGGAATTAATCTTTTCTTTTGGCAGCTCACACATTTTTTTATTCTGATTCTTTTCAAAAGACGGTCATTCTTTTTCCTCTTTCGTGCATCTTGATGCTGTATATCATTATTTCCTCACGGGAAACACACTTAAATTTTACTCCAAGATACGTCACAATGCTTTAATATCCATTGCTAAAAATAATATTCCGAATTTCCTTATGTATTTTTAAGACAAATGTTCTGCGACATGTAAAAGTACCACTAAAGAATGATTCGTCTTCTTTCCTAACTTCTCATATGAAATTACTTTATCATATTCTTTGAAAAATTAATTAAATTCTTTCTCATCCAGTTCCAGAGAAAGCACGGATGCACACATTTTCTACTTTGTCATAAAACGAGAGTAATAAATTTTTAACTTTCCCAAATCCAAACTTTTGCTACGGGCTTTATCTGCCGCTTCTGCATGTTCTGGAATAAAAGAGAATATCACCTTATTTGAAGACAATATTTGAAAGCTTTCAATGCAATTAGGACAAAAACTCTGGCATAAGAAATTATGTTCCTTGCATAATTTCTATGCAAGGAACATTAAGGCCATCCATTGCCTAACTTTGTTCAGCTAAGTTAGGCAATGGATGGCCTTAATGTTCTCCAACTAACGTACGAGTATTATACAATGCCATCTTAAATAAGATAAATAAAATCACTCACGATATTCCTTAGAGGTAATCCACAACCACAAGACGGAAAATACTCATTAAGAAATCACTATGTTACTTTGATAAGTCGCACTATTTGCACTAAAATTTGCATGAAGCCGAAGAACACACTAAAATTGTAACATTATTGTGGGTCAAACACAAGAGAATGCACTTCAAATTGACATTGGATTTTCCAACTCACTGAAAATGTGCTGACACTCACAAACACTGATGATTTTTTTAATCTCCATGCAAAATTACCGGGCATTTTGTTGTATATTTACGACGAAACCACAATTTTTGTTGAAACACGTTTGTTATGTACACACTGTATTCTCCGGAATCCAGATGAAGTCATAATCACACAAACACTATACGTCCCCAAAACACAAAGGCACTGACAAAACCTGTAACTGCAGTGAAAAAATGTTTTCCGGCACTTCACTAAAAGTGCTTAAGGTCCGTGGAAGGCCAACCATTACTTCTAGACAGAAAATGCACCAAATCCAAAAATAGGCTTTAATTAAATGTCAATCGAAAATCACTGGTAAGTATTCGAAACCTCTCCGATGACAAACGGAACCTGGACAGAGTACTTTCTTGACACCTCCTGTACTTGGCCACTGCAAAACTTCGAGGATTTAATAGCAAAACTTCAACAAATAAAATTGATAATTTCAAAAGATTTAACATCATAAAATTCGTAGACGCTCAAAAATAGCTCTCCAATCCACTTGGTTGCGGTGGCATTTTAAGAATTTAAGAGTAAACTTTCACAATAGAAAACCTCCAACGTTTGCTCATCCGCAATCTTTACAAATACCAACTAGTGGCAGTTGGGGCATGTAGAGATTAAATATTTATCAGATATATACAAGGAATTTTTGAAATCCAAATACATAATTTATTTCATGTTTTCACGATATTACTGGATGCTGTGGAATCTGTGTTGCTAATGCATAGTATTCAAACTTTTAAAACAGTATATCTGTTTCTACAACGACCTTTGAGGTTACATAGAGTTCCGCTTAAGGCAATACGTATTCCTTGAAGCTGTACATCTCATTCTAAAAATTAATAACATTCTGTAGCATATATTTCTGTAATTTTCCTCTGATGTTTACAAATTCCCTATTGCTTTCAAATGTAGAATGACAATACATGCATAGCAACAAAATAAAAAGCAGCGAAAAAAAATTGCATTTGTGATAACTTTCTAGTCATCTTTCTTACATAATACCAAACAGTTCTACTATAAATTTGATTGTGCAATCGGCAAACTTAACGAGGAATGCTTGAAATTGCAGTGTCCTTAACAAAGAAGGCTACTCCTTCCTTTTTTCTGGCTAGGGAAATTCTTTTTTCTGTTCTTGGAGATAGCTTCAAGCATCACCCATTCTTCTCTCACTTTTGAGAAACTTTGTTCATAAACATCAGATTGAATATAGAATGTAGTTTTCAGATCATATGTAGAGGATTTTTGGAAGGGAGGGTCTCACCTTAGGTCTTAAACAACTCTTAGAAAAAGGAAGCTAGGCGATTTGGGTTAGAGTGCCCGTTACGAAAGGGACATGGAAGCGAAGCAGAAAGTGGAAGACGCCCTTATTTATTATCGGTGGTCCAGTACCCGGGGTCCGACGGCTCAACGTGCCCTACCGATATACGGCGGGTATTTGGTTGATCGAACCTGAGGTTATCTTCATGATAGTCATTAGCGCTGACCACTAGGCCACCCGCGCACACAAAGAATAGTATTAACATTCAATTTTCATAAATTAGTTTTTCAATAATAAACTAAAAGGCGATGTTTTGTCTATAAAAAATATTGAAATACATTGAGTGGCCACTTTATTATGACCACCTGACAGTTTTAAGCAAATGAGTTATGACTTCACGCTGTTGCCTCCAGAGGGCGAGGCTAGTATAAAAAGGGAAAGCGTAGTGCTTGCGACAGTAGTAGAAGTGATTTTTGGGTGACGAAATGGGTAAAAAATACGATTTGACGAACTTTCAACGTGGGATGATTGTAGCAGCTTGGAGCCATGGAGCGAGTATCACCGAAACCGCCGCATTCGTGAAATGTTCCAGAGCAGCGGTTGTTAAAGTTTTTAAAGACTGGACTATCAGCCAAAAAACTGGGTCTATACGTGCAACCTGTAGTCGTCATCGACTAGTGACTGCTCGGGCGGAACATAGAGTGTCCAGACTGGTAACAGACAACAGAAGGACAAGAGTGCAGCAAATTACAGACCATCTTAATCAAGGATTCCCTCAAATGTTCTCTGTACGCAATGTTCGCCGTACACTGAATCGGATGGGATATGGCAGCCGAAAGCCTGTTCGAATACCTTTGCTGTCTGCAGTTAACAAGAGAAAACGTCTCCACTTCACACAGGAGCCCAAGGATTGGAATGACAATAATTGCAAACAATTATGTGGTCCGACAAATCACGTTTTTAGTTGCACCATGCCAATGGCAGATTTAGAATTTGGCGGAAACAGCACAAAAGCATAAACCCG
This sequence comes from Macrothele yani, assembly GCA_039090855.1. Taxonomy (NCBI): domain Eukaryota; kingdom Metazoa; phylum Arthropoda; class Arachnida; order Araneae; family Macrothelidae; genus Macrothele; species Macrothele yani. The sequence goes on from CM077033.1 coordinate 5,112,279, forward strand.
AAATGCATTGCTACAACCATTTAAGCAGGTGGAGGCAACGTTATGGTTTCGGGAATGTTTTCCAGGCATGCTTTCGGACCTTCAGTTCGTGTTGATCAACGTCTGACTGGCACATCATATCTTAACATCGTTGCGGACCAAGTGCATCCTGTCACGCGGATGGTTTATCCCAATGGCGATGGCTACATTCAACAACATAATGCGTCCGGCCATAGTGCTCGTATTGTACAGGATTGGTTTCAAGAACATGGCGGTGAGTTTTCTTTGCTTAGGTGGCCCCCGCAATCTCCAGATCTCAACCCCATTGAGAATTTGTGGGATGAAGTTGAACGAGCCATCAGACGGCTGGATCCACAACCCTGTAATATCACACTCCTGGAAAGTGCGATTCATCAAGCATGGTCTCAGATTCCACAAACTACCTATCAACATCTCGTGGAGTCCATGCCACGAAGAATCGACGCAGTATTAAAGGCAAAAGGTGGCCCAACGGAGTACTGAGGCGGTGGTCATAATAAAGTGGCCACTCAGTGTATAACATACCTTGAAGTCTGGGCATTTGTGTCTTTTGTTGTAGTTAGTGTAGCGACTTACTTTTTCCATAAATCTTGAAGAACAGAAGCAAAAATCAAGAATATAATCTAAATGTTGTTCGCTTATTTGCGCCATAATGCTGTTTTATCGCCTTAGACGCTATAGATGGCACAGGCGTTGTTGGTCGACTAGAGATCATTGCTTATACCAGTCAGTACCGAATTGCCAAATAACTAATACATTAACTATTCTGCTTCCTCGACATGTTAACTGATATGCTTCCTGTAAATGTAGACGGTGCGCTTTAGATCACTACAAGTGCATGGCGTATGTGTTAACTTAATTGATTAATAAGAAGAGCAACAAATAGTGTTTTATGTTTTTCTTTATTTTTGGGACCTCCTTACTCGATGCCAAGAAAAGATATAATGTTAAGTGATAAAATCGTCTTACAAGACCTAATCAAGCGCCAACCGTCCAGCTCCAGTGTTCGTCAGCCAGCGGTTACAACTTAATTGATGAAAATATCCCAAGCTCTTTAATGCCACATTGGAAAATGTATTTCAATAATATGACGCCTGTATTATGCATCGCCATTCCGGTCCGTCGCCTGGCGTTATGGTTTGGGGCGCAAATGGATATGACACCCACACCCCTCTGGTACGCATCGCCGGTACACTCAACAGCCACCGCTATATCTCCGACGTTTTGGAGCCTGTAGCCCTCCTTATCTGCAGGACCTGCCACCGGCCACATTATAACAGGACAATGCTCGGCCGCACGCGGCACGCATCGTGCAATGCTCCTTCGTTCGATGCCGCGGCGTGTAGTGGCCATTATTGCCAGCCACGCGGGTTACACGAACTGTTGATGTCTGCGTGTTCCGCAAGTCGCACGGGCCTGAAAGCTCAATCGTTTCATCTTTGTATCTGTTGTTATGTGTATAGTAAATCTGGCTTTGCTATATCGTGTCCTTCTTGGTGTTGCATTTTGGTTGGCCAGCAGTGTATCATACTTCCTTTCCTTTGTTTGATGTTATTTAATAGTCTTTACCATTCAGTTTATTATAATGTGAATCGCGGTTGCTTCAAAATGAAGCGCATGGGTTTATTACAGTGAATATAAATAGGAATGTAGAAATCCCATTATTTTTTGGAACGAAATTCGAACACTAAATCTTTCTCTAAAAAACGTACAACAACTCGAAAAACTCGTGCCATCTGCAAACATATAATTTTAGATTAAGTGCATTCTACCACTGAAATTCTGCTTACTTTCTTCATGAAAGTTAAGCGCACAATATAAGGCATTTGTTATTTGTGATGTGCTTGGTAAAATATTCTAAAAATATTTTTTTTATAAAAAATTTAGAACTATTTGTTTGTTTATCACAAACTTTAAGCTGCACTAGATTACTGCTTAAATTTAAGTAAACCTACATAATTTAAAAATGAGTATAACAAATTTACCGGTGTGCTGATCGATTATTATTCCCTCTCGGGAAAAGTGGTGTATTTTCAACCAGAGATGTGTGTTGAATTTCGACAGCATCTTTTATTTATCTATCAGCTGCATCTTCGTCAATATAACAAGATATTTAATGTCTTTCTTTGCTTCATGGATATTTGATAATCGTCGGACTGGGACAAGTGTCGTGCTTCGCGTCAATCATCTGATCATCATCATTCCGTTTTAAACGAATCCGCAAGTGCAATAGAAATCCTATTGCGTTAAGGCGTTAAACCTCGTGCCTATTCAATCCCATCTTCAGGAGAATTGTGTTTTTGACTTTAGGTGCTCGCTGATTGGTCACATGCGACTGAGTCTAGACGTATGGAAAAAATATTTGTTATTCCACGGTTCATGGTTTCAAATCAGTTTCTTGTACCCTTGCGCATCATTGTTTCTACTGCAGAATTATCCCTCTAGCGGTTTTTCGCATGCTCTTACGAAATACGTAGAGATTAGAATACCCAGTCTTCATTAGGGCTGTTCTACACATCGCTTTTGGAAAAAAAATTCCCCTTTTCATTTTTTCAAAATTTTTATGGCTGCTCATAGAGTGCAAATGGTACAAAGCTCGTTACAAATCGGATGAACTTCTAGAGCACTTTTTTTAAACGCGGATGTTATACAACGTGCTCTTTACGAACGGAGTATTAACACATTAGGACAATTTTTATTGTTTTTCATGGGACTTGCAAAGGGTGTCAGAATTGCTTACGGATCGATATAAATATTATTCGTTCTAAACTGGTATACAGCTTTACAGAAAGCGTTAACAAAATCCAAAGTAAAGAGTTTTACTTCACAAGCTAATGTCATTGGTACACTATTAACCGTTTAGAGAGAGGTACATATATTTGCGTTAGGAGATTTGAAAAGTCTGCTTTAGAAATGTTTACTGAAAAACGTATTTTAGGACTCGGATTTAATTTTCATGCATAGCCAATTCTTTCAGGAACAAAAAATCTTGTCATCAATTAAATTTTAATTTTGCTACCATTCTCAAAAAAACATTTTACCTGGAGAGATGACAGTGTTTCCATTCCATCTACATCTGTTGCGTTAATAATATGCATACAAATTAAAATGTAGCAAAAATTCGGCAAATGTTAATTCGCTGAGGGAAGAGAGATTTACTGTATGGCAATTAAAGCACAGAGGAGAAGATACATAATTTAAACTCTCGTCATTTTAACAGCGCCCCAATGGTCGTGACGAATATTAAACTACGATACCATCTGTCATGTGGAACAGTACCAGTGGCTATGTAAGTAGCACCGCGTATATAGTCGTAAACTCTTGGCCTAGTGGTCAATGTTCGCGACTGCTACAAAAATACCTCAAGTTCGATCCCAGTCAAGTAAGGACGCTCAAACCACTAAATATCCGCCGTGCGTCGGATGAGCACGTTAAGTCGTCGGACCCCAGATACTTGCCCCTGGTCATAAATAATGGGGAGTTGCTGTACCTTTCTACTTCGCTTCCGTGTCACTTTCCTATCGGGCACTGTAGCCCAAATATCCTAGCTTTCTTTTTCTGAGGGTTGTTTAAGACCAGTGGTCAGACCCTCCCTTCCTGAAATCCTCTACATAAGATCTGATCTGAGTTGTAGACTCATGAAGGCAGATAAATGCGGTATAATTACTCGGCTACTGTGTGGAGGATTTATTTGCAAGTTCACCGAATGGCGCGCGGTGTTCTACTGAGAAATTTGTGAGGTTATTGTTGCTATAAACTTTTGTGGAAAATTCATCTCTGGCTTTCCCACTTTGTGATTTAAGCCTTTTTAGATTTGATTTTTGTACAATTATCCCAATACTTTAGTTAAATATTTTGATTACTGCAACTGAGCATTTAAAAGTTGAAGGTTCATTTGTTAGATACTTTGAAGAACTAATTCCGGCGCAGATAAAAATTTTCTAATTTGTTGTACTGTTCACTGATAACAAATGTTGTGGGCAAAATGACTCCAATAGTATGGACATGTGATGCAAACGACTAATATTTATCCGATAATAGAAGTACTGGATAGCAATATAACAGTAACGATGATGGTGTAAAACACTGTGGGTGAACTGCAAAGACCAATTTAATTATGATTCAAAATCAAGAACTAAGAAAAGATGTGTCAGAGAGACAGAGGAGTATATATGTTAATTATCTCGGCGACAGTAATTTGAAACCATGCTTAAGAATAAAGGTTCTTTGTCATTGTAACAGCCACGATGGGGTCTTTAATCCTTCGACGTCACTTTCGGTCGTGAGACGTGTTCTTTCGAACAACAGTGCGAAGGAAGACAACAACAACACGATTTGTTGTAGTTTCCATTACATATATTTTGATTGACATTTGTTGATGCATTTCTAAATTAATTGTTTGGTGGGTATCTTATGATACTTTTAGGAATTCCTGTTTACACTGCAAATATTTATCATTCTTTTTGTTGGCAAATGGCATGCTGATCGTAAAGCAAATTTAATACATTTTAGGGGTGGCAATGGTCAGAAACTGTGAATTTCTATCTGGGTGGTTGACAACTTGTGATGAGACCTAAGGATATAAGAAGAGAAGTGTTCTTGACCTGAAGATTAACAGCTCCTGCAGGGATGATTTACCACAGGTAGGACCGTAGTGACAGATAGTCGCCACGTCTCACTTTTGCGGTTGGATGTACAAAAAGGATTCAGAAAAAGCAATAATAACTATTTACAAAGTTTTGATCTCAGTTTTCCTTAAATTGCCATCGATACGCAAAGGTTTTTTAGGAAAAAAACATGAGAAAATGGTCTTTCCGATGACTAAAATTATGTGGTGAACCATTAAGTGCTTGAAACTGTATTACAAGATATTTCCAGTGTCATCTGTTTCTTTTTTCTTTTTTTTTTTTCTTTTTTTTTTTTTGGTTTTACGAATAAATGTTGAATCAAAGCAATAAGCATAATTTAATTAGCAAAGTCTAGTACATTACATACTTCCGCTTCTCATTTAACAAAATTTAATTACCTTTTCGGGATCGTAGTCTGTGAGTTTACAGTATGTCGTCTTGTAGCAAATTTTAACTTCACCCGGGTAAAAATGCATCTTTACAGGAATGACATTATTTTCTGTCGTCATCGCTGTCTTTTTCTCAGTTCAGTCTGCAAAAAAATCAGCATCAGTTATTTCATTTGAAACTTGAACATCGTCCAAAACAAGCGGTTCACTTCCATGTTGTAAATGTCGTGAGCTTGATATCGCAATGGTATGCCTGCCTAACTTTCGCAAACATTTTTGAATCGACTCCTTGACTTTCTCGGGTGACGATTTTTCAAATACACCATAGCGAGGTTTAAACCATTGCAGCGACCAGGTACATATAATAACTTCATTTTGCCAAATTGAGAGGCAAAAGCTCATGCTTGCTGTTTCAATACTTTGTCAAAACCGTTGGAGGGATTTTTCGACTTCATCGTAAGCTATGCTTGTCATCAACAGAGTTTGGGTCTTTGCTAGATTCCATTTTCATATTTCTTCATTTTTAAGAATTGTCAGTACAGTACTAGGTAACTTATAAGGATCTGCTAAATTACACTCTTTTTCACAATTTTCAGCTCTGCGAATAATTTCCATTTTTTCTGAAAACGGTAGAGATGTGGCCGTTTCACAGAGCTGCATTGTTTCACCTATGACCCTTAAACGAGTTAAACGAGCTTCTGGTATCCAAATTCCTCTATGTTTGGCAGTTGTCACCTCTGCAAATTTCAGACCCCAATATTTTGAACGACAGAATACTATACATTCCCCAAATGCTCTTTCTGGAGAGTGTAGCTTAAGAGGAACTGTTAAAAATCTATTACGATACAGCAATTGCAATAAAGGGTACAATCCGCAGAAGGACACATTACATTATATTTGCCATATGTATATTTATATCATCATCATCATCATCATTGTCAACCATTATCAATCCACTGCTGAACGAAGGTCTCCCCAAGTTTCCTCCACAACGGTCTGTCTTGTGCCAGTCTCCTCCATGTCACTCCCGCATACTTTCGAATTTCATCCACCCATCTTCCATGTGGTCTTCTTCTGTGTCTTTTCCTGTCCCTTGGAATCCAATCTAAAATTTCGGCTGTCCATCGATGGTCTGTTCTTCTGGCAGTATGTCCAGCCCATTGCCATTTCAGGGATTTAACTCTGATCATGATGTCTTCCACTCTTGTCATTTTTCGGATCCACGTGTTCCTCTTCTTATCTCTCCTGGTTACACCAAGCATGCACCTCTCCATGCTGCTTTGAGTTGTCTGCAGCCTTTGTATGTCTCTTTTAGCTAAGGTCCACGTCTCTGCAACATACGTAAGCACTGGAAGGATGCATTGATCAAACACTTTTCTTTTAAGACATAATGGCATACTGCTCTTGAAAATTATGCAGTTTCTCCCAAATGCTCTCCAGGCAAGTTTTGTACGATGACTAATTTCTTCACCAATGTGACCCTCACTTGATATCTGCTGTCCAAGATAAACGTACGTGTCTGTTATCTCCAGCTTTTCTCCATCAATCGATAAATCTTCATTTCTTGTAAAAGCATTGTACATCACTTTTGTCTTCTGAAAGTTCATTTTTAATCCCACTTCTTTACTCTTGTCAGCAAGTTCCTGGATCATACCCTGTAGCTCTGATAGGGTAGTTGCAAAAATGACTATGTCATCAGCAAAACGAAGGTGGGTTAGATAATCTCCATTAATTTTTATCCCTTTGTTTTCAGAGTTCAGTGATTGAAAGACATTTTCCAATGGGGCATTAAAGAGCTTCGGAGATATGGTGTCACCTTGTCTCACTCCCTTTCCAATTTTTATGTGTTTTGTATTTTCAAACAGCCGAATATTTGCACTTGCATTTTCATAGATGTTATTAATAATATTAATGTATGCATCTTCAATACCGCAGGATTTCAGAGCCATTGCAACTGCTGATGGTTTCACCGAATCAAAGGCTTTTTCATAATCGATAAAAGCCATGCACAATGGAAGTTCATATTCCCTCGCTGTTTCAATTAGTTCTCTCAGTACGTGGATATGATCTATTGTGCTATAGATACTCCTGAATCCAGCTTGTTCTCTCGGTTGAGCCATGTCCAGTGTCACTTTCAAGCGGTGTGAAAGAACTTTAGTGAAGATTTTATAAACCACTGATAGAAGGCTGATAGGTCTGTAGTTCCTGAGTTCCTCAATGTCACCTTTTTTATGTAACAAGATCATTGTAGCGTTGTTCCAATCCTCAGGAATTTTCCCTTCATTAAGGCATCGAGTGAAAATTTGGGCGAGTACTGTTTCGATTTCTCCACTTGCTTCTTGTATAATGTCTACAGTAATTCCATCTTCTCCTGGAGCTTTTCCCCGCTTCATGTTCGTGATTGCATGTGCAACTTCTGCTGGAAGGACTGGAAGAACTCTGGTACTGGTACCTTTCATGATGTCCGGAGTACATGTATCATCCCTTTCATATAATTTGGAGTAGAAATCTTTCACTCTTGTCAAAATTTCGCCTGTATTTCTTGTTACAGAACCATCTTCTTTTCTCAGTGCCATAATCTGTTTTTTCCCCTTACTGAGATGTCCCTTTGCTATCTTTAGGCTTTGGTTGTTTTCAATTGCTTTCCTTACTAGTTCACAGTTGAATTTCCTTACGTCTTCAGTGATACTTTTTCGTACTGTCTTGCATAGCTCTACATATTCCACTTTGGAAGTCACATCTTCTTTAGTCGTCCTCATCACTCTTCTTTTTTGCATCAACATTTTGGTTTTTCCTGATAATTTGTTCACATGCAATTTGTTCTTAAACCCAGCTAATTTTGTTGCTGTTTCCATAAGAGCTTCGGTTACTGTTCTGTTAACTTCAGAAATATCCACTTCTTCCGATGTTAGGCCTTCTAAAGCAGAGAATCTGTTCTTCAGTTTCAATTTGAAGGTATTATGGTGTTTTTTAAGGTTGGTTATGTCAATATATTTTGTTTGTCTTATGAGCTTGCTACGTTCGAGTTTAGTGTTGAGGTGCATCTTACATCTCACCAATCTATGGTCACTGCCTGTGTTGAACTTGTTTAGCACACTGCAGTCTTCTATGACGAATTTTTTGTTGCACATAATAAAATCAATTTCACTTGTCGTCCCATTTGGATGTCTCCATGTCCATTTCCTGTGTGGCTTTTTCTTGAAAAAGGAGTTCAAGATGAAAAACCCTTCTGCCTCTGCAAACTCTACGAGAGTATTTCCACGCTGGTTTCTGTTGCCGTGACCGAATTTACCTACTGAAGTTTCATTCTGTTGCCGTTGCCCTATTTTTGCATTGAAATCTCCCATAATTATCTTCAAGTGCTGCTTACCTTTATTATTTAGATCACGAATTTCCTCATAAAATTCTTCAATTTATTCTTCAGCATGACTTGTGGTGTGTGCATAAGTTTGAATAATCTGAGCCTGGTATCTTCTCGAGAGTTGGATAACGAGTCGTGCAGCTCTGTCAGAGGAACTTTCAACTTCTACAACTTTATCCTTCAGTTTCTTGTTTCTTATAAATCCAACACCACTAGTTCTGCCAGTATCTGTCCCACGATAGTAGAAGAGATGTCCACTTTTCAGTTCAATGAGATCTTCTCCTTTTCTCCTTACCTCACTTAGCCCGACGATGTCCCACTTGATCCTTTGTAGTTCCTCTTCCAATTCAAGAAGCCTTGAATCAGAAGATAGGGAGCGTCCGTTATACGTCGCCAAGGTCAGCATCAGATGGCAGCCTAGTCCGGTCCTCCGGGGATTCTTAGCACCCTCTTCCTTCATGTCGCACTGGCCGCTGCCTTGGCCAGGTACATTCCAGCTGCCGGAGACTGAGGGCCAAGATTTAAGTTGTGGAGTCATTTTGGAAGGGTTTGGCCATAACTCACCACGCTGGCCAAGCGGGTTGGGGAGTGTGGGATAGCATTTCCTCTAATCCCGATGGTACAGTCATACCGCTATTGGCGGTCGTCAGAGCCCCTTTATTGGGAACAGGATGTACCACGAGAAGGCGGGGTTGACATTTGTCAAGGAGAGGCTGTGATTTTACGCATCTCCTGACCTTACATCCCATATATATATATATATATATATATATATATATATATATATATATATATGTTACAACATATCAGAAGGTGCCGCAATTTCATTGAGAAAATGGGAGCTGTTTTTGTGAACAGTTATTTATTCAAGAAAATAAATTATTTAAAAAATATTTCCAAACGTTTCCACTTCAACAATCTACTTTATCCAAATTCTTCGTGTTTCTCTCTATTTGTTTTGAAACAGCTTAAATATAAGTTAGGAAGTCTGAGGTGGTACGGTACAATTTAAAATCCTATTCTGAAAATGGGGGAAGGCATTTGTGTTATCAAAAATTCGATATATACACATGTACATTATGACCGTTTTGATTTGTTTCTTATAAAGTTTCACTTCCCTTGTTTATTTGTTAAAGTAATTTTCATGGTAATAAATTTGAAAGTGTAAAATTATAGCCATTTCTTCAGAATGCATCTTCACTCACAGAGCTCATAATTTTAAAATATGATTTCGCTATTTAACTAGGAGTGAAGACTCTTGTAATTACTTAAATAGATAGGAATGTAAAATCTTGACAAGTTGGGTATGAAATATTGAATTACATAGGAAATACTTCCGGCGTGATACGTGAATTCATCTGCGGCAATTGCCGACAGGCTGGTTTACGTTTGAGACCACGGCTAAGCGTGTGCCTTTGCGCTACGAAAACTATTCCACAATGAAAGGCAAAATATCTTATTTTTATTCTTAAAACATACATAGAAATTCATACGAACACCGGTAAAATTCATACATAAAATGGGAAGTGAAAAATCTCTGGATTCGCAATTTTCTTATTTTTTTGGAGTGAAATCAATGCTCTTGCTGAAGCACTTTTTATCTGTTGAATGATGAAAGGTGTGGCATTTGACTTTGATGTTTTAAGGACATAATTATCATACTGGAAAAATATTATTTATTGCTGTGGTAACAAACGTGGTGGAACAAACAAAGTTATACCTGACAGAAGTTCAGAAACTTTCGCATAGCGTCATCCGCAGCGCCATGGTCTAAATTGTTAAAAAACCGGACAGCAAATCTCATAGCAGAATTCACGTATCACGTTGGAAGGCCAGTCAACGTATGTTACCAAAACTACAGATTTGCGGCATACGGGCAATAAGTTAATTGTACAGATTTCCTATCAGATTTATGGATAACGGGAAAATCGGATTGTACTGGATGCATAGTTGTTTCTGTCAAAAATCCTAGTGAGTGAAAAAAAACCCCACTCCTTTCCACAGTTAGAAGACGTACACCCTGGTACAGACTTATGTTTTACAGTTATGAACGTATTGCTAGTAATGTTTTAAATACTCGACGTATTCTGACGACTACGAACCGGATATTTTAAAACTCGAACTGCCACTAACATGTTTTTTCTTTACAGTGTCGTAAAGTCCGTTTTTTTTATTATGTCACTTTCAACAGATAATTCAAGGATTATGTAAGGAATAATACAGCATACACTTTTATCATTCTTTCTATATATCTCCACGGGGCGCAGTGGCCATGGTTAAAATCTATTTACTCAAATGTTGCATGTTTTTCTATATCGACTGTGCATGGAATATGTAATTATGACACCAAAACAGAGTGGCATGTTTTTCGAAAATAGCACAATTTTGGTGAATTCCAAATTTAAGACACAACAAAAAATTACAAATTAAAATCCAAGGTTTTCGAATTTGGTTAAAATGCTGGAAGGGCAGTCTTTTCATGTTTGCTTCAAGAATATTATGAAAGTGAATGTCCTGGAATCCGTAAATATCACATAGTTTTCCTCTTCAAGTCCGAAGCCAAATTTTCAGATTGTGCTGCCAGTTCAGCTTCTTATGTATTTTGTACAAAACCATGATTTCGGACAACACTAAGTAAAATGATAGGTATTTTGTTTATACCATAAGAAGGATTCGACTTGATTTGCAGTGCGGTTGTTGGGTCGTGGTACAAATAAGTAAAAAGAAGAAATGAATGGAAGAGCTAAAACTTTCTGACCAGCGCGTCTATATTTATGTTAAAGCAAATGGTGATAAAAAATGAAGGGTGTAAAATTCATGAAACTCTATAAATAACACCTCATAATCAGCTCTATGATTCAGGGTTATTCTTATTCTTCAGATGGGTATGGCGACGAATTTCGCGGAGTTTGGCAAACGTTAAATTCCAAAGGCTAGACAACCGAATTAGAGCATTTCCGAATCCGTAAAATTCAAGCAGCTCACGCTCAGTAGTGGTTAGTACTGAGCAGTGGTTCATACCGTCAAAAAGTCTTCCGAATAGGGAACAAGAAAGATGACACTAAATTTTTGGGTGTAATATATAGCACGTCTTTTGAATCCGTTCTGACGCAAATTAAATTTATCAAAGCTATTCAAACTCAATGGAGCCGGTATGGAAAACAATAGTATCTGACGGAAGAAAGACGTTTTTCAATCGGATTTTTAATCCCTCAGATATTGCTGTAAACGAAAGCGTGAGCTTACGCTCTATGGTTGCAGACTTGTGCATTAAGAAAAACATTAAGTTATATGAGAAACATTACGAACCGGAAACGCTCTCCAACACAGAAATAATTTTTCAAGTAGAGATATCGACAAAAATAAGATGTCACTTTACGTCCCCTGGTGGGAAAAAACTATGCATTATTTTAGGAAGATAGTATTCTCAAATTATTTTTCATATGAGCGGTATCGGTCCAAGAAAAACAAAATTTAATCGAGTTTTCAGGATCCCAGTTTTTTCTACAAATACATCAATGGCAGAAATTAACACTTATGCCCCCTTGTGGCCAAACCATACTTTACCAAACATTAGAAATTATGTGAAAAATCTTTTCCATCAGGTCTTGTATACGATACCGGAAGAATTTTTAACATCGGAGTTTTAGAAGCAGAAATAACGCGGAAAACGCAATTTACATTCGTGACCCCTAGCAGAAAGTCTATTATTTACTTGAAAACTTTGAATTTTTAAGGAAAAACATTTCGCATCGGAAACACCATCCTACAAAGAAGGAATTTCCAAATCGGAATCCAAGAAGTAGAGATATTGACAAAAATAAGATATACATCTACGCCCCTGGTGTGGAAATCATGCATTATTTCAAGAAGAAAGTGTTCCTAAAAGCTTTGCCGACATGAGTAGTATCGGTCAACAAACGACGTTTTTTTTCAATCGAGATTTTAGAAGCTCATATTTGCTGCAAGTACATCAGAAGCGGAAATTAAGATTTACGCCCCCTGATGACCAAAGTATTTTTTCACAAAAATTGGAAATTATGTGCAAACGATTTCCCATCAGGATCTGTATCCCGTGTAGGAAGAATTTTTCAAATCGGAGATTTAGAGGCAGAGATACAGGGGGAAACACAATTTACCCCTACGCCACCTAGCGGAAAGCCTATGAATTACTTGAACATTTTAAAATTATATGAAAAACATGTCAGACTAAATACCCTGTGCAACAAAGAAGACATTTTTCAAATCGGACTTCTAGAAGTAGAGATATTGACGAAAATAAGATACACATCTGCGCCCCCTGGCGGAGAAACTGTGGAATATTTTAAGAAAAAATAATCCGAAAAGGTTTATCGATGTGAGTGGCATCAGTCCACGAAAAAAATTTCAATCGATATTTTAGAAGCTCAGATTTTATGGTAAATACATCAGAAGCAAAAATTAAGCCTTACGCCCACTGGTCTGGTGGCCAAAGTATTCTTTATAAAAAATTTGAAATTGTATGCAAAAGATTTTTAATCAGGAGGTGATCCCCTGAAGAATTTTTTTTTCAAATCAGAGTTTAAGAAGAAGAGTTATCGAGAAAAAGGTAATTTATTTTACTCCCCTAACGGAAAATATATGCGTAATTTGAAAAAGTAACTATATCGAAAATACTTTTCGACATAAGTGGAATTGAAATATAAAATATTTTTCAATCGGATGTTTAGAAGCAAATATTTGGATTAAAACGTATTTTTGAATTCGACATCATCTGCATTCGAGCCCTCTAGCGGCGAAATTTTACATCGTTAAAAAAACAAAATAAAGGATCATCATTCGCATATTTCAAGCTTCATAATGAAAAAGAATTTTTCAAATCGGACTAATAATTGCAGAGATTTCATGGGTACAGTCGGACGGACGGACAAACCGGTAACATAAGCACGGTCTTTTTTTACAAAAGACGTGCTATAAACTACGAACATCCAGCAAGGTGCAGGTCGATTACTGCGCCTTGATGATAAAAGTGAAGGAAGGTTACACTCTACGGTACGAACTAATGGACATCACACTGTTTAACAGTCTGCTGCTAATTTTAATGCTACTGACAGGTGAAATGTCATAATACCAGGTACATCAATCCTGCTGAAAATGGGGCTGCTAATACGAACAAAGCTGCGATTGCCGACGCTAAACTCACTTGACCATCGAAACGCCTCCAAAAGGCACGCTAGCAACAAAACTGGACATTGAACCATGTGAAGAAGGTCGTCTGGTCAGATGGATTTTGTTTCTAGTTATACCTTGGTCTAGTTGCATGGAGTGCGTGAACTTTTTGGGACCAGGGTACACCGCAGGATGAAATCACATCTCTGAAGAAAGAGTAATGCTTGAAACAATGTTTTGCTAGAAAATCAAGATTCCGGTCATTTATGCGCACGACAGATCCACTTCTCCCACTTAGGTGGATATCACTGAACACCAGGTACACCATTTCATGGCCAGAGTATTTCCCTTGAGTACTGTCTTCTTTCAAGAGATATTGCGCCACGCCACACTGCTCGTAGTGTTCGAGAATGGTATGTGGAACATCAGGAAAACTTTCAAATATAGCACAAGTTCCGAAATTCCCTAAGTATCATCTAATCAAGAACCGCTTGTTTCTGTTGGACCAGCAAATCCGATCTGCGGTGTGTCAAAAACGTTATTAACAAGAGTTAAAGGACCTGCTGGAAACGAGTTAGTACGATGTAGCACAAGACAGCTTTAGACATCTTATAGACTCTACTCTCCAGGAAAGAGCTGCTTTAGCGGCACGTAGAGGATCAACGTAATATTATGCAGGTGGTCAGGATGTTTGAGCTTCTCGGTGTACGTAATAACATTTTGATTTTCTGGAAATATATTGTAATTAAATTTGGTAACTTCAGTTTTGTCTCTCTGTCCAGTTCTCGAGAGCCACAGTATAACCTTACCTTCGAAAAGAAGCATTTAAGAAATTTGACGGCAAAGTTACAAAAATCAGGAGCATTTTTTCGTATTCCGTCATGTGCTTAAGTCTTAAACAACCAAAAGTGTTTGGAGAACGTCGCATGTCGTGATGCTTCTTCCCAAAATCTGCAGATCAATAGAGAAACAACTATATTTTAGAGATGTTTTTTATAATTACATCCACACTGGTACCTTTTCGCATTTAGAGAACACTCTAAACTAGAAGAATAGTGGAATGCAAAGTATTTTGCATCAACTGAGGAATTTAGTTTCGGAGCGATTATAAATTGTGTAAATACATCTATCTTACACGATGTGAGATATATTGCCATATTTATTATATATCGTGTAACACAGAAATATTTTACACGATATAAGATATATCTGGCAACAGGAAAAAAGTTTACTGAAGAAGACCTCCTGGAAATGGTTACTCAAACTTGCATTTGAAGAAACTGCTGCCAAACATTTCACTCAGAAAAGTCAGTAACTCCCATCTTTGAACCGGTTGATCCAATGGTGGGAAACACACTTCTGTTTTACATAAATCGTCGAAATCGCTCAGTGAATTTGCTTCTTGTTCTACTTCCGTACTGAGAATTCCTTATTTTTTACTTGTTTTAGTTCGAAGGAGTCCTTAATTACTAAATTCCGAATTTATTCGGCTTTAACAGAACGAGCGAACATACACAGTCCGTCAAAGAATTTTAAAGACTAGGTCTGCAAAATGAAATAGAAACAGGAAATTATAATTTGTTTTGGTTTGTTATTCAAAATAACACCCTCCGGCTTCAATACACTTGCTACAGCGATTTAATAATGATTAGAATGCCTGTTCCTGTTCACTTTGGGGAACTGCCTTATAAGCACGCGTCGAAGCTGTTTGTATGATCGAAATATCATAAAAAAAAACCCTTTTAACGTCATTTTAAGTTTTGAGAACAAAGAAAAGTCGCAGGGTGCTAAATCAGGCGAATACGGTGGATGATTCAACACACAGACGTTATTTTTCGCCAATAATCTGCGAACAAGAAGTGAGGTGTGAGGGTGCATTATCGTGCAACAAACACCAACTGTTTTCATCTCGATATTCTGGACAAATGCGATGAATTCTGCCCATCAAACGCCTTAAAACATTTAAATAAAACTCACAAGTAATTGTTTGTCCACTTGGAACAAATTCTTTCTGGATACACAGTCCGTCAAAGAATTTTTAACTATTGAAGAATGTAATGAAAATTGTTTTCATTTTCGATGGAACTTTTCTTGTTTTTTTTTGTCTTGTGGCGAGTTTTTTTACTTCCATTCCGCACTTTGTCGCTTTGTTTTAGGCTCATATTGAAAACATCATGTTTCATCACCAGTAACAATCGATTTTAAGAAGTTTTGATCATTTTCACCGGCTGAAATTATGTCTTTGCAATGTGCACTTCTCCTTGATTTTTGTTCATTGGTTAACGTGTGTGGAACAAATTTAGCACATACTTTTGTTTTACCCAAATCTTCATGCAGGATGGTTCGAATCATTTCTTTATTGATGTTTAAAGACTCTTCCATCATTCTTAGTGACGAACATGGATTGTTTGCCATGAAATCATGCACTTTTTCAATAATCTCAGGTGTCCTAGATGAACTTGGTCTTCCGGTATGTTTATCATCTTCTAGCGTCTCTCTTCCGTCCAAAAAACATTTGTGCCACAGGTAAACATTTGATCTACTTAAAAAAACTCACCGTAAACTTGTTTCATCATTTGGTACGTTTCCGAGGCACTTTTACCAAGTTTTACGTAAACTTTAATAACATATCTTTGTTCCATCTTAATAATTCAACATGAAAAAAATTTAATTCTGTAATGAACGCCCGTTTCCTTTTGATTTACTTTAACAACTGCGCAGTACTTTTGGCAGAAAGCAAGCAGATGGTCACGGTTTATAACGCATTCGCGATTACACTGGTGGCGCCACCGTAGGCTGAAATCTAGCGCCAGTCTTAAAAATTCTTTGACGCACTGTGTATATGTAAATACTGTCCTTACTGGGTTTGCAAAATTGGAAAAATTCAATAAATATATCAAAAACAATACGCAAAAGAAATGCTTCGGGCTGCTCTTTGCTAATAAGTCAAAATCTACAGATCATGTACAAAAGAGATTATATCGTGTCAGGGCAGACAGGGCGGAGAGCTACATTTTAGGCATGACTGTCTTAATTGCTCACACCTCCAAAAGTAATGAAAATATGGAGCCTTAAAAAAAACATATGGTGAAAATTCAGTACACTTTTCACACTCTGTTGCTCCCATTATTCTTTAGAAACAAGCTATAAAAAATGGCTTTCCAATGAGCGTTAATCTGAATAAATAGGTCAAATACTGCAAAGGACCATGTGGTAAAGGTGCAGTCATACCGACCTCAAGATAGATTTCTGCTCAATTGCATTTTATGTTCTTTGCTACACGCTTTTCTTCAGTAGGGATAATTCCTTGAATAATGAAACACCAGTACTCATACCAAGACAACGGAAATTTTTCCAAATATGGATATTGCACCATTTGGTGCTCTTTTGCTATTCTTTGACTTTGAAATATGGACTCAGTTTTTTCAGGATAGAAATAATTATATACTTTAATTTTCAGTAATAATGCTGCAAACAATTTGTTTTGTATTTTAAGATTGCTCGCCAATTCATATTTAAAATAATGGTCTATAACAGATATTTCCGTTTGTATCAATAGATAGATACATGTAACCAATAATTATTGTAACCCTTTCCTAAAAAATGCTGCAAACTAAGATGAAACTGATTCCTAACATGGGACAGGAAATTTTAAATATATTAGTGAAAACTCTTTAAAACGCAACCACTTTCCGACATAACATCTCTTCTATGATAGCCGTACGTACAAGAAAAATTTGAATGTAATTGTTGCATCGAGGAAACATGCGTCTGTGTAATATGACACCTTCAATGAATGGACATATTGAATTTAACCAAACTGACATATCTTCTAAAACCCCAAAATTATGTGAAAGGAAGTAGCGAATAGATTCCTGAAATGCTGGAGGTTAAAAAACTCCAACGACAGGATGTCTTTTTTTCCATTTGGAACATAGACAATGAAAAGGAAATCATGGTTGAAGCATGAAATTCCATTGATCGACAACATGTTATGTCGCTGATGGAAAAGTCAAGGTTTTTTCGTTTCGGCGTGCTCGAATAATTTTGGACCTCAAATATCTTGGTAGATACTTACCTTTGTAAATCTTTTTCCATTTGTCATTGGCGTGATTAAGGGAAGGTGTAAACCATTGCTGCACATCATAAATTCACAAACCCAGTAACAGTACAGAACCTCCAGTGTAAGACTATTTCATATTTAGGAATATGAGAAGCTATGCAGATATTTATTTCCAGTGCAGTTACCAATAACACACACACCCAATATCCACATATAGGTTTAGCATCATTTATTGTTTTACTAAATTTTAAAATTAACTTGTGAAATGGAACCCATGAGTTAATTAGGATAGGAAGGTGGAACTGCTATCCATAAAGATAGAATGACTGTCCATATACCATCCAGATCTGCCGCTGGCTATTGATGAATTCGAACAGATTTTCTTAATGTGTCCCGTAAATTCTCAACGTTGTTGAGTTCTGGCGAATCATGGGTCTATTGGAATTGTCGTTGACGTACTTTAATGCAACTTGAAACAACTGGTTGCCACCAGTTGTTTCAAGTTTTGTCGAGAAATAAAACACTACAAACGTTTTCTTTCACACAGAATTTTTAGTTATATTTTGAAACGAAAATGCTTATTCAATGCATACATCCAGTTCTTACTTATAAATGAAAACGTGCGAACAACTTTAAAAAGCGTGGAAAGATGCATGATTGGTATAACAGCTAAAAGATAAAAAAGTGGAATATGTTGATTAGCGAAATTACAAGAGTTGATTATATCGGTATTATAATGAAGGCCCCATATCGGCAATGAGCTGGATATAACGCTACAGAAACTGACCAGAACTGAACAACTGAATTGTTATGTTTTAAACTAGTTGGCAGGCAAAGAAAATTCGGAAAAGATGGCTGTATAAGACCCTAACATTTTCTGTAGTGACTTGAAAGTGCTTGAATCAAGCAAGAAAGTTGTGGGATATACTTGCTGAGACCATCCAGCTGTGTATTGATAATGGTTGCAACCGCTAATGACAGTGACTGTGTAGTCAGCTAATTGTAGGAGTATTGTCAAGCAACTTGCTAGATGGAGCTAATCTGTTTTAATCATTCACCTCTAAGATCTCAAATGATTTTCTCTTGGCACTGAGGTTTAATTGCATTCCACTGTTGACGAATTATCCAGAAAATTTGATACGTCTATACTTAAAAAAAGGTTTGCAGTAATAAGATTGTAAAATACATTACATGTTTTCCAAAATTAGAATTTTCCTGTTGTTTGTAATTTACATGTACAAGCAACATGAAAGCTCTTTCCAACTTATATTTTGGTTGGGCTTTGTCATACACATGAACGCATTCATTTAAAGTATGGTATTCTTTCTGTTGATTCATGATTCTTGAACACAACATATGTTCGCTGTTGTTGTGCGATAGTGGGTTCTATGAATACTAGACATGTTCGTACAGAAATGTGTTTTGCTCTGGCTTCTGGCGGCTTGTCAGAGATCTGTACTGGCTCGAATAAAATTGAAGCCAGCATTTTTGTTTGTCTTACACCTCTGGCTCTCTACCTTTCCTAGAACCATTGTTTAAAAATTAGAGACGATGACTGCTCATAGTGCATCGTGTTGATCACGGTGGTCGTCAACCCTTTTCTTCTTTGGAACCAACTGAAATTCTTGGCAGAAAGATAAGAAATTTGCTCTATTTGCGCACGGTGGTTCAGAAGCCTGAGAACAAGTATTTCTGTAATACGAATAACAGAAAGGTAAGAACATTAAATTAACTTCAAAATCATTGATTTGTGCTTTAGAGGAAAAAGCTTCTTTCTCACCTCTCGTTTCGTGTGATGTTCGTCCCAAGCCCCCACAAATGACACTATATACGTCTCCTGATAAGTCCCACCACTAATTAATGGCAATGGAAATTAGAGCTATGCAAATAAGGGAACGTCGACAACACTTATATTTCTGGCCGACCGTATAGGTATACATTATATGTATCATTTGAGTTGAAATACGTCATATGACTGGGTAACGGCGACATACTACCATCTGAAATACTAATAATGGTGAAAAATATTCGTTACTCCACCCATGTGCTTCCACGCGAGTTTCCAGAGTTACAGAAAATAATACGGGCTCAACTCCTACTAACAAATACTACATAACGAATAAATATAAGAATAAGAAATAAACTATATCTCCCTTCCGCATCTATCTGGACTGTTTCAAGATGGTTGTCAGGAAGATTCTGTGCCCCAGGTTTACTTGCGGTGACAACCTTCTTCTATATGGCTGCACATAAGGTAGTGAGAATCAATCAACACAGGCAGCTGCTACAGTTAGCCACCTCGTTGTAATAAATATGAGAAACAGGCCCCAAAATGTGAATCACATTTTCTACGACACAGTCGAGAATATGAACCTCCTCTCGCTATGTACATGGCTCTTTCTGCGTACTCCAAGTCTCGTAGCAGGAAAATGGTCAGTGAGATGCACAAATTAGAAATTTCAGTTTCATCAGATAGAATGGATAAGGTTATTTCTTCTCTCTGCCAACTTCAGGTACTGCTAGCTGAAGAGGAAGGTGTCCTATTTTCAAGCAACCTGCGAAAGATATTGTTCAGTATGGGAGCATACGACAATAATGACCACAATCCTTCTAGAGTTACATAACAGAATCTTTCCAGGGCACTAACCTGTCCATCTTTCGAGTGTTTGCACATACCAAACAGGGAAAAGGAAGGGAGATTGCTTCTAATTTCTGTGATGTAGATTTGAAGAGTAGGAGGGTTCCCGATCTGCCTCAGGCATATGGCATCGTAAAGGCGTGGGTCCTACCAACCAAAACACCAGTTCAGCTGAAATTCAAACAATACCTTATGGACACCCTTATTCCCATTTTGTCCGTTAGTCTTGACTACGTAAAAGAGAGTAACTTGTTGGAGCATGTCTTCGTGCTTCGTGCATATCTTCGTGCATCAAACCAAGGAGAACATCAATGACAAGAACTCGGATATCTTATGGGCAGCATTTTATGCTTCTGGTGTGACGACTTCAGTGGTTCCAGGAATACATACATTGTGACCTCTGTTTTATGAGTCATCATCTTCAGTATCAATGATCCATCATGGCATGGATGTCATTCGCAGGATTACATCACTCTCGAACACAGGCCAGACTCTCTTGATAACTTTCGTGCAGATGCAAAGCAGCATCCTATTCAACGTCAAACTGCACCTGTAGATGCTCCCTGGTAGAATGTGCACCTCTTCTGCGTGTCATTTGCAAGACTTGCACCAACATGACATGGTAGGTTTACATGTTTACGCTATATATTTTTTTTTGCGTACAACGATGAAATGCGTGACGTTTTAGCTTTTTGTTTTCAGCCAAGAGCACACGGAAAAAGATACTCAGGACGATATGGTCATAGATGATGTGGAAGCAGTTAGTTTTTGACTGGAAATTTAATTGCATGTCATTAACTGTAAATAATGCTATTTCAAATAAAACAGTCATTTAAAAATTTCTGTGGCATTTCTTTAAAAATGGCACCATTTCATTTAGTACACCATCTCAATAAAAGGCAAATCTTACATTTAAACTACTCAAAATTAAAAAAAAACTAAAAAGGATCGAATATTTTTCGTAGAATACGTCAGCCGAAATAGCATAAAAAGATGTCACATTACATTTATTACACGACGGTCATTTTGGTGTCCACGTTGGATATTTCGTGCAATGGACTTCCAACAACGTTTTAGAGCCTTCTTTTGGCTTCACCATCCTTAAAAACATATAACTAGGCATCTAACTTTCATAAATTAAAATAATCCGGATAATTTAAATTTTATGGCCGCCATTTTAGGACACATGGCCGCCATTTTGTTAGGGGGATAGGTTTAGGTTGCTCCCCCTACTAACCGTTGACAATGGATGTGGACATGATGTATGGTAAATTTGATGCTCTCATCATAAAGTGCATAATTTTGGTAAAAAATCATGCTTTATCAGTCAACTACAAATTTTGAATAGTATCTTATTTCATTAATTAAATTTCTTAATTTTATAAATTACATTAGAAAGATAAAATAATAAAAATCAGCACATTACGGGCAGGGCCTGTGAACACCTCTACCATACCTTCTAATTCTCATCGCTGGTTCAATTTTGCGACTAAATAATCGCTTAAAACAAGTATGGCACTGGAAAACAACACCATTCAACGTTTTTAAGATTAAACGCAGACAAAAGAAATGTTTATAATAATTTAGTGAACGGGATGGGAAAAATAAGCTTTCTATTAATGAACACTTTTTACGAACAACGAAATTACATCTGTAAGGAACATTTAAGAAGCCTTGAAGACCATTTTGGAATACGCAACCTCAGTTTTATCTTAAAATGAAATGTACAGCATCATACCGCATTTCAAATTTATCAATTTAAACAGTAATCTTAAACTGCAAATTAATTGGTGTTTTTTTCATTTTTTTATACAAAATACTGTTTCTTTCTCCTTTAATATATATGAAGGAGAAAGAATTATTGAACTTTCACTTCTTCGCCACTAGAATTCTCGAACTTTGACTTCTACTGATAAGAGAATATTTAACAACGTATTTTACATAGTTTCATATGTGATATAAACCGGTACTGGAAGATTTTCTGACATCGGTAATTGTTTTTAAAATTGAATAACTATTGTGTCACCTGTAATACACGAGAATCGAGGAGGTCAAAATCTACGGAGAAAGCAGGAACTCTAAGACAATTTCTAAATTTCAAGGAGCCGCAGATTCCTGTCATTTTCACATCGGATGATGAATCATTTATACTTTTGTACTTTGCATTATATACTACTTAAGCACATTACTCATCTGAAAAGAAAATGACAATAGCAAAGACTGATACTTTGAAATTGTTACGTATATTCCAGTAATTCCACGGATCGCCAAGTGGTAGACGTTTGTGACTGTCTCGGAAAAGATTCAGATCGATCCCAGCAAGGTACAAACGTATGAACCGCTTCATATCCGCTGTAAGTTCGATAAGTATGTTAAGCCATCGGCCGGGGAGCTACCTGCTCACCCTATTATAAATAAGGGCATCTTCGACCCTTTCCTACCTCGTTTGCGTGTGGCTTTCCTGCGGTACACACTAGTCCCAAACTCCTAGATTTGAACGTCTATGTGTTGTTTAAGACTTCGAGTCAGACCCTCTGTCTGAAATCCTTTTCATAAATCTGAGTACTCCAATAACGGCCATCGTACTCTAAGAAAATTTTAGCACTTCTCTACTAAAGTAATTGCCGCATCTTTATGCTAATGTGCCATCTCAAATGTTATGTTTAACAAAGAAATGTGTGATGAGTAAAAACGCTAAATCATTCAACTTTCCATTTCAGGAAGTCACACATTTTTTGAATAAGAAGAAAGCAGTGTGAATTTTGCTGACATCTGATAAACGGCATCTAAACATTTGTTGTATAAAATATGTCTTCATATATCGAGGAAGACGCATATTTTCCTGGATATGTGAGTTCATATGTTGACGTTCGTAAAACTCAGGGATTTCAGGATATCAATATCTTAGCAGGTACCTTGTAATTTTCACTTGCCGGCCCGTTGGAGTACTGGTCTAAACGATGGCATCTGGCCATTAGTCCAACATGGGTCTGGGTTTGAACAAGATAAGCTATGGATGTTTTGTTTGTCTTACGGAACTGGCTTTTCCCTTTGTATGTAACCAGTGGCGCTAAATTAGGGAAAGGGGACTGCTTATAGCCCACTGAGTTTCTCACGTTGGTCGTGAACCCAGCAATAAAAATAAAAAAACAATTATTGTCTCCAATCATCACCCAGACTGCAGGAGCTAACATATTTAAAAAAGCGTGCTGAAAAATAAATCAAAGATTTACTTCGTTTACTTTAAACATTTTACTCTAATCTATCTTCCTATACAAATAAGTTTATTTTAAAAATTAAGTAACACAATTAGTGTATTATAGAAAAGATCTTATATTACTTGGCAGAATTATATGCTTTATCGTAGTGTACTGCAAATGAGCATGTACGTGTTTTTAAAAATACTTGGAACTCCGTAATCTTATCTTCCCTTTCAAAATTGTAAACGAAAAAAAAATACTAATCTTTAAAAATCAACGGCAAATAGAGAGCTTTCGGAGAATATGTATATCTGTTTAGTCCAAAGGAATCATTCAGTTTAACTATAGGAAATCCTTTTTCATATTCTTGTAGAAGGACATTCATTATCACCTCGAGGGGAAGATGCTGCGTGATGTAACCGGTGGTATGCTCTTAAAAACGCTTTAAAGAAATATTAAACTTTGACGCATTGATTGCTAAAGTCACTTGAGATGAAGAATCCTTTAATATAATTCGGGAATACCAATTATACAAAATCACACGGCTTTGCAAGAAATTAAGTTTGCTTTAAAACGTGGCATAGCAAACAATGGTTAGCTGCATATGGAACAAGTAAAGGTACCGATTTAAACTTTCTCTTCCATTCTTGAAACTTAAGGTTTCACAGTTTGTGAAGGATTACATTTGAAACCACAAATGGAATTTCAAAACGACATTTTCTACCAATTTTACTCAGCTTATTGCATATATGTTTTTAATAACAAGCTAAATACATGTAATTTTGTCGCAGTATAATTTCAATAAAATTTCATATATAAATATGTATATTCAAATTTCCATACAATCCTAGTGTTGATCTGTAATCCAATTTTTTAGTAACACTGTAAAAGTGATTCGTTATAGAAATAAAGTTTTTGAACATCAACCATGACTGCAATGCCATTTTCTGTTGCCGTTTAAACTATAGTGTCCCGCTGAAGTCTGTGTTCGTTGCAGCGTTGCTCAGGCCTTGAAGAGTTCAACAGCACCCGCCAAATTTTTTCAAACCAAGTTTCCGTAATGCACAAAAAATTTATCGAGGAATTCAAAGCATCCAGTAGTGCCAACATAACATCCATTTCTCCCTGTTAGCTGCGAGCATAATATGTAAAAGCTTTAACTTATATCTCAGTGTAGTAATCAATTCACATAGATCTCGAAGCAATACCTCATCAGTAAAACAGTTTATAATAATTCAAAGAAACACTAAACAAAATCAATTTCACGAAAAGGAAAGAAAAAAATATATTTAAAACGGCATAATTCAAGGACTGTCTTACTCTTAATAACAACCAATTTGGTTACCTCAGCCTTCCTAACGTGTTTCGTTGAATTATAATTCATTTCTATACCAACAAAATTTAATCTGGTTTATACTCGAAACACTCCTGGAGTGCCAAAATAATTCCCTACTTAAAGCGCTTAATGTTCATCTACACTGCTGGCCACCCGAAATGCAACACCAAGAAGGAAGAGTCCGATTGTCCTGAAATTCGCAGCATGCGTCTCCCGCGAGAGGACATGCAAATGATTAGCATTGCAGGGCATATGCAAATCATGTGCGCCCGGCACACCGCCGAGAAGCACTATAAGAAGGGTGCACAGAAGGCGGGGTGAAAGTAGTGGAAGTGTATTGTATATATCCCACGCACAAGTCCGGCAGCACAATAGCCGGACTTGTGCGTGGGAAGTTTCTTGATGTCTCGTCGCAGAATACGGCAGTCATTCCAGGAGGCTTCAGAGTTCGACAGAGGACGAATAGTGGCAGCGGTTTATCGCAACAGCGGTTTATCGAACCAAGACATCGGCACCCGTATCGGACATCATCCAGCCACAGTGAGGGGAGTATGGATTCGGTGGGTGCAGGAGGGACGGATGGACCGACGTGAGCGATTGTCGCAACCGCGGCACACCACCGACGTGAGGACCGGCATGTTGTGCGGCGGGCATTGACGGCCAGCACCGCCACATCACGAACGTTAGCGCAGGAATTAGGGTGTGCTGCGCAACAACATTTTTCAGCACGTACGGTTCGACGTCGTCTGCAGGAGCGGCGACATGTCGCACTGCGCCCATTACTCCTATTACCATTGACGTTAAACCACTGGCGAGTGCGGCGACAGTGGGCCGTTGAACGCAGGACCTGGACTACGGAATGGCACGACATTGTTTTCTCCGACAAATCCTGCTTCTGCCTGCAACACCACGATGGTCGGATCCGCGTGAGGAAGCACCGCGGAGAGATACTGTATGACTCCTGCATTATGCATCGCAATACCGGTCCGTCGCCTGGCGTTATGGTTTGTGGCGCAATTGGATATAACACCTGCAACCCTCTGGTACGCATCTCCGGTACACTCAACAGCCACCGATAAGTCTCCGACGTTTTGGAGATGGCAGTCCTCCCTTACCAGCAGGACCTGCCAGCGGCCACGTTTCAACAAGACAATATGCGACCGCACGTGGTACTCAACGTACAACAATTCTTCACGGACCACCAGGTGTCAATGCTGCCATGGCCCGCCTGTTTTCCTGATATGTCGCCCATCGAACACATCACGTTGCTGATCGGCAACCGAGTGGCCCGGCAAGCAGCACTCGAGGCTGCTCCTGATGAACTATGGCAACGTGTGGAAGCCGCCTGGACCGACATACCCCAAGCCCACATTCAAAGCCTCTTTCGTTCTTTGCCGCGGCGTGTAGCAGCTGTTATTGCCACTCATGGGGGCCACACGAACTATTGATGCCTGAGTGTTCCGCATGTGACACGGGCATGTAAGCTCAATCGTTTCATCATTGTACCTGTTGTTATGTGTCCAGCAAATATGGCTTTGCTATCTCGTGTCCTTCTTGCTGTTTCATTTTGGGTGAACAGCAGTGTATATAAATTCGATTGTTACGCTAAGATCCAGGAACAACGACATGCATTTTCATTATTATCCTTCCCTTTTTTAAATAGGCATCACGAACTGTTCTTTTCCTTAACTGTACAATAGTTGAAGATATCCCCTGTGGTCCGCTACCAGGTAATCTATGAATAGTCTGGATTTCACCATTCTCAAAATCATTCAGATCCAAATTACCCGATGTACGTCAGTTGAGGTAGCGCAAGACATTCTCAGGCTTATTCTTTTCTTCCTTTTTTCCATGAACTTATAAATTTTTGTTTCTGGTGTATTGCTTAATATCATTGTCTCTCACGAAGTAGCTCAATAGTAGCGGCCTGCATCTTTACCCTAGAATCCAGCTTCATAATCTTGCCATGTGCTATATAAATTTCCTTGTCTATATTATTACATAGTTTATCCAGAATATCAGATTTCGTAGACAAGAACTCTACAGATTTTCTTAATTCTAAAATCTCAGTCTTAATTTCCACAATCACATCAAGTTTCTTGTTCACTGTATTCAATAGTTGCAGCTCAACAATACCACAACGAGTATCACTGGAGTTCGTCATCGATGAATGGCACCAGAATCCCGTATGCTTTGAACAAGAAGTGGAAACAGTAGACGCAGGAACACCTCGACGTCTGCAGTCGTCACAATACCATTTTAATTTCGTTTCATTGGACATCCTTCTATTTGCAGTTTTAGAAAACGAGTCACATTAATAGTGAAGAATGCCTCCACAATTTCCATAACATTTGACACCATTTTCAAGTGATAGATCTTCACCACACTTTCGGCAGCTTATTCTTGTCATGGTAATCAAATGTCACCAACAATTATTCTATAAAGGCAAAATTTTAGTATATTGCTATAGGTGATCAAATAATTGTGCTGAAACAAATTGCAGAGGCAATACCACAGCCCAAGAACGGCGCAAGATTCGAAGAAATTTATCCACTGAGCGAATCAACAGACGACATTATTCCTTAATCTTTTAAGCAGACGATAATGCACAAGGAAGTATAAGCACAAGTCAAGTCAACATCAACACCTAACCAAACATGCAATTCACAACACAACAGAAGATTAAAATTTTTGCAATACATCAGATAATTACCTCTGTACACCCTCTAATCCAACTCAGCACATAAAAAGTTCACTGTAACCTTAACAACTCAGTACCCGATGAAACACGACCACGTACTCGGAGTTTTAAACTGATTATCAATATTATTTTTAACAGCGATCAAGACGAGATTTAACAACATCGTAACTCGACTGGACATATTGTTACGTAATGTAATTCAAATTGAAACTGATTATTATCAGCAAAATAATTCCAACAGCGTCTCATTCTCGTAAAATCGCAGAGCCATTTGAAAAACTCATACCATCTGTAAACATATGATTTTAGTTTAAGTGCATAAATTCTACTACTGAATGTCTGTCCATTCTGCTCAAGAAATATAAGATCACGGTATAAAACGTACTTGTAAATTGTGCTGTTTCCAGTAATATATTCTAAAGGTAAATTTTAAATATAAAATTTTGAAGATATTGTTTTACTCAACAAGAGATGAATAAAAGGTAAACTTCCCAAATTTAAATACACCAACGTAATTTTTACCCGAGTACGGTAAAAGTAATGTTGTGCTCATCGATTATTTAATCCTTACCGTTAAAGACTGATGCATTTTAGACCAGGAACATGTGCGTCAATTTGACTGTATTGTTAGTTTGACTTGCAGCTTTAACGTAATCCATTTGGCATAATGTTTTAATGGCTTTCATTGCTTTATTGATATATAATCACTTTCGAATTAGCACTTGTCTTATTCTTTGAATCATATATTTAATCATAATATTTTGGCAGAATTTTCTAGAAAAAATTAACTTTAAATGTTCTAATATGTTAAAATCCTGTGGTTGTGTGGTATGAGTTTTTTGGCGCAAGAATATTCGAGGGCTAAAGAGCAGCAAAAATCCTGTAATTTGATAACACTTATACCAAAACAAAGGTATATGCGATTCTTACGAAAGCTTCATTAGACAATGTTCTTCAGTTGCAACATTTGTTTTTCTTTAACTTAAATAAACCAATGGCAATTGTTAATTCCAATAAAGATTTTTGATAGGAAATCATTAATCCTAAAATAAAACCATTGCATGTGTTACCGAGATTTTTATTCGCTATTAGTAAAATACAGTAGGCTTATAAATGATTGTCTCTTAAACGCGTTATTCTGATGACGCATCTCCATTTAAGGTTCCTCACGTTTAGCAGTGCTATAACACACCTTAAAGATGAACATTACAGATCTTCCCATTATATACTTCAATTTTTCCTGACTTATAAATCAATAGTTCAGTATTTGAAGAAACTACGTTTAATCAACTTTCTGAATACGTTTTCTGTTATTTAATAACACATATCAACGACTTTTTCTCAAGGTGATGAGAAACTATGTAACAAATATTAAGATGATTATCCCCGTATTGTAAATAATGAAATATTAAACTCGTTGGACAGTCCTGTAGAACTATTTACGGTATGCAATATTTCACCGGCTTCCAGCTGCTGGAAATACAGGATACTTAAAAGTTAATGATAAATGGGGAACAAGATTTTTCGCCAATCAATTCTACGGTAAAGCACAGAAACTAGAAAATAATGTTGTTGTGTACATTCTTTAAAGAACAATCGAAACGAAAGGTAAATAAAAACATATATATACAGCAACACATGATGTAAGTTGAAAATCACCAAAATTTCCATTTGTTTACTGGGACAATGAATTTAAGGTATTCACGTAAGTCACTGAGTTTATTTCCATACGGTGATCAGCACTCCTGGTGAATGGTGCAAATGTAATTCGAGATAATCATCAGTGTGCATTTTCCAGCGGAATGTTGGATACTGAAATTCTGTTCCTGTAAGATGTGGTGTGGGGATATTCAGATGACAAGTCCTTCAAGTTCGGAGCCTATTGATACACCCAGCTCTCTTCAACCGTTGTAACGCTGTATTGAAATGACAAAAACCCGCTTACGATGCTGCAGTCGAGTAATCGCTGACATACTTATGGTCTTGCTTTCTTCGACTTGGGTGGAAGTTGACGTTCCGCAAATAGAGTCATATTTTCTGTTAACCGGTTTGGACATAATCTTGTTGAACCTAGATGAACCAATGCTAAACTCTCCATGGTCACTTTTTACTGGGGTTCTGTGATCTTCTTTTCGTTTATTGACTTTTGGGATGTTCAGATCCTGAGTTAGAATTAAAGGACATCTAGACAGCTGCTAGTGGTTCAAGTCCATATTTCCACTACTCTCCCTTGATATTCTCACCTACGTTGGTTGAACTGCTAAAGCCATTTCAATTTGTTTTCTAGAGAAATGAAACTATAGCGATACAAAGTTTATTTCCAGCAAGAACTGAGCTTACGCAACACTTTTTTCTTTTGAAATGATTAAAAGCTACAGAAATCTATATCACTCAAAACAATTGAAACCGATTTGATATTATGTTAGGCATAGGCATTGCCAGAAAGGGTTACCTAAATGCATATCTAACTCAGCGCAAAACAGTTTTCGCTGTCGAAATGTTGCTGAATGACATAACCCATGAGAAATTTGAACATTATTACATCGTTCATATGAACTCATTTTCATTAAAATCTGGGCACCAAGAAAAAGGCGCCGAACTGAAATGAAATTTTAGTATCGAGATGGTACATACGAAGGACAGAAGTGATTACAATATCACAGCAACAGACGACTTCCCGGACATACGGCACACATTCCGGTCAGCGCTAGTACCGCTTCGTGCTCGGATACGTGCGGTGATTTTGTCAGGCATGGAGTCAAAGAGAAGCTGTATGTTACCTTGGGACAGATTTGCCCTCATTCCTTGCAAGTAACGCTCTAAATCACGAACACTGGGACATGAAGAAAGCTGGCGACCCATCGGGTCCCACACATGCTCGATGTACTCTGAGAAGTCAGGCAATCTGACAGGCCAGGAAAGCGTCGAAGCATGATAAAGACTGTCCTGGGATGCTGTGTCAACCTCCAAAGCAGCTATTTTCTAAACACACATTTGTGTTTACAGAATACCTGCTTTGCAGTTTGACACAGCATTGAATCCGAAGGGAAAGAAAACATTTCTGTCCATGAGTAACACGTCTTCGGGAGAGTCGTGACGTTAGCTACATTATCACGGTATTTTATGGTCACGTTCCTAAGTATTTTATCACATGGTCCGAATGCAATGTCACATTCGATTATGAAAGTAGCAAACTGATTCATCCAGTGTCACTACAGTCCATAAATATAATAAAATTATAATGCTCGGACCTACCACAGTTATTAGCAGCAAATGTGTTGAGCCATTATAAAGTACTTAAATTTAACATAAGTACATCTTTTTTTAAGTTGTGCGGTGTTCCACACCACTTAAGAAAACTACAAATGTTCTCTCAAATAACAAAAGTCTAAGATAATTACGAATATTATGTAGCAGGTTATGTAAAATATATTATGACTAAAAGTAATTTCAGAATTGCGTATAGAAAATGTTAAAACAGTTTTATCATAATAACTTTCTTGAGAGTTTCATTTATTTCTGAAAACGGGATTTTAAGTGTATGATTTGAGCTCAGAATCGCATTTCTGGCATGCATGTCAGGTAATATAAATTTCAATAAACTGAGTTCTGCATTGAATGAATGCTGAAACTTGTATCGGATGTGATCCTCTTGAAGAAATGTATATGATCCTGCTTTACGAAAGTTACCAAATCACCAATTCAGTGTCGTGAAGTAAAGTCAACCATAGCACGTGTTACAGATACACAGTGCAAGACCAGCTTTCGCATTGGCCGAATTGTCTCTTTAATTGCTGAAATGCCAGCCGTTTTTCTCGCGGCTGCTATAATAAATGTAAATGGGCGATATCTTTAAGTTTAGACTAAATCCAAAAATGAATTATCAGCTTTCAGTAATATTTTTTTTCAAATTTCTTCTATTAGAGCAAAATCTTTGAAAATTTTCTAACTTTTAATATGGAGATATGTATGCAAAACGCTTTTCCGTTTTTTGGAGGAGTGCAAAGCAAAAAATGGTTTTAATATTAGTTCATTTTGGCAACTTTAAAGTATGAAAGTGATAACTTAATGTAGTATTCAAATAATTTTTATTTTTAATTACTTATATCTGCTGGTATTCTTGAAATTCTTTCTTTTATAGGCATTTAATTCCCGTATAGTCCGGTTTAATTTTTTTAATGGCAAAGGCTAGTAAATATGCTTCGATTTTTATTTAAATTTTCCAGTAAATTTGAGGGATGTGGTTTGAAAACCGTTAAAATACTGTCAGCTTCAAAATTATAAAATATAAGCAAGTCGTATTCAATATGAATTTTCAGCACTAAATATAAGTGTCGTTCAATAAGTACTGAGAGTCTTTGGCTGGAGTACGTTTGCGCTTCCTAATTTGTTAATGGGTGGCGCTAATGTACAGGTGATTAAAAGGCTATGCATGACAGCTCGTTTTTTACCGAAGCATGTAACGTGCTTGACTACTTTTATCTTTATTTCGTTGAAATTTGCTAAACATCCTATAATTCAGTTTTTGAAAGCGGAGAAAATGCCACCAAGCGGAATTGAAAGACGAAGAAGGCGGCGATGAGCCTGCTTGTCTTCTAAGCAGTACTGTAATGCGGTGGAGCCAGTTCATTTGGGGTGGACGAACAAGCACTACAGACTAGCCAAGATCAGAAACACCAGGTCGTGCTGTTTCAGTGATGATAATTGCACCTGTGGAAGCTGGAGTAAAGCCCCGCCAAAGAATTACGATCCGAGAACGGATGAACGGAGCGGGTGTGAGAATAGGTACTGTTCAATACGATAATGCATTTGTACCTTGAATATCGTAAGATCTGCTCCACGTGGGCACAGAAATATCTGTCCAATGAACAGATGAGTCAACAAATGGGAATATCGCTATCGCATCTGTTCCGGTACTATGAAGAAGGTGAAGATTACCTGCTATGCATTATTGCTTGGGACGGAAGCTGGTGTCTTCATTTCGAGTAAGAATTGAAAGGCCAGATCGTGCAGTGCAAACAAGCATCATCGCCGCCACCGAGGAAATCACGGTCCACAATTTCAACAAGCAATGTGATATTAACCCTGTTTTTCGACCATCCAGGACCACTGCTTCTTGAGTGGCTACCAAAAGGATCAACCATCAATGCCGAACGATATTTTCAAAATTTCTAGCAGCTTCGGCAATCCATCAAAAACAAGAGATATGGCGACCTCACTCAGGGTATTGTGCTCCTGCATAAAGATGCCGAATACGGCAATTACCACGCAAAGGACATTGTAGCGCTTGCGCAGGGGTGTCCTTAAACATCTGGCTTATATTTCTGACCTGTCCCTTTAGGATTTTCACATTTTTGGAAGTATGAAGAAATTTCTCAAAACCAAACGATTCACTTCGGGTTATCAAGTGCAATGCAGCTCTAGATAAATTACTGCAGCAGCAGTCTGCCTCGTTCTACGCCCCACGAATACAAGGATTTGTGAGAGGATTGGACCAATGTCTCAATACTTGCTGCGATTATTTTTAAGTATGTCATGTTTCAACTATTTCAAGTAAAAAGTCTCACTACCTATTGAAGAACATTTACAAACACTTCAGTTGGTCCGTAAATTCAATGGTAAATGTTTTAGAAGAACTACTGATCTGATACCAGCTTCAAACATTTTCTGAGCTTTTCCGCTCCTTGATCAAATACGTGTGGTAAAAGATTGATTTTCGCAAAGTCCAGAACCCACGTCACGTTGCGGAGATGCCATAGATGGGATTTGATGTCCAACATAAACTACAGATGCCCGAATGGATTCTAGTATGGGAAATTTGGAGGCCAGGGCAATAACTGGGCGCTTTCCTCATGTTCGAAAAATTATTTCTGAACAATATGGCAGTGTGGCACAGCGCATTATTTTGCCCAACGAAGAAACAACTGGAGGGGAATACCTTCGCTATGAAATTGCTTACCTGGTGTGCATTGATATTCAAGTAGGTAATAGACGTCATACATTCCTGCACCTGAATGGCTAAACTCAGTGTTCACTGCTTCCCTAGGTAAAGAAAGGACTATCAGCCGGCCGCCAACATGGTGTACCAAGAAACAAAATTATTTTTAAAAAAATGGGCGGGGTGGTGTGGTGGGGTTGTATTAAGTACACAATCGTAGGAGCTTACGTAGAATTAAGCCGGGTTAGAAAAGCAAAAATATTTTAAGTTGTTTAAATATAGTACATCTACCTTGCTGATGTCAAAAACGGTTAATTTGCATGAAAGGTAATCTCGGTGATATCAAACGCACAGCAACAGGATCCAATGGAGGTAAATGATGTGGATATGGCGGATACACGAATCCGTTTGATTTTGAAGTTTTGGCACATTGTTATTTCTCAACAATTCTTTTCAAGTTCTACACACTTTAAAATTTGCCACATCTTCATTTGGAAACTCCGCTTGTAATGCTTCTAACCAACTATCTTGAATACATTTTATATCGTCTTAAAACTTTCAACGAGCGCAAACATTGCAAACCTATCCGAAGTCGTTAGTGAAGAATAGTTTTTGCAACTGAGTAGCTGCCGCACTATATACTAAGTTTTCCACAATATTTTCGCTGACACGAAAAATCTTTTTTTGCGATGATGTACGCGTTCGAGTAATTGCTTTCTTCGTATTTAGAAAATTTTCTCCGCTTGTAGACAGTTGGGGCTTCGTAGCAGGGTAGTTGGACGCCTGAGTACGCTAGGCTTCCTGTTCGCGCGCTCCATTCTCCGCCGTCTGTACAATTTCATTTATTCAGATGGGGTCAAAGCAATGTTTTCGAACTCCCTGGACTTAGCTCTTCCCCAGCTTTACGTTTTCTGCAGTGTCTTGCACGCTCCGCAAAAGTGTTTAATCTTTGATTTTTTTAAAAGTTAAACCTTAATTTCTTGATGTTTTTAAAAATTAAAAAATAATTTCTGAAATCTTTAAAAAATTAAAAAATGAATGCGGGTTCTTCGTACAGTATTAAATGCTGTATCTGCAGATATTTTAGTTTTTATCGTACGATAAAGAGTTTTCCAGATATTCACCTTTTAACGCTAACGCATTTTAACGCTAAATCGATGTTCAAATTTTTAGGGTAATTAATTTCAATCTAATTAACGGATTTTAACAAATAAAGCATGTTTACCTTCCGAAGTCCTATAGCTGTTAAACATTTTTGATCCGACGCGAATCAGTTGAATGGTTGCGGCGTAATGAGCGCGAATCAGTTGAACGGTTGCGGCGTAATGAGCGCGAACCAACGTTGCAGCATTTGGTAACGCTCTCACAATTAAGAGTGCACCCCGCTCAAGGAGACTTTAGACGTAATTCTACGTCAAAAAGAATAATGTGAACCAGATTCCTTTCCTAATATGGGGAACGAGCTGGGAAAATTGAAGAGGAAGGGCAAACATGCTTCATTTCAGATGCTTATTCGGGACACAATATGAAACGCAAATTAATACCAAAAAGGGTTAAAAAATAGCAGTGTCTTAAAACTTAAAACACTGATACACTGAAACTGTTTTCAGAATTTATTTACTCCACTGAAGACACCACTGGATGAATAAACTTATTTTGTTTTGCTCCCAACATAGGCAACATAAGAATGATTTTACCCATCTGAAAGAATCTTCGACCTGCAGTTTTTTATTAGAATACAAAAAAATAATACCGAATACAAATTTATTTTAAACGTCCAAGTGTAAAAAACCAAATGTCAACGGAAGGTGTGGTCTAGTGCCCGCCACCTGAAGAACGTATGATCCTTACCCTGTTGTGGGTAAAATCAAGTCGGTTTCAGTATATTTCATTTTTCACTCGCTGTTCCATTCTTGCGCATATCGTGAAATTCATTCCTAGGCGGCATCATTCATTCTTATCATGTAATTAAGGTTATTTTCTCTCCCAGCATAGGTAGTAAGCATTGGCTTCTGTATCGGTAGCATCTTGCTGGAAAGCTAAGTATCTACGTGCGATTGGGTGTTGTACAAGTGGGTGTGGTTCATTTGCCCGACGTTTACTTTACCGAAGGTTATTTGGCCGAAAATCGCTTCACCGAAAGACCACGTGATAAGTTCATTTCACCGAAAGGTCTCTTCACCTAAAAGCTCATTTCATTGAATGGTCATTTCACCGAAGGGTCAGTTTATCGAAAACTTTTAGATTTCATTACAGGATCTGTTGAAGCATGGTGCAAGTTCGGAAGACAGACCACCAAAACGTTACGAGATTATACTCAAATTGCACTTTTGATTTCTCCGTGTCACAGATAACGCAAAAATTTAGTTTTAAGAAAAATCTTTTTTTGAACACAATAGACCTCGGCTTAGGCCTTTTTAGCAAATTTTAATCATGTTCAAAAGGTTTACATAAAAGTCATATTCAGTGCTCATGTTCAGCAGGCTTACATAAAAAGTCAAGCTAATAATGTTGCACAATGTTTCAGGAAAAAAAGAATCAAGTTTAGGGATCTAGGCCGCGGCTTAGGTTTTTTTAGCAAATTTTAACCGTGAGTGCTCATGTTCATAAGGTTTACATAAAAAAGTTACCTTACATTTTATGTAATGCTCATGAATATGAGTAGGGTTAAAATCTGTTAAAATGGCCTGTATCTAGGCCTACAGTCAAAAAATTAATGTTTTGTAGTTGAGTTAAAATGGAACGTTACTTACTTGATTTGCTCTGTAACCCTAATGAATATGAGCTTAGAGGATGAAAATTTGACAAAAAGGCACAGATCTAAGCCTTATAATTAATGTTATATTAGGAAAAACCTACTCCAGGGGAGGTGTTTCATAAAAATTAAAAGCTTATTTTTTATACAATCCGATAATGTTTAGGCGGCCAGTTTTTCAAAAACCCGCACCACATTCCAACAAATCTCTAACAACAAACTTCTAAGTATTCGGTAAACCGACCATTCGGTGAAGTGATATTTCGATGTAATGAACTTTTAGGTAAAGTAATCCTTCGGTGAAAAAATTTTTTCTATCAAATGAAATTTCAATGAAATTAACTTTTGGGTGAAGTGACCTTTCGGTGAAAAGAACTTGTTGGTCAAGTGACCCTTTAGTGAAATGTACGTTTCGATCAAGTGATTTTCGGTCAAATGACCTTTCGATCAAATAAACGATACCCGTACTAAGCTACACAGTAGGGAAATTAAATAATGAGGCTGATTTGTTTTTTAAATCCACATGGGTCGGAAAATCATGTTGTTGATAAGTCATGTATGTATCAGCTAATCGGTGGCAAAAACGTCTGCGTCAGAAATGAGCAGATAATTAGTTACGCTGTGTAAGAAGTCATTCGGTAGAAGAACATAGTTGCAATTTTGACATATATCAGAGAGCACATATCGGTTGATTTGAAAATCGTTGAAACGGGTATGAGATTATTGAATTGCTGCGTGATGTCTGTGCGGATAAATGCCTACTTCTTGCACAAATATGCTGCCGGTATGCACGTTTCAATGAGCGGAAAGATTTTGAAATTAACGTGTTTCTGGACTTTCGATCACAGTGCGCACGACTGAACTCATTGAAAAAATTTACAAAAGAAAGAAAGGTTATCCTTGTGTGACCTTGAGAATGACGCAATGTGACCCCGACATTAAGTGGCAACGATTTGTTAGATTTTAGTGCACGATTTGGAGGGGGAAATGAGTGTGCTAGGTTTGTTCTGCATACTTTGTCAGGCGACCAGAAACATGCAAGAGTGGAGTGCACAAAAGGCATTCTGCATACTACGAAAATAATGAAAGTTTTTCTACAAAGTAGTATTGTATGTAATGAGACTCCTGAGAGAGCTGCTCAGTTGAAATCGCGACAGTTACCCAATGGAAAGAAGATCAGGTTGTAGAACTCCGAAGTCGAGACAATACTTGTCTCCTGTTACCACAGCCAGATATTCCGCATCACGAGTCCATTGAACAAAATGTCTGGCGTTGCTCACCCATGCAGACGATTATTCGTGGCAGGCCTTAGTATAAAACGTGGGCAATGATTACTCCTTCACGATTACGCACCCGCAGAAGGAACAGATAACTTACCGCAAATTCTGGTAATAAAACAATTGCGTGTGTTCAACCATCTCACTATTCTCCAGAGTTTACACCATGTGATTTCCTTTTATTCACTGAATGTAAGCTGCGTTTGAAAGGAAACCGTTTTTCAAAATATTGAAATCATTGCAAAGAACTGCGACATCGCCTCTTCACTACTTACCAAAGATGGAAGATTTTTTTCCGTTTAATGCGGAAGGGCGGGGTGTTATATACGAATGGTATAGCCTGTAATTAAAATGCTGATCAGCATTCTACCAGAAAAGAAACTATCTCTGCAGCATTAGGCTACGTATATGAGCTGGTTCAGAGAGATCATATCAACAAAATAACCATAGCGCAATTTTGGCATGCAGTCCGTAATCCACCATCACTCAGTGAGAAAAGATTATGCTACGATCGGGTTACGGAAAATTATAATGTTCCAAAAAATTGGCAGTGCCACGTGTCGCTGAAGCCTAGGTGAAATCCGTCATACAAACATTTCAACTCAGCTATGGTAAGGGAGGAAACAGAAGAAAACGAAGAAACACTTAGATCGGGAAAGAAATTGGAAAATCCTTGTATTGGGAAAAAAATGGGAAATATTTTACATGAACTTTATTGAGCATTTTGAAAAAGCAAGTACAAGAGTCCTTAGGTTTTTCACTCGGAAAAACCTAAGGCAATCATTATTGTGTTATCTCAGTTTTTTATATTCTCTTTAGAAGTCCTCTATGTTTGTTCTCTTTAGTTTGTGTTGCCATAAATTTATTGCTATAGAAACATTCTCTCGCTTTATATGTGTGAAGATACATATTGAGATAGAGACATACTTTCGCTTGCGAAAATAAATTCCATTTTTAAGTCGTTCAGAGAACGCATATGTGTGTAGTTCAGTTACGTTTTTTATACAAGGTGAGTAGTGTGATTCGAGAGTTGTACCTGTCTGTTTCTTACCGTTTTGTGATTCCTTGCTCGGAACAATTGAAGGAAACAACTCTAGTTGTTTGGTACTTTCGGTACGTTTGTGCTTTACGTCAAAAGTGTAGCTGATCAGAAGACCCAGAGCTACCTTTCACATTTGTTCAGTCTCTCTAATGACAGAGTCTTAAATTCTCGTTCTCTTTAAAATGCCATTTCATCCATAAATGTACTTACGAAAACGTTAACCGCTTTATAAGAACTCATTCCCATGCAATATTCGTCATGCAGCATTAATGAAACTGTTCCTTAAATATAAGATAGTTTTTCAAGATATTACTCTAACATATAACAACACATTTTTCATTTGAAATAATTTTCGATGTTTGTGATTAGTTTGGAACTTCTTTTATTTACACATCTCTATTAACTTTTGATAAAAGATATGATATGAAAACCAAAATCTTAAAAAAATTTTTCGGGAAGTATGTCTCGGAAATTTTTTATAACAGCACGCTTTAAGAATGCTCTCCCTCACGAATTTTCAACTCTAATTTACTGTGTTTTTACGAATTTATTGTCAAGATCTTTTTTGATTTCATCGACGAATAAAAAACAGCAGTCCCTTTGTAGATACTTTCGCCACACGTATTTTTATTTTACTGACTAGCTTGTCACTAACTTCAAGAGAATATTTATCATTCTGGGTTTTGAATATACTATACATCATCCTAGCGGTTTTGCTCCGACTACCTTGAATTCATAGCAAATTATTTATTATGCATGTTCCACGCCACAGAAACAATGATAAATATGTTCGTTGGGATAGAATGAGGCAAATGCACGATGCCTCGATCAACAAAGTGACCTGATTTCCAGCGTTATTTGAAAGTAGAATATCACATCAACAATCGCTCCGTACGTGACTTTCATCGGAATTGAAAATTCTTAGGTGAACGGACGGTGAATTGATATGCATATAGTAGAAAACTATTGCTGAATGCATCATATTACACACTATATCTTGTTGTAATTCTTGGGTATGGCGCATTCAGGAAGGGGGTAATTGATAACTGTGTTTTAGCTGAAGAATCACGTTACACATCCTTCTTATTTTCATTCTGGGGTATGTAGGATACCGAAAGGAAGGTACCTCTCAGGCTGTGTTGCCCTGACAACAAAAATGAATGGACGTAACGTGGTGATGTATACAGATTTGTTTCCTGTCCTGGCTCAGGCCTGTCAGTCGTTTTACACAAAACAATGAATTCTAAGCTTTACCTATAGTTTCTGGATAATTCTACGTTACAAAAGTCGTGGCACCACTTCAGAAAAATCTGTATCTCTATCAGCAGGACAGGCCTCCTTGCCACACTTCTCGGGTTGTTAGTGATTAATTTGAGGACATGGCAGACCAAATCTTACACTGGCCAACCGATTCCTTAAATGAAGCTTGTAGAGAATCTTGAAAAATTCAATTGTCGGGTATGAATAAGAAGAGGTAGATCGACAGAAATTAGAAAATGATTACTACATTAAAGGATAAGCATATGGGAGAACATTTATTGAAAGGTTCTGGAGAGAATTTCATGAAATCTTGACGCCGTCTACAGCGTCATTGTTAATCACACAATGTCTTCTTTTTAAAATAAAGACTATTTGTAGGTATTCAGGCGTTCAATATTAATGGTGGTGTGATTCACGGTAAAATTCCGTTTAGTACTTCGTTCAAATTTGGTAGGCTTCAGATTTTGGCTAAATGAATAGAATAAGAGGAGAGCAGCAGGATATTTCACCTGTACTTTCGTTACCTTGTACTCCCTGCAATTGTTCTTCGGTTATTTATTTATAGAAACAACGTTTAGGGAGGTAAATTTTTATCAGGACTTTTTGTAAATCACAAATGTCTGTTCATAAATGAAATTTTTCTTTTGTGATTTTCCAATTTTGTATGCACTTGCTGCAGAACGGAACATGCTCCGTCTCCCTACAAGACTGACATGTTTCTCGTAATTAGTATATTTGAATTACGTTTCTTTATACAACAACAGCCGATAGTTGCGGAAATGAGGTAAGTGCCAGTGATATAATCTCTATGGGAAAATGTTTGAATGGCTATGCACTGCACAAATTAAAAAGAAAGAAACTGGAAGACTACCTCTATTTTCTTTTCATTCTGTTTTAATATAGCAGATGATGAATGCCATCAATTTCTGAATACTTTGGGGAGAAATGGAAGGACCTTTATAATAAGGAAAAGCCTCTAACTTCTTGAGTGCAGTAGGAGGACAGATTGCATATTCCATCCTATTTTAAAGAACTGCAAATAGTGGCTCCATGATATTTCACGCATGCGATCAGAGGGAAAGACAGATGATTTAATTATGTTGTTCATGATCTTCCATTGAGAGCAAACTATAAATGAATACTTCACGTCTCTTTTTTTTTTAATCTGAAATTTGAAACTCTTAAGGCTATCAAAACCGGAATCTTAAGGGGTGTGTGTGTGACACACGATTGCATGTTAGTAATGGTACCGCAAGCCTAGATCACTCAACTGTATCCCATGTCTGGATATTGAAGTGAAGAATGCAAGGCCCAAGATGTACCCCACGGAATATTAAGATGAGAAGTAAAGAAGATCTTTAACACGCTGTAGTCCAGCCTGAGTTAGTCTGCACTAGCTAGGACCATCGTCCTGTTTAGCGTCGACATCGTAATGGAAGCAAAAAAAAAAAGCTTTGGGGTACAAAAAATATTAATAATACAAGTTCAGAAATTAGAATGTGGCCATTATTATGATTTTTATTTATCAAATATCAACGAAATCTCCAAATTCATCTCTTTTTTTTACTCGTGAATCTTGCACAGTTTTAGAGCGAATTACGTCCACTTATGAATAACAGCAATAATGATTTCCATAAACATTTTAAACAAATGATAGGATATAATCCCTATAAATATGTAAAAATTCCTAAATCCTTAAAAAATATTTTGTAATCGCAAAATATATATATAATCGCAAAATATAAAATTGATATAAATAGAAAGATTCAATAATAATAATACAGGTACATGTATTACAAGATATTGTAAATGAATGGTACATTCGCAGTAACCACAAAACTAAAAATGTTGATAGCCAAAGGAAATAAGCTGAGCTAACAAAAGACACGTAGACATGCGTGTGTGACCGTGTGGGTATGTGTGTAAGCTAAAAAGCAGATTGATGTAAGCTGCATACAGAATTTTAAGTTAGGTAATTGAAAAATACGTGATGGAAGTAGTAGCAAACAAAGTCAAACCCGCAAGAAAGAGAGTTTTTATTTACCTACCGAGAAAGGATAATTTGTAAACCTTTAAAACTTAAATCGAAAAGAAAACGAAAACAAAACACAATTGGTACATTTGGACGAAAGGCAGAAAATATTCTGTACAATCATTTCTAAGTTCTTCAACCATGCTTTTACCAGAACTATTGATTAAGATTATTTTGGTCAAATTTAACAGTACCGGACGATAATACTTACTTCGATTCTAGCTACATTGATATATGTCTTTTTTTAAGTAAACGATGGCATGCTTTTTTGTCATCAGTGGCTTCATTTCGACAAAATGTACAGCGATACGCATGTAGGCAAACAAGCTGTTAAATTTTAAACCATTATGGCTGTACAAAAACAAAGAACAATAGTAAAATCAAACAGATTCACAGTAGTTACGATCTTTACTTCAATTCCTCGTTCCACAATTCTTAGCAATTTAAAGCTTATGGCCTTTCATCACGCCGAAGAAGGAAAGGCTGTTTTAATGACTTTCTGATTTGTTTGTGTTTGGGAATTCCGTGTACACGTAATAAATCTTATTAATTTTGTAGATAGATAACTGCTAACCTAAATTTCTCAAAAAACTTTGATCTTTTTCGTACATTTCGAAAGAAGGGCCTTTAAATTCGAACAAATGTTACTAAAATTGTGAATTTATTTATGATTTTACATTTACCATGTGCTACATGGATAATAATTTAGATTTCTTTTGAAATTCTGAAGTGACTTTTGAAGCTTTCCAATACACCCGATAGGATATGTCAGTTTGGTAGTTCTATTCCGTTGGAAACAAGTTCATCTAGAAACAAAGAATTCACTGCGGTTGATTGAAGTTCTTGTTAATTGAAAATTCACTCCATTCTATCCTAGGGGTTGAGGATTATGCGGTTCCTTCAAAGTACGATCTCGTACATAATTCTACTGAAGATATGAAAAGCAAAAAATTATGGAAATACTTATAAACTGCTCATCTGAAACTGCTAGTATGCAGTTAAAACGTAAAGTCTCTATTCTCATAGTCTTGCTGCTTCCTGTTTACGACGGTAATGTATCTTTGAAAGAATCTGAGAATTGTTTACCGGGAAAATATTCCTAGTGAAATTCCAAGCTGATCTCTTGGAGTACCGAAAGACACACACTGGGAAAAGGAAAGCCTTACTTTCCTGTTAGAATGGAAGCTAATTGAGCCTTTTGCTGTCGCTTACCTTTTCTTTTTTTTTTTTTTTATTGACGGGGCTGAAATTTAGAAAATGAGGAAAGCGAACAGAAATATAAAGTAATCCACTTATGCGGAATTGTTATACTGTACTTCAAATTAAAATTGTAACATTCGAGCTCATTAAAATCTCTAGAAATTCCTGAACTGAATAAAGTCAGCTACAGAATGAAACTTCAAATAAAAATGTGCACATAGAAGAAATACTCGGTTTCGTCCTGATCAAAAGCGTATAGCTCTGAACGTTTGTTTAAAAGAATGAAAATAATTCTTGTACATTGTATTAAAACTAAATGTTTAGATTTCATTTAACTAACTTATTTTTTAAATACTATACCGGCCATACTGAAAGTCCGAATTTTCAAACGCCCAACTACTTAGGTCTTGCCTATTTTTCAAACAGTTGTGCTTGTATCACTGTAAATGTTATCT
The DNA here is from genome assembly GCA_039090855.1 of Macrothele yani. Taxonomy (NCBI): domain Eukaryota; kingdom Metazoa; phylum Arthropoda; class Arachnida; order Araneae; family Macrothelidae; genus Macrothele; species Macrothele yani. The sequence goes on from CM077033.1 coordinate 5,155,720, forward strand.
GCTCTTACTTACGGCGCCTAATCCACAGCCACAAGTTTTCAGTTTTTGGAGCTAGAAGCAATTTCATTTTATGTTTTCAACATTCAAATTTCAATTTCTCCATTGCGAATATCAATTTTAATTCACTAAAACAATTTAACCCCAGAAATTTATTTTGCTGAACATGGGGCAAGAAAGCTTTTCAAATGAACTTCAAACTTAATTTGGTCCAGTAAGGAGATTTTATCATTTAACGTTCTATCTTTTCATATTAGGTGACACGGGTCTTACAAAGCAAAGGAAAATCACATAACACTGCGTGTTACCCTGCTTAGGATGAAAACATCACCATCTTACATTAACACATAAGCCGCGATCTGTAGTGATAAAAGCATATTCTCTAGCATTCAGAGGAAGCAGATTTGCGTCTTCGTTGCTGTGCGATTTGCCCTTAACGAACTCAAGAAATGATCTCTACACCGCTCACTAGATGTACGCCATCTGTAGCATCTGTCCATATAAAGCACCCGGTTACCTTTAAAACTGAAATCGAAAAGAAAACGAAAACAAAACGCAATTGGTACATTTGGACGAAAGGAAGAAAATATTCTGTACAATCATTTCTAAGTATAAACGAAGAAAATGTTGAGTATACACTCATTGTAATAATAATCCGCGCACCAAGAAGAAGGCATTGGATGCAAGTGAGATTTTAGTAGTGAAATGGTACATGCCCAGGACTAAAGTGATGACGATATCACAACAGCAGGGCAATTTCCCTCGGACATACAGTACACATTCCGGTCAGAGTTAGTACCACGTTGGACCGTCTCGTCCTGCGATACATGTGGTGAATCTGTCAAGCATGGAGTCAGAGACACGCCGTATGTTATCCTGAGACAGATTGGTCTAAACTTATTGCAACTGGCGGTCGAAATCACGAACACTTGGACATGGATAAATCTGGCGTCCCATTTGGTCTCACACGTGCGCGATGAGCGAGAGATCAGGCGATCCAAGGCGTATGACGTACAGATTCCTGGTAAATGCGAGCCGTGTGTGGAAGGGCGTTTTCTTGCTGGAAAATAGCTCCGGCCCGCCTCGCAGAGAATTCAGCACATAAGGAATCAGGATCTTCTGTAAATCGGATTGAAAGGAGATTTTACTAGTGCAATGGTACATACCAAGGACAGAAGTGATTGCAAATATAACAGCAGCACGACGGTTTCCTGCGGACATACAATACACATTCCGGTCAGCGTTAATCCGCGTCGGACGGCCTCGTTGCAAGGATACATGCGGTGATATGGTCCGGAATAGAGTCAAAGATACGCCTTATGTTATCCTAGGGCAGATTTGCCCATACTCCTTGACGTTGACGCTCTAAATAACAAGCAGTGGGACTTGGAGAAAGCTGGCCTTCGATCTGATCCCACACGTGTTTGATGGGCGACAGATCAGGCGATCTGGCATGCCGCGGAAGCGTCGAAGAATGAGGTAGACAGTCTTGGGAAACCAGAACAGTGAACGGACGGCCGTTACTTTTTGGAAAATAGCTCCGTGCCGCCACGGCAGGAAAGGCAGCACGTGGGACCGCAGGATCTTTTGTACATAGCGCTGGGCTGTCAACCTCCTTCGGAGTAGAGGCGGAGAACTTTCAATGATTTTCGATAGTCAAAAGTAACAATCGATAGTGTGTTGGCAAAATATCTCGGTAGAAAATTTGTTTTCCGGGATGAATTATTGTTTCTAATAAGAATGTTTGTTAGTTTTCCGCATTGTCGAAAAGCTAAGCTCTGATAAATTTGAAATTAATCATTTCTTTTTGGTTTAGGATTTAAGGACCTCCGTGAGCCACTCGATGGGATGTAAGTATTCGCACGTCCTGGATATAGAGCTACTGGTTGTAATGGATAAAGAAGCCAGTGCTGTAACACAAACACATCCACAACTTCTATTCCTCAAGGGACTCGAATGCTGACCCATCTCGGATGAATAGTCAGAAGCCAGCGCTTAGACAACTGCGCCAAAGGGGCGGCGAATCTACGTGTTGACGATATCCTCAAGAAGTGAATGAGCAAAAGTTAAGAAAAAAATATTTTGCCTGAAGAAGGAGTTAATACGTGATTCCTTAATTCTCATTTTCTGTTTGTATTGTATGATTTTTTTTATGTTTCTGTTCACAAAAGCTACAGAAGGAAATTCTGTTGTTTTTTATGGAAAAATATTTTTTTCTATGATATTTTGCAAAATCATAATAATAATTCCTCAGAAACTGAATATATGAAATTTTGAATGGGGCTGTTGATATATATGAAGTTTTGAATGGGTCTGTTGATATATATGAAGTTTTGAATGACTCAATTGTTTTTTTCTAGGATCATTTAAAGCGACATTGGCTTGATGTTCTCGTTTTAAATTAACTCCTAAGATATGACGTGTTTCCCGACGTTTGGTAGTTCTTTTCGCAAATGCTGCTATTTGCGTACACTGTATCCTAACCAAAAGAAAAATAATGTTGCACAAAATATATTTTACGTTTACACATTATTACTGATTACTTACTTTCAACAGATAACTGTTTCAGCACCTGACTCACCTTTAAGCTTCCGGCCACACTTTCCCATTGATTCATTATGCTTCATAATCGGTAAACTGTTTGTCCGTTTCGTAAAACATGTATCTGAAATTTTGGTTTGAAATTATTTCTCTCTTCAACGTAACACACTGTGATAACGGATTGAAATGTCATAAATTTTCGGCAATGTAAGTGCACATTTCTGTATTCTACATTATGTTACTTTAATTACGCATCGAAAAACTACCTTAAAAATCGCCAAATATTTCTTAGGAAGATCAGCAAGCCCCGGTGGCGCAGTGGTATAAGCGATGGCTTCTTGAATATTCGTCCGAGATGGGTCCTGGTTCGAATCCCTGTGTGACATGGATGTTGTGCTTGTCTTACGGCATTGGATCTATCTCTTCCCTGGAGTCAGTGGCCCTAAATTAGGGACGGGCGACTGCTTATAGCCCATTGAGTTGATCACGGTGGTCGTTAAACTCTCAAACAAAAAAAGGGCAGCAATTAAGTAATAAGATTGATGTTTATTTAAAAAATCCCAGTAAAATACATGAGACGGTAAAGCATAGTTTTTTCCATAAATGATTTCTCAGGTAGGCTGTGGCGACAGTTTTTGCTTAAGAATTATGCAGATGATTATTTATGCTGTGTATGACGTCCTTCAGTGGAAGAACATCGCCACAACCCTGTGATGGAGGAGAGTGGAAATATCTGGTTCTGTTTGAAAATAGGTTAAACTGCCTTTGAACAATTCAATTTTTGGGTGTTGTACATGGGGCAGATTGCCTATCTCGTGCACAAATATTCGAGTGCTATGTCGCTCAATGAAGAGGCTTCAGACTATCACCTGTTTAGATCCCTGTCGAATGCTCTCCGTGGCAGAACGTTCAACAATGACGTTGATCTCCAGAATTTCCTTGGTGATTACTTCGCAGCAAAACTTGCACGTTTTTTCTTAAGAATGGCACTGCAGACCTATCTAGACATTGGGACACCATCGTAAATAATGGGAGAAAGGGGAGATACATAGTTGATTTATTCCGTTTTTAATGTTTCATCGCTGCGTAGAAAAATTTAGAAAATCACGAAATGCCCGTACGAAGGATTTCAATGCGCTCGTCTGAACTTATTGAGAAAGTTCGCGAAATGATTAAAAGTGATCGTTTTGTGACCTTGAGGACGCTGGAATGTGAGCTCAGTGTGAATAAGGAGAGGATTTGTGAAATTTGAGTGCTAGATTTGAGGGAAATAATTTACGCTTGTTCTGTTCTACATGATTTTTCAGTCGACTAGAAAGATGCAGGTGTGGAGTAAGAATAACACATTTTGGAGACTGGAAAACCAATGCAAAATTTTCTCAGAAGCATTCTGGCAGGTGATGATACATGATGTTTTCTTTATGATTCTGAGACAAAGAGGCAGAATGCTTAATGGGAGTCGCCTCGGTCACCAAGAGAAAAGAAACTAAGGTTATAAAATTCAAGACGATGCTTGTGTGCATTTACGACGGCAAGGAAATTTTGCAGCACGAGTTATTCCTGAAGGTACAAATACCACTGGCAATGCTTGCACATCCATTTTGTTAGGATCGTCGAAAAGGGTTGTTTGTTTCAGTCCTGAGTTCCAAAACGAGCTGTGATACATTTTTCACAATATCGCACCCGCACACAGTTCAGTCCGTATACAGCAATATCTGGCACGAATATAAATGTGTGTACACAACCATTCCTCCATTACAGCATACAGGTCCTTTCCATAAAATAAACCAACTTTCTGTAATAGTCAAGTGAGACCTAGTTTTAGGGTTGGCACAGATCTCTGCTTCTAACCATATGCGAAGATGTGTTCTAGAACCAACTAGTCGTAATAGGGCTGTGTTCAAAGCACCTACTCTAATATTGTACGTGTGCTCTTTTACTCGGGTATTCAAAGTTCGTGAAGTACAACCGATGTACTCCAGGTCCATGCCATCGGGATCAGTTGCTTTAAGTGAAATGCTGTAGATGCCATATCTATTGTGCTTGTGTACCATGTCCCAGTCTTTTTAAGGCCTAAACATGTTTCGCTTGTTGACACGAAATCCGATATCAAATAGTTTACACTCATTGCTTAATATATTAACTAATGGTGTTTCATAATCAATTGATCCCAGGTACCTAAGCCTTGTAGTTTCTTGCTGTAAAGTCGTTTTCATACTTTTCCCATTAGCATATCCTTCCTTTTTATTTCCTTTTCCTTTTTTGATGTTTTAATCAAATTATTAATGCATTGCTTAAGATATCCAAATTGTAGTGCAATTCTCTTTATCCATACTATTTATCTGTTCTTCTCGGTATGCTTAATGACTAGTATACGTGAAAGGTCTTGTAAGTAAATCATATGAAGCACTGGCGTTTTGTATATCAGGATATTATGAATCATATGATATTAATGCAGGTACATGCGTTTCTTTTGTTATATATTTTATATGCAAGGTAACTTTCTGTTTCATCACCAGTACATCTAAAAATGAAATATTATTATTTTGCTTTAATTCTAATGTAAGTTTTATGATTGCATACATTTCTGAATATTTAGCAGGTAGAAAGTTACGTTTTTTAGACGACAGTTTCGCGTTTTCAAGTTTCGCAACTCATCAAAGCCCTAAAATCGCTGCACCATACCGGCGGAAGACTACTTCGTTATTTCAGATGGGAGATGAGGCAATATATCCCATTCATTTATTGGAAACTGAAGTAGAGAAAATATCCCTTGAACGGAATGTGTATCTCCTGTGACAGGTTTTTCTCAGATACTTTTCAGATCAGGGGGTTAAAGCAAATGCTTTTCTGGGAATACAAAAAGGTTTCGTAAAACGCTTTCCTTGTACATTAGAAGCTGTTATGGGACTATTTCTTTGAGGGGAGAAATAATAAATTTGTAGCCAGTGCAGCTGGGAGCAACGGCAAATTTAGGAAGCATTGGGTTCCATGGCATGGATGAAAAGGGTTTCCTCTTGGACGATAAAAAATACTAAATTCATCGTCGACAATAGCAGTATCTTGAATTTGACTAAAACTACGTGCATCCAGAGATGAGTGCATGTTGTACATTGCCGATTAAATTAAAAAATATATCGAATATTGATCTATTGAATGAGTTAATACGGATAAGACCACGTTGGTGTTGTTCAAATACAAAGGCTGTGTTTAGTTACTGCAGAAGAGTTTTTTTAAATAACTTTATATTGCGCTTGAGAGCACCATTATATATTATCAACAGTTTCTCTAAATAAAAAACAAGTAAGGAAACCCTCACCGTATGGTCGGAAGGGAGATACTCGTTAACAGTTCAATTCGACAACATTACTTAAGAGTACTCCATACCCCGTATTGTTTCAATTCCGCCGAATGCGAGAAACAAATATAGCTTGATGCAGATCAAAAAATTAATATGTAATATCACTCTTATGTGTTACTAAATTTATATATCAAAATTGGAACTTTTTAAAATAATTGTCAATATGCCCATTATTTTACACTTTTGGGATAATTATGGAAATATTACTCAGCAAAGTAACGCTAATATAGAAACGCAGAAAGATGGTTAAATGTTTATTCTACATGTGAGAAAAAAACGAATTTCTACATTGTTTTTTTATATATGTAATTGCGTTCTGAAAATGCATGGTTTGAGCGATTTTTCACGAGGTATGGATGGCCCTTAAAGAATCGTCGTAAATTTTGAAAATCAGTAAAACATTTTAACTTTTTGAAGTTGATTTATTAGTGTGACTCGCCTTATAACTGAAAATTTCCCTATTGTGTTGAAAAAGTTTAAATTTTCGGTACATGTTAAACTCCTATTGGAACATCAGCTAACAATTTGGAATATGAGTGATATCGCGGGTGACCCTAAATCTGCCAGAAACGTACCGCTCTGATTTATATATAAGGCGAAACACACCCTATCTAAAAGAAAAAATCCACATAAAATAGAAAATTCGTCAAGCTATTATATACAAATAAGGAAGATAGCTGTCTAAGCACGAACACTTTAGCTCAAACCAATTGCAACACTCAGATGAAGATAAGACGTATCACCGGTATCAAAAGTACACACAGTTAAAAAGTTAGTTCTTTAACTGTGTGTACTTTTGATACCGATGATACGTCTTATCTTCATCTGAGTGTTGCAATTGGTTTGAGCTAAAGTGTTCGTGCTTAGACTGCTATCTTCCTTAATTGTGTATCAATTAGCACGATAGTGTCTTTATCATATCTAAGCAATTATATATTAAGTCTAGTTACTTCTACACTTTACTGGCTCAAAATTTATATATATATATATATATACACAGTATTTCTAACTCAAATAACACACGATAAATTACATCAGTGTGACTGCGTGACGTAAACGATAAAGAGTGCGTTTAAAAATAAAACTTACTTTGCAGTTTCTTCATACTACTCCTCGGGCGATCTACAATATAAACAAAACGTTATTTTCGGAGAATGGGCCTTCCTGTGGATTTCAGTACTGCTAACACCACCTCTATATCGCATAATGGTTGTAACTACGCGGTATATTTCCAATGATACTATTGATAAATATCTGGAGCAGCTTGTTCCATGTTTTTGGCAAGACATTATAGAGGTCTGCCGTTGTGTTTGGTTATGGAAAATGATTATCCAGATCTCGCTGTACAGCGTATCAAATGGTCTCAATATGATTAAGGTCAGAAGACCTCAAAAGCAGCAGTGACGATTCAATTCCACGAATTTTCATCTTCTAAAGCACGCTCGAGGTACGGTGATGTATTGCATTGTCATCGAAAAAATGGAATGCATGTCCAATAGCAGGTAGAAACTGTGTCACAACGGGCACAATGATCTGATTTTCGTACACTGAGGCATTCATTTGGCCTTGATATAGAATACGACCATTAAAGAACACTCCTGCCCAGAACAGAATTGACCATCTCTGTTAAGCGTCGACTGACTGCACAAAGAGTGGCGTCATTAATGTGCCGGATCTCCTCCATAGGTGTTTTCGCTCAGTATCATAATAAAAAGAGAAACGGGTTTCGTTTGTGAAAAGTGTAGGGTGCCATTCCTTAATCTATGACATGTAGTGTTGAACCTTGGTGTATTTTCGAGGACAGTGAGTTGATGTCAATGCTACAAATCTCAGCAGCCTGCCTTTTCTGCATGCACACTCGTGAAGACGGATTCGCACTGTTCGAGTACATATTGAGACACCAGAAGCAGATCAAAGTACTCCTAAAGCTGTAGCCACATCTATCTGCCGTACATCTGCTTGTAACATGCCAACAGCCCTATTTCTGTTGTCAATCCTTAAACATCGTCTCGAAATCATTTCAGGTTTTTCCTACACTGATATCAATAACTCGAAAAAATCTAGACCAAGCGGTGAAACGACTAAGTTTCCAGTTACCTCACGGTGCTTTTATCGGATTTCGCACGCCAAATGCTGTGTTGTCATGATGCTAATTTACATATAATATGGCTACCCACGTTGATACCCGAACTCCAATAATCGTTAAATTTCATTCCCCCATGTTTGTCCTTCGAAACCGGTGTATTCGTAACTTTCTTGTGACTAGTGTATATTGTCGTAATTAAATCAGATTTATTTCCACCTCGAATTGAAGATTAATTTATTTGGCATTTCGCCCAAATTAAAAGAAACCTGATAACAGATCAGTACCACAAGTTAAAACAGAAATACTTATAAAAATAAAATCTTACATGAAATATACTGAAAACTATTTTGATAAAAATACGTTTTTCTTCAATTTAGACAAGGGATGAATAAATACAAATAATTGTGCACCATATTTAAAGAAAACTCTAAAGTTACATATTAAATATTTAAAACCATGAGGGAAAATAGGTTAATTAAGCTTCATTTCTCAATTTTTCTTAATTGCAATTATATTATTTCATACAGTATGTTATCCCATGCAGACAATGCTCCATCGAAAATAGCACGCATTCATTTCGAAGTTTAAAACATTTTAAGAAACAACCTCTCTGTTAGTATGTACATTTGTGCAATAGTGATGCCATTCCCTCCGTGCTTCGTTCATAAGAGATTTAACCTTTATGAGAGGGATTTTTTTTTTTAGGTTATTATCTTGCTGCAATGTTTCATACACAATAGGTGTCACTATCACCAAAAATATATCGCTTTACACATAGTACATCCCAAATAATCTGTGCTCTTCTGTACTTCTTCGGGATTGATTTATTCTTCTTTCAACATAACATTATTTAGTTGAAAAAGAATTCTGTACATCATATAAATTCAGATGACTTTACGAATTACGTGCAGTGGTCCTGATTCGTGTAGAATATTACATCCGTTTTGATCCTGTTTCTGGAAAGATTTCTGGCATTTTATGATCGTGTCACATATACGGTTTATCTTTGATTCTGCTCTCATGGTTTCTTTATGAATTGGACGAACGTAAAATATTTGTTTGAAATTACCTGCGTGTGAAATATATGAAGTTTAGAAGGGTTGACATTTTGGACTGAACATCGGTAGTTTTGATTACTTTAATGACAGAAAGTGTCCAGAGGTAGAAGTCCCGATGGTGTAGGATCCTACCAATGACTTTAGAAGTAGGTTCTGACTGCAAGATACTGTATTATAACGTGCTACACCTTTCGTGTCTGTATTCAGTTGTATGATGGAAGAGTGGGCATAGCTGTTTAGTACAATAGAGAACTGAAGTATCACACAATACGAACTTTACAAGACGTACAACTGTTTAGCAAAACGTAGAATTTCACAGTTCTGATCACACGTCCTAGATGTATCGATATCTATGCCGCTCGTAACAGGGGAGACACAGATGAAGATATAACGAACAGAAGGGTTATGTCACAGTTATTACTAACCCTGTCCCAAGTACCTCTTTTAGAACATGGATGCAGATGATAGTGGTCCAAAAGCGGATCACTTTGTAAACGTTAGGAAAGAAAGAAATTTCGAATTATGTTCCTCTGCCTGTCTGCCTGTTCAGAAAAGTACACAAGTTTTTGTTATTGCAAATAGTAAGCAACATCTTTTATTTCTTGGTCTAAACATATCAACTGTTATTACGTTAATTGTTGACATTCATTCTTATAAGCAGTCGACCTTCATTTAATTCTCGTTTGCTGCTTAAAGGGAAGAGGTGAAGTTAGCGCCACACATAATGCGTGCCTTTACTGTAACGCCCATCACATGATGTCGGTCCCAATCGATTTGATGATTGACGGAGGCCAACGCTTAAACCCCTTAGGTTAACGAGAGAACAAGAAATCTGTGTATACACGCATGTTGAGAAGAGGGTCTACCTTCTTGAAAGAGCCATCTTGTTGATGTGCGAAAATTTGAAAACTTCGATTTTCATGTACGCTAATTTATTCTGATCACTAGCATAGGTTTACTATCTCATTTATACACTGCTGGCCACCCAAAATGCAACACCAAGAAGAACGTATCCGTTTGGCCTGAAATTCGCAGCATGCGTCGCCCGCGAGAGGACATGCAAATGATTAGAAATGCAAAGCATACGCAAATCATGTGCGCCCGGCACGTCACCGAGAAACACTATAAGCAGGGTGCTCAGAAGGCGGAGTGTAAATAGTAGAAGTGTGATGTGCTGCCGGACCTGTACGAGGGAAGCTTCCTAATGCCTCGTCGCAGAATACGACAGTCATTGCAGCACGTTTCGGATTTCGACAGAGGAAGAATAGTGGCTTATCGCGACAGCTGTTTATCGTACCGAGACATCGGTGCCTGTGTGGGACGACATCCAGCCCCAGTGAGGCCAGTATTGATACGGTGGGTGCAGGAGGGACGGACGGAACGACGTGAGCGATTGCCGCAGCCGCGGCACACCACCGAACGAGAGGACCGACATGTCGTGCGGCCGGCATTGACGGCTCGCACCGCCACACCACGAGCGTTAGCGCAGGAATTATGTTGTGCTGCGCAAAAACCTGCGTCAGCACGCACCGTTCGACGTCGTCTGCAGGATCGGTGACTTGTCGCACGGCGCCCGTTGCTCCGATTACCATTGACATTACACCACTGGCGAGTGCGGCGGCAATGGTCCGTTGAACGTCGGACCTGGACTACGGAATGGCACAACATTGTCTTTTCCGACGAATCCCGCTCCTGCCTGCAACACCACGATGATCCGACCCGCGTGCGTTAGCACCGCGGCGAGTGACTGTATGACGCCTGCATTATGCATCGTCATACCGGTCCGTCACCTGGGGTTAAGGTTTGGGGCGCAATTGGATATGACACCTTCACTCCTCTGGTACGCATCGCCGGTACACTCAACAGCCACCACCACATCTCCGACGTTTTGGTGCCTGTAGTCCTCCCATACCTGCAGGACCTGCCCGCGGCCACGCTTCAACAGGACAATGCACGATCGCACGTGGCACGCATCGTGCAACAATTCTATCCGGCCCACCAGGTGTCACTGCTGTCTTGGCCCGCCTGTTCTCCCGATATGTCGCCCACCGAACACGTTTGGTCGCTGAACGGATGCCGAGTGGCCCGGCAAGCACCACACGCGGCTACAGCTAATGAACTGTGGCAACGTGAGGAAACAGCCGGGATCGACATACCCCAAGTCAACATCCAAAGCCTCTTTCGTTCGACGCCGTGGCGTGTAGCGGCCGTTATTTCCAGCCATGTGGGCCACGCGAACTATTGATGTCTGCGTGTTCCGCAGGTCGCACGGGCCTGGAGGCTCAATCGTTTCATCTTTGTATCTGTTGTTATGTGTCCAGTAAATCTGGCTTTGCTGTCTCGTATCCTTCTTGGTGTTGCATTTTAGGTGGCCAGCAATGTAGTTGGTGTAACGTTCTTTGCGCTGTTATTATATATGAAGAATTATTCTTTTTCTTCTGAAGGACAAAGTCTTTTAAGATACGCTTGTTATTGTAGTTGAAGACCTTGATGATAAGAAGCTGAGGGAATTATTTGAGAAATATGGTAAGATTACAAGTGCAAAAGTAATGATTGATGAAAGTGGGTAGTCCGTAGGCTTCTTACTTTCGAGTCATAAATAACGGAAACAAGTAATGAATACCACATACGGAAATTCAAAGAAATTGTGGTATACTGCAATATCATTGATTAAAAGTTTGATTTGAAAAATACTATGTTTCAATATGTCTATGCAGCTGATAACACAACCCAACAACAACAAAATAATTCTGGCGCCTCCGACGTTAGACCTATTCATGGGTAAATTTGGGGCGCTGATTCCAAACATGGCATCAGTTTTGCCCTATCAGCTCTAGTTTTGGAGATAGGGCATACCCGCCTCATACGCTGATGTGCAGAAATATTATTATTTTATGTGCGTAAATTCAGTGTATATTGTTATTTTATGAATATAAAGCCAGTGTCTATTAGTCTAATTGGGAGTTTGTGAACAACTATGCAACTAGATAATCTAATGTGATCTGATTTTGTTTGTAGTTTGAGTAGAAGCCATGGCTTCCATACGAAGAAATTGCTTGAGCCATCCAGATGTATTTTACTATATTTGCGGCGAGTACACCCTTAAAGAAAGAAGGAAACCTATCTCTGAGTTTGTGAAGAAGACATATCATGGTTAATTTGGTGTTCAGCTTGGAGACCAAGAAACATCGTGGGCTCCCCGTATTGTATGGGAAACTTGCCAGGAGCATTTACGGACGTAGACAAATGGAAAAAGGAGATCTCTGAAATTTTTAATACCAGTGGTGTGGAGGGAACCTTAAAACCACCATGATGACTGCTATTTTGTCTTGTCAACATCAAGGACACCAATCTTAACAATTGAAGCAATTGGACACATCCTAACCTCGATTCAGCAAAACGACCGCATCCACACTCAAATGAAGTACCCATTCCATCTTTTATCCAACTACAAAAACTGCCAGAGGATGAGTAATCAAGCATGTCTGATGACATACAAGATCACAGCAGTGGCAAACGTGACAGTGATTGCGCAGGTACTTCATCAAGTTCTCAACCTTTTAACCAACATGAACTGAGGGACCTCGTCAGGGATCTGAACCTCTCAAAGAAGTCTTCAGAACTGCTTGCTTCCATGTTGAATTAAAAGAATTTACTTCAATCTGGAACCACCATTACGTTTTACCGTAGCACAGAAAATGATTTGTTGCCCTTTCACTCTAAGGACAACAACCTAGTGTTCTGCAATGATGTCAGTAGCTTTCTCAGGAAAATCGGTCTACCATATTATTATTGATAGCTCCAAACGGAGTTTAAAATGTGTTCCTTTACACAACGGAAACAGATATGGTTCAATTGCAATTGGTCACCCAGCCAGGATGACAGAAGCGTACTAGACAATCTCTCTAGTCTCGGAAAACCTGAAGTATCAAGAACATCAATGGATTATTTGTGTAGATCTAACTTTCTCCTTGGTCAGCAAAGTGGCTTTACAAGATTTCCGTGCTTTATATGTCTTTGGGACAGCAGAGTGAAACACGACCACTGGATAAGAAAAGTGTGCCCTCTCAGAAAAGATATCTTAGATGGAGAACAAAATGTCATTAAGGAACCTTTGGTAAGCAGATAAAAAATCATCCTGCCACATTTACAGATGAAGCCAACCCTAATGAAACAATTTGTAAAGGCGTTGTACACAGAAGGTTTCTGCTTTGGCTAGTTATTACGTACATAGCCTGGACTGAACACTGAAAAACTGAAAGCAGGGATTTTCGATGATCCCTAGATAAGGCAGTATCAGTCCGATCCATATTTGATAGATTCAATGGACAACATTGAGCCTTAAGCCTGGACATTTTTTGTTTTAGTTGTCAAAAACTTTCTTGGAAAACATAAGGCAGACAACTACTCGGAATTTGTTGAGGACACGCTCTTCAGTTTTAATAAGCTCGGCTGTGATATGAGCATCAAATTCCATTACCTACACAGCCACTTAGATCGCTTTCCGGAAAACCTTGGTGATTTAAGCGAAGAGCAAGGTGAAATACTTCACCAGGACATACAAACTATACGAGACAGATACCTGGGTAGGTGGGATACTCACATGACGGCAAATTACTGCTGGAATATTTAGAGGGACTGTCCTCGTAGATTTCCCTCTAGAAAGTCCTGTAAAACACGTTCGTCATATGTTGAATGACAGATCAGTTTATATGCTCTTGTGTTGAAACACATAGATTTAGTAATATGTGCTTGTTTCTATAGTATGTATATAGTATCAATATTTGTCAAGATCATGCCAAAAATAACAGATCATGCAAAGTAGGATCCTGAAATTTGACGGAAAGCCAATGGAATCAGCATATAAATAGGGTATTCCCTATCTCCCAAACTAGAGCTTATGGGGTAAAACTGATGCCATTTGTGGACTGCGGCTCAAATTTTCCACATATATCCATGATTTTGTAATATGTCTTTGTTTAAAAAGGCTGTAATATTATTAGCATCAATTTTTGTCAAAATCATGTCGAACATAGCAGATCATGCGATGTAGGATTCCGAATTTTGACGGATGACCGGTGAAATCAACATATTGGCTGGGTAAGCCCTATCTCAAAATTTACAGCTGATATAATCTACAGCTGAATGCCATTTTTGGAATCAGCGTCCTAAATATATCCAAGAAAAGGTTTAATTTTCAAGGCACTAAAATGTGTGTTGGGAAGTTTAATACATCGCTGTCTTAAATATCAGCGGATTGAATCACAAATGTTAAATCAATTTCTTACGTTGAGAAAGATAATGGGACAATGAAATGAATATTGAAAAATCAGCGTGCGATTTGTGATCAGAAATACCAGAAAAACGTATTAGCAAATATGAGAAACGTATTAAATAAAGCTCTGATGTTTTTGTTTGCAACTTTTTCTTAATTTCAAAATATTCTACCTAATTTTTGCACTGAATTCAACAATAGATAATTTTCCGTCTAAGTTATGAAAAGTATGTGAATCTGATCGCAATTTCAGCTTAAGATGTAAAGTCATCAATCACTTCAGACTAAACTTTGCTTTAATAGCTCTCCGCAGGCCGATTCATATACTGTATGTCTAATCCACGTGACAAGTGCTAAAATCTTTTATGTCGTTCTTTCAGATACTTCATACAAGGCCGGTATTTTCTAAATTTTATCTTTTCATTAATCGGAAATTTGAGAATTGGTCGTTCTGGGTATTGTAGTAGTTAGCAAACCCGGGCGCTATCTAGGAAACGCGGATTCGCCGCCCCGGTGGCGCAGTGGTCTAAGCGATGGCCTCTGATCATTCGTCCGAAAGGGGTCCGGGTTCGAATCCCGGTGAGGCATGGATGTTGTGTTTGTCTTACGGCACTGGCTCTTTCCCTTCCCTGGAGCCAGTGACCTTAAATTAGGGACGGGCGACTGCTTATAGCCCATTGAGTTGCTCACGGTGGTCGTTAAACCTCCAATCAAAAAAAAAAAAAAAAAAAAGAAACGCGGATTCTCTTCACGCTCCAGGCGATTAAATTTTCAAGTTTTCCGATATTATCTGACTTACCGTCCTTGTATTATTTACACCAAAAAACGTATTGCCATTTCGGAAATGTGTGTTGTATGGTGTAATCCCGTATTTCATTAACCCTTTAAGCGGCTGATGCATCTGCCCAAAAACTCTCTACGCTTACCAAACAGAAATATTCACATAGCGTTCTGGTTTTACGAACGCTGTAGCACAGCAATTTCTTTTCCCCTCTCACCTGATCAACACTGGAGCAAAGAATAAAGAACGTATCGCTGTTGACAGGCATCCCACTATAGTCTACAGTGATACGCATCCCACTACTACTTGGTGATAGTCCTTGGTGATTGGTATCCCATTAGTCCTTTCTTGGTGACAGGCGTTAGAAGCTCTTTATTCTTTGCTCCATAGCTTAAGACATGACAGGGGAATCATACCACTGGCTAATAACAAGTGATTTAAGCATCTACTCTCTCCTTTCTTAGGTTCGTCGTCATTGTTACAGCACTTTTGTAGGGTAATCAGCCAGAAATGATAATTGTCAATGATTCCCTTAAATGACCACTTTCAATGACATAGCTAAAGGAAGAAGCAAATCTTTCCTATCTGCCAGTTAACTCGTTCCAACCACTTTAGGTCCACTTCTTAGACAGTGAATATATCCGTACGAGCTGATTTCAGCCCATTTTCCTAACCACGAGGTAATTCGTTCCAGTCCGTTAAAGGGATTTATTGATATATATTTTTTTCTTTTTATGAGGAGCGTTGAACTATGAATTGTTCAATACGTTCGCCGTTTCTTACACATGCTTGGCGTACTACCTATGTGAAACGCACAGTGTGAGACTCTGATAAAATTCATAGGCTACACGTACACCAGACTTGGACAAATCCTAATAAATAATAACCCACACTATATCTTTGATGCCTTAGAAACTCGTTAACATATTTGAAAATCGAAGTGCAGTTGAAAGTTTTCAGAATTTCGGGAATTTCGAAAAGAATACCAGAGAGATTTAAAGAATCCAATTATGTACACTGCTGGCCATTAAATGTGCATCTCCAGGAATAACCGACCCCAGGGGCTCAAAAGTTGGCAGAAGGGCAGATAAAGAGCGCACATGTAAATTATAAATCAGGGGCAGCACTTGTGGAAATCACGTGAGACAGTAAGGCCCCCTATGGACGTCGTATGAGAGCGGTGAACAAGGGGCCAGTGTAAAGCACTTGAAGTGTGTTTTCTTGCCATTCATGGCCACGAACAGCTTAACATGCCCAGTTGAAGACAACGACAACCCTGTCAGCAGAATTCCGACTTGGATCGCAGGAAAATTATGGCAAATCGGGATTACGGATTTATACTCCAAAACATCGGTGCTCGTGTGGGACGGCAACGGTGGGGAGAATATAGCGTCAGTGTATAGCGAAGAAACGAGCACATGGCCGTGTGAGATCCTAGCGGCCCCGCTACACTACCGAACGAGGGAATCGACCTCTGGTGCGCATGGTACTTACGGACCGTACAGCCACGTCGACTACGTTGCTCAACCGTTCGGGTGGGAGGCACGACATACAATCTCCGCACGGAACGTTTGACGTCTTCTACAGCAGTAGGGTATTTAAGCATGGCGACATTATTTCATTACTTCACGGCTGTATAACCATCGTCTGCAACGATAATTGCGCTAAGAAAGACGGGCATGCAGAAGCGAATGTCAAGGCATAATGTTTTTCGACGAATCCCACACCTGTTTCCAGCGCCATGATGGACGAATCGGTTTCTAGCGGTACCGCCGCGACCGACTGAATTACTCCTGCATTATGCTGCGCTATACCGGTCCGGAAACAGGCTTCATGGTATGGGATGCCATTGATTACAATCCCACACGTGAGTCGCAGGAATTACCAGTACGTTGAAGAGCCATCGTTACATCACTGAGGTGTTGGAGCCTGTTACTGCACCATATTTTCACGAAATGTCTGGTGCCATTGAACAATAGGATAGTTCGCGACCGCATGTGCTATGCAAAGTGCAAATATTTCTGGATCGCCACCATTGTCACGTCTTCCTTGTCCCTCGCGGTCCAGGGGTATGTCACATATTCTGCACGTGTGGTCCATGATCGCCGAACGACTGGAACGTCTAACACAACCACGGCAACAACGGAGAAACTGTGGCATTGTATCGAAACTGCTCAGATGGCATTCCCTAAACACACATCAAACACCTCTTCCTCCCGATTTCGGGCCACGTAACAACTGTAACTGCCCAACTACACCAGATTGTTGATTATTACATGTTCCCCTCGTCTCAGCGTGCTGTACTTGTAATCGTTTCACTCTTGTATCATCTGCTTTCTGTACAATAAATATGGCTTTGATACCTCTTGCCTTGCGTGGTGTTGCACTTTTAATGGTCAGCGGTGTACGTTTTTGAGGGAGGTACGCGAGTCAGAGTACAGGCTGTATCAGTATTCTTGCGCATCTAACTGTGAGTGACAATGGTGGAAGAATTGCATCTTCGTTTCCTAATACCATGATTTCAGCTAACGATTTGCGAGAAAGTTTTGTTTCCGTTGGATGTAGCCTTTATATTTAACTCAAATGTAAACTGGATATAAGATCAATTTTTTGGTGCGTTCTAGTAATAAGATAATTTTTAATTTTAGACCTGTGAGATGAAGATTGCTATCAACGTTAGCGATGCATGTTGAAATGTTACAAACAGCATTATACTTATTGAGCAGCGATTGTATTACACATTAAGTTGGAGTCGGGGAGCTTTCCATGACAATATTTACTGAAGGTTGAAGATGTGTCTCATGAAAGGCGAAACGATTTTAATTGATGAAGATTGTAACAGCCGACGGTAGTGCAGTGGTCTAAGCGCTGGAAACTGCTTGTAACAAACCTCAGGAAATGTGCAAACATTATGTTTGAACTACAGAAGAAATACAGTGGGAAAATAGATATTTTCGATTTAGAAATGTTACGTCTTGTGGAAAGAGAGGCTCTGCGATTGCAATGACGAATGCGAAGTCTCAGTGGCGCAGTAATCTAAGCGCTGGGTTTTGACCATTTGTGCGAGATGCGCCCAGGTTAATAGTGCTGTGAGGTATGGATATTGTGTTCAACTTTTTTTACAGGCGTTTTATTATTCTTGGAACCAGAGGCGTTAAATTCGGGAAGGGAGACGGCTTATATCTCATCGAGATGATGACATTGATCGTTGACCCCCAAACACAAAGAATTACGAAGCGTCATCAACTGATAATCTCACGAACATATTTAACGATAGAGAATCAGTTCAAAGGAATATTTTTAATTTACATGTCTTTGTTTTTCAAGGCCCTTCCAACACAGAACTACAATGGAAAATAATGCTTCCAAAATAATATTGAAGAGTACTGGTTTTTTCATAAATGTTATGTGTAAGATCACTTGAGTTTGGAAACTTATAGTTCTCACACAGGAAGACCTAAAATAGCGATTAAGTACAATGTTGTTTATGAAAATTGCTACACAGTGAAGGATTGCTGGTATAACCTTGAAATTTACAGCATATGTGCAACAGCTTGAGACATGAGATGAATAGAATGTCATTGAATATGGGCATGCGGTTACTGAGCAGCGCCTTCTGAACTCTCAGGTCTGGGTTATAAAGAGTTGTCTCAAACGAAATGTTACAATCAGTAAAGAACAGACTTTTAATCGAGATGGTGTTTCGTGTGTCTCACTCTGATTCGTCGCCGAACAAGGTCGCATTGTGAACACCTGACGGATTTTGATAGAAAAAATATTTTTTGTATCAGAACATCTGCTCTGTTATTTCGCGAAATCGCCACACGTAAAGGACGAAACGCCAGAACAGTGATCTGGAAGTGCCCTCAGTAGACAGATGAGGTTCGGACACACAGATATCCGGGTAACGGACCGTCTTTTACGTTAAAACTCAAACACCTGACGGACTTTGTTATCCGGGTAACAAAGTCAGTCCTCATCTGTCTAAGTCGGATGAAACAACTATGTCATATGATACATTACTGTTTAAGAAGATGAAGTTTTGAGTATTAATAAGGGGAAAACCAAAGTTTTTGAGCAAGGAAATGGTAGTATTCAGTTCCTTGTATTGCACATCAGCCCGTGACTGCTGAAATGATGACAAACATAAATTTAAAATCTAAAAAAGTCCGTCCTCATCTGTCAAAGTCCACAGATATCCGGGTAACGGACCGTCTTTGAAGTTAAAACTCAAACACCTGACGGACTTTGAGTTTTAACGTAAAAGACGAAACGCCAGAAAAGTGATCTGAAAGTGTCCTCAGTAGACAGATGAGGTTCGGATACACAGATATCCAGGTAACGGACCGAGAAATCGCACGACTGCAAGAAATGGCAGACACCTCAACCTCATGGCAGTGATTCATGGAATAGCGAGATTCACGGTGCTAGTGCAGTTGTCGAGCACTGTCAGAGTGAAGGCTTTTTCCTCCAGCACAATTCGACGACGTCTATTTAACAGAGCATTGGGAGCAGCCCATTGCTGACTCATAACAAAAGATGCCGCAAACTGTAATGGATACTGGAACATAAACATTGGCGCACTGATTAGCAGCACTTCGTGTTTTTTGAGAATGCTCGGCCGCATGGGCCGCGGAATGTATAAGACCTCTTATATGCACGGCAGACATCGCCAGATAGGTCCCCCGATCGAATATATCTGGGACAATGTAGCTAAGCGAGTGGCCCATCGAGCGCCTCCTCCTCTCATTACAAATTATCACTGGTTTTGCATAGAAGCAGCTTAGCAAGCTATGCCACAGGACGATGGCAAAAATTTCTTCCTTTCAGTTGCACACCATGTACAGGCTATTATTATTATTGTGTACAGGCTATTATCTTTTTTTTTGCATAGAAGCAAGTTGGCAAGCTATGCCACAACGATGTCAAAATTCCTTCCGTTCATTGCACGCCGTGCACAGGCTATTATTATTATTATTGTGTACAGGCTATTATCTTTTTTTTGCATAGAAGCAAGTTGGCAAGCTATGCCACAACGATGTCAAAATTCCTTCCGTTCATTGCACGCCGTGCACAGGCTATTATTATTATTATTGTGTACAGGCTATTATCTTTTTTGCATAGAAGCAGGTTGGCAAGCTATGCCACAACGATGTCAAAAGTTCCTTCCACTCAGTTTCACGCCATTCAAGGTGGTTTCTCCCGATACTGAGGTTTGGAGCAAAAATAATGTTTTGTAGAAATGAGTTATCACATATAACATGAGGTAACTATGATATGAATTTATATTTGAATAGCGCGATTCTTTCTTGCTGTGGCAATTTTCACAAACAGTAGTGTAGCTTTACTCAGAGGAAGAGGCAGTGTGAAGACAAGAGATAGCCACATATACGGTTGTGTGATATCACGATTTTTTTTTATGAACCAACAAAAGTTCTTTCTTCGATTAACATAGTCACTACGCTGTTACGGATCAAAGTTCTTGCGTTGCGCTATCAACAAAAGACGTCCTACTCGTCTTATTATGAACGCTAAGGTCGTTATTAATACTTCTTACGGGGCGATTGGAACATATACTTCGCTCAGTTTAAAAATCATACAAAAACTTGAAAACTATGCTTAAATGCAAAGATTTTCGGTATTAAAACAGTGGTAGGTAAATCGATTTAATGAAAAATGCAATAATATAAATATGGCGGTCTCTCTGAACATTTTATATTGAAGTTATTCAGTTAAATGTTTATAGCTAAATGTTCCTGTAATCTTAAATTCTTTATCCTTAATCTACCAAGGGATATGACTTTTGATCTGGTTTGAAAGAAGGATAGTGCATTAGGTATATAGGAAACCATGATTTCACTTCAGAGCATTTCTAGATTTAGTATCCCATACCAACCTTTGTAACATAAGTCACTTTATTAGACCCCGACCCCACTCTTGGAGGGGCAGACCGTGAAAACATTATTGTGCTACTCGCAATTGGAAAGAATTAATTGTAATAGTCTATAAAAACGTTTTTAAATGAAAGTAATGAATCTTCATTCCTTAGACCATTACTGTACGTCTTGCAACTACCCAAATTGCAATACTGCTGCAAAAAATCAATTTTGCTGACGTCCATCTGTTTGCAATCTTCCACATTTTATATCACAAAACTCCAAGGCATGCATGTGTTCAAACGGATTAAGATCAGATCAGATCATATTTCTCTTCGGCATTTTGTCTCAAGGAATATTATGGGCGTTAAATAGATCATTCTGGAGTACAATACACCAGCAGCGGAAAAATTTCTCGATCTATCAGTCAAAAGCTTTCGATAAAAATAATTCATGGTATTCTTCAAATTCTGAGTAAACATTCATTCGGTAAAAAATTATTCGACGCAGTAAAATTACTTCACAATAACTGTTATGCAAGAGTTCTCATTCAACGTGGGGGGGGGATGCAGGGCTCGTCTTTATCTACATCTTTTTAAATCCTTGTTTTAGAACGATTTCTCTGGAAATTGTATGATGCAAACAGCACCAAAGGGTTTACGTACGTTACGGAGCTGCCGGGTTCACAGGGCGCAATGTATCACCACTTGGCAGTGGTTATTGCAGCCCACATCGAATACCCTTCACAGCAGCACCTTATGCAGCTATGGGAGTATAGTAAACGGAGAAACATCAATATTGGGCTACGACTGTTGATATACCAACGATTACATTTGCTAGTTGCATGTTACGCAGCTGTTGAGCAGCAGTAGACTTGTCTAAGTCTGCGGAGTGCATGACGATTACACTTGAGAGCAGCAATTTACGAAAGCGCAGGTTTGATGTGGTTGTGAGGCCTATGGCTGTTGGTATGTATGTACATCACATGTTTCCAGCACGTTATAAAGTGGTAAAAGGAAGTTTGGCAGAAAAATGTTGTTGGATTGGGAACTAAGGGAGAACGAGTATTAGGCCAAACAAAAGCATACTGCTCTATTTCACCGATTCCAAACGTTTCTCCTGATTGCTTGTTTCCTGGCATTTTGGGAAAATGTACAGATTAGACAGACATTTTCATGTTTTGTTGTCAGATATTTTGGTGTATTACGCACCTTTCAACTCATTTTACAAAATTATTAGAAGCCAACAAAACTCTTTGTTCTATATAATTTTTTTTCTTTTTCAGATAAAAGACTGAAACTTTTTTTTTTTGATTGGAGGTTTAACGACCACAGTGAGCAATTCAATGGGCTATAAGCACTCGCCCGTCCTTAATTTAGGGTCACTGGCTCCAGGGAAGGGAGAGAGCCAGTGCCGTAAGACAACACAACATCCATGCCTCACCGGGATTCGAACCCGGACCCCTTCGGACGAATGATCAGAGGCCAACGCCTTAGACCACTGCGCCATCGGGGCGGCACTTTTATGTTAAAACATGACTAATGAACGCAGCACATACACTGAAGTACCAGAAAAACTGGTACAGACGAACTAATGCAAAATACATAGCAACCTCACCTTTGCGCGTACTTGGTTGTATCCGCCAGTGCGTATATAAAGGCTGAGTCATCCTTGCCAGCTGTCAGAGCTTAATTCCGCTTGAGAATGACAAGCAATAACGATTTAAGCGATTTTCAACGCGGTGTCATAGTTGCCGCTCGTCATATGGGCCATAGTATTTCGGAGGTACAAAGGAAGTTCGGATTTTCACGAACGATCATTGCAGGGTGTACCGTGACTACAAGAATTCCGGCAAAATCTCCAACCTACGATACCAGTGTGACCGTAAAAAGACATTGGGTTAACGTAACCATCGTCGACTGTCAAAAATCGTTTCACGCGATAGGCGTGCAACACTCTTGCAGGTATCATCGGAATTCAATGCTGGAGCCTCAAAAACATCAGCGTACGGACTGTGCAACGTAACCTGCAATCGATATGGGATTTGGGAGCTGACGCCCAACTCGAATCTCCTTGATGGGTGCACGACACAGAGCTATGCGCCTCGCTTCGACACGGCAACAACGTCACTGGACACTTGATGACTGGAAAGAAATAGCCTGGTCTGACGAATCGGGTTTCCAACTGTATCGTGAAAATGGAAGGATTCGTGTGAGGCGCAAACCCCATGAAGCCATGGATCCCGCCTCTCAACAGGGATCTGTATCGGCTGTTGAGGGGTCCGTAATGGTATGGGGTGTATTTCGCTGGATTTCACTGCGGCCTCTGGTACTTCTACAAACGTCTGTGGCTAGCCAACGCTATGTGTTGATCCTTTCTGACGAGGTACACCCGTTCATGTCCGGCATTCCTGCTGATGGGTTGGGCCTGTTCCAACTGACAAATGCACCTCCACACAAGTGTCGGGACGCCACATTATTGTTAGAGGAGATTTCATCTGAGTTTGGGGTGTTGTCATTCCCACGCACGTCCCCTGATCTGAACGTGATAGAACACATTTGGGATGCCATGCAACGCGCTATCGAACGCATAAATCCGAGAACTCGGAATACACCCGTATTGTGGAACGCTCTGCAGGTAGTATGGTGTGCCTTGCCTACAGCACAGTTCCAGAAGCTAGCTGAGTCCATTCCCCGTCGTATTTCTGCAGTCCTGCGCTCCCGTGAGGGACCTAGCATGTATTAGAGTGTATGTGAATTTATATGTTTCACTTAACAGAAAAGTAATTCCAAATATTTAGAAAAATTAATGAATAAACAAAATGTGCCATGATACTGGATCAATAAAATGTAAATAAATATTGAATTTGTTAAAGCTTTTGATTCTTCAGCATTCGATTTTTTGCGGGAAATTTACGCTAACCTGAGCCTTAAAAGAGCGCTATGCTCCGAAAAGAATGTGCACATGTGAAAAGTTGGGTTGATGCGTTCGTCATTTACGAAATTAATCCATGTTTCGCAACTTGTCGCCACATTGTCTAGAAATGCATCCCAAAATTCAGTGTAATGCAGCGATGTTATACTGTATGAGCTGATCCCGTTCGTTGCATTTTGTTCATTCGCCGTTTCCTGCGCTGCTTGCAGGAAATGCATGTAACGGTCAGCTCAGTACCATAACTATCCGCGGAAAGTTGCACAGAGTGGGCTGTCTTGGTAGAGCAGCGGCCCATAAGTCATACATCACTGTCGCGAACGCGAAGCGCCATTTCGAATGTTTCTCTCGTCTTTCAGGGACTGTGAGCGACTGGAAAGCTGTTCGTTTGAATAATGAGTCACGTTTTTCACTCTTCCAATCTGACGGGAATGTTTGGATTTGGCGACATCCCGGCGAACAAGTCCACACGGTGTACAGTTGTTTATCGTGAGGACACTCGGCCCGTTTGCTATTGTAACACAGACCACGAATTCTGAAGTGTACCTCGTCGATCTGGATAATTATGCCCTACCAAAAATGTGGCAGTATTATAGAAATTGCCGTTGTCTCTTCAAAAACGTTCCAACACCCTATTACACCCCACCGCTACTGCAGGACTAGTTTCTTGAAAATGAGATGGAATTGTTAGGCTGACCATCTCAGAATCCTGATTTTAGTCCCATAGAAATACCTCTGGAAAAAACTTTAGCGACGGATACGATATTGAATAAATCGACAGTCTTCGCTCTTCTATCTGGCATAAGCTTTGGAGCACAGAGGTGAGCCATTTCTGTCTAGACCAACCGGAAATTGGATGCATGCTTGAGGATTTTAATGGCATGCAAGATATATGAGACATTTCTTTATCTACTCTGATTATAAGGATTTAGTGTTTATTTCTAGTTCAACTGAAGAATAAGACTCAGCATTTGCAAGCCAGGCCGAAGAAAAGGTAACTGTTTTGAAATTTGTTAAGATGTGGAAAAACTTCTTAATTAACACAAATAAAAAAGAAATATAATATATCCAAGATATCATCAAAGAAATTGAATTCAAATCAGTGTGAGTGTTGTTCAGCTTAAATTCAATAGCACTGTTAGAAAGCAGTAATATGTAAGAATAACTAGCTAATGACCATTTGTCTACATCGTTCAGATGCGGACTCCGCAGGTTTAAATGAACTATCACAAACGATTATGTGTCGGCGTTGTGCGAGCAATCCTACCATGATCCGGCCGTCCTTCACCCGCAGCTTGCTGCTGCCACAATGGGCGGGCACCTCCCTCCTCTGCGTCATGGCCCCTGTGTGAGTGAAATTGGGCAAGGGCAAGAATATACCTCTCCCTGGGAGACTCAATCGCTAGCGCGAAATATTTGGGGCTATTTCCCTTTATTTAAAAAGAAAAGATACATGCACATTAAAATTTTAGGGTCTCATTTAGCGGGAAATAAATCCTTTATTTAATGAATCCTCGCACATAAAAATGAAAAAGAAACTATTGACATTGTTATTTACATTGCCACAGGAATAGAGCCTGTCTTTGGTGATGCTGACTCTCAGCCGGAGTCATTGGGATCCTCTTCTCTGTCGTCTTCTTATGCGGTAACCCTTCGATTAGGTAGACCGTATGCTGCCCAACGAGGTGCTTGAGCATCTCTATGAACCCCTGTCTCGCTCTTGGTGGCGCGAGCAGGATCGAGAGTTCGCTCGACTTTGCCGATTCTGGATTCAAGAATAATATTTACGACATGTGCAGTCTGGGCACCGCACCCGTACCACAAACCTGCAGAATTACTCCGGCGATACGCGATGGCCAGTTAGTATCTGGTTTAGGAACTCATCACTCAGTATGCGCCTGATCGAGACTCGGGGGAGACCAAGGCGCGTTTTCCCTCCCGTATTTCCTTCGTCCCATCTGTGTTGCCACTACACTAATGGAGTTTTTTGAGCTGCAACAGCGTACCCTCTTTTCCAGCAGCTTCCTTCGCTGGCTGGTCCGCACGTTTGTTCACAGCTGTACCGACATAACTTCGGATCCATTGGAAAGTAATTACCATACTTCCTGCTTTCTTTAACAACGGTTTGATTTCTTAGACCAAGGGAGTCTTACTCCCGAATTGGTAAAGCGCCTTCAGGGACGCTTGGCTGTTGGAGAAAATGCTAAATGTACCTTCGCGACGCATGGAGAAACCCCATCGCAGCGCCTGCCTGATCGTCAACAACTCTGCTTAAAGACAGATGAGTTGGGCGAGAGTATAGCCCACTCCACGTGAGTCTCGTTACCATCCGACACTCGCAGAACCCTGCGCCAACGCTTCCACCTATCTTATAGCCGTCGTAAACAGCTTCCTCCCTTCCCGTGGAGATAGCTTTGTTCCATGCGGACATAGTTCATTGGCCGGGTGGCAAACCCAGTCAATTTTTAACAGTTCTATCTCGGACGACCGATATTAGTGTCCGAGTAGAGAAAGGTCCTTCCCGTAGCGGAAAGACTGCATTGCTGCTTCCCTCGCTACCACTAAGTCCGCCGGTTCACACCCAGCTAGCACTTGAAGCGCTGCTGTGGAGGTCGTTCGGAAGCACCTAGTAATCTCCAGTAGCGCTCTTCGCTGAATTTGGTTCAGACAATTTCGCATTCTAACCGTGTCCGTCCACTATGCGGAAAACGCATTTGTTAGTATACACTCTACTCCTCGGTTATAGAGCACTTTTTAGCTGATCCAGTCAGCCGCATACCATTAAACCTGTTAAGGATGCTGGTGATTTGTACTTCAGGTATCGAAAGTGAGGGACTCCCGACAGCCTGGTATCTAGGATGACGCCTAATTACCGCATCTCCCTCACGGCTTGATGGTATGCCCATTAAAGTGACAGTAAGCGGGAGTAGCTAGTTCTCCCTTTTTTTGCAATGAGCAAAAGTTTCGTCTTTTCGGGAGCGAAGCTCAGCTTACATTCCTTGCTCCATTTATCGAGCTGGGAATGAGTGCTGTGTATCTTCCGCTCGATCGTGTGCATTCCCGATGTGGACACTATGAGAACAAGGTCGTCCGCGTAAGCCTTCGTTTGCACCCCGTCTTCCAGGGGAAGAGAGAATGCATGTCAACCACCACGTTCCACACCCAGGGGCCCAAGCAAGAGACATGCGGGCACCCCATAGTATATTATTTTCTATACGTCCTATCACCCACTCTGAACTCTACAGAAACTTTAATGAAAATACATTCTATTGGTTGCTTTGTGTTCGCCATACAGAGCATTGTAAAACGTTCTGGATTTGCCGTTTCTCAAAAGCTTCTGTTTCAGAACTGTTAAATGGAATGTTCAGCTGAGCTCCTTAAAATGTTTCGATCCTTCGGTCTTCGGTTATCGTTGGCATACGACTTGTGATTTTTGCTAGAGCTCCAGTGGTCGGATAAGAACTAAATTTTTGTCTGTCACGTGATACAAACGCAGGGTCTGTAAAACCAGCATCGAACATTTACTTAAACTTGAAATAAATAAATGTTCAACATTCAGTGCAATGTTTAGGACGCATTATGTCCATGTTATTTCACAGGGAAAAATTTATATTTAAGTCTTCAGGGTCATCCTGTTTCCACTAAACTCGTTCGGAGATTTTTTACCTCCGGATCTCTTCTTCTCTGATTGATGGTGTTTTGAAGATCCTATTAGATTTCTGATAGCTTAGGGATGCAACGGAATTACAATAATACATGAGCTTAAATTTAGGTTATGCAATTGTGTACGGTTCCCCGCATCACTTCAGTTCCGTTTGTGATACCTGGAATGTTGCTTTTGTGCAAGGATAAAAGAATGGTTAATCGGGTACGTAAGAAGATTTAATCTGGTAGTTCGGGGAGATATACGTTTGGAAGAAACAATACAAGTTCCAAGAACGGTATGCAATTATATCTTAAAAGAAACGTGCACAATCAATGCTTACTTCCAATTCTTACGTATTGAGCCGATGAATAGGTGTTAGCTAAAAAAGCGATGCAAAGGCTGCAAACAACTAAAATAAGCGTGGGTAGTTGATTGCTTGGTGTTACCACGCAAGATAGGAAGAGGAACTCATGGATAAGATCAATGACGAGAGTGGAAGACATCATGATCACAGTAAAATCCCTGAAATGACGTTAGGGTGGACATGTTGCCAGATGAAAGAGCAAACCATGGACAACAGAAAATTTACACTGGATTCCAATGGATGGAATAAGTCCCAGAATAACACTACATGGGGAATGGATGGATAAAATTCGAAATCATGTCAAAGTACCAAAGAGGAGACAGGCTCAAGGCAGACAGTTGTGGAAGAGACTTGAGGTGACATTTATCCAGAAGTGGGCTGATAATATTTGACAATGATGATGATCATACATCCGATTATTAGCGCCTCATGTAGATCCGTTCCACGTGTCGTTTCTATTTGCTTTCATGTCATCTGCGGATCCTCACCACTGCAAGGCAAAGAAAGTCAAGCGGATGCTACATTCCGTGTGCTTTTTGTACTGATTTGGAAAATATTATAACCTGATGAATAACAATTTGGAAAAAAAATGAAATTTGGTTACAGAAAAGAAATGTTGAATAACAAATATTATAAGAAGTGATGTTATTTTTATTTTCGTTTGTTGTGAACCTTTTCTGCCCTTTTTCCCTGGCTTGATACGAATCAACGATATTAGGCCCACAGAGATCAACAAGTAACTCCAGGAAATTAAATTATTTTATTTTTAGTAAAAAACTAATCTGACCCGTTTTCGCTGTTATGTTTCCTTGTTTTATACATCGCAGCGTCGTGATGACAGTTAAATACCTTAGCATTGGTAAGGAATTTTAGAGTAAAATAGTTTCACAGTAATATCTATTACCTACCGATGTTACAGTAGCGTGAAATTTTGTTTTTACAAAGAAAACCTTCGAAAGAAACGTAAATAACAAGAGTAAACTAAATTCAAAAGCGCTTAAGACTTTCTATTTTAAAAAAAATGTTATGTAACATATTACTGAAAGCCGTTTAAGTAAATGCTAAACTTTCATCATGGAGTATAAATATACAAGAAATAGGATTCCTAGATCTTCAATTGCATGAATACTGGAGAGTTTTTTTTTTTATTTTTTACAGCAAACATTATTTCCCAAAATATCTCAAGAAGTTGAGGCATCTTCAACGATTTTTTTTTGATTGGAGGTTTAACGACCACCGTGAGCAACTCAATGGGCTATAAGCAGTCGCCCGTCCCTAATTCAGGGTCACTGGTTCCAGGGAAGGGAGAGAGCCAGTGCCGTAAGACAAACACAACATCCATGCCTGACCGGGATTCGAACCCAGACCCCTTGCGGACGAATGATCAGAGGCCAGCGCCTTAGAACTCTGCGTCAACGTTTTTGGACTAAACTAATTATATAATGTTGTGCAGCTAATGTAAATCTGACATGGCCTTCACTTATTAATTCAAACAATGTGTCGAGAAATTGGTAGAAATAATTATTTTCATAAATTAGTTTTGAATTTCTTCCTATGATACATGAAATAACCAATGTTTTATTAAATCTTTGAAATGAATCATAAGAAATAATACGCGATATCTTTGTTTATTGGACATGATCGAAAAACAGGGGAATAAAATTCTCGCAGTAATTACCACCAAAATACATAAATTTATGCACATTTATAACAGTTTTATAAAATTTCGGAATGGTACTATAAGAGACCTAATATTTTAATGCAACTTACGCTCAGTGAATTCCAGTACTGACCACATAACTGACGTAACATTAGAGGGATCAAATTATCACATATAGGCCAGAACAAAGCCGTCCTTAGTTAATGAGAGAACAGCTTCAAACAGGTTTACACTGGTACCTACAGGTGGCAGACGGGCATTAAGCGATGTACAGCAAGCGTTTTCGTCGATAAATACAATTTTAATAATGGAATAGAAAAGAGTAACCATTCGTTTTTGCTGGAAACTTAGCAAATCAGCAGCTGAGTCTATCAAAATGCTAAACGGAGCGCATGGAGACAGATCATCATCCCGCAACAGAGTTTTCGAAAGATATGCGCAGTATCATGAAGGATGGGAATTCCTTGATGATGATCCGAGATCTGGGAGTCCCTCCAGGTTGCTGGCAGAGGAGAAGCCAAAGAGGTGCCGAATCAGTCACAAAAAGGCCACGGAATCACAGTGAGAATTTCGGCTGAGTCAGTGGGCATCAGGCATCGATTCAGTTTGTTTTTGCTACGTCAATACAAAACATTTTCCTTAAAAACAGCAAACCGGAAAACGATGCAAACAGATTCCTGTCCGTAGCTTCTTGCTGAGCCACAAAACTGTATGTGGAGTTCAACAGTTTTTTTTTATAAGATTAGCATGAAAACAGTATATAGGTAATATAAACTGCAATGCAAGAGCGTGCAAGTAATGCGTACTTTTGGAACGATAGTCTACTTCCATGTTGACAAAACGGATTCTGAGGACTACGAGATCATGTGTTCTGAAAATTAGAATAATTAGTTTGATGAAGGCTGGACATTTTGAACTGAAGGAATGGAACAAACTCGCCACTGGAGTAGCTATAGAAAATTATTTGAACAATATAAAGACCTGTTTTACAGTTCGTTTCAACTGTACTGCACAAAATCGTACTAGAGTATAATGTGCAGCATTTTCGGCAATGATCGTGACGTTATTTCTTCCATAAGGATGGTATCATTTAAAAACGTTCCATCGCATGCATACTGATGTCAGGATATATTTGATGTATATGCACCCTGCGTGTCAAATTTGGTAACCATGTTCAACCGCGAATGCAAAAATGGCAGCGGTCAAAAATTGCAATGGCGACAGTCCAGTTGAGCGTAACTTGACTGTCGCAGCGCGATCTTGTCGTTTGGCAAGTAGGGCACTGCGAATAAACGCATTATACGCAGATGGTTGGCAAAATGCCAGTTAGGAAACACGTAAATTGGAAACATACCATATTGTCGTCCTCCAGTAGAACAGAGAAGGAACTGCGAAATAATACGGAAGATGAACAACGGTAAAGGTAAAGTGTCTGTGAGATTGCTGCGAAGGTCTCTCTGCGATATATGACAGTTCTTCTGCGCGTGGCGCCTCGGAGGTAGTTAAAAAGATGGGATGTATGGATGATTCACAAATTCATAAGCCAGTACCCAAATAATTGAGAAATTACATCTAGTGTCAGAATCAAGATATGAAACAGTATTTCTTAAATTTTGTATTACAGCGGTAACCAGGATTCGAGAAACAACGTTTTAGGTTTTAACAAATTCTTCGAAAAAGTTCGAACTATTGGGTTTTCAATAAGATTAATTTTCAACTGTTGGATAGTGTAGTCTACGTAACTCCAACGGCGGAAAGCATCATTGCAGCCTATAGAGGTGGATAACTATCGATAGGTTTCGATTGTCAGAAAATAACAATCGATAACTATCGATAGTTTGTTGGCAACGTTTCTCGGGAGAAAATTAGTTTTCTGGGATTTAAAACTATTTCTGACAATAATTTTTCTTACTTTTTCACATTATCAGACGGCTAAACTTCGATAAATTTGAAGCTAACCTGTTCTTGTTTGGTTTGGGTTTTCTTTTTCTTTTTTGGTTTGGTTTTTCTTTTTCTTTTTTGGTTTGGTTTTCCTTTTTCTTTTTTGGTTTGGGTTTTTTTATTGGAGGTTTAAGGACTACCGTAAGCACTTCCATGGGCTATAAACAGTCGCCCGTCTCTAATTTCAGTCCACTGGTTTAAGGGAAGGGAGAGAGCCAGTGCTGTAAGACAAACACAACCACAACATCTATTTCTCACGAGATTCGAATCCGGACTGATCTCGGACGAATGGTCAGAAGACAGCTCTCAGACCACTTCTCCAGTTGGGCGGGGAATCGACATTTTGAAGATATGTTCCAGAAGTAAGTGAGCAAAAGTCCCGAAAAGAATGTGTTGCCTGAAGAACGAGCAAATTTGTAGCTCCTTAATTCTCATTTTCTGTTTTTTACATATAATTTCTTTATGTTTCTGTTCACAAAAGTTAAAGAAGAAAATTCTGCAAAAACAGTTTTTTCTAATATGTTCAGAAAAATCGTGGTAATAATTCGTGAGAAATTGAATAAATAAAGTTCTGAGGGGGATGTTCCTCAATTGTTTTTATTGGGATCATTTAAAATGACAGCAGCTGGATGCAGTCGTTTTAAATTATTTCTAGTATTTGACGTATTGCCCGACGTTTTGTATTTTTTTCCGTAAAGGCTATATTCTGCGTAGACCTTATCTTTACCAGAAGAAAAATAATGTTGCACAAAAGATATATTACGTTTACCCATTATTTCGGATTACTTACGTTCAACAAAAAACTGTTTTATCACCTGACGTCCATTAAACGTCCAGTACAAACAACAAGAACACCGCTTTTTGACTTGGTAATTATCTAACTGAAATATGCACTTTCGCTTTGCGCTTGACTTCACGAGATGAACAACAGAGTGCAAAAACCGCATACCCTCACTGTTTACTCTTTCGATTATAGTTAACTTTAGTTTCTTATTGCCATCATGTATCAATATGGCTGGAGTCAATGTTTTCGAAAGCCGTAGGAATGAGGTGAAAATGAGAGTTCTAGTCATCAAAGCCATCGGTGGAAACTTAATAGTTTTCCATATCGTGCTTTACACTTATAGCATTGACAAACGTAAAACTATCGATAGTTACGAAATACGATTGATGCACTATCGATCTACTGAATTGGAAAAAGCTGTCGACAGTATCTATAGTGCCATCGATAGTAACTCCACCTCTAGCAGAGCAGTCGTTTTAGGCTCGTTAGAATAATGTGGTTATCTTTTCTTCAACTATGCTTTGAGACGGGTTGTAGAAAAATTACATATATTGCTTGGAGTTTTGTAAACTGAAAAACATAACTTGAAGAAACACTTATAGGTATTTAACAGAATAAAAGAAACACGGCTTGTGGATTCCATTTTAATTAATATGCTGTAGTCCTTGCTGGAGATTTAATAAATTACATATAAAACATTTCTTTCAGGAAATTTGGGTCGTAATAATTTATTTACTTTGTGTTTATCAATGCGATTTCTGAATCGCCCATTATTCTCAATTTCAAGGGGTGTTCCCTTATGCTTGCCTGACGCTGGACGTTTATTTAATTTCAATTTACAATCATTGACTAGATAAACGTAGGCTGCACAAGGTCCTCACTTAGAATTTTTCGCAGTCATAACATCAAAGTTGAAAAACAGCCAAAACATTAAGCTTACAATTGGTAGAGGTTACTTAAAAAATGAAGTGGTCACTTGAATGCCCAAAATAATACTATTTGCACATCATTTTAACATTTACTAAGGCTTTCCATTTCAATGTATACATTCAAAAAATTATATGAGAATTGTAAGAGACCACACTGATTTATGATAATAATCCCGCCAAAACAACTGTTGCATCTCTAAAGGTAAATGTATGAATATCGAACATGTGTGTCCGATGTCTAATTGGGGTATAATGCTCAGTGGATAAATCTGCATTTTTCCTTCCCTGAGATGCGAATTTCAGTCAGCAAAGTAATTTTTCTTTAAAACTGACAACTAGTTGGTATTGTTTTAGAAAGAACAGTATAAATACTGGTAATAATATTTTTAGAATTATAAAAGGAATTAATTCTAATAATAACTTTTAGACTTATAAAACACATTGATTCTAACATGTATGGATTTAGCGACGTTTCAATACTGATTGTTGTTTTAGAACAAAAAACTGACAACCCTTTTAGATAGCTCATTGGATACTTATCTATGATACAAAAATGTTTGTATTGATGAACAGTAAGTTTAACATTTTAAGCGACTGAAGTACCTGAACCATATAGTGACCAGAATTTTCTGCACTTTCCAAGCAGAAATGTTGGCCAAACGGTAGGGTTTTTCGAAAACTACTTCATAACAAATCCCCCCCCACACACACACACACAATCTCAGAGGTGCGCACAATGAAGCGGTAATTTGTGAGTAGATATGCTCTTTAGTCCTATATTCTGTGCCCCATGACCCACGGCATAATGGGGAAGAGATAGTCTCTCTGCCATCGACATCATGCTACTGGAAAGGAACTGGTGATTGATATATCATCTCTTCTTTTGCAGGTTCTTCGCCACTGTTATAGCCTTTTTAGCAGGTAATCAGTCATAAAGGTTATTGTCAATCATCTCTATAAATAACAATTTTATTTGAACAGTTTCGAGTAAGGGGAAATCAGCGTTTTCTGATTCTGAGGTTTCATGTTGCCGTCTCTCTTTAGATTGTGAATGTATTCGTTGCAGCTGATTTCTGCCCATTTTGCTAGCACCGAGTTAACTCTTTACACTCGCTTAAAGAGTTAATCATTTTATGGCCTATAACCTTTTAAAGCTAACACTGCGGTTAAACGTTTAAGATGCAACTTGTATATTCTGCTTTTTACCGGGCCTTAGATGACTTAATGGTCAGTTTTCGTGACTGCCACGGAGAAACCTTAGGCTCGACTCCAGGTAGGTACGAAAGCTAGAGCACCCAAAATCCGTCGCGCGTAGAATGAACACGTTAAGCCCTCGGATTCCGGGTACAGGCCCCCGGTAATAAGGGAGTCTTCCTCCCCCTTACGACCTCGAATCCGGGTTACTTTCTTATCGGGCACTCTTGCCCAAACTCTCTACCTTCCTATTTCTAAGGGTTGTTTAAAACCTGGGGTAAGACACTCCCTTCCTAAAATCTCATCTGATCTGCTTTTTACCGCAGCGCATGACTCTTTTATGAGTAGCCCCACACATTGCCCTGCGAACCTTTTAACCTTTAACAATATTCACTTCATGTGCGCTCAACATACGTGTAAATGCAGTAAGCAACGATTGTTTCCTTATCACAGTAGCTGTGACGCCTAGAAACAGTGGCTGGCAAATACAGTTTTATGCTACATACTAATTTACCCACGTACATGATTTCCTCCACACTATACGTTTAGTGCTAGATACCACATAACATACAAGAAATGCACATGCAGTGTTTAAAATAAAGATACTTGAATTTATAATCTGCAATCCTCTATCAGTTTTCCAACACATTTTGTGAGGAGTATTTCCTGCCGATGTTCAACAGAGCAGGGGTATAAATATATTTCAAAGTGGAAATTAATCGTAATCTGGCCATGTAAAAGGTTGAACAACACTCCGTGTTCAGATTTTAAAGCGAAATACATGATCCTAAGTTTAGTTTAACGTAAAAAGAGTTTTGCAAATCTGCCGAAACACCTGGCGATGGAGGAATGTGCGCTGACATGCTGTCATCGATCGCCTGAGGCGGATGATGACAACACGAGCTCTTTTATCCATTTCAAAGACCTTCCTTTTTTGGCTGGACTTTAAATGTAACTTCAGTGACTCTGAGGCCTCACCTCGAAATATATTTTCGGAAGAAAAGGTTTTGAGTCCTCATGAATAAGAACCTGTCTATCTAGCAGAATACATCAAGTGCACAAATAAAGAAGATAGCTGTCTAAGCACGAACACTTTAGCTCAAACCAATTACAACACTCAAATGAAGCTAAGTTGTATCACCGGTATCAAAAGTATACACAGTTAAAACCATGACGACACAAATAACTCATTCCATTGAGGTTTAAAAAGGTTTAATGTTAAAAACTTACGAGATCTTTTGAACCTACGACTTATAGGTTCATCATCAGGCACCAAAACTCGCAAGGGGCACATGAAACGTAGTGGTTATATACACGTGAGGTTATGGGCAAAGACCGCGCATGCGTACAAGTCGGAACAGTATGAGGTCATAAAATACATACATTTAAAATAACCTGTAGGGTTAAAAAACACATAATGGTTGTCATAAATATAAGAAATATAAAATAAAGGTCAAAGTTCCCTCGCCTGAGTTTTGTATATGTACAATAAAATCAATGGTTGTCTAATCTTGTTTCTTGGTTTTTCAGTAGGTATCGCCAAGGTGCTGGTATATTGGATGGAGCTTCATCATTACAGCATTGTTCATTCAAATGATAAATATACAAGCTCTCGAGAAACAACAGGCCATTTTTAGTTTTGGTCGTCGATAACAGTTTTACATTGTCCCAGTCAGGATAGTGCTATCCTTTTAGTACCTCTCGTGCTAAAGAAGTTGTTAAGGCATGTGTACGAACACTGTATTTGTGTTCTGTAATTCGTGTCTTTAATGATCTACAAGTGGATCCCACGTAACAAGTAGACTGTGAGGTAGTTGAGAAAGAGTTCAGTGGTACCGAATAAACGCCGTATTTATCTAAGATTGATGTCGGATCTCGGTCTGATTTGGTCAAATTGAACTAACTGTCTAATTTGGTCAAATTGAACTAATTGGTTTTAACTGTGTATACTTTTGATACCGGTGATACGTCTTAGCTTCATTTGAGTGTTGTAATTGGTTTGAGCTAAAGTGTTCGTGCTTAGACAGCTATCTTCTTTATTTGTGTATCAATCAGCACGATAGTCTCTTCATCATATCTACATCAAGTGCATTGGTTGGTTCACAGCACACGCCAATCGGTTATCTGATTCAACCGCGCCCCTCGAGCGCCGACCCATTAGATCACGTATTCAACGGATACCAAGATTTACGCGAGACGCTGATCATAAGTTAAGTAGGTGAGGTATTTACCTTTTCCAAAAAAAAAAAGCTATAATAAAATTACCAACGATTCTTGCTTTGAACAAGATTTTATATTTAATTTAATAAATAAAAAAGTGCAGGTAATACTTTCTTTTCGTTTCAGAACAAGGGAACAAGGGAGAAAATTCAATTCGTTAATAATTCCTTCCTATAAAGTAAAAGTCAGGAATTATGATAAATATTTTATTTTTTCCGTATTTAAGAATTGTCTATTTTGTGAGACTTCTTTAATTATTTTTTTAAGCTAGCATTCAAATTGAAGAAGTCATTCTTAGAGTCCTTAAAATTTTATCTCTTGGAGAAATATTCCATATCTAATCGGAGAGCCAGGATATTTAAAATTTCTGACATTGCATTCCGTATGCATACCTTGTGCCAAATAATTATCTAAACCACAGAAACTGTGCCGGAAAAATAATCATATCTAAAAAGCTCAATATATTGGTATTGCTGAATTTCAGCATATTAAATTGCAAACAGATATTCTATAACTTTGTTCTGAATGTTTGCTTCAGGTAAGATAGACCTACATGATATGTAGCATATGGTGTGTGAATCTGGATTATGCAGGGCAATAGTGTTAATCTCTAGAATACAGTAAAGTCTTTGGTGTCAGGATACAGTAAGCCTTTGTTGTCATATCTAGAATACAGTAAAGACGTTGGTGTCAGGATACAGTAAGCCTTTGTTGTCATATCTAGATTACAGTAAGCCTTTGGTGTCATATCTAAAGTACAGTAAAGTCTTTTTTGTCAGAACGCACTCTGGATGCTAATGTTTGCTCGAAATAAAAATAGGTTTCTTTAAAGATCAGCTATCTTCCTTTCTGGAATTCAGTAGACCCACTGAGCTGCTGTTCCAAACAGTCATGCGCCAAACAGGAGATATTAAATATGTGCTGTAATTTTAAAGGAATGCATCCGTGCTTTGGGAAACGGAGCGCGAAGAAAAATTGTAGGCGAGGGAGACAACGTGGTGTTATGAACTGATAGAGGTTTCAATAGGTACATGGACCAAACGGGTTGCGGATATAAACCAAACCCAAGTTATAAACTACACGCATAAGCGATTAACTCTCCAACATGAAAACTCGGTACATAGCCTGGTATAATCTAAAATACACTCGTACGTACACTCTCGTCGGCTTATTATAGTTGCAACAGCCATTCATCCCAAACAATACACATTTTTTCAGTCATGTAATATCCCGTAGAAGATTTCTTTCACCTCCTGCACTTCATTTCTAAATGACGCGAGTTTTAATAACAGTACTGAATGATTACTTTGGCGGCCATATCCTAGTCGTGTTTCTGTACGTGGAATAATCTTTGTACAAACCATCAGAGGTGCCACAATGCGAGATGAAAAAGATATCCTTTCCAACATGGCTCTTTGTTTTGATGTTAAGACAAGGGAGATGCAGTGCTAACCTTTAATATACAAGGCCCATTTAAGGCCATATGTATTTTCTGTAGGTGTGCTTGCTTGGTATTTACGCAATTATGGTACAGAAGTGTAATTCTAGCATTCCAAAATCTAGGGGTTTCCGTTCCTTTATATTGCCCATGCACAGAATATCTTTACATGAGCAGACTTGAATCGACGGACTTTCCGGTCATCATAGTCTAGCGGATAGGGAGCTGACCTTACTGTAAACTAAATCGGTATCGTATGCAAAGTCGTAGGGTAGAAATTTGCTATTTGTTACATTTGAAGATTAAAATGTGCCTTCATTATAGGTGTTATGAGAAATATATATCCGTTAAGACGCCGAAATGGAGATAATAGAGCGATATCGCTCATGTGACACGCTCAATACAGATGTTGTTCTATATATGTTCCATCACAAAGCACAGCCAGATACATCTGTCCGCAACTTATTAAATCTGAACACTGAAGAAATTTTAAGTTAGGGAGGAAAGCGTTGCAATAATGAAAGAATGGCCATATCAGTGAGATTTCGAGTTGTTAAGAAAACACTATCTAAAATGAGGTGACATACTTCCTAGCCCTGTTTAAAAAAAAGCATACTTCCATTTAAATTAATAAAGCATATTAATAAAAAAACATCGTGATTCTTCTGTCCATACATTACTATTTAGCGATCTGAGAAATACAGAAAATAATAGACGCACAACTTTTACTTGCAGAAACTACATAACAAACAACAACAAGAATCAGAAATAAAATTCATCTCCTACCCGACTGCACCCATGCAGAACAACATACTGAAACTTTAAATGCTTTCGTTAACACTACTGCTAACAAACACATATAACGCACAGGAATAAAGTTAAAAACAAAAATGATTATCAGTAGTCATGCATTAGTAGAAATATTAAGAAATAATGGAGATATGAACACTCAAGAAACACATGTAGCGTATTAAATCCGTTTATACGTATTTATAGCGTAATAAGCACAAAGGTTTGCCATAGAAACAAACGTATTTAACACAACTTAAATCTTGGCCCTCAGTCTCCGGCAGCTGGAATGTACCTGGCCAAGGCAGCGGCCAGTGCGACATGAAGGCAGAGGGTGCTAAGAATCTCCGGAGGACCGGACTAGGCTGCCATCTGATGCTGATCTTGGCTACGTACAACGGACGCACCCTATCTTCTGATTCAAGGCTTCTTGAATTGGAAGAGGAACTACAAAGGATCAAGTGGGACATCGTCGGGCTAAGTGAGGTAAGGAGAAAAGGAGAAGATCTCATTGAGCTGAAAAGTGGACAACTCTTCTACTATCGTGGGACAGTTACTGGCAGAACTAGTGGTGTTGGATTTATAATAAACAGGAAACTGAAGGATAAAGTTGTAGAAGTTGAAAGTTCCTCTGACAGAGCTGCACGACTTGTTATCCAACTCTCGAGAAGATACCAGGCTCAGATTATTCAAACTTATGCACCCACCACAAGTCATGCTGAAGAAGAAATTGAAGAATTTTATGAGGAAATTCGTGATCTAAATAATAAAGGTAAGCAGCCCTTGAAGATAATTATGGGAGGTTTCAATGCAAAAATAGGGCAACGGCAACAGAATGAAACTTCAGTAGATACATTCGGTCACGGCAACAGAAACCAGCGTGGAAATACTCTCGTAGAGTTTGCAGAGGCCGAAGGGTTTTTCATCTTGAACTCCTTTTTCAAGAAAAAGCCACACAGGAAATGGACATGGAAACATCCAAATGGGACTACAAGTGAAATTGATTTTATTATGTGTAACAAAAAATTCGTCATAGAAGACTGCAGTGTGCTAAAAAAGTTCAACACAGGCAGTGACCATAGATTGGTGAGATGTAAGATGCACCTCAACACTAAACTCGAACGTAGCAAGCTCATAAGACAAACAAAATGTATTGACATAACCAACCTTGAAAAAAACCATAATACCTTCAAATTGGAACTGAAGAAAAGATTCTCTGCTTTAGAAGGCCTAACATCGGAAGAAGTGGATATTTCTGAAGTTAACAGAAAAATAACCAAAGCTCTTATGGAAACAGCAACAAAATTAGCTGGGTCTTAAGAACAAGTTGCATGTGAACAAATTATCAGAAAAAACCAAAATGTTGATGCAAAAAAGAAGAGAGATGAGGACAACTAAAGAAGATGTGACTTCCAAAGTGGAATATATAGAGCTATGCAAGACAGCACGAAAAAGTATCACTGAAGACGTAAGGAAATTCAACTGTGAGCTAGTGAGGAAAGCAATTGAAAACAACCAAAAGCCTAAAGATAGCAAAGAGACATCTCAGTAAAGGGAAAAAACAGATTATGGCACTGAGAAAAGAAGATGGTTCTGTAACAAGAAATAGAGGCGAAATTTTGACAAGAGTGAAAGATTTCTACTCCAAATTATATGAAAGGAATGATACATGTACTCCAGACATCATGAA
Organism: Macrothele yani; assembly: GCA_039090855.1. Lineage (NCBI taxonomy): Eukaryota > Metazoa > Arthropoda > Arachnida > Araneae > Macrothelidae > Macrothele > Macrothele yani. The sequence continues at coordinate 5,196,281 of CM077033.1, forward strand.
AGGTACCAGTACCAGAGTTCTTCCAGTCCTTCCAGCAGAAGTTGCACATGCAATCAAGAACATGAAGCGGGGAAAAGCTCCAGGAGAAGATTGAATTACTGTAGACATCATACAAGAAGCAAGTGGAGAAATCGAAACAGTACTCGCCCAAATTTTCACTCGATGCCTTAATGAAGGGAAAATTCCTGAGGATTGGAACAACGCTACAATGATCTTGCTACATAAAAAAGGTGACATTGAGGATCTCAGGAACTACAGACCTATCAGCCTCCTATCAGTGGTTTATAAAATCTTCACTAAAGTTCTTTCACACCGCTTGAAGTTGATACTGGACATGGCTCAACCGAGAGAACAGGCTGGATTCAGGAGTGGCTACAGCACAATAGATCATATCCACGTACTGAGAGAACTAATTGAAAGAGCGAGGGAATATGATCATCCATTGTGCATGGCTTTTATCGATTATGAAAAAGCCTTTGATTCGGTGAAACCATCAGCAGTTGCAATGGCTCTGAAATCCTGCGGTATTGAAGATGCATACATTAATATTATTAATAACATCTATGAAAATGCAAGTGCAAAGATGCGGCTGTTTGAAAATACAACACACATAAAAATTGGGAAGGGAGTGAGACAAGGTGACACCATATCTCCGAAGCTCTTTAATGCCAAATTGGAAAATGTCTTTCAATCACTGAACTGGGAAAACAAAGGGATAAAGATTATTGTAGATTATCTAACCCACCTTCGTTTTGCTGATGACATAGTCATTTTTGCAACTACCCCATCAGAGCTACAGAGTATGATTCAGGAACTTGCTCACAAGAGTAAAGTGGGATTAAAAATGAACTTTCAGAAGACAAAAGTGATGTACAATGCTTTTACAAGAAATGAAGATTTATCGATTGATGGAGAACAGCTGGAGATAACAGACACGTACGTTTATCTTGGACAGCAGATATCAAGTGAGGGTCACATTGGTGAAGAAATTAATCGGCGTACAAAACTTGCCTGGAGAGCTTTTGGAAGAAACAGCATAATTTTCAAGAGCAATATGCCATTATGTCTTAAAAGAAAAGTGTTTGATCAATGCATCCTTCCAGTGCTTACGTATGGTGCAGAGACGTGGACCTTAGCTAAAAGAGACATACAAAGGCTGCAGACAACTCAAAGAAGCCTGGAGAGGTGCATGCTTGGTGTAACCAGGAGAGATAAGACGAGGAACACGTGGATCCGAAAAATGAAAAGAGTGGAAGACATCATGATCAGAGTTAAATCCCTGAAATGGCAATGGGCTGGACATACTGCCAGAAGAACAGACCATCGATGGACAGCCGAAATTTTAGATTGGATTCCAAGGGACAGGAAAAGACCCAGAAGAAGACCACATGGAAGATGGGTGGATGAAATTCGAAAGTATGCGGGAGTGACATGGAGGAGACTGGCATAAGACAGACCGTTGTGGAGGAAACTTCGGGAGACCTTTGCCCAGCAGTGGATTGATAATGGTTGACAATGATGATGATGATGATGCGTTTCTTGAGTATTCACATTGTAGTGTATTAAAAATAAGGTTGATGGAGATATGGTCGGCATTGTTTACACTATCAAATTACAGTAGACTCTCCGTAATCCGGCCATTCTTTGGACAGAGTAGTGCCGGATTAGCGAGAATGCCAGATTACTGACAGTGCATAACAATTCAGTTTAATTCTTCATTAAACTTAATATTGCAATTAGAAGCTTACTGTGTGTATTACACCTATATTTAAAAAACATAAATAAGAGACAAGCATATGATAATAATACCAGGACACGATCGGTACGTACTGTACTCTCTTATTTACAAAATGAAATGATCTTTTCACATTATCAGTACACTAAAGCACAATATGTAAGAGTACGTACGATACACAGTAAAAGAAACGTACAATTGCCATACAGCGCAGATGAAACCTTGCACTTTCTACTCAGTGTGGTCACTTTGAAACATGTCACACATTTTTGTCTGCTAAATACTGAAGATGCCTTGTGTAATATTCTTAATTATTTTGAGGATTCTTCCTGCTTTCATTTTAAATTGAATTACATGAACGTTAGTTCCAATTCAAAACAAAACATAACGTTAAAATTGAAAACTTCACTCGTATATGAAGTATAATTAATTCCGGTCTGATATTAACACGATTTCTGCAACCAAAATTCACGCAAGGAGGAGGCCGGATTAGCCAGAGTCTACTGTATCTAGAACAGTGTAGAGGCTTTCTGCAGTGTTTCTTTCCTCATACATTTGACACGCAAGTACATACGTACTTTCTGTAATTCAATCAGACATGTTCTACCTTCCACTGGTACTTAGCGGAAAGCGTTTCAAATCAGATTTTTCTAACAAGAACCACCAAATGATTAATACAAATATACAAATAAATTTTTATATAAAGGTATTACTGAAACTCCAATTTGTGAAGAATTCTAAATTCTAAGTTATGCAATATTTCATGCATATTTCATTTGAAAAGAAAACCATTATTTTATTTCCACAATACGAGACATTTCGCAAGAGACTAAGCATCTTCTGCTAATTTAAATGCAAATGCTTTCGTAAAAGGTATGATCATGTTGCAATTAGTGAAGAAAATCCCATATATTAAGGTTGGCAATTGAAACCTTAGAAGCTCTGTCTTTACTCTTTTACACACAAGCAACCCTTCCGATGTCTGTAAAAGTCCGCACTTCTCAGTGTGGTCTGCATTTTTAGCACGTCTTTTGTAAAAAAAGATCGTGCTTCTGTTATCGGTTTGTCCGCCCGTCCGTCTGTACCCACGATACCTCTGCAAATATTAGTCCGATTTGAAAAATTAATTTTGCATTGGGAAGCTTGAAATATGAAAATGATGAACCTCCATTTCCTTTTTTTTACGATGTACAATTTCGCCGCTAGATGGCAAAAATGCAGATGATGTCGAATTCAAAAATACGTTTTATTACACTATTTGCTTTTAAACATCCGATTGAAAATGTTTTTTTAACTTTCGATTCCATTTATGTCGAAGAGTGTTTAAGATATAGTTTCTTTTTTAAATTACGCATAGATTTTCGGCTAGGGGGCGAAAAATAAATTACATTTTCTATGATACGTCTTCTTCTAAAACATAGATTTCAAAAAAAATTTTCAGCGGATACTTCTCCTGATGGAAAATATATTGCATATAATTTCAAATTTTTGGCAAAGAATACTTTGGCGACCAGGGAGCGCAAGTGTTAATTTTTGCTTCTGATGTATTTGCCATAAAATTGGAGTTTCTAAAATATCGGTTGAAAAATTATTTCGTGGACTGATGCCACTCACATCGATAAAGCTTTTCGGAATATTTTCTTCTAAAAATATTCCACAGTTTCTCCGCCAGGGGGCTTAGATGTACATCTTATTTTTGTCAATATCTCTACTTCTAGGAGTCCGATTTGAAAAATTAATTCTTTGATGGATAGTGTTTTCCGTGTGACATGTTTTTCATATAATTTCAAAATGTTCAAGTAATTCATAGACTTTCCGCTAGGGGCCGTATTATTAAATCTCGTTCTCCCCTATATCTCTGCCCCTGAATCTCCGATCTGAATTTTTTTTTCAATGGATACAGCTCCTGATGGGAAATCGTTTGCATATATTTTCTAATTTTTGTAAGAAATGGTTTGGAAACCAGGTGGCGTAAGTCTTAAATTCCGCTTCTTTTGTATTTGCAGCAAAATAAGAGCTTCTAAAATCTCAATTGAAAAAGAAATCGTTTGTTGACCGATACTACTCATGTCGAAAAACCTTTTAGGAAAATTTTCTTCTTGAAAAAATGCATGGTTTCTACGCCAGGGGGCGTAAATGTATATCTTATTTTTGTCAATATCTCTACTTCTAAGTGTACGATTTGAAAAATTCCTTCTTTGCTGGATAGTGTTTCCGATGCGAAATGTTTTACCTATAAATTCAAAATTTTCAAGTAAACCATAGACTTTCCGCTAGGGGACACAATGGTAAATTTCGTATTCTGCATTATGGTTTTTAATCCCTCAGATATTGTACATCTTATTTTTGTCAATATCTCTACTTCTAGGAGTCCGATTTGAAAAATTCCTTCTTTGATGGATAGTGTTTTCCGTGTGACATGTTTTTCATATAATTTCAAAATTATCAAGTAATTCTGCTCCTAAAGTTATGATTTGAAAAAATCTTCCTGTATCGCATACAGGACCTGATGGAACATATTTTTCACATAATTTCTAATGTTTGGTGAAGAATGGTTTATTTTTTCTTTGATCGATACCGCTTACATGGATAAAGCTTTTGTGAATACTTTCTTCCTAAAATAATGCATGGTTTTCCCACCAGGGGACGTAAAGTCACATCTTATTTTTGTCGATATTTCTGTTTCTAAGAGTTCGTAAGCTCACGATTCCGTTTACAGCAATATCTGAGTGATTAAAAACCAACCCGATTGAAAATCTTCTTTCTTTCGTCAGATCTATTGTTTTCCATACCTTCTTTCTTTCGTCAGATGTATCGTTTTGCATAGCTTTCTAATTTATTTTATTTGCTTTGTAAAGCAGTTCCTAGGATTATAATTGAAAAATATAACTCTTGCTGCTATACTGCTGAAAGTTTTTTAATTTTAGAAAAATTTGAAATATTAACGTGACTTTCATATTTTAGTGACATCAATATGTAATAATTTTGTGTTGTTTTTTTTTCATCCGCATTGCTTTTCCGTCGTGCCTCGTTTCGGTAGTTGGCTGTAGATTTGTAGGTTGAATAGGTAAAGAACAGATTATTATTTTGTACAGTAGTGTTCGGTGCATGTAGAGTTCGCAGTAGATATATAAAAAATCCTTTGATTTAGCCTGATTTCCTTTGATTTATGCTTTGATTTAGCCTGGCATACACCCTGCTCGCATAAACTATTTCACAGCAAAGGGTAAATCGGAAATTACATTATCTCTGCATGAAATGTAATACCACACACAGTATATTTCATGTGGAACACGTGTTCTACCATTACTAATCTTTGCGCTCTGATATGAAGGAGCTTCTCACATCTTAACGCAGATCGTTTTGTGTGAAAGAAATATGCGTAGAATGATAAACAAACGGGTGAGTTTAATTATCGAATAATGTTTATAGGCGATCATATTTAAATTATATTCCGTTAAAACAATAGCTCCCAAAATCATGTTTTGCACTTTGTTCAGTTCCAAGCGGGAATGTGCGCAGAAAATAAGATGTCCCCTGAAGCTTTAAAAAAACCTTACTCAAAAACTTATTGAAATGGGTACACTACCATTTCCTCAGATTAATGAAACGCGTATCTATGTGCGTCGCCTGACGGCTTTACCAACTACATCGCTATACTTTCATAGACTTTCATATATTCCAGAATGGGATATTTGCCCAAGTCACCGAATGCAATTGTAAAGCTTGAAGGAAAGCTAAGAAGCGGTACTTCTACATCGTAGCAAACTGACAGCGTCAAGAGTTATCCGCTTGAACGTATAAAAAATGCCAAGTTCAGGTCTCTTTGAAGAATTGGTCGAACAGTTTTGACGGAAATTAAAATATATATCTCATGAATCGAAGAATCAAAAGTCTGAAGCAAAGCTTCGTTAACTTTGAAAGCCGTCTTCGGTTGCTTGTCCCACAAAAGATTTAGTCACCCGTATGCTATTCAACCGAATCTTGACAGGTGGAAAAGACGTGTCGTAGGCCCAACTATCTAGAAATTAGGTATGAACAGCTGTTCAGAATGGAAACCTTCAAAGAAAAAAGTAACTAAAAATTAGAGGTATAGTGTATCCATTGCCTAAATAATATGTCGATGAAAAGTTAAGTTCCATACTCTTAACTGAACTACTTAATTTTGTTTTCTTTCACATAGTGTTTTTTGTTTGCGATGTTGTGTTTGTCTTACGACACTGGCTCTCCCCTTCCCTGGAACCAGTGACCCTAAATTAGGGACGGGCGACTGCTTATAGCCCATTGAGTTGCTCACGGAGGTCGTTAAACCTACAATCAAAATCAGGAGAGATAAAAAGAGGAACACGTGGATAAAGAAAATGACAAGAGTGGAAGACCACGAGTAAAGCAAAATCATTGAAATTTCAATAGGTTGGACATGTTGGTAGAAGAACGGACGACCGATAGACAATAAAAATTTTTAGAGTGTATTTCAAGGGACAGGAAAAGACCCTGAAGAATTCTAAATTTGAAAGCACGTGAGAGTGACATGAAGTAGGCTGGCGCAAAACAGCCTGTTGTATGATAAATTTGGGAAGGTTTACGCCCAGCAGTGTATTGATAATGGTCGACCAAGAGGATGAAATACAGTCAGACTTCAGGATAGCAGACACCAAGTGTTTCAACATTTTTCAGCTAATTGGATTTGTTCGTCATGCGGGAGGTTGACTTTTGAGCCAAACCAGCCTCAGAATAAAAAAACACTTCATTTTAAATACTTACGTACAACATGTAATTAAAATTACATGTATTGTTTAAATGTTTTATGTTTTTGCTCGTGGATTACATGGAAAAATCTATCACGATTTGCCTGTTTGAAAAAAATGCACATGATTTTCGGAAAGTAATCCTCGTCAGCAAATTTTAGTAACAATGCAAGAGTGAAAACTGTTTTAAATCCACGTAAAAAAACAGACACAAATGTACCGTAAAAAATCAGACACAAAATGGGGTGTTGTACCAGATATTTACAATAATTTAGTTACAGATCGTCTACGGTGCAATGGTATTCGTGAATCCTTCTTTAACAAGCGATTTTTTTGAGTTTAATGCCCATTATTTTGATTCAAAAACAATCATTTTTATTCATGATCCAGTATCGCTAAATTATTGTTTCTTTTAAGCTAAATGTGTGACAGGGAGTTCCGAATGTCTCAGCGTAAAATCGCTTTATGCTCTGTGCTGTGTGCGGATAAGTGTGTGGTAATGATGGACCATGAGAATTTTTTATTAGTGCTTCCTTCAAGACTGCAAAAGAATGGTAAGGCGTACCAATGACTCTTTGGTTCTTAGTCCGATGACCTACACTCAACCGTAGTTAGTTTAATTTAATTATAACAGACTGCTTGGTCCGTCTGCAAATTTTTCACGGAATAATTTCATTTTGTCATTTTAGAGCAAACGCTGAAAATGTTCTTAAATATGAAAATAATAATTCATTCTTTTTAAACAAACCCGAAAAAGAGGATATGAGAAAATCGGCCACTTCCCGAGTGTTCAACTGGGAAACCTCCCGTTTCGTTAGTCGGCCAACTGCCGCTATTTGTGATAACCCCGGCATTATTCTGTAAACAAACAAATGTGTTCCGTTGTACTTCACAATTCACAACAACACAGCGCTGAAGAACTTCTAAAATTTTCTCAATATATTGAAAAATGCTCTTTAAATATTCTTCTCTATGATGACACAATAGGACACTTTGTTTTGCAGAAAAATGACATCACCGGGAAACAAACAAAAATGTGATTGTTTAATGCACTTCATAAACACTGAAACACACACTATTTCTGATTCGTGAAGAGTGATGCGAAAGTTCACCAGCACTAAAAAGACTGTGTGACAAAATGCTCTTAAAGGAGTCCTAGTCTTGAAAAAAACTTTATTTCTTTTTGATGAAATTCCAGCTGAGAGAAATGTACACCCGAAAAGCACCAAAGATAGCGAAAACACCTATGAGGAAAATTTCTTTTCCAACAATAGGGAAAAAACTGCGCAGTAAGTCTAACAACGATGCGCCATTGCATTATGACCATATACCTAATAAGATGTAGGACGCCCTTTACGCAGCAAAGCAGCGGCCACTTGGCGAGGCATCGATTCGATGAGGTGCCAGAGGTGTCGAGGGGTATCTGGTACCATAATGTCAACAGCAGCTCCTTCACTTCCCGTATATTTCGGGGTGATGGGGAATTGGAGCAAACCCGCTTTTCGAAGTCGAACCACACATGTTTGATTGGGTTCGCACCAGGGGACTTTGGTGGCCAGTGCATTAAGAGAAAGGCATCAGCATGTTCCTCGAATCTCTCCTTAAAGATTGTGGCAGTGTGGATTGGCGCCTTATTCTTTTTGTTTTCTTGTTGGAGGTTTAACGACCACCGTGAGCAACTCAATAGGCTACAAGCAGTCGCCCGTCCCTAATTTAGGGTCACTGGTTCCAGGAAAGGGAGAGAGCCAGTGCCGTAAGACAAAAACAACATACATGCCTCACCGGGATTCAAAACCTGACCCTTCTTGGACGATTGGTCAGAAACTATCGCTTAGACCACTGCTCCAACGGAGTGGCCTTATCCTGATGGTAATGGTTATCAAGAGCAAGGTATACAATTGCCATGAATGAGTGAACTTGGTCCGCAACGGTGTTCAGATACCAGACTGCTGTCAGTTATTGTGCTACCGGGATAGGTCTAAAGTGTCCGAAGGAATCATCGCTCACAGAATTACACCACCGCAGCCACCGTCCTGTTTCCACAGAACAGTGCATCCGGATGCAATTAGCCTCCGTTTGTAATCGGTGTATACGCTCTTGGCCGTCTACCTGATGTACCTAGAATCCCGATGTGTCAGAAAGGCCAATTTCTTTCCAATCATCCATGGTCCAATGTCGCTGATCTTGGGCCCATTACATGCGTTGTTGGTGATGCTGTTCAGTGAAAGTGGGGCCCGGCAGCGTTCATCGGCTGCGCAGCCGAATGAGAAGAAGACTGCGATGAACTGTGTGCTGTGACACATTGCCCTGATCACCACTGTTGTAGCTGTGTTCGATTTGTCGCACTGTGGCCCTGCGGTCGCTGTGAACAATGTGTGACAGTATCCGCTCCTCTCTAGCATCACTGAGCTGCGGACGACACACAGCAGAACTACCGGGCGTCGTTTAGCCGTCTGTGCATAGTTTTGATACGTACGCGCTGCAGCGACACGTGAAGAACTTGCAAGCAGCGCCGTTTCCGAGATCGTAGTTCCAGAGGGGCCCTGCCATCACATTTTGTCCGTTGTCAAACACACATAAATCGTCCGCTTTTCCCAATCTGACTCCGAACACCGTGCTGACGGAAAGCCGGTCCTGAGGTTGTATATGTACTTCTCTGGAAATTTCAAATTTGCCAGCGTTCGGTCTGTAGGCTGGGAGTGGTCACAATGTAATGGTTCATTGGTGTATACTGATTACAGTAGCATGATTGCAATGTTAAGTTTAACAAACTTTTTAATAGAATAACAAAGATATTTTTAATTTGGCTAGTTAACCTCTGCATCGTAAATTTTGAACAGTCTCTTATTACTCTTTTTGCTTATTGAAAATATTTGAATTTTATAAATAATAGAAATGCCATATTGTGCTTCTTTAAAAATTCATCATTTGAACATTATTCGGAATATGACATATTACTAGGAAAAGGACGAAATAATAAACACTTTCCTTGGTTTTTCACCGTGGCAAAATCCTATTGTTAGTACATTAATTATTATGTACTTAAGTGTACTTATTTTAGAGCAGCATCAAAAATAACAATATTGATACTAATATGTACATTTGACATTTGCTGATTTCTGTTGACCGTCATGGTCATTTAGCAATCACTTTTTCTGCAATTAGTATTATCTGTAATGGGAGACTGGATCTTTAATGTTCCCGTGAATTTTTACAAGAGACTTATTGGTGAGAAATTCCATTTTAACGCTCATCATTACTTGGTAAGACTGATATTTATTAATTATGGAACGCGCGTAGATACGTCCTTCTACCAAACATTATGCACCCCAGTCATCCGAAGATGTGGCAGACGTCAACCAACCGCAGTGCAAAGGATGGCCTCTGTCCGGGGACACCACCTTCTTGATTATGAATGTCCCAAATCCAGGTAATTAATTAATCTCACTTTTTACTTTCTTAATAAATATTATGTTTAGAATACAATACTGATGGAAACAACACAATGCTGAATGAGACTGATATAGTCACTGAATGTGTGTCTCATATTACACTTATTCAAAGTGAATTAAATTTTAAAACTCCATTTAGTTGTGTAGCACATTTACGCCTGCAGGATCTCTCCTTTATTGCAGAATTTTAATTGCGAAATATGGCAAGGGAGTTAAAAACAGAATAGAGAACAGAATAAGAGTAGGTCGTGTAGTTAATCAGAACTAAAAGCCGGGCCGGATCAGATATGAGTAAAGCGGAAGCTTTTTAGAAGGGGTCAAAGGTCCTCCCCGAAAGCTTTGTTCATTTACGCCTGCAGGATCTCTCCTTTATTGCAGAATTTTAATTGCAAAATATGGCAAGGGAGTTAAAAACAGAATAGAGAACAGAATAAGAGTAGGTCGTGTAGTTAATCAGAACTAAAAGCCGGGCCGGATCAGATATGAGTAAAGCGGAAGCTTTTTTAGAAGGGGTCAAAGGTCCTCCCCGAAAGCTTTGTTCAAATGTGAATTACACTGATAAAAATGCATCAAGTTACATTTGAAAATATATTTGAATTTTTTCTACAATTTTTCATTAACTTTCGTTTTGCCATGGAATATTTGAATAACTTCCACTTTATTTCGGCATCCTCCCATCCCCGAAAATATTCTCATATCGCCCTTGGTGTCGCTATGTAACCAGCGAAATATATATTAATTATTGGACTAATACCTTGAATGGCATTGACAAGGCGGACTGGTAAACTTGTTATCAAATACTATGGAAGTACACCCAGCCATTTTTTTGTGCAGGAGGCTAGTCACAAAACTTAACACCTGTTCCAGAATTTGCTTTTTGTGATTACTAAGCATGGCTCCCGTGTGCAAGAGTTGTAATGTGTGTCCTTTGTAACACATCCTGAGCTACATCATGTCAAATATATCTTGACGACAGCGATAAACGTTAGGAGGCAGCAGCCAATTTACCTCACCCAGGTGATTGCTGTGCTTATTTGAAAGCAATTCTTGCAAGTATGAATGATGAAGGACGTGAATGATCAAGGCAACTTTAAAAAATTTACGCTCACTTGCATGAACTAGTGGAATCTAAATTTCGAAATTTCCTTAATTGGTGCGACAGTTTCACTAACGCCCCAAAGTTTGTGATGAATTTCCGATTGCCTTGTTTCTGCTGCAACCGTTTGAATATGCGTAGTCATAGTTTGTGGTACCAAGAACTGCCAACGAATTGAGCTCACGCTTTGGTCACCTACTGTTCAGCTGATTTCAAAGTGCCGTAATTTATTTATGACATGCTGTTGCTGTCCTCCTTGGAAAACAAGTCATTTAAAATACTAATGCTTAATTAATCCTGATAGTTATTTGTTCTGTTGCTGCGTTTGATATTTGGTGAATACCCAGCATTGTGTGGGGCTCCAGGAAGCAACCTACCAGGGGTTTGGCAGTTAATCACTTGTGAGTCCGGAGAATTCGCGGGCGCTGTAGTGCAGTGGAAACATGTCCGGCGCGTAACTGGGAAAATCTGGGTTCGATTCCCGGTGGCGGCCGATCATAATTACTCCGTGGCTCACTTATGAACGTGGAAAAAGCGATGACTTATGCTTGGTGCCAATGCTTAGATAATAAATAAAACGGATGACACTTCAATATTTCACGTCATATCAAAATGTTCGTTGTTAAAAAAATATTTAACATTCTGCCGTCTCATTTTATTTCAGTTGGGTTATTATCTATGCTACACGTGTAAAACAATAAAAAATACCTTTGGTATATTATAATTTCCGTTTCACGACTATTGGAAGGAAAATGACCTTACCACATTGATTGCATGATACGTCTAATCTTGAAAGTTCATGGCGTCTTTGCTGTAACAGGCTATTTTTATCACATTTCACTTACATTTCTTTACGTAAGTACTATTGGATACGATATGAAACAGCATTCTATGATACCGCTTTTGTTTCCAATTGTTCACTATTCCTTTACTATAGAATCTAAAATGTTTTGCACCTCACGAGCTCCTTTTCAATTGCTCTAAGTGTAAGATTTGGCATTCTGTTTTCTATAAAGCTAAATGAAAAAAAATATATTTGACAGAATTCCAGCGAAAGATTGGTAAGTAACGTTTTATCAATTATCTTTTATTCCTTCACTCCACAATGATGTTTTGCATCTCACGAACTCCTCTTCAATTGCTCTAAGTGTCGGATTTCGGCATTCTGTTTTTCTAGGTCCAGTGTGTCTCGGCCGCAGACAGGTTGGTTGCAGGCGCTCACCTGTCCTCCTTCTAACCAACACACGGCCATCACGGGCACCCATGCAGAACCGGATTTCATCAGAAAACACAACAGATCTCCACTCCGTCCTCCAAGGAGCTCTAGCTTGAAACCACTGACGTTTCAAACGGCAGTGGTTTGAAATAAGTGGAATGCACGCTGCAGGGCGTCTGGCTCGGAGCTGTCCTTCAAGTAACCGATTTGTATCAGGTCGTTGTGTCACTGTATTGGCATCTGCAGCTCGAATTGCTGCCGTAGACGCGGTACGATGTGCCACGGCCATACGCCGTACACGGCGGTCTTCTGTCTCAGTAGTGCCACGTGGACGGCAGGAACCCGGTTTTCTTGAGGCAGTCCCTTCCCTTGACCACCGGTTGCCAACAATCATGCACAGTGGCTACATTCCTGCCAAGTCGTTCTGCAATATTGCGGAAAGAAAATCCACCTTCTCGTAGCCCTATTACACGACCTCGTTCAAACTCCGTGAGCTGTTGATAAGGACTTTTTCGTCTTTTTAAAGGCATTTTTGACTAACATCAACACACTACGTCGAATCTCAAGGATACCTAACGCTCACGAACGTTACAGCGCGTATTTACAGCAATCCTGCTTTGCATGCTCCGAGGGGCGCTACTAGCGCCTCACGCATGCGCCGAGCGCGAAATTTGCATAGACGTCATCTTACAGATGTACTCTCACCGCCTACCAACTGTCGTTTATCTAACACAAACCCTTCTTGGTGTTGGTTTTTTTTTTCCGTCAGTGTATATTTTCCTAACCAGAAATTCAGAGTTAGCTTCTAGGTGCTGGCTTCTAGTTTTTCCTATTTCCTGCATTGCAGCAAGAGAACATTTTAATTTTTAGCTTAGCGAATATCCTTTAAGTAGTATACACGCATGACACAAAGGTAGAATTTTAACCCTAAATTTTAGGGGGAAAGTGCGTGTTATACGCCGATAAATGCGGTACACAGATTTCCATATCTCAAGCTTATAAACCTGTATTTGTTCCTCCGTATCTTACTGAAGTCCTAGAGTTAAGGTAATAATAGTGGAAAGATTTGTTACTTGAATGCCAGTGTTTCTTTTATAGCAATATTTTAGAGTCAAAAATGTTTTTTTTTAATTTCGGAAAACTCTTGAACATAAAGGTTACCCTGTTTCTTTTTTCAATGCTCCAATTCTATTTCATACGCACCCATTTATTTATTACCGGTGATAAATAAGAATTTATTTGTAAAGAACACTGCGCACTTAATCGAATAGAATTGAGTGCAACTTTTAAACTGGTAGCTGCATTCAGAGTTATTCGGCAATAATTTTAATGTAATTCAACCTAACGGAAAAATTAATAGAACGTCAAAATTATATAAAAAAAATTCTCAATTCAGAAAAGTCATATTTTACCAGTCCTGCAATTCATTTTCTGGCATTTCACACATTTAGTTTCATATAAAAACGCGGTTAGTATCACTTAGTTCTTTAATAAGCAGTCTCCTGTCACTAATTTTGGGCCACTGACTCCCGTTAAAGTTGAGAGATAGGGCCGTAATAACAAGCACAGCATTAAAGCCCCAAGAAATCCGAACCCAGACATTTAACGGACGAATAATCAGAAGTCATCGATTAGACAACTGCGCCCCACCGGGGCGGCTACTGGCTTGTTAAAAGCAAAGATGAAATTCAGACGACGACTTAGTAAATAAGCAGTCTATGTATCAGCAGCGAAAACTACGAACAGCATCCTGCATAATGTAGATTTTGCTATGTGCCGGATTCTGAGGGTACATTTAGGACATAAAATTCATTTCTTAGCCGAATTATTTGCAACAATTTAGTCATTGTGTTCAAAACTTTATATGTTTCCATTTTTATAACTGTACACTTGTAAAATTCTGCTGACGACCAAAGAAAGATTTTAATATATTTACATTTAATGCTGAGTGTTGATATTTAAAACTGCTGAAACGTATTTCGCATTTACTTTGTCTCAAGGAAAAAACTGTTTCGAAGTTCGAATTATCTAATAAAAAGGCTGTTTTAAAGCAAACTAAAATTATATAAATTTAAAGGTGATGAAGAAAAATTTGATCGAAAATAATTTTTATTATTTTTTTTAATTATTGATTTCACCTTGAACGGTAAAAATATTTCAAAAGTAGCGAACAGAGTAACGCAGTCTGTAGGTAACCAGAGAATGTATAAAAATTCAGATTTTTCTAAATTCCAAGGCAAAGTTTTACTAAATTGTTGGAAAAAAGAAATTATTATAGATGTTTGGTAATAACTTTCTGAATAAATTTTTAAGGTGAGTGTCCAAAAGGGATTAAATTCCCAATTTATAGATATCTGTGTTATAAAGCTGAGGCTAATCAAAAAGTAATTGAATGTCTTTCGAACTAATAATTAAGAAATGTATACTGATGAATCGCAATTTTTTGGTGTTCAACATGTCATATTACGTACCGGAATTTCTAAACATACTAGATACAAATATTAATGTAAAATCTTGTGAAGATTTCAATTTGGACAATTATTTAAAATATTACAGATTTCACCCTTATGGAAAAACACACCTGAATTCTAGCAATCCCCTAACAATACACATGTTTGTTCGTTCGTTTGAAAGGTTTCGAGAAACAGAACACTACAATCACTTAAAATTATTCACTGTTTGTTTTAGAGAATTGTAAACTGAAAGCTAGAAGATTGTGTTAGTATAGTTTTGAAATCATTTACAGTTTGAGTAACATATGACAACAAACTCTAACAAATCTGAGAAATATTTTAACTAATATTGGGGAAATAATTCCTATTTCTAGTTGCTGCCGAAAATTTCACAGTGATGCTAATAAATGTTTCTTCTTGACACCTACAAACGCATGTTTTATATAAAATTTGAAACAAGTAATATAGAGATAACTTAAATTTGATAGAAATCCGTAATGCTTGCAATGAAGTATCCGTCACGAATAGTTATAATAATAATATTTTCTGCAGTTCTTCCGCGCATAAATCTGAATCCTCTCAGAAATACTGATAACTTAAACATTTCACTGGTATCGCAATCGAAGAGAAATAATCCAAGTGAAATATTTAGAGCGATCAGAAGATTGTTAGTTCTAAACATTGATGCAAAATAAAAGAGTGTTCATATGTTCCAGACTTTTGTGAAATTATTCTACTTTTTGAAAGACAAATAAAGCGTGGTCTGTCTGAAAAATTATCACTCGAAGTTGTACATGTGTCCCGGCTTCATGAGACTGGCATTATATACAAATTCTATTGCGGCATATGCAAAATAGTGCGATAAGATTCAAATGAAGTTTTGCGTCTCTTGTTGGGAGTCTCATAAAATACTTAATTACTTATGCTTTAATTCGCATACATATTTATACTGTAAGAACTGCGCTTGCAACATTAAAGAAGCATTACTGTGAAAGCACAGTCTTCTGTGTCATCACGTTTTATAACTCGCTAAACATTTTTGAGTACCACCGTCAGCTTCTAAATCTCTAGGCAGTCGGATGTCCCTAATGTTAGTCTCTTGGTTTCAGTTGGAGAAGGGGACAGTCGCTTCAGGGTAGGCGAAGCAGACGTGCCTCTTCCGTGACCAAAGTCTGGACCCATGTTGCGCGGCTTCCCAGAAACCAGTACTATATCCAGATGATTGAATTTTTATCAGTTGGTTACGAATCACAAAAGCGGGACATATATTGCTTCAAGCTAATGCGAGTAATGCAAGTTTATAATACAAACTAGTGAATGACGAACTGAATAATATTTTTCAGATTAATGGCAACCGTATATTTACGAGGTATATTAGGTTGCTTTATTAAACATATGAAATCCAAAATTTTCTTCCTGCCCGTTGGCGCCCTGGTCTAAGCGCTGGATTTAGGCTATTCGTCTGAGACTGGTCCGTGTTCGAAACCTGATGAGGTATGGACGCTAATCTTGTCTTACGGCACTGACATTTCTGTTTCCCTGAAAACAGTGGCACTAAATTTTGGAAGGGCGCGCACGATGGGCTCAGGACAAACGGAGGACTTCTTTATTTTTATAAAAAGAACAACAGAAATATGAAGAACAGAAATCCTAAAAGGTTTTTTTTTTAATTTGAATATAAAATTTTTCTAGGCCAGTAAGTTTAACGAAATTTATTTACTAAAACAAAAGTTTGTTAGCTAACATTTGTTTGAGATTTTGTGAGAAATATCACTCGGGATGTAATTCATATATAAAACCTTTCACTATAAATTAGTTTGAACTGAGCTCATATTTTATACGTAGTTGAAATTTCCATTAGTGGAAAAAAAATATTCTCTGGAAAAGAAAAGTAATAGGAATTTTGAATACAATATTTCAGAAAGTGATCGTTTGTGGAATTGTTATCAGCTATTAATGCTTTGGAAAGATTAAAAGATAGCATTTGCCAGCTCTGACATTCAGTTTCCCTCACTGATACAGCAGAAGACCTGACGAGTAAATTCTTTGTTTGTCCGACGGAAAGCAGCGTTTTCCAAAAATTCCCTTTTCGCAAATATGCCTATAAAATTTTAATCAGATTCATTCCTACGGTGTCAGTTACGAAGGTACCAATAATTTAATTTCGGAAAGGCATGCACGTTCCACATGTCAGTTCTTTCCTCTCCCTGTACTATCTTCTCAGAAAGTCACACGTATTTTTTTGAGTTTATTCTGTTAGTCATTTAGTGAAGTAAGGACAGAGATGGACTTTTAAAATTATTATTCACCTAAAGTTGATTTGTTTTACTAACGACATTTTATCTTTCGTCTACGAAGTTATACATTTCGAGCATATTATGGATCCTACTTAGCAGAATGTCTAGCATTTCGTTTCCCCAAAGAAGACACTACGTCTCCATTCTGATTCACATCATTCACATCCAAAATAAAACGAATTTTCCGCACAGCGTTTACTCTGAGAGTAAACAAAGCAAGTGCTCTTTCTTTTCAGCGAGAAAACGTCAGCTGCATAAACACACATTATATATGACACTATATATTAAAATGGTGCTGAATGTTTTTAATGGCATCTGCGTTTTGCAAAATTTTCCAAATGCTTTAGGTAAAACCGTCGACATATCAATTAAAAATGGAAATAATGACATACAAGAGCTAGTTTAAGACGAAGGACTTGAGAAAGTTGAAATGTGAAAACAATTATCCTTGGTTTCCAAGGTTTTCTTACGATGCATAACTTTTATGTTAAAGTGCGGGAATGCTGATGCTATCGATTTCAAAATATACTTTATCTCATAAAATTGCAGCTAAAAGTCCGATCGAAAAAAATATTTCTTCTATTCGAAACCATTTGTAATAAAAATTAATTTAGGTACAGCTTTTTTTGAGGTAATTCAAAGTATTTGAGGTACGAGCAGCAATATTAAACCGTGATTTCCCTGATGTATCTGATTTCAATTTTTTTTTTTTGCATCTCATGAAGTCCCCGTCGTGAAATAGACTGAGTATGATTTCCGATTATAGCGACGGAATGCTTTCCCACTAGATGTCGCAAAGGTGTATTTATGAATGCGCTTTTAAAATTTCAATCCACAAATTATATTATGGTCATATAATATTTACAACGGAAAACTCTGTATACCGTCTGTCATTGCATAGTTTGTCTTTCAGAGGAAGTAGATCTACATTTCATTTTTGTTAATTTTTTCATTCAATGGGTCGGTTTTAAAAAAATCTTTTTTTTAACAAACAGCGCTCCTGGAGGGGAATTTTTGTATGAATTTTTTAATTTAATTTTTCTTAACGCACAAGTTTTCCACTACAGGGAGTAAAATCACGTTTCCGTTTGCAGTCTATATGTAGAAATATCGGCGCGTCTGAAAATCGGACTAAAGGTTTCTGTGTCATATTTGGTATATCAATGATGAATTTACAGAGATAGCGATGGGATTTTAATATGATTCCAGTATATTTTTATTTTATTTTTTTTTTTTGGGGGGGGGGGGGGGTACATTTGACATTTATCATTCAAGAAATTCAAAAAATACTAACAATCCAAAACAGTCCATCTCAACCGTTTGACATATATTATCTTGATGGGAATGGTGATTTTTATTTACAGAACAAATCGATATTTACAAGCGTACAATTTTACTGTTCTTTTATGTACCTTTTACATTACATTAATAAGAATTGTGATTTTTATATACAGTATAGGAAAAATTCCATTATTTTAAGTGTACAATTTTTCTAGTTTTTTGATACTCATTTTCTACTAAAAACTCCTTTTAGGCGAAGATACTGCTAAAAGCAAAAGTATTTTGCGTGTATTTCTAGCCGAAAATAATTCTCAATTCTCCTACTTGGAGAGAAAAGTTTCAATCTCCTTTTCCCGATATCTCTGCTTCTAAATTATTCACCTTGTGGAACTCGATTCCTGTAGTTCTCAGATATGCTGCAATGTGGTTTCCGTAACTGTTTTGACAGCTGTATTTCTTCTTTAAATGTCCTCCCGAACTGTTCTTAACTGCAGAAGTGCTTGCAAGAGACGTATTAAAAATTGTACTTTCCTTAGCATATCTTTTGCAATGAAGAACACTGTCCGCATATTTTCAACTTCTTTATTATTCCTATATCTTTCCTATGGTGTCGAAAAGTTATGTGCAGTCTTCCAGTTTATTTCTTCTTCTAACTGTTCGATTTGAAAATTTTTTGTTCGCTAATATCTTATATCTTCTATGAAATATTTTTGTCCAAAATCTTTTAAATTCCATAACATACAATTCAGACGCTAGTGGGATAATTTAATTTTAATGGAAATCGGGATGATTTTTTTTCTTGCTAACAGATTCCACTGATTGTAAATAACTTTGAAAATTTAATTTCGTGACGGAAAGTTTGAGTTTGAACCTCATAAGATTTTCTCATTTCAACCAAAAATTGGATATCATCTATTTTTGTTAGTTGCAACGTAAATGTAGTTTTTATTCTAAGGTGTAATCTCAATGGCTTGAACTTACTAAATCGATTGCTGTGATTTTGTGATTGTGTTTAGTCTGGATCATACTTTACAGAGTCAACTGCATAATATATATTAGAAAGACATAATACTCCTAGGAGTCGAGCAACAACAAAGTGGGTCTGATTGTATTAAAAGCAAAGTTTACCACCACAAGCTAGCATTGCAGTCACTTACCATTTTTGACGATTACAATGACTGTTGTAAATAAGATACCAATAGCATATTACAAGGTTGAAGTGAAGAAGTATGTTTGGAAAAGTTTTGAAGTTTCATATCGGACAATGAAGCACCGATGCAGACAAACATACGTCTCAGAAATGTTTGGTCTAATTGATTGATGAAATAATTTTTTTCGTTACAAAAATCTGCAGTCCAAGGCATGTGACAAGAATTTCACTGCAACTGCATTTAACACGTCTCCCTTGTTATGTAACTATGAAATGGAGCACGTCATAAGTAGTAAATGCTAAAACGTATTGTCGTTCCAAATTCCTAAAACGGTTTATATTTTCTGAAGATTTCAGGATCCACTAAGAAATGCATATATGTTCCAATGCATTCTGTACTTTTCATAGCCACTGTGCACCTTTCATAGCCATTGATCGATATTAGTTCAACTTATTATTCCTGCACATTCTGTATATCACCTCAGCAACATCATCGATCACTTTTCAGTGGAACCCGTCTTGAAATTTCGCTGTAAATGTGCTGTGGTAAATGTTATTCTTACCATAAGGACCAAGTCTGCATTTCTCCCGAATTCACTAATCATGTTGTGTTTTATTCCTAATTGTTTCTGCTCGTTTATTTTTGAAGAACTTTCCTTACTTCCTGTCCCCTAGTGATATTTCTTAACACTTACGCTAATTGTGTGCAATATTTTTGAAAAAATGCTGTTTTCCAAAAATACAGATATTAAATTTCTTCGTAGTTCTGCCTTTTTTCATTCCTTTCTTAAAATAATTTGAAGATCTCAAATGCATTTTCTTACAAAACCTGTTTATCGTTCTTAAAACTTTCGATTTTATGAAATCTTCTCTGCAGCTTACAGTACAAAATTTGAGAAAAATAATAATATATTAAAAAATTTTCAACAACTTTTTCAATGTTTCTTGTTCCAGTGAAACTCCTAAGAACGAGGTAACTCGTCGTAATTGAAAATTTAAAAGCAAGGAATAATTACTACAGCGTTTGAAACATTTACAAACTTTGAGCAATATATTTCTTTGAATATCAATCAACATGGAAAAAATTTGCATGTTACGAAACTTGACATGCAAAATAATCATGTAAATACGGATAACTATGTATTTATATCTTGTGGAAGAGCAGACAATAAACGAAACTAAAACTTAAAGGATTGAAAACAGCAAAATACCCATAGAGCAGTTAATTGAATGATCAGTAATCATTAATCCAAAAATATCTTGCCGTTCCGGTGGCGCAGTGGTCTAAGCGATGGCCTCTGATCATTCGTCCGTAAGGGGTCCGGGTTCGAATCCCGGTGAGGCATGGATGTTGTGTTTGTCTTACGGCACTGGCTCTTTCCCTTCCCTGGAACCAGTGACCCTAAACTAGGGACGGGCGACTGCTTATAGCCCATTGAGTTGTTCACGGTGGTCGTTAAACCTCCAACAAAAAAAATATATCTTACATTTAATACTAATCACTTAAAAGAAACCTTCAAAACTCTATGTAAGTAGATTCCCCTGATTTAGGCCATCAGTTAACTGGGACACATCTTGAAGGACGTCGCAATTTAACAATTTGCGATAAATATTATTATGAAAGCCATTTATTTGGGCCAAAGCGTTCTAGACCCAACGTGTTCCAATTAATAAGAATCACAGTTAATTGGAAACATTGAACACTTCAAAGTAAGAAATAATTCCTACAGTGTTTGCAACACCCATTTTAGCAATATTAGTATCATATTTTGCTAAAACAGAGTCAGATGCTTTACTTGCGTAATATGAAAATAAAAAAAAATAAGTCAGGAGACAAGATTTATCCCTTACACTTGATGTATATGGTTATTAGTATATGTTTATAGAAAATTGTATGACTGAAACATATCAGCTTACAAATAAATGTGTATTAGTTTTCAAATGCGTTTTTGGTTACAGATACCAGATTACAGAAAAGTTTGCCTAATCGGCGTGTTTAGCCGTTAATATAGTGCTCCTTTTCTCTGGAAACATGAATGCCAAATTTCCTTTTGAACTGAGTGTGGAATGCAACCAGATTTTATACAGTAGGAAATATCGTCTACTGCAGGGTTAAAGATTAAATTTCATCAGATGTACCTTACGAAAAGCCGGCGGGACGGTAGAGTTTAACGACTCGCCGGAACATAGTGAGCTAAAGGCCCATCTCAAATGTAGGGCCTTTGGTTAAAGAAAACAGCCAGAGATGTAAAATAAATAAAATACCCATGCCTCACCTGCTTTCGTACCCTGGCAAATCTCGTAGTATTGATCAGAAGCCAACGCCAAGACCACTGTGCTGCAGGGATGGCAAACATTTCTTAAAAGCGTGCCTTAAAAATCAGAGATATACATGGAATTGCAATATAATTTTACGCAAACTAGCCGTTACGGTATGATTTAATTTGACTTGGAAATGCGAAAATGAGATTTCCTCTATGAATGGTATCCGGGAGAGAAGGAATAACTTAGTTTGGTTTATGGAGACGACGATAGTGATGAAATATAACGGAAAAAGAAATGTGTGTTTATGATCACGAGGTATCAAATAAAAATTTGTACTTAAAATGTTTCGGAAGCTACGACAAAAACAGTCGTTACCAGCAGAATATATGAAAGCAAAACATTTTTTCGCTTTGGACTGTTGGAAACTAAATTATTTTCAGAGAAGGATATACTTTTCTGATCCGTAGATGGAATATCTTTGATTTTTGAGAAAACTGTGTTGAAATTTTTTCTAATAAAATAAAATGCCGAATGAAGTGAATCATTATTTTAATCGTATTTCTACTGCCTAACATATGGAAACAATTATATAGCCTACCAAAATGGAACGTTTCCAATTTGTTTGAAAGCACTCAATATAATTTTATTGATTACGATGTGACATGTTTTAATCGCAACTCAACATGTTTTACCATTTTACTAACATGCAATAATTATTAGAAAAGGAGAATTGCAAGCTTTTTAAAACAAATTTTTGAAAACATGATCGTATAAAACAATTAATTAATTCAGTAGCTTTTAAAAATATAATAGCTGCAACTTTAAAAAAAAATAGTTTTCCTAGGAAAAGGAAATGTGACTTAGCGGATTTGTGGCAGTGGATATATTAACCATTCTCCTGTTCATGCACTATCAAAAATTATCCATTAAGTGCTTGTGTATTATTCGTGACAATTTCATTACTATGCTTTATTTTCCTGAAAGGGCGTTCTTCTTCTTTTTCAATGCCTGCATCCCGTTTTATGCTTTACTATTTACGAGCCATCGACAACACCAGATATATTATGATAAATCCAAAGTGATTTAAATCTGTTTCATACAGCACATTTTTCACGAATAAATCTGTCAGACGCAAAATTTCTTTTTTTAATTTGGCTGTTTGAACTAAGACTATAGGGGAAGCACGGTTTACGTTTACCCTCTTCTTATTGGAAAAGTATGGATTTTTTGAAAAAGGAACGCAGTCCAATATGGCGGTTGTTGTCATTTGTATGGAACGAAGGAAATTATTTTTTCATCGGATTTTTAGAAGAAATGGCATTGCTATTTGGAATCGAATACATTGCGAGAAGACACGAAAATAAGGATCATCTTTTTCTCATATAAAGCTTCAGAATGATTCAAGCAATTTTCAAAACGGATTAATTATTTATGATTATCGGTGCCTACAACGATGGAAATATCGTACTATACGTTAAGGTAAACACTTCCTTTGCTTTTCAAGAGACATGCTAAAGAAGCGACAAGGGAAGCAAACAGAAATGAGCCTCTTAAAAGTTAAATATCTAGATATAATAAGAATTAATTTTTAAGTGTACAACATGCATTGTTTCTCTAATCGCTCCAATCTTTTGTCATTCGTTGAATATTTGAATACATCATGCCAGATTTTAACTCCAGCTTTAACTAACAGCCAGAGATTATCATATGCACATATACACTGAGTGGCCACTTTATTATGACCACCCCCTCAGTACTTCGTTGGGCCACCTTGCGCCTTTTGAACTGCGTCGATTCTTCGTGGCATGGACTCCACGAGATGTTGATAGGTGGTTTGTGGAATCTGACACCATGCTTGATGAATAGAACTTTCCAGAAGAGTGAGATTGCAGGGTTCTGAATCCAGCTGTCCGATGGCTCGTTCAACTTCATCCCACAAATTCTCAATGGGGTTGAGATCTGGAGATTGTGGGGCCACCTAAGCAAAATAACTCACCGACATGTTCCTGAAACCAATCCTGTACCTTACGAGCACTGTGACAGGACGCAGTATCTTGTTGAAAGTAGTCCTCGTCATCAGGAAAAAACATCCACATGACAGGATGCACTTGATCCGCAACGATGTTTAGATATGATGGGCCAGTCAGATGTTGATCAACACGAATTATAGGGAAAGACAATAAAAATAAAAAAAAATAAAATAAAATAAAAATAAAATTAAAAAAAATAAAAAATAAAATAAAAAAAAAGAAAAAAAGAAAAAAGTGAACTCCGTTTATTAGGCGTAGAAATAAGGGAATCAAAAGATGCTAGCTTTCACTACCTCCGGGTAGCTTCATCAGGCATTTAGTAGTTTAAAGATCGCAGAAGCAACTGGAACAAATGTATTTCTAAGAATATAATTAAATTCAAAATAAGTAAAACACTTGCACGATGTCACGGGTTGTTTGATTCCAGGGCCGGGTGGTCACGTGTAACTTCTAGAAGCCGGTGCCATATGAAAGAAAGGCTCGTGGTTACATCTTTGTTACACACATTCCGTCGCGTGATGATCTCGATGGTTTCGCGAAGCGCAGTAGGTCTTGCGCTGACGTAAGGTGCAGTTTCTTAAAATCTCCCCATCTGGGAACTGCCTTTTCAGATGCAACATCACGGGCTAGTGCCGTCGTAAGCTTTCCGGCCTTAACGTCCCTTTGGTGTTCAGAAAAACGGATCTGGAAGGATCTTTTTGTCATCCCGATGTAGGACTTAACGGATGCGTCAGGATAATCCAAAGGAATAGCATAGACTCCGGCTTCAGTGAACGTAGAAGGTGATGCGCTTTGGTCTGCTGAGAGGATATCTGACAAAGGTCTAGGAGCTGTCACGCCGATATGAAAACCTAGTCTTCGGAGAGCATTCTTCAGGAAGTACGTTAGCCTAGGAATGTAGGGAATCGAACCCACGAACCGGGCTGGCTGTGCCGTGGGGTAGGCACGAGGCTGTGGGAGAGCAGTTTTTGCAGCCGTTCTGACGATTTGGTCGATTCCGATCATGTCGTATCGCGCTGCAGCAGCTAGGTTTCTAATGCTACGGATCTCCTCCTCGCATTTGGCCTTGTTCGATGAGAGTTCGAAAGATCGCTTTGCTCTGTACTTAAAAAGGGCATATTTGCGTGCGGCCAGGCCTGCTGAGCCAGGTAGTATGGGGTTGTCCACGTGGGTAGGTTTGTAGTAGTCCTCTGTGTTAAGAGCACCAGAGGGTAATCTTCTTACTAGTACATCCAGAAAAGGTAATGCACCTTCGGACTCATAATTTGCTGTGAATTTAATATCTGGGTGCGCATCGTTCATTCTGGCGAGAAAATCACTTAGGTTGGCTTGTCCATGCTGCCAAACAAAGAAAATGTCGTCAGCGTACCTTAACCATATTTTAGGAACTGTGGCCGACGATTGCAAGAGTTCATTTTCGAGAGGTCGGAGGACCGCTTCAGCAAGGACCGCTGACATCGAGGACCCCAAAAGCACACCGTTGTTTTGTTTGTAAATTCTGAATCGGAAGCTGGAAAATTTTGGTTCGTGACTGCATCCAGTAGTTTGGAAATAGCTTCTACAGTTTCCGAAGGGTACAAGTTCGAGTCAGCGATAGAGCGCTTCAGGTTTGTGGTGGCTTCATGCACCGGCACTGAGGGGTATAAAGATTCGATGTCAAAGCTTCCAATTATGTCGCCTGGAGACACTGTCGTGGATAACACTCTGGAAACGAAATCAGCTGAAGAGAGTAGGACACCTTCGGCTATCGGTAGGAACGGCCGCAAGAAGGACGAGAATGCTTTTTCCAAATTAGCTGAAGGGGCGCATTTCCTGCTAACAATAGGTCTGATTGGATTGCCGTGCTTGTGATGTTTAAGACGAGCAAAAAGGAAGGGAACCTTAGGTCCCGGAGGGATCTTGGCAGCCCTTCTAAGTACTTCAGGTAGCGTCTTCATTCTTGCTATTCGCTTAATCTTGGCCACCCACTTGTTAAGCGGAATTACAGCTTGCAGAATGGAATCAGACTGGGTGATGAACTCTTCCAGCTTCCTGTAGTAGTCGGATTCGTCCATTACTGCAATTTGCCCTGTCTGTGAGGGTGAAGATCAGGGAGTGGTCTTTCTTGAGGTTGGAGACAGATATGGGTATTCCCATTACTTTTCCGATTCGGTGTTATTTAACAGCACGAGTTAATCGGTCAACACATCCGAGTCTAATCTGGTCCCTTTCTTGGAGTGGAACACTCTGTAGGACGCTTGCAATGGCGGGAATAACGGCCTTAAGTCCGACTGGTTGGTAAAACGCAAATTTTGGTCCTTTTTGTAGAACTTTCATCTCTTCCGGTGAGAAAGACCGGGAAGAGACATTGACTATGGGAATAGCTGGCGGGTGCCGGGAAAGTCCAAGTTCATCTCTCAGGTTGGCTAGTTTGCACTGGTGCTTCGCCGATAGGGAGCTGTATTGGCGCCTTGAAAGCATATTAACCCTGCGGAGAAGCGCGTCAAACTCCAACGGGGTAACCTCCTCTGCAAGGCTCGTATAAAGGCGGAATACACGGTTCTCCAGAGTCATAACAGCGATCCTTTTCATGCGTATAAGATGATTGAGCGTCTGCATTTGAAGTAAGGACTTTTTCCTTCGGAACCAATTATCATCCACTGACGATCTGAAGCAAAGGAACTTCGGTATGAAACCCAGTGATTTGCAACTGCTTAAGAAAAGTAAGTGGCACTTCTCCTCTTCCAACTTGATTCTGCATCTTCGTTACTCTGCAAAAGAACCCATTGTATTTGCCCGGAAAAAGCAGAGATAACAAATATATATACGATCGATGAAGAAACGGGTTTCTGTACGCCCAATTAATATGAAAGACAGTAAAAATAAAAAGTGAACACCGTTTATTAAGCGTAGAAAATAAGGGAATCAAAAGATGCTAGCTTTCACTACCTCCGGGCAGCTTCATCAGGCATTTAGTAGTTTAAAGATCGCAGAAGCAACTGGAACAAATGTATTTCTAAGAATATAATTAAATTCAAAATAAGTAAAACACTTGCACGATGTCACGGGTGGTTTGATCATAGGGCCGGGTGGTCACGTGTAACTTCTAGAAGACGGTGCCATATGAAAGGAAGGATCGTGGTTACATCTTTGTTACACACATTCCGTCGCGTGATGATCTCGATGGTTTCGCGAAGCGCAGTAGCTCTTGCGCTGACGTAAGGTGCTAGTTTCTTTAAATCTCCCCATCTGGGAACTGCGCTTTCAGATGCAACATCACGGGCTAGTGCCGTCGTAAGCTTTCCGGCCTTAACGTCCCTTTGGTGTTCAGAAAAACGGATCTGTGAGGATCTTTTTTGTCATCCCGATGTAGGACTTAACGGATGCGTCAGGATAATCCAAAGGAATAGCATAGACTCCGGCTTCAGTAAGCGTAGAAGGTGATGCGCGCTGGTCTGCTGAGAGGATATCCGACAAAGGTCTAGGAGCTGTCACGCCGATATCATAACCTAGTCTTCGCAGAGCATTCTTCAGGAAGTACGTTAGCCTAGGAATGTAGGGTATCGAACCCACGAACCGGGCTGGCTGTGCCGCGGGGTTGGAACGAGGCTGTGGGAGAGCAGTTTTTGCAGCCTTTCTAACCTGGGACCTTGTTTTTTATATAAATGCCATATGCCAAAAATATCGGGCGTGCTCTTCCACAGTACCTTTCCTATAACTATATGCATGGAATATTGAATTACATTGGAAAAAAATGTGATATTTTGCAAATGTAGTTAACCTAATAATAGTAGTTAACTGAACACATTATTTAAATAAGCTGGAAGATTCAGAATTCTGAGCTGGATCACTGGAATTCATTTGTTCAGTTTAAAGAAATATGGAAATATGATTATGAGGAACTTTTTGTAGAATAATTTTTCCGAATTCGTCCCTTCAAATCTGAAACATTGCTAATGGTGCATGTTGTATAGATGAAATCCGAGCCTAAACCAGTGTTTTTCTCACAATTAGCAGTGAAATATTACACAACAATAGTTATTAACATTCATCTTTAAAATATGCACCTAGGTAGTGAAGAGGTTTACAAATTACAAGAAATCTGTGTAAGGTTAATTTGAAGATTTCTAAGAGTTTGCTACTGAATCCAAGAAATTACTTCACTCCACTTCGGAAATAATACCTATAAAAAAAATCGAAGCATCTTTTTAGAAAAAAGATAAGAGAAAAGTGAACTAAATTGTTAAACAGGCAATTTGGGGTTGGTTCTGTATTTTGGAATGCGTAAATATCGCAAGAATTTTTTTATGAAATTTCAAAATTTAAAAAGTATTTTTCGAAACGAAAGGAGAAATGTAAATAGATATCCTTATATTTTCAATTAAAAGTGCACAACTGCAAGAAAAAAAGAAGTAACCAAACTTTTGAGAAAATATAATATTTCGGTGGATTTGAATTTCATACTTTCCCTTTATTCGAATATTTTTTTACAAAGGAAATTCATTTTCTTTCAATGTAAAATTTTAAAAATAAATTATTATTCTAAAGATATGATGAAAACTTAGATTTCAATCAAATTCTGGTCAACTTATTTGACGGTTGCGGAAGCGCATAAAGCGAAATTAAATACTTTCAGTGCTGATATCCGGGAAAATGTACTTGATTTATTCAACTTACGTCCACATACCCAATATACGTGCTTAGTCGACTAAGAGCTACGTGCTCTCACTGGTTTCTTGTACCGCGTGAAATATTGGTGAATATGCTTTGCGATTTTTAGAAAATGGAATGTTTCTTCATAAAGAATGAATTAAAATTTTAATTTAAGGTACTTATTATCTATACAAAATGTTCTTACTTAACAAATTAAGATATATGGTACATATACTCTTCGCAAAAAAAAAAAAAAAAAATTACAAGCAGCCAGAACGAGTTATCCAATGGAAATGAAAATTATTCTGTCCGATGTTCATGTAGGAAAAGATATTATCGCATTCCAGAGCAGTTGTGCAATTTATTGGTAAAAACAGATACACGAGTGTAATAAATCACTGCGTTGTAGCACCACTTCTGGCTAGGATAAAACAGAAATCACGGCGTGTCACAGACGCCTACAAGTCCACGGATACTAACCTGAGGTATAGAATGCAAGATAGTGTCTTTGCGAAAACCATGCTCCGTAATTAAAGAACGATATTTCTGCTTGGTGAATAGAGTAAAAGTCGTTTTCTTAGTTTATCTGCTTCTAGAAATGGTGTTATATGCATATTTTCCCCTCTTTATGTATCTATATATTTTGCCTTTCTGTATTTATATATTTTCCACTTCTTTCATAAGTACCTGTTCTGCAACCCGCGGCAGTCAGATTATATCTGTGATTAAACATCACATCGGATTTTAAATACCTATTCACAAAGTTCTTCCTTGTTAAGCACCATTCGCGGGACATGTGATTTGAACTTATTATCTTGTGCGCATAGGGCACAGCTTTGCCGCAAGGATGAGTAAAGCTGAATAAAGTGTAACTCATATATTTACTTCAACTTTCCATTTTAGTTTGCTTGTCTTAGATAAATTATGTTACTCCATTTCAGCATTTTCTGTCTGAAGAATATGATGGGAATGCAGGGTTCCTATATGGAATAGTACATGAATTGGCAGCTAGTCTGTTCTTAAATGAAAGGCATAACTTTCATTATAAATAAAGACGATTTTCGGGCGATGGCTCAACAAAAATATAAAATTTATAAAGGTGGTGACTGTAAAGGTATATATTTCTGTAAACGCGGTGTGACAAAAGTGCTTCTTAAAGGAGGACTTATATTCGTCTATTATAAAGACACGACTGTCTTTAATACATTCACAAAATGCATTTCAACCTTGTACCTGAGAGAAATGGGTTTTTTTTCTGACTTAGCATGAACTTTCCAGAGAAATTTTTTCCTGGTACCCTTCTGAACCTAAGGATAAATCAAAAATCTGAAGAGAAAAAATTAATTCTTCTAGCATACCCAAACCTCAGCATTTCTAGGGAACACTGACTTCTTGTCTATTATAAATGAAATATTCCGCCCGAGTTTTCATCTTCCACAGCTTTCAGTTTCCAGATGCGGAAGCAGAAAGGGTATCTATCTTTCAGCTCACGATGACTTGTTGACGCTTGTTGTATAGGTGTTCTGAATATTACTGTTCAGCGTTACAGATATGTCAATAATCACTGCTTCCTTCGGCCTTTTGTCACACAGCACTATGTCTGAACGATTATAGAGATGCATACGTCTGTTTTAATCTCACGGTTACAGTTTAATCGGTATTGTTAATTATCTAGTAACTCAGTGGGTTGATATTTATGTACAGTAGAGTCACATTATTGTGAATACTAGCTAATATCCAGAGTAACCGCCGTGCCATGTGCAGAGTGAACTGCAGATAGAGGAGCTGGGCGTGACACAGTATGGCGCCGGAAGGTGTTCACAGGTATGTGCAGCCATGTGGACTGCATTGTATCTGACAACTGCTGGAGGGAGCGTGGAGGGGTAACCATAGAGCGAACAACACGATCAAGGTAATCCCACAGATGCTCTACGCGGTTTAATTCCGAGAATTAGAGGGCCAGAGAAGTACTTTGAAGTCTATATGGTGCCCTTCCAACCACTTTCGGACATTTCTAGCTGTGTGCCACGTCGCATTGTCGTTTTGGAAGATCCCATCAGCACCAGGGAAGAAAATCAGCATGCATGGGTGTACGTGGTACACTAGGATGGATTCATAACATTTTTGGTCCATTGGGCCTTCCGCTGGTACGAGTGGACACCGAAAAATGCCACGGAAAAATTACCCAGACCATAACCCTGCCCCCACCATCTTGTGTTTTCCAACAATGGTTTAAGAGCGTTTGTTCTCCGATGTTTCTCGCCTAACGTCTATCCGTTCGATGAAGCAGAAAGCGTAACTCATCGGATAAGAAAATAATTTGACAAACAGCGGAGGTCCAATTCCCTTATTTTTGTTCAAACCTAAGTCTATATGAGTTGATCTGCTAAATGTGGCAATAATTTGTTAAAACGTATACAATTGTGTTTCGAAATTGATGTATATCTTGAGTTCATTCATGTATGATAAATTATTTTTGGTTTTTAAACTTCGTGTGCTGGTCCCTTTTACACAGAATCAATATTGCGTGTTGCCTAGTATCTCACTCGAGGATTGAGGCCTATGCAAAACATAATGGTACTGAGTGAGTCCCATTAAATCTCTCAGTGTATCTCTTGATTCTGATATTTCTAGAATTTTTCATTTTCGTTCGATCAGATATATAGAAATTTGTTTGCCACTCATAAATTTATATAGGCAAATTATTTGCCCTTATTATTATTATGTCATTTTCTCTATTCGAAAAATACAAAATACAGTCCATGATAAACAAAAATAAACAACGTTATTAACTTGTGTTGTTGAGGTAATACGAGTTTCTAGCATAGACCAAGGTATCAGTCAAATTTCGATGTAAAATATATATGATGTCCCAAGTAGAGTTGTCTTTTGCAGTTCTGTAGGTGTTCTTATGCTTTTAATATTTCGTGTTATGTGGCACACTCAGCTGTAACAATCAAATGACAAAATACATCTCCGATAATTCCGTTTTTCCAAAAGCTGAGAAAGTGAATCCATTCTTTCCGTAAGAGGGAATCCTGTAACGAATTCTCTTAGGATGAAATTTTATGCTATATCGAACCATATATAACTGTTAGATTTGAAACAGTGGATTCTAATTTAAAGTAGAATCTGCCACTTGGTTTAGCCAGCGAATAGCCATACATTAAAAAAATCCTCTTTTTGACTAAAAAGGATAACACGCTGTCTCCGTTTTCACGAAAAACCTTAGTAATATAAAGTAATCCTTTGTACTTGTTTAAAACAACTAAAAGGGTATGTGATACTTTGAGTGGGAAAAACAAAAATGGATCATGAAGTTTTTGCTTATCCTGAGTTGTTCTCCTCGACTTCAGCCGTAAACAAAATAATACGTTAGTCGTGTAAATGCATCACTTTATGTAAAGTTCATACTTACCGGGCGATGTCTTCCCAGGCATGTGTTGCCACCCACTCAAATTTTATGCGGATAATTACCAGCCGTTTTACCTTTTTTTCTTAAATTACGAGAGGAAAAAATTCCAAGTATGTATTTCGCTCCCAAATTACGTTGGCCAGCGAAAATGGTTGACAATTTTTTTTTCCAATATGGAAGCAAACATTTCATCGATTATTGTGTGGCAAAAAAAAAATCAAAGGTATTTTTCGCGCTACAAATGGAAGAGATTGCAAGGCTGTCCAAGCACGATCAAATTTAGCTTGTTACAAAGCGCACACACACCACCCTTCCAAATCGTCATCTAAAAATGTAAGGTTTAAAATACGTGTTTATTTACAATTTAGAAAGATTATCAAAATTACGCAATATTTTCACAAATGCAATTACTTTAAAGAAGTAGAAAAATATGACATAAATTTTATGCCCTAAACCAGTGGTTCCCAAAGTGTGCGCCGCGGCACCATGGGGAGCCGCGGCTTCCACACAGGAGCGCCGCGAAATATTAAAAACTTTTCATAATTTTATTTCCATTTTCAACTCAGTGTGATAGGACGCGGCATCTAGCGGACATAGGGTAAACCAGTAACTCACTTAGTAATAATTGTTTTCAAAGCCTGTACAAATGGTTACTAGATGGCGCTCTACAATGGTGTTATAAGCGTCAGCTTTCCCCCGCACGATTGTCGTCCGACGGGCGCACGTGTGTGTTGCGCTACCTGAAGTAACTTTAGCTTTCGCACCAGCCTGCGCCCTTCTGATAAATATTTCTCCCTCGTTTTCCGAGCGTCTAGAAATGAGACTCTCCGTCCAGATTTTTCGAGAAGGTCATCAGATCCTTTAAATATGTTCATCTGTTGTCATTTGTGACTCATTTGGCGTTTAACAGCGTGTTATGTTGATGCTTTGCCACTGACTTTCGGCATTTGTGTGCTTTCGGTGTATCAACTGAATATTGTTGTGATTAATTAAAGAGAAGTTTTCTTATGGTATGTATTTTTAAAAATGGATGGATTTTACTGAACAGTAAAAACAGATCCATTTACTTAGTTTGTTATCACATCGGTCGCTGTGATAAAAACTAGGCATCCCGCGAAAATCAATACGGAGAAGGAAATG
The DNA here is from genome assembly GCA_039090855.1 of Macrothele yani. Lineage (NCBI taxonomy): Eukaryota > Metazoa > Arthropoda > Arachnida > Araneae > Macrothelidae > Macrothele > Macrothele yani. Next base: position 5,229,191 of record CM077033.1, read on the forward strand.
AGTGTATCTGTATCCAGTTTGTTTCCAATATATGAGAAAATGTGCGGTGATCAACAGGCTCATCCATCCCACTAATTATAATTAGTTGAATATTTTCAATTACATTTTTTGTGATCTTCAATAGGTGTTTTATTTATTTTTACGTAAGTGTACTTGTTAGAATTTGACATAGGGCGCCTTGGGAAAAGATGGATTCAGCAAGGGCGCCGAGAATCGAAAACGTTTGGGAACCACTGCCCTAAAGCATCGATTCCTGTGAGATTTCTTTTTCTGTGTTATTGCTTTGTATAATGTTTTTAATTTCATCATGTAATTACATTCACAACTTATAATAGAAAAGTAAATCCTAGTTTTTTTTTTATGTTCACCTATTTTATACACCGGAACAGCACTGAGAGTGGTAGGGTGGAAAAAACCGTATATCTAATTATATTGCATATCGAACTATCAAGATATCCCCTTCGAATTCGAAATAAAAGGGATCAACTGTATTAGGAAAGATGTTCCACTTGTTCAAAGAATACAAAAAAAAATGAAAAAACATGGCAGAATGATTAAGAGTTTTTTCCAAGCACATTTCATTTATATTTTATGGTATAGATTTAATGACTTAGTAGATTTTGTATTTAATGTGGAGCCCCATACGCAGGAGGGTTCGCTGAACTGTCTTTTTCGACACACTTCTGGCAGCCCGCTGGTTCATTCGGCCAGTGAGTTGCTGAAGAGTAGCGTGTCGATCGGCCCTTACACACCTTCGGAGCAAACCTTCACCTCTCACATCAGTGGCACCTGGTGCTCCGCAGTTTGCACGATATTTATTCGCAATGATGCCATTTATCCAATCACGATACACTTTAACCACAACAGCACGCAACCAGTTCACAAACTGGGCTGTTAGAGAAATACTTCCACCCTTGGCCCAAAATCCGGTAATCATCACGTGTTTTTGTAAATCTGACAAATTACTTCCTTTATCCATGAGAGCAAAGATTGATATGTTTTCAAAATGCCTACAGCACACCTAATATACCCTCCAAGCTAGCTTACGGCACGTGCCTTCTTTCATTGGCTACGCGCTGTTGACGTCAAAAGTAGAAGGTGGTCACGATAATGTGACTCGACTATATATATATCATTTTCATTGTCAAACATCATCAATCCAGTGCTGGATGAAGATCGCCCAAAATTTCTTCCCCATCTGTTGGTCTTGAGCCACTCTCATCCATGTTACTGCGGCATGCTTTCCAATTTCATCCATTCATATGCCATGTGGTCTTCTTCTGTTGTGTATTTCTGTCCCTCGGAATACTGTCTAAAATTTCAGTTGTCCAACTGTGGTCCGTTTTTCTGGAAACATTTCCACCTCATTGGAATTTCAATAATTTTACTCTGGTCCAGATGTCGTCCACCCATGTCATTTTCTTTATCCACTAGTTATTTTTCTTATCGCTCCTGGTTGCAACAAATATGCATACCTCCAGGCATCTTTCAGTTTTCTGCAGCATTCGTATGTCTTTTTTTACGTTTTCCAACTGTAGGTTGAAGAAGCGTTTATGCTCCAGCTTTGTCCGTCCGTCTGCCTGTCGGCACGATGACTCGCGTAAAAATGGCTCGATTTCGATGAAATTTTAGTATGTGGTAGGGGACCACCTGGGAACAAACCGTATTGAAAATGAACAAAATGAGGTCAAAGGCCACGGCAAAAGAGCGAGATCTATTACATTGCCCTTATGCATCATAACTTGAGTAAAATGCTGTCGATGACGACAAAATTTTATCATATTGTTGGAGACTGCCTGGGAATGAACCCTATTGAAAATGGGTGAAGTGGGGTCAATGGTCACGGCATAGGTGCGGGATCCATTCCATTGCCCTTATGGGTCCTTAAATGCGTAAATATGTTTCGATGTCGATAAAATTTTAGTGTGTTGTAGGGGACCACCTGGGAATGAACCCTATTGAAAATGGGTGAAGTGGAGTCACAGGTCAGAACATAGGAGCGGGATGCATTCCATTGCCCTTATGCGTCATAACTTGCGTAAAAATGGTTCGATTTCGATGAAAGTTTAGTATGTGGTAGGGGACCACCTGGGGACGAACCCTATTGAAAATGGACAAAATGGGTCAAAGGTCAGGACATAGGATCGGGATCCATTCCATCACCCTTATCACATACTATTAAAGGAGCACTTCTTGTATGTATGTACATTTTATTTTGAAAACGGCACTAAGGATTTTGATGAAAGTCGTTAACCTACCGTTTTCTAGTACTAGAAATCGATTTAGCTTGATCTCGACTTAAGGAAAAATCGTTTAGTTGTTTAAATAACCACCCCGAATAACCACGTTTCTACTGTCATGGCGTCGTTCCATTAATGCTACCCATGTTTAGAAATCTTATGACGTCACAATCTCGTGCTTGAGATGTCGGCGAGCGGTCACGCCATCTGTCTCATTACGCAACGCGTTGTGTGTAGATCCTATTAAAGTTTTATGACTTTAGACTCTTTCGAGCAGATGGGCGCGATTCCCATCTGCCTCATTACGTCACACGTTGTGTTCGTATGTCCGCCCGAACGATAACTCGCGAAAAATTCGTTCGATTTCGATGAACTTTTGATATGTGGAAGGGGATCACCTGGGAAGGAATCCTATTGAAAGTGAACGAAATGGGGTTAAAGGTTAGGACATTGGAGCGGGATCAATTTCACTGCTGTTATGCGTCATAACTAACGTAAAAAGAGTTCAATGTCGATGAAATTTTAATATCTGTCAGGGGACCACCTGAGGACAAACCCTATTGAAAATGGGCGAAATGTGGTCAAAAGTCAGGACATAGGTGCGGAATCACTTCCATCGCCATTATGCGTCATAACTTACGCAAAAATTCTTCGATTTGGATGAAATGTTAGTATGTTGTAGGGGCCTGCCTGGGGACAAATTCTATTGAAAATGGGCAATATGGGGTCACAATTTAGGACACAGGAGCAGGATAGCCTTTATGCGTCGTAAATTACGTAAAAATGTTTCTATTGCGACAAAACTCTCCCATGTTATTTCGGAGGTATACTGAACCTGCTCTGTAGATTATCATCGAAATGGAATCAAAGGTCAGGTCACCCGAGCGAGATTTATTCCACAGCCATTATCCTCATAACTTGAGTAATAATTTCTGGTATGTTGGAAAACGAATTATAATCAATGCATTGCATGATTTTACTAACTTGTTCATTCACGTCCATGTCTCTGCTCCATACGCAAGAACTTGAAGGATGCATTGATTAAACATTTTTCTTTTAAGACTTAATTGCATTTTACTCTTGAAAATTCTACTGTTCCTTCGAACAGCTCTTTAACGAACTTTTATTCGCCTATTAATTTTAACAGCAATGTGACCATCGCTTCATACCTGCTACCCTAGACAAATGTATGTATCGGTTATCTCAAAGGCTTTCTCCATCAATCGACAATTCTTAGTTTCTTGTAAAAGCATTATACATCACTTTTGTATTCAGAAAGTTCATTTTTAATCCCAATTCTTTCCTCTTGTTAGCAAGTTTTTAAATCATTCGCTGCAACACGCAGGGGATAGTTGCAAAAATAACTATGTCATCAACAAATCGAAGGTGAGTAAAATAATTTCCGTTAAACTTTTTCAATTTTTTTCTAGTTCAATTATATAAAGACATTTCGCAATGTGGCGTTATAGAGCGTGGGGAAAATGTTGCCACCTTGGCTCAATCCCTTCAGAATTTTTATTGGTGCTGTATTCCCAAATAGCCAAACTTTTGCACTTGTATTTTCACAGATGTTATTTATAATAGTAACGTATGTATCTTTAATACCGCAGGATTTCAAAGCCATTATAACTACTGATAGTTTCACGAAATCAAAGGCCTTCTCATAATCGATAAACTCAATGAATTATGGGAGTCCATATTCCGTCGGTCTTTCAGTTAGTTCTCTCGGCACATGAATATGATCTATGGTGCTGCAGCCAAACCTGAATTCAGCTTGTTCCCTTGGTTGGGCCATGTCCAGTACTAACTTCAGGCGATGTAAAAAAACGTTACTGAAAGTTTTATGAACCACTGAAAGGAAGCTGAGTGGCCTGTAGTTCGGGAGATCCTGAAGGTCACATTTGGATGTAGTAGGGTCATTGGAGCACTGTTGCAATTTTCAGGATTTTTTCCTTCACCGAGACATCTAGTGAAAACCTGGGCGAGAGTTATTTCTATTTCTCCACTTGCTTCCTGTACAATGTCCACGGTAAGTCCACCTTCTCCTGGAGCTCTTTTCGGTGTCATGTTCTTATTGAGTGTGCAAATTCTGCCGGAAGGACAGGAAGAACATTTGTACTGGTGCCTTTCTTAATAACTGGAATAGGTGTATCATCTCTTTCATATAGGTTTGTGTAGAAATATTTCACTCGTGTCAAAATGTCACCTCTATTTCTTGTTTCAGAGCCGTTTTCTTTTCTCAGTGCAATAATCTGTTTTCTTCTCTAGATGTCCCTTTGCTTTCTTCAGGCGTTGATTATTTTCAATTGCTGTTCTTACTAGATTCACAACTGAATTTCGTTTTGTGTTCAGTGATATTTTCTCGAATTTTCTTGTATAATTCTATATATTCTACTTTGGAAAGTTGCATTTTTTTTATTTGTCATCATCACCTTTTTCTTTAGCATTCTTTTTTTTTTTTTTTGTTTTTTCTGAAATTTTCTTCGTACGCCACTTGTCCTTAATACTTCTTATTTTTGTTGCTGGTTCCATATGAGCCTTTTTCAAGTTTCCTTGTAACTTCAAAAATGTCCACGTCTTCCAATGATGAAAATTCTAGAGCAGTGAAACTGTTCTTCAGTTCCAACGTGAAGGTAATATAATGATTTTTAAGGTTGTCTGTGTCAACAAATTTTGTTTAATTTATAAGCTTACCACTTTCCAGTTTAGTGTTGCGTTTGATTTATGATTTATATGCTTACCTTACATCTCACCATTCTATGGTCACTACCTGAGTTTAACTTGTTTAGAACACTAGTCGTCGAAGATGAATTTCTTGTCACACATTATAAAATCACTTTCAGTTGACGTCCTCGTTCAAATGTCTCCATGACTATTTGCTAAGCGGCTTTTTCTTGAAAAAATAGTTCATGATGAAAAACATTTCTGCCTTTGCAAACGACAAAAACTCGTGGGGTATTTATCAAATTCCATGTGAATGTGGCGCTTCGTATATAGGACAGACCCGTAGTGCCTTGCGTTTTTGATTGAAGGAGCACCAGACCTACATTCGGAACTATGACCTAAAGAAGTCATCGATGGCTAAACACTGTTACGAAAAGGAACATAAATTTCTCTTTGAAGAAGCAAAACTAATTGACAAGCCACATTCAACCACCCAACTAGATTTTCCCATACATGTCAGAAGTCTTCGCAACTTTCTAATAACGTGGTATCCAAACCATTTCTATCAAGCGGGGGGAAGCATCTAACCAAAACCGTCACTGTAAACATCATTTATGATGTCACATACAATTCGAATGTTTACGTGCCATTCTTTTTGAGGAAGCTAGATTAATTTCCAGCGAAACCATAATCGCCTTAAAAACATTATTGTGCCAAACCACGTTGTAATATTTTAATATATATCCAACAACACTAGTTCTGTCAATATCTGTCCCACGATAATAGAAGGGATATAAACCTTCAGTTCAGTAAAATCTCCTTTCCTTCTTACCACAATTACCCCGACGATGTCCCACTTGATTCTTCGCAGTTCCTCCTATAATTCAAGGAGCCGTGAATAAGAAGAGAGGGAAGGTCTATTACACGTAGCCAAGATTAGCATAAAATGGCCGCCTAGTCCTATCATCCGGTGGTTCTTAGCACCCTCTGTCTTCAGGTCGCACAGGCTGCTGCCTTGGCCAGGTACATTCAACCTGCTGGGAACTTTGTGCCACGTTTTTAGTTTCGAAATCATCTGGGGCAGGGAGGGGAGTTAACCATAACTCAATACTCTAGCCAAGCTTGTTGGTGAGTGCGGGATAGCATTTCCTCCAGTCCCACTGGAATAGATATGCCGCTATGTGGCCGTCGCCAGGGCTCCTTTAGTGGGAACAGTATGCAGCACAAGAAGGGGGGTTGACCTTTGTCAAGAAGAAGCGATAATATATAATACTATCACCTGACCTTGCATCAAACCCATATAATAAAATAAATGTTTTCCTAAGTAAGCATTTTTTAAATCAAGTGTTAATTTTCTCATTAAGCGTGGTGTTCATAAAGAACATGCGAAATTACATAAATATTGAACGACTATGAAGAAATCACACTTTTGCTCTTGCAATTTACGAAAATGCATTTCACATCATTGAAAATGTGTTTATTAACACAGATTCTAAGCACATCTTAACTTCTTAGTGCTCTAAAAGGTTTAGCATACTTACATCAAATATTTATTATCTTCCGGAAATAAAAGTTGGTTGTATGGAAACGATTTAGATTCCTGTCTTGTCGCCTGCTAATGATCTGTGTATGGGTAATAAGGAAACTGCACTCAATGAAGGTTGGGTGTCTGTCTGGGAACTGAACTGCTGTGAGTTCGATCACCGACAGGGAACAGCCGATGTACTTTTGTTTTGGGATGCAAATTTTCTAGTTGACCAGATCGGGCAATGAAACATTTCTCAAAATGCTGACGTCGTCAAACACAATTTCTTAACTCCTGAACATAAAACTTCAAACAGAAATGGGGCATAAAAAACGCATTGGTATTTTAGTACTAGCACCGGAGTGTAACAGATGAGGAATCTTTCGCACAGTTTCGTCAAATTGCAGCAAACATCTATTAGTAAATGTTTGAATTACAGCTGTACCAATATATATGGAATGTTCTCCACCCAGCCAATATGTATGTTCTCCACACAGCTAATATGTATGTTCTCCACCCAGCCAATTGGTACGCCCAACAGGAGAGCGCAAGTATTCCTGCTACGGCGATTACATTTTAGTGTATGTGTTGCGTTTAAAACCCACAACAGTTCTTTTTATACATTATACTGCTAATGTTCGTGCAGAACTGCATGTTGCTTGTATTTCCCAATGTGCTACAATCAATAGTCGATTTTGCTGCAATATGTTGCTATCCAATATTTTCCAATAAATGTCATAATTCCTTAAAATTAACAGGTTGTGCTATGTATTTCAATTTGCGAAGCTTGATTTTAATAATGTGTAAGGATTAGTATTTTTGATTAAAGGGTCTAATCACTTTTATATGTAAAGATGCTGGTTACATTCCAGAACAAAAAAACATATTCGCATGCTTTTTTGCAACTTAGATGGCCATTATACAAAGCTTCAACAAGCCTTAAGAAATATTACTAGAACACATGTCTTCTTCAAACATGTTTTTTATTTTTAAATATATATATTTATTGTTCCAAACAAAGTACCGAAACTGTTGAATAAGCATATACAGTATAAGATGACCGGCTTGACGTATTGCTAGAACGATGAATCATCGATGGATAGCCGACATTTTAGACTGGATTTTCTAAGTTTATCAACGGCTAAACGCTATCTCTTAGTTCTCTGAACCTTTTTTAAAACTTGGTAAACAGAGAAAGTGAATAGCATATTTATATGGTTTTGGTTTGAAAAATTCAAATTAGTTTTGTAATTTTTATTTGCTTTAATCCAAGTTCAAGGTAAATCTTGTAAATTTAAATACTTGGTTTTAATTAAACTCATTACAAAATAGCATTTTGGAAATAAGATGATCGTTATTTACGACAAAGTTAAGCTATTTTTTCTTCTTTGAAGAATATGCTCATTTGATGTTTTGAATGTTATCTTCCAGAATCAACCTTATATTTGTGTTTAACAACTCTAAATATATTTGCATTCGTACATATACGGTTTCTCATTGGATACGATTTTGACTGCCGTCAGCAGTAACTTTCTACCATTAAACTGGTGATAGTCTGCAAATAATTGATCTGGCATTAACCAGGTGTTTCCCCATTCCAATGAAAGTACCGTCAGCGTGTTATCGGTTCTCCTTTCAATTTGCCTTATTTGACTAAAACTTGGAGGATAAAAATTGTATATCTGGAAATTTATACATTAGAAATTCTTTGCGTCAATCTTTTTAATCTAATGAGGTTTTAATTGGACTCTTTTCGTTCGGTTGAGAAGTTTGGTACGATGATGTGAAACTAGAAACATTAACTTACTTAAATATGAGAAAAGGAAAAGGGAGAACTTTGATAGTCTGTACGAAGTGCAATAAAAACAATTTAAGCAGACGGTATTCTCAAATGGATTTTCGAGAACAGCGGTATCGGTCCATGAATTGATTTCTTAAATGTGGTTTGCAGAATCTCAGACTTTGATGGAAATGCATTAGACACTAAAAAAAACTCTTACGTCACCTAATGGACAAATAATTCTCTACTGAAAATTAAAATCTATGTTTGTTAACCGTTCCCACCAGGAGTTGTATCCTATGAATAATTTCTCAAACAGAACTTTCAGAAGCAGACGTATCGGGATATTCGCAATTTACGTTTACGCCCCTTGGAGAAAACCTATGCATTACTTGAAAAATAATTTGTAGCGACAGTTGCATTTTTTTATAAATTACACCGAAAGGAAGAAAGATGTTTTTTTCTATAGGATATGTAAAAGAAAATATATGAACAAAATGTGTTTTGGATTGGATAGCATCAGCATTTCCATTTACAATGGGAATAAACGGAGCAAAGATAATCTTGCTCACATTTTCAGTTTTTCAACTGCAACAAGATATTTTCAAATCGGACTAATGGTTAAATAAATATGATGACCACAGAGAGGCGGGCGGCTTGACCGCCCATCAGACAAAGTGATGTTATAACACAATAAAAGTGCTAAAAGCAAGAGGAAAACCTGCCTCCGAATTAAGTTCAAAGTAGATACTTCTTTTTAACAAAGAGCAGATCCTCAATTATACAGAGGGTGAGTCAAAAGTTTTGCAACATTTGCATAAACGCCTGAGTGGTGGTGGATATATCACGGGTTTAAACTAGTTCCAGTCACACACGGCAGTCAGTCGAAAAAGATATAATGTGGTAAGTGTTGCTGTGGACATTATTTCATGCCTTCGTTCTGTCTGTGGTTGAGACGCCTAAAAGATGAACAGCCTATACCGGCTAATTAAGGAACTTTTCATTTAAGAGTTTGAAATCGGCCACAACGCAACTCAAACAACACTAAAATTTGTCATTCGAAAGAGAAGGTGTGCACCGCAATTATATGGTTGAAGAAATTTCGTTCAGATGACAGAAACCTCGACGATCAGCCAAGGTCAGGTATGCCGCGAACCGTAGATTCGGAGGCCGTGCGCGATGCCGTAGAGGCAGATTCGACAACAAGCACTCGGAAATAATCAGGCAAACTGGGCATATCACTGGCCACCGTTATTCGTTACCTCCAGGACATCGGCTAGGCCTACCGGAGCTGCCACATTGTCTCTAACGAACTGACTTCAGCTCAAGTAAACCGCCTAGAGGAAGTGATCACGAAACTCCTAGAAAACCCGAGTGATGTACGTTTTATCAGTAGAATTGTTATGTGGGGTGAAAAGTGGGTCTATTTCTGAATTCCTAACACACAACGGCAATGGTTGAGCCCGTGCCATCTTCCATAACCTGTTGCCAAACGTAAGCTCTTCGATCACAAGATGATGCTCTGAGTCTGGTGGCCTTTAGAGGGGATAAACCATCACGAATCTTTTACAACGGTCGGACCATCAACGCCAACCTTTACTCTGAGCGCCTGGAGCGGATCTGTAACGTTTTGGATGAGAAGTACCCGGCACACCTTGATGGGTCAAATTATTCTCTAGACAATAATAGTGTTGTAATGTCAATGAAGAATTTGTTTTCTAAATTTTTCCTTGACTGCAAGTATTCTAGTAAACACTGTCCCTAACTCAAACCAAACAAGGTGTTACCGAATTCTCGGGTGTAAAACGCAATTGTATTGGAATTTTTTCGACAAGAAAGAAAGTATTACAAATCATATTTTAAGGAGAAAATTTTCAGCCGAACAGGTAATGCATTTACGTCTGCTCATGTAAATAGTGAACGATATTTTAGCACATCACCATGGTTCTCTTTCACACCACCCACGTCGTGTTGCTGAATGTATAGCCAAGTGCAGAGGTCAGACATCCTACGCACTCAGGACATATTATATATGTCATCTCTTCACCCAGTGCTTTCATTTGAACTCTAGAAAGCTGAATCAGTTCTTCCCTACTAACTTATAAATGTGTGCCGTAGGTTTCCTCACATTAGGTACGAACTTTTACGGTGTTGCATTTTCAATGCCGAATAGAGTGAACCAGTATTTTAAATTCCGAAACCGAAAAATTCTGTAACCTGAGCTTAAGAACAATGATAACTCAATGTTCATTCATAAAGGTTTTAACTTTAAAAAGAAAACATGAATTCACTTTATTTGGTTTATGCAACAAATATTTTAAAGTTAAACACTGCCTCAGATATTGACTCTTGAAGTTTAAACTACTGATTATTGTTAATGTTACGAAATCTGCGATAGGTCACATTGCGAAATTTTAAAGAAAAACACTTCTCCAGCGATTTCATGAAACGTATACAAAGATCACAGCTCACATTTGAAGTGAAGTTTATCTGTATGTCATTTCATAAATTCTGGGAACGGGATGTTTAATACAGTTATTCCGACCATTGTAACACCATGTTTTTACAGATAGTTTTCAGTAGATTATTAAATTTTTTTTAATTTGCCATACTTTCTTTTTTCTGTTGTACCATGGGTCAATCTAGCATATAGGTAAAGGAACTTTCGTTTTCTCTGTTACATAGATGCCAGATACGTTTGAGGTATACAGTAAGGGCTTCAGGTTAGGGGACAGGCAGGGAAGGTACAACCTCCCCTTGGAGATTCATGGAGTCTAATAATAATTAGGATATGCCATATTTGGTGACAAAGCAACGTAATTAATTTCTGTATCACATTTCAAAACTGACCACCGTTTGACAGCTGACTTACATAACTGGATATCATAGAACAAAGTGGATATTAGGAGAATTCAAAAGTATTTCAATCACCGTTATTTTTAATGCTTCGATATGACGTGGATATGTGCCAAAATTATTTGCAGGTGGCTGTGGTTCTGAGCAACCATCTTCCAGTGAAACCTTCTCAGGATTTAAAGCACTTTTATATTCTAGAAAACTCCCAATGTATTGCTGGCTATTGCGTATCATTTTCACTTTTGTGATGTTCGATATTCACGATTTTCACTTTGCCCACCACGACTTAAATTAATTCGAAATTGCTATTTGAATTTTCTAATGTTTCGTCCCACATTTCGTCTTAAATGTTTAAATGATATAACAATTTCAAAGAAAAACTTCCCGGCAATATAAAACTCTCGTTTTACAGAATAAAACTTTCACTGAATATTGCCATAATTTTTTCATAATGATGCAGGACGCTTTCTTTTAAATAGCGACACTCAGTACTTCCCAGAGGAAAAAAATCATTGTACAATCATTCTTCCTCAAACAAATAGAAAGCACTGCACAGTCTAGGCCCATCTCGGAGGAATGATCAGAGGATAGTTCTTGAGACAACTCAGTTATAAGATGGAATTTAACCCATTCAATGACCTACAATTAAAAATGTAAGACCAGCAAGAAGCCCCAATAACACATAAAGACCAAAACACAAGAAATATCGGAGATTCATTTCAATCTAAAGATCAACGATTCTCAACAAAACAACTGGCGCCATCAATTCCTGCTTGCTTTCCCAGACTCTAAGAGATTTTTTTTAATTTGCAATTTTTCTAACTTTAACAATTCAGATCTATTTATATTTGTTGTTAAAGGTAAAGAAAATGCCGTTCTGCCTAAGTGTCAGTGAATGACGCTTCAGGAGATGTAACATTATTTTTAGAAAAAGGTTTGTACTTTGAAGTAGCAAGATGTGTACCAAAATTTTCACTACAACATACTTTTTTGTATATCATAAAACAGATACAATAAGATATACCTATTTGTAGCTACACTATATGCCAATCAATGACAATATTTGGGAGATACATTTAAGCGCTCTCTGTAGCGTGCAATTTCAAAAATCACTGTCAAACAAAGAAAATCTTACACAAAATAAAATTAATTAACCACAAGTTTCCATTGCACTGAAATTTAGCAGCTTTATTATTTTCACATGCGCGAGTGGAGTGATTTTTGTAGCTCATCGAAAACAGATATTTTATCTTTATTGGTTATATTAAAGGACAATGTTAAATATCATGATTTAAGGTGTGCTTTATGCAATGCAAATACAATTGTTCAAGGAGCTTCGATCCATCTGCTTCATGTGAGAGACAAATTAAACTATCACTCTTCGAAGTAAACGCCCTGATAAGCCGAAATTATCGTAATTCTAATTCATCATCCCATGCTAGCTGACTCAAATTTATAAAGTATCTTTCCTTTTCATGAAGCGAACTGGTTTATATTATCGAGTGTTAGCGAATATATTTCCTAATTAAAAGATATGGAATCTTTTTTCCAAGTTACTGCAGTGTTTATATTATTCAGTGTCTCCGTCTTGTAGTCGTCTGCTTCGGCTTCTCGTTGCTTCTGCATTGATTAAGTAGTGGCAATATTACCGACGTTGGACATCAATTACAATTGCATATCAATCATGTCACAAAGGCCTTGTGGATGTAGTTCAATTACACTTATGGTGGATGATGGTGTACAGTGCTATGGAAAGTGTGGTGGTCTTTTTCACTTCACATGTTGCGCACTTACTGAAAGTACATATCGACGGATGTCAAGAGAGAAGAATATCCGGTGGAAGTGCGATTGCTGTAGACGTGGAGTTCAGCGATAAAGTGCAAGCGTTTAAAAAGAAAATCAAGTTTTGAGCGGAACGAATGAAAAATGGAAATCTTGAAAGCTTCCGAAGGATTGAAGAATTTAAAGATGAACTAGATTCAGACATACCTGGAGATATCTTAAATAATTTGCATGCTCACCTGCAAAGTTTGCTTGGTAGTTTCAACTGATAATTTCAGGAAGAAGTCTACGAAAAATTAGAGAAAAAGTTTGGGTTCTAAACATTTACTCTGGTGTGTCGAAAAAGCCAGTCTACATGACATCGCTACAGTATGGGTCCTTACTTGATTTGATATCAGATTCTGCGATAAAAGTAAATTTTTCAACCAAGAATTCACTATCAAACATTTGGTATCAGCTAAAAGACGAAGTTAAAGTTTTGTTAAAAATAGCGAAAATCATCCTTCTGCCCTATTGCGACAACTCACTTATGTGGAGTAGGATTCACTATTATGTAGCTAAAACAAAATACTGACCACGCCTCAATGCAGAGCAATATAATCAATTGCATCTTCCCCAAATTCAACCAATATGGCCACATTGTGCAAATCAAAATAGTCTCATCCCTCTCAGTAGAATTTAAATTCTCGAGCTGTGCGCTGCTTTTTTTTCTTAGGTGCCAAGGGCTATTTTTGGTTTTCCAACTGTAAAAACAGTTTTAACAGTTTAAGAGGCCGGTGTATCTGAACCAGATGGTACCCAAAAATTGCTGAGCTGCCCTAACAGTAATGCTCATATAGCAATTGTGTTTGACGAAATCTATGGCAAAACAATTCCTTTCCCCTTATCATCTCAGTAGTATGACCATAAATTGTCAAGGTGATAAGCGCTCTCTTTTAGCCCTCTATTCTAGTGCTCTATACTAGTCTGCTCTGGGACATAAGGGAGGAAAAAAGCGCCTGTTTCTTTCCAGTGTCGTGTTGTCATTGTCTAATCCCTCTGACACGAACATCATGCACTAAGCAGAAAAAGATGATTCAAACATTGTCTCTCTCTCCTTTTTTGGGTTCGTCCTCATTGCTGTACCCTTTGAATAGGTGATTAGCCTTACAAGATCGGTGCCATTTATACCCCTAAACGACCGCTTTGAATAATAAAGCTAAGGGGAAGGCAACTGCATTTTGTTGCTCATGATCACTCCTCGTAGCCGAGTTTGGCCCACTTCTCAGACAGCGGATATATTCGTTCGAGCTCATTTCCATCCATTATGCTAATCCCGAGTTAATTCGTTCCAGCCGGTTAAAGGCTTAAATAGTGTATCTATGTGGGTAACATACTTTGGATTTAAAATACTTGCTTTTAATTCCTTCTTAAAATGTTTCGCTTTAATTTATGTTTTCTGTTGCGGTTTTTCGTTTATTTATGAGTATTTAAGTAAGTTCCTTATTTCTCTAACATTAGTACAGCAAATAACATTTCGAATGAAATAAGACTTGATGTTTAACAAGCGCAGATGCATAAAAATATCTTCCATCGTCAATACTGCCGTAATTCGGTTTAGTACCTATGTAGATGGTAGGTGAAAATCACTTGTCTGTTATGCCAAAGATACGTAGGTGCAAAATTGATGTTTTCAGAAAACGATAGTTAAATTTCCAATTTTTAATAGCTTGCAATGGAAAAAATTAAGTTCAGATCAAAATTTAAGTTATTTAGAATTGGAAATGTAATTCGTGCTTTTGTTATAAGATAAAATATCTACTAACAGCTTAATGCAATTAGGGAAAAGCGCCAAAAATGCACATAAGTGTTGTTGACATCAAGGAGACGATAATGCACCGTGACGAATTTCTTTCCTAAAACGACTGAAAAAGTCTGGGAACCGCTGCTCTAAAGCCTTGTAAACACTTCACTAGATGTTCTGTGCTAGGGCGTTATTAATCGTCCTGTTTCGGTAGAAACTGTCTGATACTATATACCACCCCCAATATTGAACCAAAGTGCCGTCCTTTTTAGATATGGCCCATGAACGAATTATGTTCCCATGTTCACTTGGTACGGAAAATAATCAAACTCACTTCGGCCCCTTCATGGTATAAATTTACAGAACGTATACTTTGCTCCACTCAGCGGCTAAATTATGATGTCAAAAACGCTGTAATTGACTCTGCATACAACGCTGATGTTTCGTAAATTCACGTGTAAAATTATTGGGTTGGTGCGAATGAAATGTCCGGCAAAGGACCAGCACACGTGGACGGCGAGAACGGAAAAGTAGGACAACTTACCTAGGCAAAATAATCACCCTCGTCATCTACACATAGTTGCCATCTGTCCGTCACTGCCATGCTCCCGGAACAAAAAACGTCTTGTGGCTGGGACACGAAGAAGTCATCAATTGCACGTGGAGGCTCGCTGTATATCCTGAAGTGTTTCCCGGACAACAAGTGGTCCCGGCGACGAAGCAGACTATCATCTGCTTCGTCGCCGGTACCATGGTAATCTGTCGGAATCAAGTCCGGGAAACAGGCAGGATGAAGCATTGAATGAATCATAGCCCCAGGCACTGAGTGTCAGCATCGTTCGTTGTGCGACATGAGGGCGGTCGTTGTCTTCGAGCACGAGAGCACCATGACTGTTGAACAAAGCCGGTTGTTTTTGCATCAAGTGTAATTCAGCACAATAAGGTTCTGCAGTGATAGTATGGCCTCTTACCAAGGAACTCCGATGAATTACTCCGGCTGTTGACCACCAGACAAGGAGCATCATCTTATTGGTGTGCAGGGGTGGCTTAGGATGCCATCCAGCAGGTTGTGCCTTGCTTAGCCATTCTGCAGATCGTTTCTCATTATCATGAATGACCAACTTCTCATTGCATGTGGCGATTAGACGCAGTAGATGTTCCTGTTTATTCCTGGCAAGCAGGGACGTGCATACTTCCAACAGCCTAGTCTTGTTTGGCAGTTGTCCACTCATGCGGCAGCCACACGTCCAGCTTTTTAAACTTAGGCAGCGAACAACTGTCGTGTGGTATTGAATGCTATCTAACGAGATGTTTTTGGCGGTCCGCTTCAACCACACGTAACAGAACATTGTCAGAAACAGCAACAGGTTGGTGACCGCGTGCTTCGTTTTGCAGGTCCGTATCTCCCCTTCGAAACTTCACAAACCATCGCCGAATAGTACGTTCGTTTGTTGTATTCTCCCCAAACGCTTTGTATACATTCTGACTGGCAGTTCCTGCCGAATAGCCTAGTTTAAATTCATAGAGACAGATGACTCTCAAATCCGGAGTCTGCATGTTTCATTTGCAAGTCATGTTACGTCAAAACAAATCACGCCTAAACCTTGTTCTTGATCATATGATCATATGTAGAGGACTTTTTAGGAAGGGAAATGTCTAACCCCAGGTCTTAAACAGCTTTTAGAAACAGGAAACTAGGAGATTTGGGCTAGAGCGCCCGATAGGGAAGTGGCACGGAAGCGAAGTAGAAAGGGGGAGGAAGACGCCCTTATTTATTACCGGGGGCCAGTGTCCGGGGTTCGGCAGCTTAACGTTCCCATCCAATGCACGACAGATGTTTAGTGGATCGAACGTTCGTACCTGACTGGGATCGAACCTGAAGCCCTTTCCGTGGCAGTCACGAGCATTACCCACTAGGCCACCCGCGACCCAAGAACCTTGTTCTTGATCATGATCATGATCATATGTAGAGGATTTTGGGAAGGGAGTGTCTGACCCCAGGTCTTAAACAACCCTTAGAAATAGGAAACTAAAAGATTTGGGCTAGAGCGCCCGATAGGAAAGTGACACGGAAGCGAAGTAGAAAGGGGGAGGAAGACGCCCTTATTTATTACGGGGGGCCTGTACCCGGGGTCCGACAGCCCAACGTTCCCATCCGATGCACGACGGATATTTAGTGGATCGAACGTTCGTACCTGCCTTTGATCGAACCTGAAGCCCTTTCCGTGGCCGTCACGAGCGTTACCCACTAGGCCACCCGCTGCCCAAAAAGCTTGTTCTTGATCATGATCATGATCATATGTAGAGGATTTTGGGAAGGCAGTGTCTGACCCCAGGTCTTAAACAACCCTTTGAAATAGGAAACTAAAAGATTTGGGCTAGAGCGTCCGATAGGAAAGTGACACGGAAGCGAAGTAGAAAAGGAGAGGAAGACGCCCTTATTTATTACCGGGAGGGGAGCAGTACCCGGGGTCCGACGGCTTAACGTGCCCATCCGAGGATCGAACATTCGTACCTGCCTGGGATCGAACCTGAGGCTCTTCCCATGGCAGTCACGAACGCTGCCCACTCGGCAACCCGCAGAAGCTTGTTCTTCTCACACGTGTTAGCTATTTATAGTAATACTGCGACGTAATTTCCGCAACACCTGTCCGTGGTTCCATTCCGCCGTGGTGGGGGCCTGTCTCTATACTGTTCGTTCCGCCGGACATTTCATTCAAATCAGACCAATATATAACAAAACTACAAGTGTGTGACACTTCAATTTCAGAAATAATAAAGAAGAGCATAAATGTAGTATGTTTTAGTACTGTATTAAGAACAACTGCTGTAAGATATATTTTTTTAAAGAAAATCACGGCTTTCGTAGAATAAATCATCTTCTGGGAATTAGTTGCGAGCAAAAATAACCTGACATGGTATGCGCACAAGATACACATCTCATTTAGAAATTTTAATCTATCTTGAGATAGAATGAAATTAAATAAAAACATATCTGTACTTTTTTAAGAAAATGATTTATGTAGCTTAAAATTCCTAAAATTCGGAAAACAGTTTCTCTGGCGAATGTTCCGCAAGCGCTCTCTTTTAAATTTTTATTTGCTGCAGGTTCAATACACTTTGGTATTGATTCAAATTCGTAGAAAATCATGAATTTATTTCCTTTTTAATTATTATATTTTAAAAAGGCGACCATTATTTTATTAAAGTACATTTATTTTTGCAGCATCTTGATATCGAATTAATTCGAAAAATATGAACAGTTGCTTTTTAAAGTATCTTTAAGAAACGCAGAAAAAAATGAATAAAACATTTTCATTCAGCGTAGAAATACACATCCATAAGGCTTCATAAAATAAACGAATGTTCTAGTCGATATTATGAAGACGCAAAAATACACAAACCTATGTTATATGGAACTATTCACGCGGAATATAACTATTATACCTTTGCATTTGGCAATGACTTTGAAAGTGGTGTCCCTGTGCTTTTTCATCCAGTGAGGTTTTAGCACCTTCATTCTTTGTGTTATGTTCTTCCACCCGCTGTTGCTGACTAGACAGAGGAGTGCAGTTTGCAATTTGGTGGGAAAATTAAGGCCGTCGTGTAGGTGTTAGAGCAGCAGTGTTTGATTGCTGAGAGAATGCTGTCTCCAAATGAGTGTTACCGGAATTTATCATAAATGTTGTGTGTGTTTAGCTAGCAATCCTCTCACTGTAAATAGTAAGGTGAAAAACATCGCTCTTTCCACGTTAAGCAACGCACAGCAACCGACAAATTGTTATTCGACCGTCGTCGGGGAAACGAATCCCGAATCTCTCGATATTTAGCCGGGCGCGTTAACCTCACACCACAGCGGCCAACAATTCACGGCGCTATGCGTGCTTTTCTTTTGTAGTCAGCATCTGACATCATCATTGCGTAGGATGGGCTCAGCTACTGAGACGCCTCCATCTGGTGGGCATTAACGGCACTGGCTATATATAATTATAGCGATAATCCAAAGAACTAGAAGAAGTCGAGATTATGAAGACGCAAAAAGACACAAGACGCAAAAGAGAAAAACTGACGATGGTCGAATAACAATTTTTTCCGTTGCTTTGCGTTGCGTAACGTCAAAAGAGCGATGGATTTATTTATTCAACTGACGCCACATATTTAGATGATTTTCACCTTGGATCTCGCCCTTTGGATTATTGCTTTAATTACTTTGGATTGTCGGAAAAGTCATGACGTATTTTAGCTTGTTTTGCAAAGGTCATTTATTAATAGAAAGAACAAAGATCAAACAATGATATAATGCCCTATATGATCACCTTATTTTATGATATGATGCCCGTTTTGATCGATAACCTTTTGTCATCTTTCAGTGAGCTGCAGAATGCCTCGTTCATAGAAGGACCTGTCTTTCGTGACTAAAAACTGTACAAGGTGCTGATTTACAGCCTCATCTGAATTGAACGTTATACCACGCCAGGACTGTTGGAGAGAGCGAAACAAGTCGAAGTCAGACGGAGCAAAGTCAGGCGAGTATGCTGGGTGTGGCAACACATTCCACCCGAGCTCTAATAATTTTTAGCCGGGTGATCAAACCTGTGTGTGTTCTCGCGTTGTCGTGATGGAACACAACACCTTTACGATGAAAGAGCTCTGGACGTATATGGATCATGGATTCGTTCAAACTGTCCAATTGCCGAAAGTACACATTGGACATGGTTGTTTGGTTCCGTGGTAGGAGCTCGAAAAACACGCCACCTTTAAAATCCTACCCCATTGTGACCAGAACCTTCCGCTGATGAATGTCTGCTTTGGATGTCGTTTGAGGCGAAGCAGCAAGAAGGGACCAAGACCGTTTGCACAGAACATTGTTGTACAACATTCACTTTTCGTCACCAGTTATCAGTCGCTTCAAAAAGGATCGTTTCCCTTAGGTTTAATGAGCATATCGCAGATGTTTATACGCTCCGTCAATTGAGCTTCTTTGAGTTCATGAGGAACCCACACATCGAGCTTGCTTACGTATCCCAGCTTCTTCAGGTGGTCGTGAATGCTTGAATGATGGATGCGCAATGTATCTGGAATCTCTCGTGTTATGTAACGTGGGTTTGACTCGATCAATGCCTTGATTTGGTCGTCATCAACCTCGGTGGGCTTCCTCGACCGAGGAGCACCGTTGAGGTGAAAATCACCAGTACGCAATTTAGCGAACCACCGCTGGCACTGACGTTCTTGTAGAGCCTTATCACCGTACACTTTACGCAACTTTTCACAAGCTCGACGCCCGTTCTGCCCTTTACGGAAGTAAAACAGTATAATATGGTGAAAATGTACAGTTTGGTCTTCCATCTTCAACTTGATGTCAAATCGCCGCAAATCAACGAAATAGCTTACTATTCCTTTTAGACTGCAGCTAGAACTGGCACCTGTCGAATGCCATAGCGATAACAGAGCTGCACATATCTGTAGTACTTCCAAAACCGCAAAAACGCCATCTGGTGCCAAAATACGTCATGACTTCTCCGACAACCCAATATATAGCCATTGCAGTAAATGCCCACCAGATGGGGACGTCTCAGTAGCTGAGCCCATCTTACGGACTTAACATGTCAGATGCTGTGTGAAAAAGAAAAACATGCATAGCGCCGTGAATTGATCGCCGCTGTGGTGTAAGGTTAACGCGCTCGGCTAGATATCGAGAGATTCGGGATTTGATTCTGGACGACGGCCGAATAACAATTTTTCGGTTGCTGTGCGTTGCTGAACGTGGAAAGAGCGATGGATTTATTTACTCAACTAACGCTACGTATTTAGATGGTTTACACCTTGGGTCACGCCATTTGGATTATTGCTATAATTATATATAGCCAGTGACGTTAATGCCCACGTCTCGGAGATGGAGACGTCTCACTCCTGAGCCCATCTTACGGATTTATGATGTCAGATGCTGACTGAAAAAGAAAAAATGCATAGCGTCGTGAATTGTTGGCCGCTGTGGTGTAAGGCTAACGCGCTCAGCTAGATATCGAGTGATTCGGGATTCGATTCCTCGACGACTGCCGAATAACAATTTATCGGTTGCTGTGCGTTGCTTAACGTGGAAAGATATGAATTTATTTATTTTGTGATTAGTAATTATACGAAATATTTAAAAATGGTTTGCAAAGGAAAATGCTTTTATTAAAACATCGAAGAAATAAAGCTGTAAATGTATATGTGACAGAATTTTGCTCAGCAAATATTGTCTGACTGATTAACTGAAGAATTTATAACGTTAATAAAAGTTTAGTTTTTCTTTTATTACTATAACCCAACCAAGGGTGAAAAAATGTAAACAATTTGAGAAAAAATTTAAAAAGTGTTCGATTTTTGAATTATAATTAATTTTTGGAATAAATTACTATCGCACAATATCTGAACCTTTACTTTAAATTTTTAATTCTGTTTTTGATACAGGAATTTTTCCTGATAAGCTGAAAATTACCAAAATTACCCCTAAATATAAAGCAGTATCACACAGTGATGGAAACAAATACCGCCCAATATCTAAGACATCAATCTTTGCAAAATTACTTGAAAAACGTATTTACAATAAATTGTTATCCTACTTATAGAAATATAGAGTTATTGATAAAAAAAATTTGGTTTTCAATCAAATAAATCAGCAGATCTTGCTCTTCTTCATATTCAAGATATAATTCAGAAAAATTTAAGGAAAAAAACTTAACTGTTGCTATTTTTTTGGACTTAACAAAGGCTTTTGACACATTAAACCATAACATATTACTGTCAAAATTACATAATATAGGAATAAGGGGTACTGATCATGCACTCTTTTCAAATTACTTATCAAACAGAATTCAGTTTACTCAACTGGAGGATTATTACTCAACAATGGAAAATATTAAACTGGGTGTACCCCAAGGTTCAATACTTGGACCTTTATTATTTAATATCTACATTAATGATATTTTTAACATCGAATCTGAATCCAGCATTATCCTCTATGTAGATGACACTACATTGTTATTTAAGGGTACTAATCCAGAAGAAATAATTTTACTAAGTAATATTGAATTGCAAAAATACACAAATTGGTTGGCTGCTAATGAACCTGTATTAAATACAGATAAAACTAAAGCAGTTTTTTTCCAAGACAACAGAGAAGTCATCGTATTAATATACCATTACTTCTCGACAAGAAATCAATTGAAATAGCAAATGCGTTTACTTACTTAGCTATTAAACTTAATAATGATTTAAAATGGAATAAACACATTGATAATCTTTTGAATAAATTATCAAAAAATATAGGAATTGTAAGTCATGTTCTGACAAATCTTACTGTTAAAACATTAAAATTAATATATTTTACTTTAGTTCATACACACCTTAACTACTGTATATTAACATGGGGTCAAACAACTCAATCTAATAATAAAAACTTACAAATACTTCAAAACAAGTATATTAGATTCATCATCATCATCATCATTGTCAACCATTATCAATCCACTGCTGGACGAAGGTCTCCCCAAGTTTCCTCCACAACGGTCTGTCGAATGCCAGTCTCCTCCATGTCACCCCTGCATACTTTCGAATTTCATCCACTCATCTCCCATGTGGTCTTCTTCTGGGTCTTTTCCTGTCCCTTGGAATCCAATCTAAAATTTCGGCTGTCCATCGATGATCTGTCCTTCTGGCAGTATGTCCAGCCCATTGCCATTTCAGGGATTTAACTCTGATCATGATGTCTTCCACTCTTGTCATTTTTCGGATCCACGAGTTCCTCTTCTTATCTCCCCTGGTTACACCAAGTATGCACCTCTCCATGCTGCTTTGAGTTGTCTGCAGCCTTTGTATGTCTCTTTTAGTTAAGGTCCACGTCTCTGCACCATACGTAAGCACTGGAAGGATGCATTGATCAAACACTTTTCTTTTAAGACATAATGGCATATTGCTCTTGAAAATTATGCTGTTTCTTCCAAAAGCTCTCCAGGCAAGTTTTGTACGCCGATTAATTTCTTCATCAATGTGACCCTCACTTGATATCTGCTGTCCAAGATAAACGTACGTGTCTGTTATCTCCAGCTTTTCTCCATCAATCGATAAATCTTCATTTCTTGTAAAAGCATTGAACATCACTTTTGTCTTCTGAAAGTTCATTTTTAATCCCACTTCTTTACTCTTGTCAGCAAGTTCCTGGATCATACTCTGCAGCTCTGATGGGCTAGTTGCAAAAATGACTACGTCATCAGCAAAACGAAGGTGGGTTAGATAATCTCCATTAATCTTTATCCCCTTGTTTTCCCAGCTCAGTGACTGAAAAACACCCTCCAATGTGGCATTAAAGAGCTTCGGAGATATGGTGTCCCCTTGTCTCACTCCCTTTCCAATTTTTATGTGTGTTGTATTTTCAAACAGCCTAATCTTTGCACTTGCATTTTCATAGATGTTATTAATAATATTAATGTATGCATCTTCAATACCGCAGGTTTTCAGAGCCATTGTAACTGCTGATGGTTTCACCGAATCAAAGGCTTTTTCATAATCGATAAAAGCCATGCACAATGGAAGTTCATATTCCCTCGTTCTTTCAATTAGTTCTCTCAGCACATGGATATGATCTATTGTGCTGTAGCCACTCCTGAATCCAGCTTGTTCTCTCGGTTGAGCCATGTCCAGTGTTACCTTCAAGCGGTGTGAAAGAACTTTAGTGAAGATTTTATGAACTACTGATAGGAGGCTGATAGGTCTGTAGTTTCCGAGATCCTCAATGTCACCTTTCTTATGTAGCAGGATCATTGTAGCGGTGTTCCAATCCTCAGGAATCTTTCCTTCATTAAGGCATCGAGTGAAAATTTGGGCGAGTACTGTTTCGATTTCTCCACTTGCTTCTTGTATGATGTCTACAGTAATTCCATCTTCTCCTGGAGCTTTTCCCCGCTTCATGTTCTTGATTGCATGTGCAACTTCTGCTGGAAGGACTGGAGGAACTCTGGTACTGGTACCTTTCATGATGTCTGGAGTGTATGTATCATCCCTTTCATATAATTTGGAGTAGAAATCTTTCACTCTTGTCAAAATTTCGCCTCTATTTCTTGTTACATTTCTTCATCTTCTTTTCTCAGTGCCATAATCTGTTTTCTTCCCTTACTGAGATGTCCCTTTGCTATCTTTAGGCTTTGGTTGCTTTCAATTGCTTTCCTCACTAGCTCACAGTTGAATTTTCTTACGTCTTCAGTGATACTTTTTCGTACTGTCTTGCATAGCTCTATATATTCCACTTTGGAAGTCACATCTTCTTTAGTTGTCCTCATCTCTCTTCTTTTTTGCATCAACATTTTCGTTTTTCCTGATAATTTATTTACATGCAACTTGTTCTTAGACCCAGCTAATTTTGTTGCTGTTTCCATAAGGGCTTTGGTTACTTTTCTGTTAACTTCAGAGATGTCCACTTCTTCCGATGATAGGCCTTCTAAAGCAAAGAACCTGTTCTTCCGTTCCAACTTGAAGGTATTATAATATTATTGTGTTATAAAAAAACACACCATAATATTAGATTATTAGACTTAAAATATAGTTGTAATTATGTTATTTCTTCTTAATCATGTATACATAAATATACAAGAGTGGACCCTAACAAATATAACATAATGACTATTAAACAACTATATAATTTTAACTTGAGTAAAATCATGTACAAAAGAATAAAAAATAACATAGAGCAGGAATTAATTAAAATATCCACATATACGCATCGATATAATACAAGAAATCAAGAGGTTTTTATACCAGTGCTACTTAAAATTTTAACTGTGAAACGAAGTTTAAATTATTGTGGGCCGGCGTTTTGGAATTTATTGCCGGGAGAACTGACATTGATTAATCATTTTAACCTCTATAAGAAAAAATTAAAAGCATACCTATTAAGCTAACTATTTAAGGGAATAACAGGGGGGAGAAAGAGTTATACTAATGGCTGGTGGTGTACATTGCTGTACTTGACTTGTAAAATTCCTTCAGGCAGCTGCGGGCTTAGACAGGACTCAATGAGGCCTTTTCCTGGAGCTTCTTTGCTGTTATTTTATAACTGTCAATAATTGTTATCGTTATTCAATAACCTGTAACAGCAGAAATAGTAAAATGAAATGAAATGAAATATAATTTTAAAATATGATAATGTGTTAATGCTAACAACTTTGAAATTCTCCCGGACACGCAGCATAGATATCATACAGAGCTACTAGCGTCATTGTCTGAGCACCGCCGACTCAGCGACGCCTAAGTGGCCTCTCTACAAATTCGATTGTAACAGTAACCTGTGAAAAACAGACAGGATTGTAATGTGGGGCATGCAAAATCAAATCCGACTTAACAACATTGATAAAAAAATCGTCCTCACTCCATTAGGTTGCGATAATGCCTTTCGTCCATACCCTTGTACATGTATTTTTTTTTCTGATATCAAGACGTTCCTGTATTTGAAACGCACGGTGTTCTTAGAACTGTTGGATACATATTGCAGGTTCTCCCTTGCACTCTTTGGGTCTGCTGAGCTGGTGCCTAGCTACCGTTCTCGAACTATATATAAGAGCTGTTGGCTTTCCTACAGTTACAGTTTTATTTGTCTGTTTCCTGGAGCCTTAATGCATGTGCCCATAATTCGTAGGCACAAGTGCCGATAGCGGTTTATTTATGCAGTTCAGAAAAATCAAATTTTTCAGTTGCTAAAATGATCCTTGTTGTTTGAACTAGCACTTGTCTATGTGTTACGTGTTCTGAGCTTTTAGGTGCTGATAGTGCATTAGAAAAATTTATTTTCATTAGTTTCCGCACTGTTTTATTACTGTCATGGTAAAAGCATTTAATAACTATTTTTGGTAGTAGCTCATGGTCCATTCCGATACAGATAGCACGTGTTATAATATTTAAAACGAGTGGCATTACATTTCCATATTTACCAGAGGTCATCGCTCTTTCCACGTTTATAAGTGAGACACGGAGAAATTATCATTGGCCGCCACAGGGAATCGAACCCAGGGTCTTCCATTTGCGCGACGGATATGCTTCAATATCCGGCGCGTAACTGAAAGATCCTGGGTTCTATTCCCGGTGGCGGCCAATGATAATTTCTCCGTGTCTCACTTTTACACGTGGAACGAGCGATGACCTCTGTTTTATTTTCCTGGTCCACGTCAAATGTCTGTATTAATTTCCATATCTGCCTTAGTTCTGCAGACAGACTTTGTATCCTCACATTCGCACACATTGAACCTTTGGTATTTAATATGAGCTCTCACTCATTCTACTGGTGCACAACAGCTGGGAACGAGCTGTGCCATAAAATATATAATATTATAGATTGAGGTAACTTATTACAAGCCGTTGTGTATCAGTATAATGGATGAAAGTCCAAATGCGGAAACCGAAGTTAATTGTATGCGAATGGGAGAATATCAAGGGCAATCTGTAGAACAAAGGGAGATACGGAAATATACTACCATTTCTTTGAAAGCGCAGGACAAGTGCTATCGGTAATAGTGTCGGAATGGACTCTGGGTTAGTACCAAAAAATTATTTAATATTATTACCCTGACAGCATGTAAAACCGTGAGGCAACTAGAAAAAAATAGAAATACCTTTGAACATAAATGTTTCATAATTTAGTAAATAGAAGCTCAGAACACTTAACACATAGACAAGTATAAGTTCAAGCACCAGGAATAATTTTAGTAATTATACAATATGCAATGTTTTGAATTTCCTAAATAAATAGATCTCTTAAGGTTAAAAATTTGGGAGCATGGCACTTAGCTTTCCAATTGAAATGTTGGTAAACAACGAAACATAAGTGTATAAAAGACATGACTTATTTTATACAGTGTGGGTTATAATAGCCGGGCGCCAGCACTTAACAATACCAGGGAGAAAAAGTAAAGGAAGGAGTGAAAGTGATTTAATCAATTTTAAGAAAGAACACCATGTATTTTAATGAGGGTAACTCTGTAACATGAGGAAAGAGAAGTACATGTACAATGGTGCAGATGCTTTTCCAACAATCTGTTGAGTCATATATCAATTTTACACCGGTCCTTGTTAAACACAGCTTTGTTTCCTAAGTTACTGTTTCATATAAAATTTGCGGATGACGCTGCTTAGGTCCCCCTGCTTAGACAGCCAACGGAGTGAAGGTCTCCAGTCGCGGTTTGTAATCATCGCTTAGAGACCTTACCTCATCTCTCGATAGATCTCAAAGTTGCTATATTATCATTTTCGCTCTTCCATTAACTTTCATATTTTTTCAGATGCCACTAATCACTCACCTTCTCTCAGATCTGCATAAGGCATATTTGCATTCCCTTGGTTGACATATATATTTAATGTACTCTATATCTAAAACGTTATGCACAACCGAAACCTAACGGAGATATACCAAAGTTTACAATAAAATTAGTGTACAAGCATTCCCTTTCATACGGCATTTACTTTTGAACGCCCTTTATTAAAAATGTAATTGTGGAAGTTGAATTTCAATATTTTTATTGTGCAATGTTTAGGGTGATAAGTATTACTTCTGTCTTTTAGTGTGATTTTCTGATTTCGGATCTGTTGGACTATGGTAGTTACTTTCCAAGCGGTAAATGCATGTATCGAAGACCTCGTCCTTTCGAGTGCGTTCATTCTGTTATAGACAGAAAAGTAATCTATCATGATGGTTTTAATATTTCAGAGTAGAAATAATTGTGGGGTTCATTAAAATTTTAGACATTTGTTGTTTTGAAAAATCCACTTTCCTTGTGTGAGGAAAGACAAATAGTGAAGAGAAAATCCCTAATCGGCAGACTGCTTGAAGTGTTTACCGTCAGACTTTTTCCAGTAAACGAAAGGTTTGTTCGTGCCCAACTATTCCAAACGTTCTTTTAAAACGGCTTAAAATAATGTCCCTGTAGCCAAAAATTGCGCCTTGCTTAAATTCTCGCAGAAAATTCTTATTGCACATTTAGATCCTAAGTCGAACCTCAAGTGATGTTCAAACGCACTGGTCTGTCTGATTCGATTTTATAATTTCTGTCACTGAATCGTTGGCATGGTTTGTGAAACAGTGTAACTGAGTTCTTTGCATCGCTTGTGTCACATATTTTATAATCTTGATTAGCTCTTCGTTTGATGCAATCATTTAAGCAGATGTTCTGTGTAATTTACTATACTGGGCCCTAAAGGTATTCCATTTGTGATAGGAAAATAAATTAGCTGCTTAATGGACATGTCTCTGACGCTGCGAATTTAAAATCCCGTTATTAATATAAGAGTTAGTAACTTTTTGCCTTTAGCAGATCTTAAAGTGTGCCGAGAGAGGTAGGAATGTACCAGCAAAATTAGAAACAGAGTTTTGAGAAAAATCGTCGATAGCCAGACCCATTATCATTATATTTAAAATAATAATCCTTTCAGAATTCAAGAAGCTTTAATTTTAGCCGAAACTTTTAGACTTGTGAGTACGTATGTGTACGTGCGTGCGTTTAAGGGAATGTTCATAGAAGTGGGAATATAACAACTCTTAAATACCTTACAGAAAGAAGACTATATTAAAAAAAATCAGAGAAATTTCAGTTATTTCCCCTTGAATTTTAAACATGAGTTTGCACTCTTAATTTGGTACTTAAGAAATGATGAAATTTAACTTCGAAATGAGGGCTATGCAGGGTTCAGGATGTTGGTTTCTACTCTAAAGGGTTCAGGTTTTTATTCTAAAGCACACAATGCTTTAGAGTAGAAACCAATATTATGGATCCTTACCTAAGATTACTGCTTAATTGATCATGCTTTCGAATCGTATCTAACTTCTGTATTGCCGTCACAATGGAGCAGTGGTCTAAGCGATGGCCCTCAATCTTTTGTCCAAAAGGGGTCAGGGTTCAAATGCCGGTGAGGCATGAATGTTGTGTTTTTCTTACGGCACTGGCTCTCCCTTCCCTGGAATCCGTGGCCCTAAATTAGGGAAGGGCGACTGCTTATAGCCGAATGAGTTGCTCTCGGTAGTCGTTAAACCTCCAAGCAAAAAAAATAAAACATTCTGTTTTACCCTTTCTTGGTCAGTTCAGTAGACATTAACATTCTTTTTACGGCCTCATTGGTGTTTCACAACTGATCCTCATAGTGAACGCCACTGTTATTATAATTATGTCGTGTTATAAATCATGAGGTTCGCAGTTAAAACAGCAGTATGCGATTCTTCAATGTTTCATTGCAGCTCTCCAGCTCCTTTTAGGACATTGTAAAAAGTAAAATTGACATAATGAAGCAGATTTTAAAATGTATTTTATGTTTATTAACTTTTAAACAGAAAACTGTAATTACTCTAGTAAACTCCAGATTAAATCCAGAACTAGATAATACAGCAGATAATATGTCATTCCTTTGCTCCAAGGAAGCTATAAAGCCTTTAAAAACATTCAATGTATTTCCATATGCTTTCATATGTTTTTATATATTCAATATTTGCTTCGCAATCATTTCTCGATGCCTTCCTCGCACTGGGTGTTCTATCCTGGGTGACACAAAAGTTTTGCTACTGTTTCAACTCAGCTGAAAAAACGTTTTGCTACTGTTTCAACTCAGCTGCAAAAAGTTTTGCTACTGTTTCAACTCAGCTGAAAAAAAGTTTTGCTACTGTTTCATCTCAGCTGCAAAAAAGTTTTGCTACTGTTTCAACTCAGCTGAAAAAAGTTTTGCTACTGTTTCAACTCAGCTGAAAAAAGTTTTGCTACTGTTTCAACTCAGCTGCAAAAAAGTTTTTGCTACAACAAGAAAAACAAAATGTGCTGTGGTATAATTCAGGTACAAAGGAGATATCTCCATTTTTTGAAATGGAATTTAAGGAAAATTATGAAGTATTGGTATTCAAATTGAATCTTAAGAATTTAACCAAAATATTAATTTCGCAAGCGAAATCACCTAAATATTTCCCTGATCCTTATATGTAAAAGTTTTGCATTCCACCATTTTCCATTTCAACCTTTCGATGTTAGAATGAGAGATGCTAAGCGTTTTATAAAGAAATAATATATATTGAGGGTGGTATTTAAAATGAAATTTTCCGCGCAGATAAAGGTAAAAAATGCTGTGCAACCTAAGATCACATTTCCTAATCCGCTATCTTATATGAACTCCTCTGCGTAACGTTGTGTACATGTTATCAGAAAATAAATAGAGGACGCAACAAAGAATCCGAAACTTTACCTTTTCCTTGTGCCATTTATATTTTAAAATACCCATCTTTTTCTAATAAATGGAAATTGTGTAAATAAATCCGAGGATGTCTGATACGTGTAGCTGTTTTACAAGCTCCAAAGAGAATATAGCATCCTATTGTTCCCACCAAGTTTTTGATCTGAAAATCCAATCATACATTATGGTGCATTCATCTTTATATTACGAAGGGAGACCAGTGTTTCAGCAGTTCATAATTTTAAAATCTGAAAACGCAATTCTTCGTGTACACGTAAAGATATCTCCTTTTAAAACGTAATGTTACGTTCAATTGTAACAGTTATTGTCGATTTTGCATACCACAGGACCATTGCAGTTTTCTTGCTGACCTGCTTGCACCACAGCTGCATAAAGCAGCTTTTTTGGTAGTATCCTGTGAACAGTTACGTGGTCCAACGTTTTATTTCTTCATGAAATTTGCTCTTACATTTGGTACATGTATTATTTCAAACGGATTTAGGTTTTCTACATCTGTACATACTGTATGTGGCACTTTTACAATGTGTCTAAAGAATCAAAATGACTTCTCAACATAAGATTCTTGTCTTAAAAATCAGAAAAACACTCTTCGAATACACTTGTTTGCTATGATTGGATTCTCATAAACTGTTAAGGTTCGTTTCATTTTTTGTGAAAGAAAGAAAAATATATATTTTTATTGCCTTATTCCGCACACTCTGCATGTGTGGAAAGGTAGTGTAAGTTCTGCGAAAGTTTGCCTTAGAGGTAAATTTATGTGCTTTCATATTTCAATCTCAAATGCCCTCTTGAAAGATAAAATGACACAGGGCCGCAATAACAAACCCTCATCGTCTTCAGTGAACGCTGTGTTTTATGGCAGCACAAACAGATATTGTTTCTTTTTACTTTCGACACGATGATTCATATATTATTTTTAGGCAATCATGATTGTTTATGTGATGCACCAAATTTAGAAAGATTCATTTTATTAATCATTGTTTATCGTTGAATGAAAAGCGTGTGAAATTTCTATATCGAAGTTGGAGATTAACTTTTGGAATTTCCCTGATATGTAAAATAAAAATACAAATAAGAATATCAATATTAACGTTGAAGTCCGTAAGTATTGATTCTGCAGGCGGCGTGTTATGGAATGAACACATTAGGCTGCCAATTAGAGATGAGTGTTATTTCCCTACTTGTGATTTGAACACGGTTATCGAAAAATCACAGGCACCGCCTGCTTCTGAAAACCGTGAGTAACAGTGATCGTTCAATTAATGTTCCTCACTTAGTCATTGCTACCCACCATGCTCTTCGAGATTTTTCACAGCCCCGTGTTAACCGTTACTGAGTTAATCCTGATCCTGTAGTTGTTACCATAATTGGCTGTTATTGGATATCACCTGTTGCGATTTAGCAGTCTGCTATTCCTGATATTTTCGCAGCGTTGTTTGTGAGCTCACCGTTACGTCGTCCTCTCTGTGAGTGAGGTTCAGTTTTTTTAATTAGGGGAAAACAGTGAACTGTGAACATTACTTACTGAATTTTAGTTGCTTCATCCATTTCAAGGCTGAAAACAAAAATGCTATTTCGTTTCTTTGAAAATTGTGACATATCATGTAAGGTCGAAAAGAACAATTTATTTTTGATAATCTGAATTCAAAATTTAACCTATAATCGCAAACATGTATAAAAAATTAGGCAGAATTTTACTGAAAAAGCCACAAAAATTACAGCAAAATATTGGGATTACAGAAGAATTAAGTATAAAAGTTAAAAACATATAACTCAGGATCCACTCTATATGGCCGAGACAAACACACCCTCACCGTTCTTCTAGGTGATCCTACTATTAGTTACTTTACTGGTACACAGAAGTGAAGGAACATTGTCCTAAACTGTGATTCCAATCACCGTTAAAAATCACTGTAACTTTTGAGTAGCAGTTACAGTTACCGACATGATCACAAAGTAGCAGGTAAGCTCATCTCTACTGCCAATGCCTGTATTTCATTTCGATTAATGTCCATTATGCCTGACAAATATATCAGACCTATCAAAATTGCCCAATGTCTAACTAAATTCGTTGCCTATATCAAAATTAATATCTGGTTTAAATGTTGGTAATTTTACACCGTTTGATTCTAATGACTCCCCTCTCCATTATTACACTTGTTTCGCTGCACAATGGTTCGATAAAATTTTGTCCAAATGTTTCTCAGTAGGCTACCGTCAACAAATAATTAAATGACATAGATCCACTTTTAAGCACAATTATTACACATCGCTAGGAGATCGTACGATGAGATGCATTATTAAGGAGCACTTGCAGTTGTTATTTTAATCATCTGAGAGAAAAAAAAAGTTGAATTTTTATCTCTCAGATGATTAAAATAACACTAAAATAAATGACAGAACTCTAAAAAGTTAGAATTTCCAGGTCAGATAGCATGAGTGCTATTACCACTATTAAAGTCGTTCTTATTGGAAACATAATCTGAAATGTACCATGCACGCACTATATTTCCTGTCAGAATTTTAATTTACGAACACGACTACTTGTATTAGTAATTGGTGGCTGTACCCAAAGTTGTTTCATACGCAATCTTTTCTCTACTCAGAATGAAATGACCCAATAAAATTTAATAGTTTCCTTTAAGTAAGGAGTAGAATCGTGTCACAGCTTGAACCTCATGCGACCCATAGATTGAACACTATGTAATAGTTATTAAATTTACCAAGTGTTTGTTAGTTATTTTCTACAATATATTAACATCAAAAGAAGTGGATATTTCTGAAATTAACAGAAAAGTAACCAAAGCTCTTATGGAAACAGCAACAAAATTAGCTGGGTCTAAGAACAAGTTGCATGTAAACAAATTATCAGGAAAAACGAAAATGTTGATGCAAAAAAGAAGAGATATGAGGACAACCAAAGAAGATGTGACTTCCAAAATTAAATATAAAGAGCTATGCAAGGCAGTATGAAAAAGTAACGCTGAAGACGCAGGGAAATTCCACTGTGAAATAGTGAGGAAAGCAATTGAAAACAACCAAAGCCTAAAGATAGAAAAAGGACATCTCCGTAAGGGAATAAAACAGATTATGGCACTGAGAAAAGAAGTTGGTTCTGTAACAAGAAATAGAGGCGAAATTTTGACAAGAGTGAAAGATTTCTATTACAAATTATCTAAAATGGATGATACATGTACTCCAGACATCGTGAAAGGTACCAGAACCAGAGTTCTTCCAGTCCTCCCAGCAGAACTTGCACATGCAATCAAGAACATGAAGCTAGGAAAAGCTCCAGGAGAAGATGGAATTACTGTAGACATCCTACAAGAAGCAAGTGGAGAAATCGAAACGGTACTCGCCCAAATTTTCACTCGATGTCTTAATGAAGGGAAGATTCCTGAGGATTGGAACGACACTACAATGATCCTGCTACATAAGAAAGGTGACATAGAAGATCTCAGGAACTACAGACCTATCAGCCTCCTATCAGTGGTTTATAAAATCTTCACTAAAGTTCTTTCAGACTGCTTGAAGGTAACACTGGACATGGCTCAACCGAGAGAATAAGCTGGATTCAGGAGTAGCTACAGCACAATAGATCATATCCACGTACTGAGAGAACTAATTGAAAGAGCGAGGGAATATGAACTTCCATTGTGCATGGATTTTATCGATTATGAAAAAGCCTTTGATTCGGTTAAACCATCAGCAGTTACAATGGCTCTGAAATCCTGCGGTATTGAAGATAAATACATTAATATTATTAATAACATCTATGAAAATGCAAGTGCAAAGATTCGGCTGTTTGAGAATACAAAACACATAAAAATTGGAAAGGGAGTTAGACAAGGTTACACCATATCTCCGAAGCTCTTTAATGCTAAATTAGAAACTGTCTTTCAGTCGCTGAACTTTAAAAACAAAGGAGTAAAGATTAATGGAGATAATCTAACCCACCTTCGTTTTGCTGATAACGTAGTCATTTTTGCAACTACCCCATTAGAGCTGCAAAGTATGATCCAAGAACTTGCTGACAAGAGTAAAGAAGTGGGATTAAAAATGAACTTTTAGAAGACAAAAGTGATGTTCAATGCTTCTTCAAGTAATGAAGATTTATCGATTGATGGAGAAAAGCTGGCGATAACAGACACGTACGTTTTTCTTTGACAGCATATATCAAGTGAGGGTCACATTGATGAAGAAATTAATCGGCGTGCAAAACTTGCCTGGAGAGCTTTTGGAAGAAACAGCATAATTCCCAAGAGCAATATGCCATTATGTCTTATAATAAAAGTGTTTGATCAATGCATTCTTCCAGTGCTTACGCATGGTGCAGAGACGTGGACCTTAACTAAAACAGGCATACAAAGACTGCAGACATATCAAAGAGATATGGAAAGGTGCATGCTTGGTGTAACCAGGAGAGATAAGAAGAGGAACTCGTGGATCCGAAAAATGACAAGAGTGGAAGACATCATGATTAGAGTTAAATCCCTGAAATGGCAATGGGCTGGACATACTGCCAGAAGGACAGATCATCGATGGACTGCCGACATTTTAGATTGTATTCCAAGGGACAGGAAAAGACCAAGAAGAAGACCACATGGGAGATGGGTGGATGAAATTTGAAAGTAGGCAGGACTGACATGGAAGACTCTGTCACAAGACAGACCGGTGTGGAGGAAACTTGGGGAGACCTTCGTCCAGCAGTGGATTGAAAAATTTTGAGAATGATGATGATTACGTTCGTAATTTCGTGCAGTAATAAATCCGAATAAAAGTACTATATGAAACCGTTCACTTTGGTTTTTTTTTAGGACATCCTACATTTTGTTTTTGCTTGAAACCGCTAATTCAGGTGATCATTTAAAATTATTCTCCGTATTCAGTTTTCAGTAAAGAGTATGGTAGCCTTAATAGCAATGCACGCGTACCATGGTGAACCAAAGTTGGAGTAAACAAATACACTGGGGATAAAAGTTAAGATATATTAAATACAAAAACGTAATAGCCCGCTGATCTGGTAAATGAATGCACTTAAAATTGGCCTACTCGCAAATTTCTTTAATCGGAATTCCCTGAGGCATTCTCTTTTGCAGCGTGTATGGCACGAAAATTAGACCGTATTAAAACACATGAATGTTTAGTCTAATCTTGATCATTTCCAGAAGACTCACGATTTCATTTCGGTGGTAAGTAGAACAAATTACATCACGAAATATTTTTATGCATAATCTTCAGTGGTGGAGAGCAATTGGTAAAATGGAATAACGTCAGCACCACACGGAATTTTCCCAAGTATTACATTTTCTACAAAATATCATGTCCAAATCTGAAGATAGTTCCAACAGACAGGATAATTTCTTCGTCGAATTGGGCAAGCCTGTACAATAGTCAAAACTGGTGCAAATGATAGCTGTATGAGACTGACTGCCAGGCAGGCCCAAAATATCTCCACTAGTCCACTCCTTTTGGAGCCCTCAGGATATATAGCCATGAGATTTTCAAGGCGTAGAACACTTAGTGAGCAGTGACTTTATTCAAAGACACCAGCAATTTGTGTTCCTGTAACTGTCGCCCCGCTGGCAGCTCATTTACCATGGAGTCGCAAACATCACACTTGATTCCAAAGGAGTGTGTCAATTTCCTTTTCACAGAGGAATTACGATTCAGCTTAAGTATTGATTCGCGACGAATTCTCCTCTGGAGAGAGCTAGGTTACGGCAACAGTCCATCAGACATCCGAGAAAGGAATTACCTTGGTGTCGGTGGCTTCATTATCTGACCAGCAATTACGGTGACTAGCTCACATACTTATATATCTTAAAGAGTCGCTCCGTTAATGCACAGAGAGACCGAATCGATGTCATGTACACAATTTTCAGGACATTAATGGTATCCCTCTTTCCAGATTTTATTCTTAGCAACGATAATATCGAACTTCATGAAGATTCAACGATTTTCTTAAAAAGGAAGATATTTGCCGAATGGTAATGGCACCGAAATTCCGTGAGTTCAATCATATTTAGAATGTACTGGATGTTCCACTGAATCGCATTTTAGCTTGATAGCCTACTAACGGAAAACATCAAGAATTTAGCACAGCTCGTAAAAGTGTTATAAATCATCCAACACCTACTACAGTAAGTACCATCATTAAGAATATGACGAGCCATTGCTTACGATGCATCACCATCAGGAGGGATCATACTTCATATCAAAATAAAACAAGTGAAGTGTTGAATAATTTCAGATCTTGGTGTTTTAAAATATTTCAAGTGCGAGTAACATTTTTTCCAATTTTGTTTACCAAGAAATATAGGTAAGAATTATGTACCGCTCTTCAATTTGTTGTTGATCCGATTCGTTTGCAGAAAGCTTTCAGCTTTATAACTGGTATAAAACATTATCTGAAAGGTTTCTGCGTAATCATTATGCAACGTAAATTAAACTTTACCTCGTTAAATGTTACTGGTCTTCATAAAATCAAAAAAACAAAATTGGTCGGTGATATTCCTCATCATAAACAATGCTCCTACTCAGTGATTTCATGCATGCTATTATAGTATTATTTCTCCATTTGAATATTTTGCCATCATAACAAAGTATTTATTCTCTAGCCGTATTGCACTACAGGGGTGAGCTAGTTTTGTAACAACAAACTAGCTCATCCCTGTAGGGAACTTTGTTTTAATGTCCTGTCAATCTGACGTAGAGCGCGGAGAGTGCTGCATTCTTTTGCAAAAACTGATTTTTATTCAAGGACATTAGTTTATATATCCCAACAAAACTAGGGAACAGTATTTCCTCGAGGGCCTCTATTCTTCGTGAGTGGAAGAAAAGACTGAATTTATCCTGCTGATTTTAATACTCTTCTCGACGGTCACAAAGATAGACTTGGTAGCGCAACCTATTCTCTTTGGAGTATGACCCACTTTAAAAACTTTGTGGAAGACGATAATCTCAGGAATGTATGAGATGCAAATATTGAAATATTCCGCGGTACATATGGTATCCCAGGATTTAAGCATCTCGTATCGATTATGTTCTTACAAATGAAATAAATATTGTGGAAATTATGGACATTATAAATCATAGTTCTCCAAGCCATTTTATTTCGGTACTTTTTTTCAAAGTTCTCCATAGTCAATATAACCTGTTAAAAAAGTCCCCCGACTTCTACAACCGCTAAAACATGTAGAAATTGAAAGAGCTACTTACTCCAACCATCGGCTGAAAATTATGTTACGACAATTAAAATACTGTAAACAAATGTTTCTCGTAGTAGAAGGAAGATGTCAAAGGCAAATAGATTTTCATGGTACAAATGTATAGTGGTACTAGTGGAACAAATTGTATAACCAAAATAGTTAAAAATGATCAACTCGTTTCGTCATGGCAAAGCAACGCTAAGGAAAAATAATATTTCAGATACGTTTCCTGAAAAAATAGATAGCGAGAAAAACTTTTTGATTTTTAAAACTAATAGTGGGAAAGTCATTTAATATCTAAAAAAAAAAAATGTTTACAATCTTTACTTTGTATCGAATTAAAAATTAATAACGGAAAAATTAAATAAGGTTTTCAGAAGCAGAGATAACCATGTAATTCTAAGGACGCCGCCCTGGTGGCGCAGTGGTGTCCGAAAAGGGTCCGTGTTCGAATCCCGGTGAGGCATGGATGTTGTGTTTGTCATACGGCACTGGCTCTCTCCCTTTCCTGGAACCAGGGACCCTAAATTAGGGACGGGCGACTGCTTATAGCCCATTGAGTTGCTCACGGTGGTCGTTAAACTTCAAAACATAAAAAAAATCTAGGTACGCAAAGCCCACCTAGCGACAGAACTGTGAACTACAAAAACCTTGACAACTACAGTCCGAGAAAGTAAATGGTGTCCCGATTATAAAGGAGTCTCCTAATCGGAAATTTAGATCCACACATATCGAAAAAAAAAAACAGATAACACATTTGTTCCCTTATGGGGACAGCTGTGTTATACCAAGGGTAGAAATTACAGGAAAAATGATATCATGATTACTAGTATCAGGATGAAAGATAATTGTTTCAGTTGGGATTTTATTTCTGCGGATATTCCTGCAAACATGTCGTAAAGGGAGACATGATCTTACACACTTTAAAAGCACATATGTGCGCTACAAAAGATTTAAAATAATATGCAGAACAACTCTCATTTGAAAAGCTCTGCAACAGAGAAAGAAGTTTTTGAATCGGACTGGTAAAAACAGAGATATCGACAGAAATACGGTATTTAGGAGTATTTACTCAAGTTCAGAAAACTCTTATAGACTTGAGACAAAATGTAATCTAAAAACGATACCCAGGTGAGAGGTTTCAGGCAGTCGAAAAAATTTTTAAATGGAGTTTTCATAAGCGCGGATTCTTCTACAAATACATCAGCTACAGAAATATACACTTACACCGCACTGGTAAAACCGTGCTTTGACTAAGATTAGCAAATGAATGCAGAACATTTTCTGTCGCTGGTTGTATCAGATACAGAAATATTTTTTTAAGATAAGTGTTTTAGAAGGAGAGATATCGCCAAAACTTTGAAAACGAAACTGTTTCGAAAATATTTTTCCGTAAAGTTGCAATGAAATGAACACTTTTCCTTAATCACATATTTAGAATCAAATATATGGAATGAAATGCATTTTGAAACCGAGAACATCTACATGTACGCATTCTAGCGGCAAAGTTATACAACAAAAAACCCGGAAACCAAGGATGATCGTTTTCACAATTTAAGCTTCCCAATGCAAAAAAATTATTTCAAATAGAAAAGTTGCACATATGTGTGTGGGGTTCACAAACCGATATACACAAAGACAGTCGACAAAGAAAGATATACAAGAAAACGTATTTTATTTTACAAAAGAAGTGCCTGAACATGTTCGAAAGTGCATTTTAGGCCTAAGGCAGAACAAAGTAATAGAAATAAAGTTATATATATAATTAATTTTTAAAATAACTTTACAAAAGCTTTGTAAAAATTGCGTTTTTTGTTAATGACAATCGACTCTTTTCAGCTGAATCAAATCACTTCGCTCAGCTGCAACTTTCTCTGCCTTATTGGAAAGTTCAAAATCACGCAATTTTCTTTTTATCTTAAAAAAAATATAAAAGACTAATGTATTTCAAAGATATTAGTTCAAACAGTTATTTTAAAGTGTAAATAATTATCGTTCTACAGTTTTAGAAATCAATGCTGTTCACGCTAATCGTGCATACCTGCGGGTTATTTTTAAGGACATGTTTCTTGGAGCTTTAATGCGTTAGCAAAACACCCTGAATTAGGAATTATTACATTAACTACCATGAATAGCAGCAAACATTAATTTACTATAAAGGCGCTGTTTCAGCGCATTTATCATGTCTTCATATATACAATAAAATATCTGGCGCTAATTCAGGGCATTTACCATGATTTTGTATATAGAATACAAGATATTTCGTCTACTAATATCACGAATTGATTATTGCAGTGGTTAAGATAATTTGACTGAAATGTTACAAATTACGTTAAAGGAATACCATCTCTTATGGCATTCCTCATCAGATGGCATACAATGGCTATAACATAATATCATGATCCTCATCATCATCATGAATGGTGTTTAATTCACAGCTAGATTAAAGCTTTGACAAGCCCATGCACGAAATTCTCTCGTGAACATCTTATCCATGCCATTCAGGCATGTTTGGAATTTCATCCGTCCATTTACCACGGTTTCTTTTCCTGATGATTTCTTATTTCCAGGAATCCAGTCTTGTATTCCGGTTGCTCACGGTTGCCACCTGCTAGGACAGTGTCTTTTCAGGGAATTTATTTTAATCATTATTTCCTAAACACTTGTTCTTATTCTCATGAAAAAATGTGTTTACTTATCTATCTTGGTCAAACCAAGAATTCACTTCATAATTCTGTCAGTTGTTTTCAGATTCTGGATGAATTCTTTTGTTGAAGTCTACGTATCTAGTTCATAAGTAACGAGAGGAAGTAGGCACGGTTTAAAAATTTGTCCTTATTGACATAACAGCAAATTATTTTTGAGATCTCTGCAATTTTTAAAAGATGCTCTCTAAGCAAGACTCTCAAAAACGAGCGAACACAATGTCACCACATGAATAATAAAATGCTGGTCATACATGTGCCGCTAAAGCAGCTATTCGATTCAAAGGTATTAGTTCAAACAGTTATTAAAATAACCAGTCCTTAAAAATAACCCGAGCAGATCTTTTAATTCATGTACTTTACGTAGCAAAGCTGCCGTAAATCGGATATGCTGGTCTAACAAAATTAACAGATGCTCAAATGTAATGACGTCCGGGGAATTTGCCGGACAGGGCAATACCGGGTAGTCTTCCACATGTTACGCGAACCATTCTCGAACGATTCAGGCAATGGGGCACGACGCCTTATCCTGCTGAAGGAGAACACTGCTGGAGGGTGATACATTGCCGAGAAAGATGTACCAATTCAGCCGTGATGTTTAGATAGTAAGCAGATATCACAGTTTCCTTCACATGAATGACTGCATGAAAAGATATCAAGTACAACATTGCCAAATCATTACACTTCTTCCAATTGCTTTTCTCTTCCCACGATGCATCCTTGTGCCAATACTTCGTATGGAAAACGACGCACCGTTCCTCGGCCGTCCATATGGTGAAAACCCAAACGAAAATCATTTCACCAGACGGAATTATTCCAATCGCTGGAGGTCCAGTTTTAATGATCACGTACGTAAGGTATGCACTTTCAAACAGTGGACCGAGGATGCAATCGACAGTTGGAGTGGTCTGCCGCTGCGTAACCCCATTTTCAGAAGGGTTCGATGTACTCTGTATTGAGACACATTACTCCCGTTACCGGAATTCAAATTAACAACGAGTTTCGGCATGCTACCCTTTCTGTTGCATTGTATCATAAGGGCTAACCTTCTCATACTTCTGGCATCGATGAACTGTGGCCATGTCACAACTTTCCAGGGGTACGTGTTTTTCTCCTCTTTTTTTTTTTTTTTTTTTTCACTGGAGGTTTAACGACCACCGTGAGCAACTCAATGGGCTATAAGCAGTCGCCCGTCCCTAATTTAGGGTCACTGGTTCCAGGGAAGGGAGAGAGCCAGTGCCATGAGACAAACACAACATCCATGCCTGACCGGGATTCGAACCCGGACCCTTACGGACGAATGATCAGAGGCCAACGCCTTAGACCACTGCGCCACCGGGGCGGCTTTTCTCCTCTTCAGACCACTTTTTGAATGTAATAAACACGGCTTACCGTCTGCACCTTACAAGCATTGCTACCTCGGAAATGCTGTTACCTTCTCGCCCGACCATTATAATTTGACCTTGCCAAACTAAGTCCATTTAGTTTCTCCTTTGAAGAAGAATACTGATAAAAAAGACCAGTGTCAGGCGTTATTTACATCTTCTCATGATCTTCACACGCGTCTTAGTTTACCTTTTGTTGCTTTGATTTATATAAGGACACTCTGATCATAATACTTCGTTTCACTGATGTAAAATGTAAAGTTTTTCAATGCATATCGAGCATGAAATCCACTGCCCATGGGAAACATTGACTACTTCTAGAATTGCGCATTCCGTAAAAGCTGTGTACTCCATTTTTGTTCTGTATGAAATAATGGCTAAGGCCCCTTTTTACGCTTTCCAACCGTAGGTTGAAGAAGCGTATATGCTTCAGTTTTGTCTGTCCGTCCGTCCGTCCGCACGGTAACTCACGTGAAAATGGTTCGATTTCGACGAAATTTTAGTATGTGGTAGGGGACCACCTGGGGACGAACACTGTTGAAAATGAACTAAGCAGGGTCAAAGGTCAGGAGCGGGATCCATTCCATTGCTCCTATGCGTCATAACTTTTGTAAAAAATGTTCGATTTCAAGTAAATTTTAGTATGTGGTAGGGAACCACCTGGGGACGATACCTATTGAAAATGGGCGAAGCAGGGTCAAAGGTTAGGCAGGGCATAAGAGCGGGATATATTCCATTGCCCTTATGCGTCACAACTTGCGTAAAAATGGTTCGATTTCGATGAAATTTTAGTATGTTGTAGGGAACCACCTGGTCACAAACCCTATTGAAAATGGGCGAAATGGGGTCAAAGGTCAGGCTGGGCATAAGAGCGGGATTTATTCCATTGCCCTTATGCGTCGTAACTTGCGTTAAAATGGTTCGATTTCGATGAAATTTTAATATTTGGTAAGGAACCATTTCGCCCTTTTGAAAATGGGCGAAATGGGGTCAAAGCTCAGGACATAAAAGCGGGATCCATTCCATTGCTGTTATGCGTCATAACAAGCGTAAATATGGTTCCATTTCGATGAAAATTTAGTATGTGGTAGGGAACCACCTGGGCACGAATCCTATTGAAAATGGGCGAAATGGGTCAAAGGTCAGGCACGCCATAAGAGCGGGATATATTCCATTGCCCTTATGCGTCATAACTTGCGTAAAAATGGTTCGATTTCGATGAAATTTTAGTATGTGGTAAGGAACCACCTGGGCACGAATCCTATTGAAAATGGGCGAAATGGGTCAAAGGTCAGGCACGGCATGAGAGCGGGATATATTCCATTGCCTTATGCGTTCATAACTTGAGTAAAAATGGTTCGATTTCGATCAAATTTTAGTATGTGGTAAGGAACCACCTGGGGACGAAACCTATTCAAAATGGGCGGAATGGGGTTAACGGTGACGACATGAAAGCGGGATCCATTCCATTGCTTTATGCGTTAATAACATGCGTAAATATGGTTCGATTTCGATGAAATTTTAGTATGTGGTTGGGAACCACCTGGGCACTAACCCTATTGAAAATGGGCAAAATGGGATCAGGTCAGGGCATAAGAGCAGGATATATTTCTTTGCCCTTGTGCATCATAACTTACCTAAAATGCTTGGATTGCGACACAACTTTATCATGTGGTTCCGTAGGTATAGTGAACCGGTTCTGTTGAATATCAACGAAATGAGGTCAAAGGTCATTGCACAAAAGCCACATTTATTCCACAGCCATTATTCTCATAACTTGCGTAAAACTGCTTCTATTGCAACAAAACTTTATCATGTTGTTCCGGAGGTATAGTGAACCGGTTCAGTTGAATATCATCGAAATGGGGTCAAAGGTCAGTACACCACAGGAGGGAGAGCCATTATCCACATATCTTGAGTAAAAATTATCATAATCAATGCATTTCATGATTTTACTAACTTGTTTACTCTTTCTAACAGTTTACAGGAGCGTACTTTATTGCGTAAATGAAGGCATTCTAAGCTCACCGGAAAACGCGAACTATTTTGTGATTGCCTAGCAAATATTATGTATATTGAATTCATTTTCGAAAGCAAATATCGCAAATTTGGTCCCGATTTGAGCTCTATTAAAATTTACAATCAGGGTAAGTATTTACATTGTTGCAATTTCCGGCTACGCAAGTTCTTAACTTTTCGTAAAATATTTTAAGTGGTCGTGTTTGGTTTGCACAGAATGCCAAGAACCTGTCCCTTAATTTTGCCGTTGTAAAAGAAAATAAAACAAACCGCTCTGGAAGAATTTATTTCACACCATTCAAACTTCCAGGCTGGCTGGCATTGGCTTCTTTAAATCAAAGTGCACAATGCTTACAAATAGCTTTCGCTTTTACGAGGTCCCAAAACGGAATGATATCTGGTGCCATTCATATCGGACTTTTAAAAGGACATACCACAATTCAATATTTTATTTTACAATGTGTGTTAAGTTTGCATTAAACGAAAATATCAGTAACGTTCTTCAGCAACAGGAATGTCAATATAGGGAGGGACTCCGGTTATACGTTTCTCAAATATACGTTTTACGCTGTTATACGTAATTATGTGTTAACACAGATTTCTTAATGTAGTTTCTATGCTTCTCTAATTCGATTGTGCGAGATTCATTTATACGTTTTTCGCGTTCATACGTTAAAATTTAAATTTCAGATTGTCGAAAGTGCACGGAGTATTCATTCTTTCATACCTAACAACATTTGGTTCAACTTTCCAAAAACTGAGACAGATTTATTGTTTTTCTCCTTGGTGGAAACAAAGTCGAACCCTTCAAAGAAAGGTATGTTTAACTTTCAGTGTAGATCAAAAAAAATTATTTTGCCTTTCGTAACTCACACACATATGCCCTATTTATTAATTGATAAATCTCTGCGACGTACTGTTTTGTGGCGGAATAAAATAGATTTCGAAATTTCTTATGAATATTCAATATTCTGGTTTCAAGCGGATGCAGTCAGTATACGCAGAAAAAAAAGTTGTTAATTCGTGA
Organism: Macrothele yani; assembly: GCA_039090855.1. Classification (NCBI taxonomy): domain Eukaryota; kingdom Metazoa; phylum Arthropoda; class Arachnida; order Araneae; family Macrothelidae; genus Macrothele; species Macrothele yani. Next base: position 5,273,417 of record CM077033.1, read on the forward strand.
GTACCATACTGAAGTATTGGTCTTACATTCTTAGTAGTTAAGGTGTAGCTTAATCTAAAATTAAGAGTTTTTTGGACACACTCGGGAAAAGAGGAATTTGAATTTCATAGGCTTCTGATTTTTACAATGCGATACAATATAATTTAAAACTTTGAGCACGTCTTTTGTAAAAAAAGATAGTGCTTCTTTTATCGGTTTGTCCGTCCGTCCGTCAGTTCGTCTGTACCCACGATATCTCTGCAACTATTAGTCCGATTTGAAAATTTCTTTTTGCATTGGGAAGCATAATATATGCAAATGATTATCCTTAATTTTTTTTTTTACGATATATAATTTCGCAGGTAGAGGGCGCAAATACAGATGATGTCGAATTCAAAAATACGTTTTATTCCACATATTTGCTTCTAAACATCGGATTGAATTTTTTTATCTTTCGATTCCATTTATGTCGAAGAGTATTTTAGATATAGTTACTTTTTCAAATTACGCATAGATTTTCCGCTGGGCGGCGTAAAAGTAAATTTTATTTTCCCCGATAACTCTTCTTCTAAAACTCCGATTTGAAAAACATTTTCTTCAGCGGATGCATCTCCTGATGGAAAATCTCTTGTATATAATTTCAAATTTTTGGTAAAGAATACTTTGGCCACCAGGCGACGTAAGCGTTAATTTTTGCTTCTGATGTATTTGCCATAAAATAGGAGCTTCTAAAATACCGATGAAAAATTCTGTCGTGGACTGATGCCACTCACATCGATAAACCTTTTCGAAATATTTTCTTCTTAAAATATTCCACAGTATCTCCGCCAAGGAGCGTAGATGTACATCTTATTTTTGTCAATGTCCCTACTTCTAAGAGTCCAATTTGAAAATTTCCTTCTTTGTTGAATAGTGTTTTCCGTTTGACATGTTTTTCATATAATTTAAAAATTTTCAAGTAATTCATAGACTTCCCTCTATGGGGCGTAGCGGTAAATTGCATTTCCCCCTATATCCCTGCTCCTAAATCTCCGATTTAAAAAGATCTTTCTGCACCGGATACAACTCCAGATGGGAAATCGTTTGCACATAATTTCTAATTTTTGTAAAAATATAGTTTGGCCACCAGGGGGCGTAAATTTTAATTTCCGCTTCTGTTGTATTTGCAGCAAAATTTTAGCTTCTAAATTATGGATTGAAAAAAACGTCGTTTGTTGACCGATAGTACTCGTGTCGACAAACCTTTTAGAAACATTTTGTTCTTAAAATAGTGCATGGCTTCTATGCCAGGGGGAGTAGATGCATACCTTATTTTTGTCAATATCTCTACTTCTAGGAATACGATTCCAAATACTCCTTCTTTGTAGAATAGTGTTTATAGTGTGACATGTGGCTCATATAATATAAAAAAAAAAAGTAATCCATTGAATTTCCGCTAGGGGGCGTAAATGTAAATTGCCTTATCGCTATATCTCTGCTTCTAAATCTCCGATTTGAAAAATTCTTTTGCACCGCATTCAGCTCCAGATGGGAAATCGTTTAAAAATATTTTCCGATTTTTGTGAGAAACGGTTTGGCCACCAGGTGGCGTAAGTCTTAATTTCCGCTTCTGTTGCATTTGCAGCAAAATATGAGCTTCTAAAATCTCGATTGAAAAAAAAGTCGTTTGTGGACCGATACTATTCATGTCGGCAAAACTTTTAGGAAAATTTTGCGTAGATGTATGTCTTATTTTAGTCAATATCTGTACTTCTAAGAGTAGGATTTGAAAAATTCCTTCTTTGTTGGATAGTGTTTTCGATGCGAAATGTTTCTCCTATAAATTCAAAATTTTCAAGTAAATCATAGACTTACCGTTAGGGGACACAAGGTAAATTGCGTTTTCTGCTTTATTTCTGCTCCTAAAGCTCTGATTTGAAAAATTCTTCGTGTATCGCATACAAGACCTGATGAAAAATATTTTTCACGTAATTTCTAATGTTTGGTAAAGAATGGTTTAGCCACCACGGGTCATAAGTGTTAATTTCTGCTTCTGAAGTATTTGTTGAAAAATCTGGGCTCCTGAAAACTCGACTAATTTTTTTCTTGGACCAATACCGCTTATATAGATAAACCTTTTGAGAATACTTTCGTCCTAAAATAATGCATGGTTTTCTCACCAAGGGACGTAAAGGCACATCTTATTTTTGTCGATATCTCTGTTTCTAAGAGTTCGTAAGATCATTATTCCGTTTACAGCAATATCTGAGAGATTAAAAACCCGATTGAAAATCTTCTTTCTTTCGTCAGATCTAATGTTTCCATACCGGTTCCATTGACTTTGAATAGCTTTGATAAATTTAATTTGCGTCAGAGCGGATTCAAAAGACGTGCTTATTACACCCGAAAATTCGGTGTCATCTTTCTTGTTTCTTTTTGCTTCCGATTCGACATTAAATAAATCATTACTAAAGAACATGAGATACTCCTTGACAGCATAAATGTTACAAGAGTAATTAACTTTTTGAAATTTTGATTAAACGTGTTAAAGCCATCCCATAGAATATCATAAAACAAAGGTTTCAATTTATAAAATTCTGGAGAACATTAGTGAGACTTATGATATATCACGAACATGCCTGAAGAAAATCGTGCGGAACGAAAAAGTAAAGAGTTTCAGATTTTATTTTCGTTCAGTGTCAGTCCACAAAATTTTGTAGGGGGTTTGTTTGAATAACGTGTTTTGTCATTTGACATTACTTCATGATAGGACTCTGAAAACCTTCTTGAGGAACGTCACCAAATATTTTGCTCAATAGTTCAAACCACAAGTGTTAATGGTCCACTTTCAAAACCTACCCAGTTTTTTGGTTCCTATTTGTCGCCATTCAGTGTCCTAACAAGCGATCAAAAGCGTGATCTAAACATGCGACAGAATTCTGAAGTCTAAAAGGTTTCGATTTTAAAGTCTGTCTGTAATAATTAGATGCCTCAGAAGCACCACTGCCTCAGAACATATAGTTTAAACTTGTCTTCAAAGTCTCTGGTGAACAACAGCTCACAATTCTAAAAGTTTTGACTACAATGAATCTGCAACTTCACCCTTCCAGAAGGATATTTAAATGTATCTTTTCGATTTTATTACTGAATACCAATTAATCTCTCATTGTATTTAAATTCCTTTTCATAATTCATGAGCATTTAAATAGAACTTTACCTTTTTTTAAAAAAGTTTGAACCAATTGTTTTTAACTAAAATTTGAGCCAAACGTTTTTTATGCAAATATTTTTCAATTCACAATAAATCCACTTGATGTATTCTAAAATTACAGAATTTGATAAAATATGGCACAATGTTTGGCGGTTTTGGTCGATATTCTTATTTATTGAAACATACGTTAGATTTTTTCCTGACTGTCTCAAACGCCATATCAAAAAAAAAAATATATAACCATTTTCTTGACGGAAATTAATGTATGGATGTGAAAGCATATCTGCTCATATTAAATCGTAAAGGTGAAAAGACCTAATTGCAGTTTTGTGAGCAGGATTGAACTGAACATTTTTGTTTAACTTGCAATGATATTTTACTTTTGCTAAATATTTACATGAATTGATAATTTCCCTAAATTCTGGAAATGTAAATATAACAAATAATTTGCATGATGTAAAAGAAAAGAATAATTGAAACAATAGATAACTTTTAGAGCTTCACTCCAGCGTAAAAGCCTAGGTATCACATTCGAAAAATGTTTTTCTTAAAATCCGTAGAAATGGGTAATGACGTTTGGTTTCCAGTCCTCTTACTGCAAAAGTAACTGCTTACTATAACACACTATGATTGAAAGTGTCACATGAAATACTTCTGAAATAGCTGTGTAGGGCTTTGTAATTCATCAAGGACTCAGTTTTCAACCAATCGCTTGTTTGAATGTCCTCAATCACGATTTCGTATATACACTTATAAAATACGCGGCGGAATTCGAAACCATATCCACTTCTGACGAACGGTCAGTTGCTATCGCTTAGACAACTGCGACAATGGAACAGCAAATTTTATTTCTGATGTAATTTTTAGGAGAATTCGGCTCGTACCCTAAACTTTGCGCATCATTCAAATATAATGTTGCATTTTTTTTCCATAGTGAATGTCAGAGAGGATAAGAACATTTATTTATGAGATAGTATTACAATCAACCACACTGCTCTTCTTCAGCAGATCAGTCCTTACGTCATCTATCGGCAGTCGAAGTAAATCCCTAAGCGACATTTATTAGTTGTCAATCTGTTATTGCTTTTTCGTTGAATTCTTAATTTTAAAAAACAGTGCTCCTGACGTCTCATGTATTTTTAGAATTGTTTGGTATAAAGATTTGGATCTATATGTCTCAAACTCTTATGCTCACCATTTCGAAAACTGGATTTTCAAGAATTATCTCCATCTTATTCGATGGAACGGACTTTTGATTTCTGAATGTGTCATTTAGCATATGTTTCGGGGCAACAAAAGAAAATGTTTGATTTTGAGGACATTAAACAACTTTTAGCACTGAAAAGCACCTCACCAGCTGTCTAAACCGTTAAAATATCGATTTAAGAAGAACCTTAAATCTCATGTTCACCGACATGACAATCTTCCTGATCCACCAGTGATATCTGACCAGATTAGAGATAAGAAATAACACTTGGTGTATTTGATAACTAGCAGACCAAATAATCACGAGCGCTTGTGACTTTGGTGACATTAAGTAACCTTAATCGTTGAAAAGTCTAATAGAGTGCGGCGCAGGCAGGAGATTCGTAAATATCCTTATGCAAATTAGCGACTAAAGCCTCGTAATACATAATTCAGAAATTTTGTTATAATAAGTAATTACTCAGGAGCTCACTTATTCCGCTGTGCTTATCGTGCCATTTTGTTACCACATATCTTTGGTTCGAAAGATGATTCAAAATGTACAATTTACCAAAATCAGCGGTTCGGAAATCTGACGGCAGACATGATAAAGATAGGGCACACCAGGTGGCAGCAGAAGCCACAGGAGTGTCACAAAATGTCATTTTCCTACTTTGGACAGCATTATAGTTTACGAAAAGAGTTAAAAGAGAGCCAGTACGCATACGTTCAAGAGTATATATACAAACAACAACATTGTTTAAGATTAAAACAATTATTTTCAGATATTACAATATTTCACTGAAAAGTATGTTAATGTATTTTCTCTTTTCGGTTTAGATGCTCTAAGTAAGTTATTCCAAAAATAAAATACATATAATTATCTTTTATTAGAAATTTAATTGTTTGGGAAATAAATTGTTTTGTCGTAAAATCAACTTATTCCTTTGTGGAAAGTAGAGATTCTGGCTTTGTACTAAATTTTTGATAACCATATTATAGTGCAAGGTTAAAACTTTTGTTGGGCAAACACCATCAAAATTTTTTTCTTCCTTATTCCGTATATCGAAATTTAGTGCCTTTATATATATATATATATATATATATATATATATATATATATATAGGTGATGCGTAACATCACAGCCTCTCCTTGACAAATGTCAACCCCGCCTTCTCGTGGTGCATCCTGTTCCCACTAAAGGGGCTCTGACGACCGCCCATAGCGGTATAACTATACCATCGGGATTAGAGGAAATTCTATCCCACACTCACCAACCCGCTTGGCCAGCGTGGTGAGTTATGGCCAAACCCCTCCAAAATGACTCCACAACTTAAATCTTGGCCTTCAGTCTCCGGCAGCTGGAATGTACCTGGCCAAGGCAGCGGCCAGTGCGACATGAAGGCAGAGGGTGCTAAGAATCCCCGGAGGACCGGACTAGGCTGCCATCTGATGCTGACCCTGGCAACGTACAATGGACGCTCCCTATCTTCTGATTCAAGGCTTCTTGAATTGGAAGAGGAACTACAAAGGATCAAGTGGGACATCGTGGGGCTAAGTGAGGTAAGGAGAAAAGGAGAAGATCTCATCGAACTGAAAAGTAGACATCTCTTCTACTATCGTGGGACAGATACTGGCAGAACTAGTGGTGTTGGATTTATAATAAACAAGAAACTGAAGGATAAAGTGGTAGAAGTTGAAAGTTCCTCTGACAGAGCTGCACGACTCGTTATCCAACTCCCGAGAAGATACCAGGCTCAGATTATTCAAACTTATGCACCCACCACAAGTCATCCTGAAGAAGAAATTGAAGAATTTTATGAGGAAATTTGTCATCTAAATAATAAAGGTGAGCAGCAATTGAAAATAATTATGGGAGATTTCAATGCAAAAATAGGGCAACGGCAACAGAATGAAACTTCAGTAGGTAAATTCGGTCACGGCAACAGAAACCAGCGTGGAAATACTCTCGTTGAGTTTGCAGAGGCAGAAGGGTTTTTCATCTTGAACTCCTTCTTCAAGAAAAAGCCACACAGGAAATGAACATGGAGACATCCAAATGGGACGACAAGTGAAATTGATTTTATTATGTTTAACAAAAAATGCGTCATAGAAGACTGCAGTGTGCTAAACAAGTTCAACACAGGTAGTGACCATAGATTGGTGAGATGTAAGATGCACCTCATCACTAAATTTGAACGTGGCAAGCTCATAAGACAAACAAAATCTATTGACATAACCAACCTTAAAAAACACCATAATACCTTCAAGTTGGAACTGAAGAACAGGTTCTCTGCTTTAGAAGGCCTAACATCGGAAGAAGTGGACATCTCTGAAGTTAACAGAAAAGTAACCAAAGCTCTTATGGAAACAGCAACAAAATTAGCTGGGTCTAAGAACAAGTTGCATGTAAATAAATTATCAGGAAAAACGAAAATGTTGATGCAAAAAAGAAGAGAGATGAGGACAACTAAAGAAGATGTGACTTCCAAAGTGGAATATATAGAGCTATGCAAGACAGTACGAAAAAGTATCACTGAAGACGTAAGAAAATTCAACTGTGAACTAGTGAGGAAAGCAATTGAAAACAACCAAAGCCTAAAGATAGCAAAGGGACATCTCAGTAAGGGAAGAAAACAGATTACGGCACTGAGGGGAGAAGATGGTTCTGTAACAAGAAATAGAGGCGAAATTTTGACAAGAGTGAAAGATTTCTACTCCAAATTATATGAAAGGGATGATACATGTACTCCAGACACCATGAAAGATACCAGTACCAGAGTTCCTCCAGTCCTTCCAGCAGAAGTTGCACATGCAATCAAGAACATGAAGCGAGGAAAAGCTCCAGGAGAAGATGGAATTACTGTAGACATCATACAAGAAGCAAGTGGAGAAATCGAAACAGTACTCGCCCAAATTTTCACTCGATGCCTTAATGAAGGAAAGATTCCTAAGGATTGGAACACCGCTACAATGATCCTGCTACATAAGAAAGGTGACATTGAGGATCTCGGAAACTACAGACCTATCAGCCTCCTATCAGTAGTTTATAAAATCTTCACTAAAGTTCTTTCACACCGCTTGAAGGTGACACTGGACATGGCTCAACCGAGAGAACAAGCTAGATTCAGGAGTGGCTACAGCACAATAGATCATATCCACGTACTGAGAGAACTAATTGAAAGAGCGAGGGAATATGAACTTCCATTGTGCATGGCTTTTATCGATTATGAAAAAGCCTTTGATTCGGTGAAACCATCAGCAGTTACAATGGCTCTGAAAACCTGCGGTATTGAAGATGCATACATTAATATTATTAATAACATCTATGAAAATGCAAGTGCAAAGATTAGGCTGTTTGAAAATACAACACACATAAAAATTGGAAAAGGAGTGAGACAAGGTGACACCTATATCTCCGAAGCTCTTTAATGCCACATTGGAGGGTGTTTTTCAGTCACTGAGCTGGGAAACCAAGGAGATAAAGATTAATGGAGATTATCTAACCCACCTTCGTTTTGCTGATGACGTAGTCATTTTTGCAACTACCCCATCAGAGCTACAGAGTATGATCCAGGAACTTGCTGACAAGAGTAAAGAAGTGGGATTAGAAATGAACTTTCAGAAGACAAAAGTGATGTTCAATGCTTTTACGAGAAATGAAGATTTATCGATTGATGGAGAAAAGCTGGAGATAACAGACACGTACGTTTATCTTGGACAGCAGATATCAAGTGAGGGTCACATTGGTGAAGAAATTAATCGGCGTACAAAACTTGCCTGGAGAGCTTTTGGAAGAAACAGCATAATTTTCAAGAGCAATATGCCATTATGTCTTAAAAGAAAAGTGTTTGATCAATGCATCCTTCCAGTGCTTACGTATGGTGCAGAGACGTGGACCTTAGCTAAAAGAGACATACAAAGGCTGCAGACAACTCAAAGAAGCATGGAGAGGTGCATGCTTGGTGTAACCAGGAGAGATAAGAAGAGGAACACGTGGATCCGAAAAATGACAAGAGTGGAAGACATCATGATCAGAGTTAAATCCCTGAAATGGCAATGGGCTGGACATACTGCCAGAAGGACAGACCATCGATGGACAGCCGAAATTTTAGATTGGATTCCAAGGGACAGGAAAAGATCCAGAAGAAGACCACATGGGAGATGGGTGGATGAAATTCGAAAGTATACGGGAGTGACATGGAGGAGACTGGCACAAGACAGACCGTTGTGGAGGAAACTTGGGGAGACCTTCGTCCAGCAGTGGATTGATAATGGTTGACAATGATGATGATGATGATATATATATACATGTAGGATGTAAGGTCATGTGATGTGTAACATCACAGCCTCTCCTAGACAAATGTCAACCCAGCCTTTTCGTGGAGCATCCTGTTCCCACTAAAGGGGCTCTGACGACCGCCAATATCGGTATAACTATACCATCGGGATTAGAGGAAATGCTACCCCACACTCACCAACCCGCTTGGCCAGCGTGTTAAGTTATGGCCAAACCCCTCCAAAACGACTTAAAAACTAAAATCTTGGCTCTCAGTCTCCGGCAGCTGGAATGTACCTGGCCAAGGCAGCGGCCAGTGCGACATGAGGCAGAGAGTGCTAAAAATCCCCGGAGAACCGGACTAGGCTGCCATCTGATGTTGACCTTGGGTACGTATAATGGACGCTCCGTATCTTCTGATTCAAGGCTTCTTCAATTGGAAGAGGAACTACAAAGGATCAAGTGGGACATCGTCGGACTAATAGAAGTAAAGAAAAAAGGAGAAGATCTCATTGAACTGAAAAGTGGACATCCCTTCTACTATCGTGGGACAGATACTGACAGAACTAGTGGTGTTGGATTTATAATAAAAAAGAAACTAAAGGATAAAGTTGTAGAGGTGGAAAGTTCCTCTGACACAGTTGCACGACTCGTTATCAAACTCTCGAGAAGATACCAGGCTCAGATTATTCAAAAATTATGCACCAACCACAAGTCATCCTGAAGAAGAAATTGAAGACTTTTATGAGGAAATTCGTCATCTAAATAATAAAGGTAAGCAACACTTGAAGATAATTATGGTAGATTTAAATGCAAAAATACGGCAACGGAAACAGAATGAAGGTTTAGTGGGTAAGTTCGGTCACGGCAACAGAAACCAGCGTGGAAATAGTCTCGTTGAGTTGGCAGAGGCAGAAGGATTTTTCATCTTAAACTCCTTTTTCAAAAAAACGCCACACAGGAAATGGACATGGAGACATCCAAATGAGATGACAAGTGAAATTGATTTTATATATGTAACAAAATATTCGTCATAGAAGACTGCAGTGTGCTAAACAAGTTCAACACAGGTAGTGGCCATAGATTAGTGAGATGTAAGGTGAACCTCAACACTAAACTCGAACGTGGCAAGCTCATAAGACAAACAAAATATATTGACATAACCAACCTTAAAATACACCACAATACCTTCCAGTTGAAACTGAAGAACAGATTCTCTGCTTTAGAAGGCCTAACATCGGAAGAAGTGGATATTTCTGAAGTTAACAGAAAAGTAACCAAAGCTCTTTTGGAAACAGCAACAAAATTAGCTGGGTCTAAAAACAAGTTGTATGTGAGTGAATTATCAGGAACAACCAAAATGTTGATGCAAAAAAGAAGAGAGATGAAAATAACTAAAGAAGATGTGCCTTCCAAATTGGAATATATAGAGCTATGCAAGACAGTACGAAAAAGTATCACTGAAGACGTAAGGAAATTCAACTGTGAACTAGTAAGGAAAGCAATTGAAAACAACCAAAGCCTAAAGATTGCAAAGGGACATCTCAGTAAGGGAAGAACACAGATTATGCCACTGAGAAAAGAAGATGTTTCTGTAACAAGAAATAGAGGCGAAATTTTGACAAGAGTAAAAGATGTCTACTCCAAATTATATGAAAGGTATGATACATGTACTACAGAAATCATGAAAGCTACAAATACCAGAGTTCTCCTAGTCCTCCCAGCAAAACTTGCGCATGCAATCAAGAACATGAAGCGGGGAAAAGCTCCAGGAGAAGATAGAATTACTGTAGACATCATACAAGAAGCAAGTGGAGAAATCGAAACAGTACTCGCCCAAATTTTCATTTGATGCCTTAATAAAGGGAGGATTCCTGAGGATTGGAACAACGCTACAATGCTCCTAGTACATAAAAAAGGTGACGTTGAGGATCTCCGGAACTACAGACCTATCAGCCTCCTATCAGTGGTTTATAAAATCTTCACTAAAGTTCTTTCACACCGCTTGAAAGTAACACTGGACATGGCTCAACCGAGAGAAAAAGCTGGATTCAGGGGTGGCTACAGCACAATAGATCATATCCACGTACTGAGAGAACTAATTGAAAGAGCGAGGGAATATGAACTGCCTTTGTGCATGGCTTTTATCGATTAGGAAAAAGCCTTTGATTCGGTGAAACCATCAGCAGTTACAATGGCTCTGAAATCCTGCGGTATTGAAGATGCATACGTTAAAATGATTAATAACATCTATGAAAATGCAAGTGCAAAGATTCGGTTGTTTGAAAATACAACACACATGAAAATTGGAAAGGGAGTGAGACAAGGTGACACCATATCTCCGAAGCTCTTTAATGCCAAATTGGAAACTGTCTTTCAATCGCTGAACTGGGAAAATAAAAGAATAAAGATTAATGGAGATTATTTAACCCAACTTCGTTTTGATCATGACATAGTCATTTTTGCAACTACTCCATCAGAGCTTCAGAGTATGATCCAAGAACTTGCTGCCAAGAGTAAAGAAGTGGAATTAAAAATGAACTTTCAGAAGACAAAAGTGATGTTCAGTGCTTTTACACGAAATGAAGATTTATCGATTGATGGAGAAAAGCTGAAGATAACAGACACGTACGTTTATGTTGGGCAGCAGATATCAAGTGAGGGTCACATTGAGGAAGAAATTAATCGGTGTACAAAACTTGCCTGGAGAGATTTTGGAAGAAACAGCATAAATTTCAAGAGCAATATGCCATTATGTCTTAAAAGAAAAGTGTTTGATCAATGCATCCGTTCAGTGCTTTCGTATGGTGCAGAGACGTGGACCTTAACTAAAAGAGACATACAAAGGCTGCAGACATTTGAAAGAAGCATGAAGAGGTGCATGCTTGGTGTAACCAGTAGAGATAAGAAGAGGAACTCGTGGATCCGAAAAATGACGAGTGGAAGACATCATGATCACAGTTAAATCCCTGAAATGGCAATGGGCTGGGCATACTGCCAGAAGGACTGACCATCGATGGACAGCCGAAATTTTAGAGTGGATTCCAAGGGACAGAAAAAGACCCAGAAGACCACATGGGAAATGGGTTGATGAAATTCGAAATTATGCGGGAGTGACATGGAGGAGACTGGCACAAGACAGACCGTTGTGGAGGAAACTTGGGGAGACCTTCGTCCAGCAGTGGATTGATAAATATTGACAATGATGATGTTGATAATGATTATATATATAACCACATTTTCGGCTCCATGGTATTTTGGGTGCTATCACGCAGTTATTTGCTATCCTTTTTAAGGACGATAACTACGTTAGGACAGAATTTTTGAAACACAATGCCATCTCATTACGTTTTACATTTTCTTTCTTTTATTAAACTATATAACGTTGCGAAAGGAACACAGCATCGTGACATTTAAACAGATCCAGGACGTTTGTCTCTTTGTAAAATTTTAGTTAATGATTTTAGACCTCCCGCCCCCTACCCCTCCAACATAAAAACAACAGAAATTCTTAAATGTTTTTTTCTAGATAAATAAATGGAAAAGCTCTATACTTTCTGTGATAGTTTTGGACAAGGAAGCATGTAAAACCTTCTTCAGTATGTCGGGCAGAGTGTTTAGTAGTAAATTATATAGTACGGCTTTAACCGCTCCAGGATCCGAAATTATTTCTCTGCAAAACATTTAATAAAAAAAAATAGATAAGTATTGACAAAATTTATCTCTGTGCATTTAATAGTTATTTGGATTTGCATGAATTTGTCGCAAGAAAATATTACGAAGCTTACCAAAAGCGGCCTCTATTTTTTTTTTTTTTTTTGATTTCTTAAGTAAAGGTTAACACCGTAGTTGTTTCAATTATTCACTATGATTTCGTTCCTTACTATTACGTTTCCTTGCGGTCGATACACTTTTTGATCTGCGAACTTCACTTAGAATTACGTAATGGAAATTCAATGAGAAAAATGCATCAATGAGTTTTCAACATCCTCTATTTTTCAAAGTTCAAGTCGTTTTTCTTCTTAATCCCTGGGAAGACCTTATTCGCACTCACTGTTACACTTTCCAAATCCGCAGTACTTTCTGTACATTTTTTGATTGCCATGCTGCCAAGCAAATGCTCCCTCCTCAATGTGGTAACGGCATTATTTTTCTGTTGTGTATTGGTACGTTTTCGTTATATGTAAGCCCGTATCAAGTAAACGCTGTAATGTGGATTTTGCGTCATTCATGATATTACGTTTTTCACGTTACTTTTGAGCTCCATTGCACAGATATTCCTGTAGACAAATTGTTTACATACTATTGAATATGAACATTCTGTCGTCTGTTTCAATAATGATAACATATAATATTAACAGATATTGGTAACAGACCTATCATATAGACCATCCAAATTGTATCACACCTTTAATATGGTCCAAAGAAATGGAAACAATCCTTTAATATGGACCAAAGGAAAATGTAGGCATGAATTATTTCTGAACAGCGCACAGGCAGTCAAAATCAAATGGATTCAAATTTATTTTGAAATAACAAAGTAAATCCTGATACACGATCCACTGTTACATTTATTCCCCATGAACAACCTGACGGACATCAAGGCCTTTACTGGTGTTTATCTTGGAGCCTTAGTTATTTATTTTTTCCGTTGAACAAGAGATTTTCATCTCTTTTGTTTCAAAGTGGTTTACCAGCTTCACATCAGACGATCAGATCATATGTAGAGTATTTTAGGAAAGGGTGTCTGACCCCAGGTCTTAAACAACCCTTATAAATAGGAAGTTAGGAGATTTGGACTAGAGTGCCCGATAGGCAAGTGACCCGGAAGGGAAGTAGAAGTGGGGTGGATGACCCCCTTATTTATTATCCGATGCACAGCGGATGGGCACGTTAAGTGGATCGAGCGTTCCTACCTGCCTGGGATCCAACCTGAGGTCTTCTCCGTGGCAGTCACTAACGTTGCCCACTATGCCACCTGCGGCCCTCACATCAGAGAAATCTTGCTAAACACGTAAAATGCAATTTTTTAGGTGAAATTATTGCACATGTAATTTCAGCCAGAAGAATATTTATCTCTGATTTTTTTAATTACTGTAGCTTAAAAAAACAGATAACATTGTAATTAGTACAGCAGTAATCCGAATTTCTTGGTGTAGAATAGAAATCAATGTTTTCAAGCTTACGTTATCAACCAAATGGCTTTTTCATGGAATGTGGGCACCAAGCTGCAAACTCAATAATAGAACGCTTCAATAATATTAACGTGGTGACTTGACTTCCGTATAACTTAATAGATGCTAATGTAATTCTTCGTTCAAAGACACGAGACGCCCTGTTATTACAATGATGTTGTCATTTCTTCCAACACGTGAATGACTGGACCAAGGGTTTCCTAACGGAATATTACACAAAGCGTTACACATCCTCAACTGGCTTTGTTTCCGTCCCACGTTCCATCTTGGTGACAACATTTTCTCAGGTAAACAACGCGAGCCGTTCAAACGGTTCAACACGAAACAAGATCCTTCGGACTGGACATCTTCTAATCGTGCATGCTCCACGTCTGATGATGGCATGCCTTTTTTAGGTGTTTTCGACCGTGATCCGTAGTTAGAATGGGCATTTGGTGTAGCCTACGTAGCCGCATTTCCAGCGAAGTTCGTTGTACTAAGTTTTGGCACACATTTCTCCCACCACTAGCATTTAAATTAGCAGTGAGGTGCGCCACAGTAGCCTTCCTATTGGCTCGAAAAATACCTGATGGTCTTCGCTGACCTACAGGATTCACGAGCCGTGGTCATAACTTTTCGCTCTTCAGGCCACAGCTAGCTAACTTGAAATAACCTCGAGAAAGATGCGAATGACAAATCGCGTTTAACGATATTAAAAAAATTAAAATTTATTCTTCGGGAAAAAGACAGTTTGTTAAGTTATATAAATAGCTATTTTTTTATTTTACTGTAAACTTTGCGAAATGTTATTTTTTTTATATGTATGAGTTTCTTCGTCTTTTGTAGATTGATACTCTGTTTGCAATTTGAAACGGTTATTCAGCGTCAGATACGTGTTATTTTCATGCGGTGAAATTGTACACATTGTGTTCTGCATATAATTTAGAGCACTGATTGCCAATTTAGGGCGGACCGAGCTCCACCATACAGTAAAATTTAATATCCGACCTAGACTTATAAAAATTTTAATAATTGCTTTCTGGAATTCAGTATTAAAAAAGAGATCTTAGAATTTGATTATATCGTTACTCAGGTGTTGCTGACTACACATCTATTCATAATTTGTAATTAGACAACATTTTTAAGTGATTTTACATAATATTTTAATAAGAACAGTGAGGCTTGCCAAAGTTTCTTACGATAGCTTGGAAATCGACTTCCATTTCTAATGTAGCAATCCCGAGAATATCTGACCCTGGCAAATCAGTTAATTTCTTCCCGGATTTGGATTTGACAGCCTTCGTGATAGAAAAAGTTGTCTCAAAAATGTTTATTATACAAAATATATAGCATTGTTTAAGAGCCCATTTTCTCAAAAGTGGGTCCCGTTCTTGTGGAAGTAATTTTCAACGATCAGATCCAGTTTTTTTCTATTCTCTTAAGAGATGGTTCACATTGTAATTCATACTCTGTTCTGTCGGCTAATAATTCACTCTGCAATTGAATGCGTTATTGAAAGCTCCATTTGTGGACGAAATACTTCAAAATCTTGAAATCGTCGATTAAATTCTGAAATCTGCTAATCATTGTGATCTTAAAATTTATAAAGTGAACACTGTCTAATTAAAGGAAAACCTCGCCGTCTATGTACGATATTTAATAAAATATGAAATATATTTACAGTTAAAAAGATAAAATAACCCACTAGCACTTTCGGGGTAACATTTACCTCATCATCAGGTAGAACAGAGGCAATGTAGTACTCCTTATATAGTATACTATACAATTCTATATAAAGGAGTAATACATTGCCTCTGTTCCACCTGATGATGGGGTAAATGTTACCCCGAAAGTGCTAGAGGTGTATTTTAACTGTAAATGTCTTTCATGTTTTATTAAATATCGTACATAGACGGTGAGGTTTTCATTTCATTTGACGTATTGTGCGAAGTCATTCTTTTATCGTTAACACCCTCTATCACTGAAAACTGCTAACAATGAGGATAATGATCCACATCGTTCTTTTGCAAAGTCAGTTGAAATAGATTCACTTTCTCATGAAGCCATGAATATTTCTCTTGACTTGAAAAACTGACTGCTTTCAACCTGTATCTGTAAATACAGGGCATTTAGATGCTGAGTAATGTCTGTAAAAATGCCAATGCCTGAATAAAAATAATACGCTTGAGATTATTTTGAAGATCAAACGCATTTGAGATGATGTCTCATAGTAACGCAAATATTCCGTCTTCAGTTCAAAAACTCTAAATATTTTCCTCAACTAAATCACCCCTTTTCAGCATGTAACAGAAATTCGCCATAGGGCGATTCCATTTCAAATAAAGAAAGACACTTTCTGTGAGTAAGGCAGATGTTTCCTCATCTGACTAAATCCGTTATTTTGGTTCCATCAGCCATAGTGTCAACTGTTTGATGTACTTTGCACACAGGGCTCCTTCGTGAACTGTGCAATATAATGTACGTACATCAATCTTATTTTTCCTTCATCAGTCAAACAAAATAATTTTCTTACCAATCATAGTCCTACAGGCATTGGTACATACAGCAGACAACTTTTCAAATCTACAATATTCCTCCATTGCATTTCAATTTTGTTACGTGTACCTGAAACACAGAACGGTGTATTGATAATGTGACATTAAAAATCGCAAAAACGTATACACGAATTTCGTATAACCGAATTGAAAAACGCAGTACAAAATACAACTGAAACATCCCGCCTAGCAAATAATTACGTGTAAAAGTGAAAACCGTATAATATAGGTGCCACTATGTATGTCGAACCTTGATTATAATGCCCATTGATATGGTGCAAATATTTTTAGCTCTTCCCAATGTTTTGGGAGACGGTTTCTCCAGGATATATTTCTTTGCATCTTCAAAATTTTGAAACACGCTCAAAAAGAAACTATGTGCGCATCACTGCTGCTGTCTCCACGATGGAGAAAGTGATGATGGAAATTCCTCCAGCTACCTTTAGGTTAGAGTTAGTTTTGGTGTTACCCATCATTATCCGGTGTCTTAAGAGCGACTGTTTGTACGGTACTTGTGGCTCGTTATGCTTTTGTGATCTTCCGTCAGGTTTATCCTTAGCTGTGTTCCTCCTGTAGGATGCCAATCTGAGGCTAATAACTGGTACCTAAAGTTATTAATGTGATCGTTCTTCTGTTGAAATAATTGTTTTGAGATTTTCGACAAAAAATTACCATGTGTAATGGCGGAGAGGGAATGCAGTTCGACAGCATTTCTGTTATTGACATCGCAATGAAGCAGCGCCCATCAGCCAAGGACGTACGTTTGCTAGAGAAGAAACCGGGATGTCACACTTTCATGCAGGTAATGATCTTCATTATTGATCCAATGGTCTTCCTCGCCAAATTTCGGATGTGCAAGGTTGAATCTACATTCCAAGCATTTGACTTAGAGACAGCTGGCGTTATGCAAATGTGGCGCTGTGGGCGGCACTGTAAACGGAAACAACATGACGTATGCGGCGATCAGACAATATAAGAAGTGATGCGAAGGGAATCAGTAAGAGTGGGAACGCAGTATGGGTAAGACGAATGATCGAAGCGCATTTGGTCGTGGGCAAATTGTTGGGGCCCGACGAATGGGTCACTCCATCCTTGAAGTCGTGCAGGCACTGGCATTTTCACGAGCCACTGTGCCACGGGTGCACCGTGAGTACATCGAATCCGGTAAAACCGTCCATGCAAGGGCCAACTGCCGTGGACAAATCGTGTGGATGAGCGGGGTCATCGTCGGCTAGCTCGCATTATAACAGCGGATGGACGGGCCACAGTGCAAGAAATCATTCGGCAATTTAACGCTGGTGCACAAAAACGTGTAAGCAGCCACACCATCCAGAACCATTTCTTCGCTATGAGGTACAGGAGCCATCGTTCCACAGGGGTATCGCTGCTGACCGCACATCACAGGGTGCAAAGATTAGTATGGTCGCGGGAACACAGCCACTGGACCCTATACATGTTGACAAATGTTGCCTAGACTGATGAGTCGAGATTTACGTTGGTACATGCGGATGGCAGGATAAGAACACGGCGCAAACCACATGAAGCGATGTGTCCTTCTTGCCAGCAGGGGACTCATCAAACTGGTGGGGGTAGCATTCTCGGCTGGGGACTGCTTACGTGGACTGAAATGGGACCTCAGGTACGTGTGACATCGTCGCTCACAGGTCAACATTACCGGGGTATCCTGGACGACCATTTGCTCCCGTTTGTGCGTCTTCAACATCCCACTGGGGATCTCATCCTGCAACAATAGAATGAACCGTGTCATCGCTCTTGAATTGCATCAGAAAGGTTGGATGAACACTCCTCCGACGTGACCTCGCTTCGTTGGCCAGCTATATCACCTGACCTCAATCCCATCAATCACATCTGGGATGCCATCAAGAGAGATGTTCTAGGCTCTGACCCCTCCATCAAATCTTCGCGAACTTTATATGGCTTTCCAACGCTACCGGTGTCTTGTCGAGTCCATGCCGAGACGAATCCCCGCCGTCACCAGGGCGAAAGGTGATGCTACACGTTACTAGACAGGTATCTCTAATTCAATTGCTCTTCAGTGTATGTTAATACTATTGATAGATATGAAATCACATACTCCGACTTCGGTAAATTATTTTTCTGGATTTGGAGAAAAGAAGCTGCCGATGACATAGTGGTTCAAAGAGCATACTTATAATCATTCGCATGACATGTGTCCCTGATGTGATCGCAGTTGAAATACGGATATTGTGTTTCTACTACAAGAGATGTACTCACGACTTCTCCCATACTATCGACAACCGTCTGCTTATATATCATTTGCGTTCTCCAGTTCTTTGAGTTTCTAAAAATAATATTTTAATCTCTTAATAAGAGACACTTTTTGGAATTTTGTCGTAGTAATTGATACTGAGGCGTAAAGAAGCAAAATATTATCCATTTGGGCTAGCGAAAAAGATTTAAAGATATAACTGCTAGCTTGCTGAAAACCATATTATAAAAGTATTGTGGAAATTTAGTCCATATTAAAGGTTTATTGCAGAATTGCTTTTTGCAATGCTGGGTGACATGTACATTCCTTTGGGAACAGTAATTTCAGTCGCTATCGTTTTCCACGGCCGGCACTCGTCGCCTCGAAAGCTTTTGTATTCCGTCCCAAAAGAAATATGGCGACATGGACGCAAAGACGTGATTGATTACGCGTCCGACTTCATTCCCGTTTAATGCATAAAGAACCTGTGACAGCAAATGTTAAAAAAGCATTGACAAAACAACAACAAAAAATGAGGTAAGTGTACTGAAATTGTAAAGAAATAGTAACTTCTTAAATGACATGAAGATTCATATCGGTGATTTCCCGTATTACATACACTGAATAAATACAACGTAATGTGCCTGACTTTTTTGTACTAGTCATATCATCATCACCGCAAGTAAAATTTACATGAACGATTTGTTTTCAAAAATGTCTTTCTGCACTTTGAAATTTTTGCACCCGGATGATTTTTAGCCATCGAAGTCGCCACTGATTAGATGTTTGGCGACGTGAAAATGTGTCAGATAAATGAGAGGTTGAAATGGTTTATCTTCCTCATTATTAGTATTATTTCCGTAATTTATACGGAATAGGCTTTTTTTTTCGGAATACTGTCTTGAGGCATAACTATTTATCATTAAGAAAATCTTGTTTGGAAATCAATGAAAAAATTTCATGTTCTGTAAGTGACATGTTTGGTAACACTAAGAAGTTTATTGTGTAACTTTTTTTGTAAATAAATAAGTGATCACTTCTAAATTGTGCAAAGGTTTAGCTTAGTGAAAAAATAGTATGGTATTCTTTCTCTTTCATTTTATAAAGCTTAGGTTGTTTTTCTTTTGATCGGAGGTTTAACGACCACCGTCAGCAACTCGATGGGCTATAAGCATGCTCCCGCCCCTAATTTAGGGCCTCTGACTCCAGGGAAAGGAGGGAGCCAGTGCCGTAAGAAAAACACAACGTCCAGGTCTCACCGGAATTCGAACCAGGACCCATCTCTGACGAAGGATCAGAAACCATCACTTAGACAACTGCGCCACCGGTGCGGCCTTAGGTTTACATAATTCTAGGGTATACGGTAAGGAAAACTAAAGTCTTCTGGCAAGCTATTACTCAGAACTCCGTTGCAGAATTCATGTTTAAATGAGCACATCTCATCTGTGTAAAGAAGTGTTTAGAGTAACTAGCGTCCCTCCAGGTATCAAATTGTATACCCCAGAATTCTCACAGCAATGCGTTCTGCTTCATGACATACTAAGAAATGTATTTCACAAAAGCAAAAATGTTCACAGTCTGAAGTAATTGATGTATTGCTTCTGAAGAAAGTATTTTAACAAACCCGTTTGGGAGGGGGGTGGGGTTCGACACGTTTTCACGTCACGGAAACGTTCCTACCTGCAACGGGTACAACAATTCAAGGACACAATGTGCATTGATCGTAAAAACCAGTGTTGATTGTGAGGTTTCTCTTTCATCAACTGACACATATTCCAAAGAAATTACCTCGTGACCTTAATTGAATACACAACTTGTAAGTATTGTCAACAGTTAAACAAGAGCCTTTCTCAAAAATGTGAATCTGCTTATTTAAGTGTGCATCAGGTTTCACGCACGAGTGCCTTGCGCTACGGATTGGGATGCCTAATTTTGCATTTTTTCTTCACAGTAGATCAAATAAATACATATATGTCTCAGATAACAGAAAATGAAGAGTATCCCCAACGCGATTTTTATTCCAACAACACTTACAAACACAGGTTTGACTGAAGATGAGAGTGAAAAAGTGCGCTATCCAGTTGAAGTTTTGCGAACGATGAAGATGAAGGGATTTACGCCTCACATTTTATGACTGAAAAAGGGTGCGTTCGTGATGCTCATCACGAATTTGTCCGCCCCGGTGGCACAGTGGTCTAAACGCTAGCTTATGATGATTCGTTCGTAAAGGGTCCGAGTTCGAATCCCTGTAAGGCATAGATGTTGTGTTTGTCTAACGGAACTGGCTCACTCCCATCTCTATAACCAGTGACCCTAAGTTAAAGACAGGCGAATGCTTATAGCCCGTTGAGTTACTTACGGTGGTCGTTTGACCTTCAGTCAAAAAGAAAAAAAATTACGAACCTGGACTATTGTCTTTACTGAAGTGGTTGAATGAATTTGTTAATCAAATAAAGTTTACATTTGTTGTTTTATATGAGTTTGTTCTTTGAAAGAAAAAAAGGAAAAAGGAACCGTACACTTCGCTGGGTTTCGCCTAGTTTTTCTTATATGAAAGATTTGAGAACATTTTATATTCGGGTTCGGGTTCGAGAAAATTTAGAATTCGACACACCTCTAATGTTTAGGCAAACAGATTCCGTACATTTTGAAAGTTAATACTTGACATTTCTTTCCGTTTTTTTACTTAATCATGGTTGCAAGATAATTTTATTCCATTGTATGTCTACTTGTAATAGAGACAAAGTTCTGTGTCAGCTGACTGAACTCTGTTTTCAACAGGAACCTCCATTTCTCTTGGTAAGACGACCGTTGTAAAAATTCCAAGGTAGACGGAAAGTAAGAGTTAAATGCATGCAGCTGAGTTTTTGAAAAAAAATCAAAGATATTAATTACAAGTTCTAGGAATTAAACATTTTTGGTTTAATGTCATTTCAGAATGCCATGATGACATTATTTGATGTGCTTTTTATAGACCAATTTATCTTCTTTGGTTTTTCTTTTTTCTCTAAATACTAATGTACAGAATTTTCTTGAATTTCTTTTTGAGACGGAGAATCCAGTTGATCAAATCTTTGATTAAGAATCAGTCAAATTTATTGTAAATTTAGACACATAAACGTCACATACAAGATCAAAGAATGTCACAATTATTCATGCCCAAGGAAATGTAAGCAATCCATGATGCTCATAGTGAAATACCAAACATATGTTAACAGCAGAACACTTACTTCTCAGTAAACCCTCACACAGCGCTTGCAGTTATTGCTGAATGAATATTTTTAAATTCTGGAGAACAGCGGTTTAAATGAAACGAAATTAGTGTCTCCCTGTACTTATATCCGTGAAATAAAATTTAAGAAAACATTTACTCTTATTTCAGATTTAAACTGCGAGGAACATTTTTCACTTTCACTCGTCTCTGAAACAGGATACATATTTGAAGATGACAATTTAAACGCTTGAGGAATTGCAAAATTTGAACACAGATGTTAACAAAATTTGGCACTAACATTGAAAAAATTCACAAGAGTACTAAAAGGAAAAGCGTAATTTCTTAAAAATCATGACAATATTATTTGTTATTTGCTTGATAGTGCCGTCAAATTATATACTTTGGAAGTTATAAATAAAAATTTTCCCGCCAATACTTTAAAAGCTGTGTGAAACTTTATCTAATTAATTATATGGAGAACTGCAATTCTTCCGCGTAGCAAATTTAGCTCGCAATTTTTACTAACGGGCATAGTGTTTGTATCAGTAAATATTTCGTGATATTTATTATGCTAAAACTTTCGAAATAAAAATTTAATAATAACAAATATCAAACGTTTCCCAACATATTATTGCAATTAAGAAATTCATGAACACTGCTGGGGACCCAAAAGCAACACCAAGAAGGAAGCATCTATTGGCCTACAATTCGCAGCATGCGTCGCCCGCGAGAGGACATGCAAACGATTAGCATTGCAGGGCATATGCAAATCATGTGCACGGGGCACACCACCGAAAAGCACTCTAAGAGCACACAGGAGGGTCCCACTTGGGCTGCGCAGTATCAGACGCGGTTATTTTGAAACCACGCATGACGTAGGTGTGGACGCACAGTCTTTCGACTTCTGGCATCCCTGTTTGTTTACAATTGGTGTGCTGGAGTTTTCTCTATAAACGCAGTTGATTTTCATCCGCTTGAAGTTTGTATCGTATAGTTTTATGTTTATGTTTTGTTTATTTTGATATTGGCACGTATTTATCACTGAAATTCATTGCTTCTGTGTTTCGTAAGAAACGCAATAATGCCGGGTTGTGCAGTGGCTTGTTGTACTACGTACAATAGGAAAACCAAGAACACTGACATTATGTACCATGTATTTCCGAAGGATTTATTACTACAAAAATTGTGGATTCAGAAATGTAAGCGTCAGGATTCCTTCAAAGTGTCAAATGCAAGAGTGTGTTCTCAACATTTCACACAGGATGACTACCAGCGTGACTTAAAGGCAGAGTTACTTGGGTTAACTAACAGGAAAGTGTTGAAGCTTGATGCAGTACCTACACTATACCTTCCCACAAGCAATAATACTGGTATTAATAAGGTAAGTTTGAGAGCCAGTGCGGACATTTCAGGACCTGAGACTGCAAAGCCTACTGCACTTAGATGTCATGACCGTGGAGTTCGGAAACGTGCATTCGAGACCCTTGATAAGCTATCACCAAAGAAGAGGAATGTAGAGAAACCGATGGGAACTGATCAAGAAACACAGTGCATGCTGAGTGATATAAAAACAATGGAGAAAAGAATAAATAAATTGGAGGAAGAAAACCAAAGGCTAAACACAGCGTGCATTCAGATGAGAGTAAGAAACAAATACCTTAACAGTCAGCTTGTAACAACTCGACGACGTTCTCAGAAATACTTGAAAATATTTGACACGGAGTTAGAAACTGAAGTAAGGAAAGTTTTAGCAAAACTCTTCACAGCAAATCAGATCCGTTGTTTAATAAAAGGTAAGAAATGTGTAAAATGGGAAAGGGAAGACATCTGTAAAGCCATTACTCTGCGTGCAATGTCAAGAAAGTGCTATATTTTCTTGAGAGATGAAATGGGGTTTCCATTGCCAGGAATTTCAACACTGAGGCGGTGGACTGCTCGCTCATTCCATTGTCGCCCTGGCATTCTACATGATGTCCTTCAGCTAATGAAGACACAGGCACAAAGACTTAGTACTTTAGAGTGTACATGTGTCATTTCTTTTGATGAAATGAACATAGATAGCAGAATTTCCTATGACCAAGAAGAAGATAGGATTGTTGGTCCACACAGTAATGTGCAAGTAGTCATGGTACGGGGACTGTTTGCAAGCTGGAAGCAGGTAATATATTTTGATTTTGACATACAGATGACAGCCTCATTGTTGAACAAAATAATATCATCTCTGGAAGATATTCAGTATAATGTTGTTGCTGCTGTAGCTGAGCTCGGTGGCAAAAATCGTACAGTATGGAAGGAATTACAAGTAACACACACAAACACATGCTTCCCCAATCCTCAAATACCAAATAAACGAGTTTGGGTGTTTGCAGATGTTCCACACCTTTACAAGCTGCTAAGAAATCATTTTCTCGATGATGGACTAACACTTCCAGGTAATAAGAAAATTACAAAAGCTACTATTGAAAAGCTCCTTACTCTGGATTGCAGTGAGATGAAGATATGCCCCAAGTTGTCACTTCATTACATTAGTGTGAAGGGCCGTGACCGACAACGTGTATATTTGGCAACTCAGCTCTTTTCAAACCACACTGCACAAGGAATACGCTTTCTTATGCCACATGAAGAACACGTCGCGAAATTTGTTCAGCTTCTGAACGACTCGTTTGATGTGCTAAATGCAAGAAGTCCTACAGATGCGAAGTCTCTGGCATGTGGATTTGGAACTCATCGTGAAACCCAAGAGAGGACTCTACGACAACTGCATGCATGCATCCGAGGAATGAAGGTAGGTAATGCAACATATTTGTTACCCTTTCAGAAAGGATTCATCACAACCATTCGCTCATTACTGGGACTCTTCACTGACCTGAAGCCTCTGAACATAAAATACATCCTAACTGCTCGACTCAATCAAGACTGCCTTGAAAATTTTTTTTCACAAATACGCGGGCTAGGCCACTTCTATGATCATCCATTGCCTACAGAAGTGAAATCCCGTTTGCGTCTCTTGCTTCTAGGTGCCAAAGTAAGTGACATTCCATTTTCAAGTGCTGCTCCTGTTGCGCTAGGTGATGGTGATGATGATTACTTTTAGACATCTCAATTGTTTATTGCCGTTTTACCTGATATGTCAGAACCCCTGGCAATGATTGAAGGTGAAACTGAGATTCGGGATATTACACTACATGACTCTACAGGTATTCAGGTACCACCTGCTACTCCTGGCTCTGATTGCTCTGTAGAAGGCTTTCGTTACCTTGCAGGTTACATAGCTTACCGAGGAAGAAAATATGACCGTTCGCTGGGTACGCCAACTGGCCAGCTACTTAATCCACCATCAACTACAGAATCAGTACCTGTTGGCTGGATTGAGACCCTTTCACGAAGTGGCCTGCTTGTTCCATCAGATCCATCGTTGGAGAAAGTTAGCCAGTTTGAGTTGATGTTTGCAGAAGTGCATGGACATGACTCTTTATCACAGGAACACAAGATTGTACACAAACTATGTGTGAAAATTGGTCAGAGGTTTCCAGATGTTCCTACAGAGGTGATAAAGTTGTATGTTAGAACCCGAACCTTTATACGGCTAAGACATTTAAATGCAAAAGCAAAAGTTAGGAAGGCAGAAGAAGCTCAACGCAGAAAAGCACGTAAGTGGCTGGCTTCATCAAAGTGAACATTTCCTGGATGCACATGGCCAAACCAGATTTTTCATGCAATGGAGAAAATGTAAGCAACCTGCAGGAATAGTGACAAGGAATTCTGCCATCAGAAAGCTAAGTTTTTTTTTTTAATTTCAATTTTTCATTGTTTGTATGCATGTATGCAAGTATTTGCAATTTTTCTGGTAGCTATTATATATACTCATCTGAGAAAGAAAAGTTTTATTTTAATACATCTGTTATGGGCACATTGTGTTCAGGATCAAATCTGGTAAAGGAAAAGTTGTAGAATTGAATTAGCACAGCATCAGTGGTAATGAGTATACCAACTTATTTGCTAGTCGTTAACATAAAAAAATGTACCACACACATATATAGAAGAGACAGATTTTTTAAAGATGAAAACTTTTCACCATTCCTTCATGGTGTGTGTGTATATGTATGTATGTATGGCGTGTGTGTGTATATGTATGTATGTATGGCGTGTGTGTGTATATGTATGTATATATGGCGTGTGTGTATATGTATGTATATATGGCGTGTGTGTATATGTATGTATATATGGCGTGTGTATATGTATGTATATATGGGGTGTGTATATGTATGTATCTATGGCGTGTGTGTATATGTATGTATATATGGTGTGTGCGTGTGTGTGTATTTTTCAAGATGTAATTTTTTAAGTAGATATTCGATATAGCTTCTATATCTTCACTTCCAGAAAAAATGTCAACCTTCTTAAATGATGTGTGTGGGTGTGTACAAACAATTTTTAAACAAAAACCTAAAAAAAGAAGAATATCAAAACCCAATCACGGAGCTATATTCTCCCCTTGATGAGGGCTAAAACTAAAAAACTGTAAACTCTAAAAGTGAGATTATAAAAGGAGACTTGTAATGTAGAACATGTTGAGAACAATCACTTATTCCTTCTTCAGGGTCAAACAGAAATGATCCCTCTCTCATTTCTACAAAGACCTGAAAATGGGTTTCTGCTATATTACATCTGCTTAAGTGCACCAAATATAAATTTTGTAAGTTAATAAAATCTTTGAACATTAAATTCTACTAAACCTTGTAATCTACTAAAACAACCAACTAGCACACATGCTGGTAAAAAAGGTTTAAAGTGAAAACCACATTCTTAAGCTTAGAGCAAAATAATAAGCTTATTTAACTTTACAGAAAAAGCAATTTTGAAAAAAAAAAAAAAAAAAAAAAAAGGGACGTATAACACTTAACTCTTGGTTTTCTTGCGCATATATTTGTTTTTTTTGTTTCGTTTCTTTTAGCGCTTGCTTATGTGTTATATACATTCACACCATGAAGGAATGTTGAAAAATGTTTCAAGAGTGAATATATAGAGAGACAGAATATTTTTCGTGTTGTTCACAGTACGGAACTGATTGATTTGGCAGCGATGCGTATTGCCGCCTTTGTTGGCATCTTTTTATGAAGTAAATTTCAGAAATAATTTAAGTATCGGTGTTTAACCTTAATTCTTGTAGTTGTTTATTTTGTATAGTGGCTTGGCGGTAAGTATTAAAATATGAGTTCACATATATGCAAAAGAAATTGGGAAATGTTGCGCATCACGGAAGGTAAATGGTTTGATTTCATGATTTTGATTTATGTAGGAGCAGTTTTTTGCACTTTTATTTCGTTATTATCATAATAAGTGTGATTATTACGATCGTTTCGTATGCTTTAACCCAACGCCACAAGACGCTCAAAGCTGCCATGTTGGCTGCCGAGCGTCCACGCCGACGTCATTTCAGCAGCCAATGAGAGGCGGACATCGTAGCGAGCCCAACCTTATACCATGAGATATATCTAAAGACCTTGAGAGCACAGAAGGCGGGGTGGAAATAGTGGAACTGTGTTGTGCTGACGGACCTATGCGTGAGAAGCTTCCTGATGCCTCGTCGCAGAATACGGCAGTCATTCCAGCACGTTTCGTAGATCGACAGAGGACGATAAGTGGCTTATCGTGACAGCGATTTATCATACCGAGACATCGGCGCCCGTGTGGGACGACATCTAACCACAGTGAGGCGAGTATGGATTAGGTGTGTGCAGGAGGGACAGACGGACTGATATGAGGGATTGCCGCAGACGCGGCACACCACCGAACGTGAGGACCGGCATATTGTGCGGCGGGCATTGACGGCTCACACCGCCACAGCACGAACGCTAGCGCAGGAATTAGGATGTGCAGCACGTACCGTTCGACGTCGTCTGCAGGAGCAGGGACTTGTCGCAAGGCGGCTATTGCTCCGATTACCATTGACGTTAAACCACCGGCGAGTGCGGCTACAGTGGGCCGCTGAACGCAGCACTTGGACTACGGAATCGCACGACTTTGTCTTCTCCGACGAATCCCGCTTCTGCCTGCCACACCACGATGGTCGAATTCGCGTGTGGTGGCAACGCGGTCAGAGACTGTATACGACGCCTGCATTATGCATCGCCATACAGGTCCGTCACCTGGCGTTATGTTTTAGGGCGCAATTGGAACTGACACCCACACCTCTCTGGTACGCATCGCCGGTACACTAAACAGCCACCGCTACATCTCCAACGTTTTGGAGCCTGTAGTCCTCCCTAACATGCAGGACCGGCCAGCGGCCCCGTTTCAACAGGACAATGTGCGCCCGCATGTGGCACGCATCGTGCAATAACTCTTCACGGCCCACCAGTTGTTACTGCTGCCGTGGCCGGCCTGTTCTCCTGATATGTCGTCAATCGAACGCGTCTGGTCGCTGATCGGCAACCGAGTGGCTCGGCAGGCATGACCCGCGGCTACGCCTGATGAACTGTGGCAACGTGTGAAAGATGCCTGGACCGCCATACACCAAGCCCACATCCAAAGCCTCTTTCGTTTGATGCCGCGGCGTGTATCGGCCGTTATTGCCAGCCATTGTGGCCATACGAACTATTGATGTCTGCGTGTTTCGTAAGTCGCACGGGCCTGTAAGCTCAATCGTTTCATCTTTGTATCTGTTGTTATGTGTCCAGTAAATCTGGAATTGCTATCTCGTGTTCTTCTTGGTGTTGCATTTTAGGTGGCCAGCATTGTAGTTGCGACACATTTATTGCTCGCGTCTTTCAGTATGGCTCTTACGCGTTTTTTTTCTGCCAGAGGGACATTCGGTTAAGGGTAAGTATGCAATAAAGTTTTTAATTACTTTAGGACTGACCAGAGAACACCATGCACACACACCAAGTCTGACATTGAACTGAGCGGCTGATGCAGATAAGGGCCGCACGCTTATCCCATATACTTTGCATGGGAATTTTGTTGCCCCGCCGAGCAACGTCACGCCCAAACCCTTGCCATAATCTCAGTTTTCTCTTTAACTGGCACATCTACATTGTAAGATCTTTAATTTGATAAATGAACCATATTTTTACGTTTAGCCGTTCTCTCAAAGTTGGTCTCACAGTAAAAAACCTTATAGAAAGAAGTCATAGATGGCGCAACTCAATATGTACGATTGTACATTCTAAATATTTTCACTTACAATGGTCAACGAAATGTTCATTTCCTTCTTTACATAATAGGAAACGTGTTACCTACGTGAATAAACTGAATCGAATTAATAATAAATTGTATATATACATCACACAGTCCAACGGCCTAACGCAATCATGTCTTCTAGAGTTTTCACTGTTCGTTCCAATGAGAAAAATCTTGATACGAATGCCTGCTAGCGTTGCTTTGCACAACAGTTCGCTGAAAAAAAAGAAGATTTCGGACTACTGAGTATCTCAGGCTCTCCATGCTTTCGCCTTCAACAGCGCCTGATTCAACCGGTGGCAGTCGAATGTCAACCGCACGTTTCTGTCATAGACTTTAGATGGGAAATCTGCCGCCCCACAGCGAGCGAACAGTTGACCTAATCTCCTTTTTCTCTTGGACTGACACATCTACATTGTAAGACTTTTATATTTATACTTCAACTCAGAGCACAATTAAGAAGATAGAGGGGTCCGTTGCTGGAAAGTATTTTGGGCCCCCAGTGTTAGTTTTTGCATCTAGGATTTCGCTATGGGCAGACCCTTATTTATCATTAAGCAAAGCAATGGGGCAGCAGGTAACAAGGACAGGCACATTTCCTTCATATTATTTTTTTTTTCGTATGAAAAAAATGTTACAAACATTGTGACTAAAATAACACCAGAAAATTTCGCTATTTTGTTTCTCAAGAAGCACGCTAGGGCTTTTTTTAGCAAGAATAAAATACTGAGAATATTGTGAACCGGTTCCACTGCACGCGTCGTCCCTTTTCTTTTCCCTTTGTGCGGTGTCTTTCTCTGGGATCACTCTAATAAGAGAGGGAGCCTGAACAATGCCCAACAGCCCTTATACACATACGCAGCTTTTCGGCTTGGAGAGTCATTAAAGTTCTCACTGACACATCTGCTAGAAACATCGAGGGGGGAGGAAGAGTGCGGGTTTGCACGAAAAAAAAAATAACACTTCTGCAATGCTTTCGAAAGATTTGAGAATCCGCCCGGTGGCGCAGTGGTCTAAGGGATGGCTTCTGATCATTCGTCCGAAAGGGGTCCGGGTTCGCATCCCGGTGAAGAATGGATGTTTTGTTTGTCTAACGGCTAAGGTTCATTCTCTTCTCTTGAGTCAGTGACCCAAAATTAGAGACGGGCGACTGCTTATAGCCCACTGAGTTGCTCACGGTGGTCGTTAAACCTCCAAACAAAAAATTAAAAAAATATTTGAGGATCAACTGGGGAAAATTATATTTTTTTTCGGAATCCTCATAAAACAAATTAGTAAAATCATGCAATGCATTGATTATGATACGCTTTCCAACATACCAGAAATCATTACTCAAGTTATAACTCTTGGAATAAATCTCGGTCCGGTGCCCTGACCTTTGATCCGACTTCGATTATATTCAACAGAACCGGTTCGGTATACCTGCGAAATAACATGATAAAGTTTTGTCGCAATCGAAGCATTTTTACGTAAGTAATGATTCACAAGGGCTATGGAATATATCCCGCTCCTGTGTCCTAACCTATGACCCCATTTCGCACGTTCTCTATAGAAGTCTTCCCGAGGCAGGCCCCTACAACATACTAACATTTCATCCAAATCGAAGCATTTTTACGTAAGGTATGATGCATAATGGCGTTGGAAGTAATTCCGCTCCTATGTCCTGACTTTTGTACCCATTTAGCCCATTTTCAATAGGGTTTGTCCCCAGGTGGTTCCCTACCACATACTAAAGCTTCATCGAAATCGAACATTCTTTACGTTAGTTATGACGCATAACAGCAGTGGAATGGATCCCTCTCCTATGTTCTGACCTTTGACCCCATTTCGTTCACTTTAAATAGGGTTCCCTCCCAGGTGATCCCCTACCAGATATTAAATTTTTATCGAAATCGAACTGTTGTTGCGCGAGTTATCGTGCTGAAGGACATAGGCACACAACGCGTGACGTAATGAGGCAGATGGGAATCGCGACCATCTGCCCGCCGCACGAGTGTGGCGTCATAAATCTTTAATAGGATCCACACAGAACGCGTGACGTAATGAGACAGATGGCGTGACCGTACACCAACATTCTCAAACGCGAGTTGTGACGTCGTAAGATTTCTAAGCATTGGTAACATAAATGGAACAACGCCATCACTAAAAACGGTATAATTCGGGGTGGTTATTTAACACACTAAACGAATTCTTCTAAAGTCGAGACCAGGCTAAATCGATTTCTAGTACCAGAAAACGGAAGGTTAACGACTTTTATCAAAATTCTTAGTGCCGCTTTCAAAATAAAATGTACATACATACATACATACATACAAGAATTGCTACTTGAAGGTGGACGTCAAGTAACTTTGCTTTCTATACTTCCAATGGAAAAACTTTTGTACACATTTTCTTCAAAATTAATGTGTTCCCAAGGATAAAAATTTGAACATCGATTAAAATACCTAAATTTTATAACTTGCAATACTTAATTTTTTCTAAAACATAACCACAATTATGCTATTCAACATTTGTTTGTTTACTGACGTCATGAAAATACAGGTCGCGCCATCTTTTTTCTGAACAATTAATGCGATCACAAGGATGAAAATTTGAACATCGATTAAAATAGCTTCATTTCATAACTTGGAATACTTAATATTTTCTAAACCATAACCGTAATTATGCAATCCAACCAACGAGATAGAAATACATAGAGTGCTTCTGTGATTGGTTCTCTGCCGTGGCAACTGAAGCCAACGTGGGGAGAACCCGCCATCTTTGATGAGGTACAAATTCTGCGTGTGTCAAGGAGTCACCTCGGTTCTTTCAGCTGCTCGACGATCGTGCTATGTTTTGTGAATATTCACAATTATCAGCACATTTTGGATATTTATTTCAACAATAAAATGCCATTTACTCCACTTTTGGAAGGTTTCACAAGTAAGCATTTTTAAATAAGGTTGAGCTGTAAATGCTCAGTTAATCAAACGCAGAAAATAGGACATCTAATCCGTGTAGCTGGTGATCAAACCAGCAGATGAACCATTTCAATATCTGTGTTATCTTAAGACTTTTTATTCCTTATATTTTGTAAACAGTCGTACTCAATGTGAACACTGAATCATGTTTATGGGAAGATGAGGTTAATTGTGAGTTACCAACTTTGAGGCTTTTTGGGAACAATTTTTACTTATGCTAGTGTTTTTTTTTTTTTTACATATACTTGAGGATGTTTTGCAAATGGCATTTGCATATATATTCTAGAATCTGTACAGTGTACTTGCAACTTGTCTGACAAGACAACAAATATTTCAAAATCTTAGGAAGCAGCAATTTCTTTTTATGTGATAAAGATCATGTACCCATGGCTAATGCCCATTAGATAGCAAATACTGGTAAAGCAATCAATTTATGGTTACTTAAATTGCAGAAGTAATAATTGTGATTCGTAACATAAATTTATTGCTTGCTGACACCTGTCAGGAAACAATCTAGTATTTTATCTGAAAGCTCAGGGTCACATAGCTTGTGTTCTAGGCATTTGTCTCTGATTAGTGATTAATCTGTAGTATTACTGCAACAAAGTGAGAGTGGGGAGCTTGAAAATTTCTTGACAGAATACTCTTTTTTTGTGAATGTGTTACTACAATGTGTGTGGTTTTTGGGTAGCAAAATACAGGCAATATTGATTTAAAACTGAAAATAGGAAACAGGGAGTACAATGGTACCTCAAAAATGCAAATAACATAAAATATTTAGGAAAACTGGCACAAACGATTATGAAATGACAATTGAAAAAAAATTATGGAATAATACAAAAGAAAGGGACTAGCAACATTTTGTAATAACTACTTGCATTTGATTTTTGCGTGATATGTGGTGTGTGTGTTTTTTTTTTTTTTTTTTTTGAAGAATGACCTCTGATTCATGATGCATGTACAGTCAGTATGTCCATGTATAAATTGCCAGTTATTCCTTTTGCATCAACCATATATATAAGAGGTTAGTATTGAACAAATATCACTCACGTAAATCAATCTTTCTTTGAATTGAACAAGTTGTGCCTGTATTTCTCTAAAATACAAATCAGACGCACTTGTATTTCCAGCAAGACTGTTGAAGGAACCCACAAAATAACAACACAAAACATAAACATTTGCTCGCCAAACTTTTTGCACATCATGAATGCAAATCAGTGGTTGTTAATTTCTCACTTCATATTAATAAGAGGCTGTGCCCTTAAAATTGAAAAAAAAAACAAAAAAAAAACTATGTGCAGTACATCTTAACAATTGCCAAAATGTGTATCAGGTGAAAACTACAAAATTTCAGCTTTGGGACAACACAAAACTAGGCTTCTTAAAAAAAAAGTAAAATATGAAAGTGCAAATAAAAAAATATTAAATACTTAATACTGAAACAAAAAAAAATACTTTTTTGTCCCATAAAAAAATTAAAGTCCATAATCTGAATTTTTTGGTCACTCAGCCCAGAGCTTGAAAAATATCTAAAATAATACATGCCCAGAGAAAATTTACCTGCCCAGACATTAAAAGCAAAATGTGTAGAAAGATTTTGCTTTTGATACCAAAAATTATGTCTTTTTAGGTTGAAAAAGTACATAAAACTATTTTTAGCTGCTCAGTACTGGTGTTGCTAACTGTAAATAGCATTTGGAGCTTCATATTGCCCCAATGTCTGCCTATACCTAGGTCACAGGGGAGTTACAGAAGTGATATATATATATATATATATATATATCTGTAACTACAACATATATTAGGTCACCAAGTTTATTTAAACTGCACTTAAGAATAATTATTTTCAATTCTTTTTCTTACGGATAAACCTTGGAAGATAGCTAAATAATACATAGCAAAAAAACATATGTAGATACATAAATAAAATAATTTTCATCAAAAAAGGGTTAGCCTATTCCTGCTGTTAAAATACATCAAAAAGTAAACTGACAGAATAAAAAATACAAGAAAAAGGTAAGTAATGTTTATACGTAATGTTTTATATATATATAGAGAGAGAGAAAGAGAGGGTGGGCGACATCATAACCAGGTATATATATATATATATATATACTGTATCATCATCATCATCATCATTGTCAACCATTATCAATCCACTGCTGGACGAAGGTCTCCCCAAGTTTCCTCCACAACGGTCTGTCTTGTGCCAGTCTCCTCCATGTCACTCCCGCATATTTACGAATTTCATCCACCCATCTCCCATGTGGTCTTTTTCTGGGTCTTTTCCTGTCCCTTGGAATCCAATCTAAAATTTCGGCTGTCCATCTATGGTCTGTCCTTCTGGCAGTATGTCCAGCCCATTGCCATTTCAGGGATTTAACTCTGATCATGATGTCTTCCACTCTCGTCATTTTTCGGATCCACGAGTTCCTCTTCTTATCTCTCCTGGTTATACCAAGCATGCACCTCTCCATGCTTCTTTGAGTTGTCTGCAGCCTTTGTATGTCTCTTTTAGTTAAGGTCCACGTCTCTGCACCATACGTAAGCACTGGAAGGATGCATTGATCAAACACTTTTCTTTTAAGACATAATGGCATATTGCTCTTGAAAATTATGCTGTTTCTTCCAAAAGCTCTCCAGGCAAGTTTTGTACGCCGATTAATTTCTTCATCAATGTGACCCTCACTTGATATCTGCTGTCCAAGATAAACATACGTATCTGTTATCTCCAGTTTTTCTCCATCAATCGATAAATCTTCATTTCTTGTAAAAGCATTGAACATCACTTTTGTCTTCTGAAAGTTCATTTTTAATCCCACTTCTTTACTCTTGTCAGCAAGTTCCTGGATCATACTCTGCAGCTCTGATGGGGTAGTTGCAAAAATGACTACGTCATCAGCAAAACGAAGGTGGGTTAGATAATCTCCATTAATCTTTATCCCTTTGTTTTCCCAGTTCAGTGATTGAAAGACATTTTCCAATGTGGCATTAAAGAGCTTCGGAGATATGGTGTCACCTTGTCTCACTCCCTTTCCAATTTTTATGTGTGTTGTATTTTCAAACAGCCGAATCTTTGCACTTGCATTTTCATAGATGTTATTAATAATATTAATGTATGCATCTTCAATACCGCAGGATTTCAGAGCCGTGGTAACTGCTGATGGTTTCACCGAATCAAAGGGTTTTTCATAATCGATAAAAGCCATGCACAATGGAAGTTCATATTCCCTCGCTCTTTCAATTAGTTCTCTCAGTACGTGGATATGATCTATTGTGCTGTAGCCACTCCTGAATCCAGCTTGTTCTCTCGGTTGAGCCATGTCCAGTGTTACCTTCAAGCGGTGTGAAAGAACTTTAGTGAAGATTTTATAAACCATTGATAGGAGGCTGATAGGTCTGTAGTTCCTGAGATCCTCAATGTCACCTTTTTTATGTAGCAGGATCATTGTAGCATTGTTCCAATCCTCAGGAATCTTCCCTTCATTAAGGCATCGAGTGAAAATTTGGGCGAGTACTGTTTCAATTTCTCCACTTGCTTCTTGTATGATGTCTATAGTAATTCCATCTTCTCCTGGAGCTTTCCCCCGCTTCATGTTCTTGATTGCATGAGCAACTTCTGCTGGGAGGACTGGAAGAACTCTGGTACCTTTCATGATGTCTGGAGTACATGTATCATCCCTTTCATATAGTTTGGAGTAGAAATCTTTCACTCTTGTCAAAATTTCGCCTCTATTTCTTGTTATAGAACCATCTTCTTTTCTCAGAGCCATAATCTGTTTTCTTCCCTTACTGAGATGTCCCTTTGCTATCTTTAGGCTTTGGTTGTTTTCAATTGCTTTCCTCACTAGCTCACAGTTGAATTTCCTTACGTCTTCAGTGATACTTTTTCGTGCTGTCTTGCATAGCTCTATATATTCCACTTTGGAAGTCACATCTTCTTTAGTTGTCCTCATCTCTCTTCTTTTTTGCATCAACATTTTGGTTTTTCCTGATAATTTGTTTACATGCAACTTGTTCTTAGACCCAGCTAATTTTGTTGCTGTTTCCATAAGAGCTTTGGTTACTTTTCTGTTAACTTCAGAAATATCCACTTCTTCCGATGTTAGGCCTTCTAAAGCAGAGAACCTGTTCTTCAGTTCCAACTTGAAAGTATTATGGTGTTTTTTAAGGTTGGTTATGTCAATACATTTTGTTTGTCTTATGAGCTTGCCACGTTCCAGTTTAGTGTTGAGGTGCATCTTACATCTCACCAATCTATGGTCACTACCTGTGTTGAACTTGTTTAGCACACTGCAGTCTTCGATGACGAATTTTTTGTTACACATAATAAAATCAATTTCACTTGTCGTCCCAATTGGATGTCTCCATGTCCATTTCCTGTGTGGCTTTTTCTTGAAAAAGGAATTCAAGATGAAAAATCCTTCTGCCTCTGCAAATTCAACGAGAGTATTTCCACGCTGGTTTCTGTTGCCGTGACCGAATTTACCTACTGAAGTTTCATTCTGTTGCCGGTGCCCTATTTTTGCATTGAAATCTCCCATAATTATCTTCAAGTGCTGCTTACCTTTATTATTTAGATGACGAATTTCCTCATAAAATTCTTCAATTTCTTCTTCAGGATGACTTGTGGTGGGTGCATAAGTTTGAATAATCTGAGCCTGGTATCTTCTCGATAGTTGGATAACGAGTCGTGCAGCTCTGTCAGAGGAACTTTCAACTTCTACCACTTTATCCTTCAGTTTCTTGTTTATTATAAATCCAACACCACTAGTTCTGCCAGTATCTGTCCCACGATAATAGAAGAGATGTCCACTTTTCAGTTCAATGAGATCTTCTCCTTTTCTCCTTACCTCACTCAGCCCGACGATGTCCCACTTGATCCTTTGTAGTTCCTCTTCCAATTCAAGAAGCCTTGAATCAGAAGATAGGGAGCGTCCGTTGTAGGTAGCCAAGGTCAGCATCAAATGGCAGCCTAGTCCGGTCCTCCGGGGATTCTTAGCACCCTCTGCCTTCATGTCGCACTGGCCGCTGCCTTGGCCAGGTACATTCCAGCTGCCGGAGACTGAGGGCCAAGATTTAAGTTGTAGAGTCATTTTGGAGGTGTTTGGCCATAACTCACCACGCTGGCCAAGCGGGTTGGTGAGTGTGGGATAGCATTTCCTCTGATCCCGATGGTATAGTTATACCGCTATTTGCGGTCGTCAGAGCCCCTTTAGTGGGAACAGGATGCACCACGAGAAGGCGGGGTTGACATTTGTCAAGGAGAGGCTGTGATGTTACGCATCACCTGACCTTACATACTGTATGTATGGCCTTAACTAAAAAAGAAAAGCAGGATGTGTAGAAAGATTTTTCTTTTGATACCAAAAAGACATGCAAAGAATGCAAACAACTCAAAGAATATATATATATATACAGAGAGAGTGAGAGAGAGTGAAACCACTGAAATGGCAATGGGCTGGACATGTTGCCAGAAGAACAGACCACCGATGGACGACTGAAATTTTGAACTGGATTTCGAGGGACAGAAGACTCATGGGAGATGGGTGGATGGAATTTGAAACCATGCCGGAGTAATATGGAGGAGACAGGCTCAAGACACAAAATTGTGGAAGAAACTTGGGGAGACCTTCATTAAGCAGTGGATTGATAATGGTATATATATCATCATCATTGACAACTATTATCATTACAATATATGTATACTGTATATAATAAAAAATATATATATCATTATCATCATTGTCAACCATTATCAATCCACTACTGGATGAGGGTCTCCACAAGTTTCTTCCGCAACTGTATGTCTTGAGCCTATCTCCTCCATGTTACTCCGACATGCTTTCGAATTTCAGCCACCCATCTCCCATGGGGTCTTCTGGGTTTTTTTCGGTAACACTTAAGCTATGATTTAACTTTGGGGCTCCAGATGTCTTTCCCTAAAGAGTGGTTTGGGGTTTCTGAGTTGTTTTATTCTATGTCATTTTCGTCTAGAACCATGAAAGTGGGTTACTTCTGGTTAATTCTATGGTTATTTCTACTACGTCTAATTCCTGCAGCAAGGTGCAGTGTTGATGTGGTCTAATTACTACATGAGTGTGTTTTACTTCTTTTACTGATATATGTATAACATCAACCATTATCAATCCACTGCTAGATGAAGGCCTCCCCAAGTTTCTTCCACAGTTGTCTGTCTTGAGCCTGTCTCCTCCGTGTCACTCCTGCATGATTTCGAATTTCATCCATTCATCTCCCATGGGGTCATCTTCTGGGTCTTATATATACATAGAGAGAGAGATAATTATATTGAGTGAAGTATTCAGTGTATGTACTGGGAGATACCTTTGTTATGGTCAAGTTACCACAATTGCCTTGCCTACCCACGAATAAGGCTTACAGATCTGTGTTGTCGAATGTTAAGGCTAACTAACAGATTAGAAACATGCCCAGTGCTAAGGACTTTTAGTTTTTATTAAATAAAAACCAGTTAAGTAGTAGTTTTCTTCTGATTATATAAGATAGGGGCAGTTGGTAAAAGTATTTTAATATTGGTACCTCTTGTGCTGTGTAAACTCATTGTTTGTTTTCCGTTTTTCTTCGAACTTTATTTTTTTTCATTTAAAACTCTCATAAAATATTTGGCGTCTATGTTTGGAGTGATAACCTGTGGGATGATTAGCATTCTCGTGGTGATGACCCACGAATATCTAAGATTTTTACCGAAATTGCGGATTGACTGCAACTGTATTTTTTATTTTTTTATTTCTTTTTTTCATTTACTCTATTACCGCTGACTTATATTTCACTGAAAATTGGTTCCAAAAAATTTGTGAAATGTCAAAAAATTACGGCATGAGATTTTATTCAACGAGAGCAAGCTGCATCCATTAAAATATCATTTCCTTTTTAAAACACTATTGCCGCCAACTAACAATGAAAAGCGTTATTTGATACGTTAAAGTTTTAGTCTCACCCCTAGGTGTTTATAACAACATTTCTGAGTTATATCCTTATTTAACATCAAACCATATATTACGAAAACTACCTTTCTTAACACGGAACGGAAATCGTTCTGTACCTCATCAAACATGGCTGCCCCTTGTTTCCGGTGGCTTCACCCGTTCCCCGACGTAAACGCTCTACGTACTTCTATCTCGTTGAATCCAACATTTTTTTGTCCACTGACGTCATCAAAGTACAGGTCGCGCTATCTTTTCTCTATTTTCAACACCACCAAAGGAAAAGTTATTGTTTTTTAATATAATTATGGTTATGTTTTAGAAAATGTTAAGTTTTCCAAGTTATACTATGAAGTTATTTTAATCGATGTTAAAATTTTAATCCTTGGGAACACATTAATTTTGAAGGAAATGAGTACAAAATATTTTCTATTGGAAGTATAGGAAGCAAAATTACTCGACGTCCACCTTAATAGTACGGGGATAAGGACAATGGAATGGATCGCAATCCTATGTCTCGACCCTTGACCACATTTCGTTCATTTTGAATAGGGTTCGTCCCCAGGTGGTCCTCTACTACATACTGAAATTCATCGAAATCGAACCATTTTTACGCACCTTATGACGCATAAGATCAATGGAATGCATCCCTATCTTATGTCCTGACCTTTGACCCCACTTCACCCATTTCGAATAGGGTTCATCCCCAAGCGGTCTCCTACCACATAGTAAACTTCCATTGAAATCGAACCTTATTTACGCAAGTTATGACGCAAAAGAGTAATGGAATGATCCCGCTCCTACGTCGTGACCTTTGACCCCATTTGTCCCATTTTCAACAGGGTTCGTCCCTAGGTGGTTCCGTACCACATATTAAAATTTCATCGAAATCAACCTGTTTTTACGCCAGTTATCGTGAGGACGGGCGGACGGACGGACGGACAAAGCTGGAGCATATACGCTTCTTCAACCTACGGTTGGAAAGCGGAAAAATTGAAACAAATAGAACTTTTATTCACAAGGCAGTTTTTTTATATTTTTATATTTTTGCTGTGCTACCTTAAAAAAATGTAGAAGTGTGTCAATTCTTCAAAACACTTTCCCCCAATCACAGATAAAATGATGCATGATTCTGGGGTCTCTTGAAAATGTGGGGCCCGGGGCTTCATCCCCCTAGCCCTCCTCTTAAATGGGCTCTGCCTCAATCATATCTTTGCGTTCAGCCGTTCTCTCAAAATGGTAATCACAGTATAAAACCTTACGGAATTAATATATAGATTGTAAGAAAAAAAGGAAAGAAAATACTTCTATTTAAAAAGGTTTTAATTGAAGCAAAATTTGAAATCTGTGTTTAATGAAAAAAAAAATTAAACAATACAGTTTCCAAAAAATATACACATACTTATTAAGAAGATACAAATGGAATTTATAATTTACATTTACCAAATGAAGTACATAGCGCTCGAGTCTTGAGGTTCATTTCCATTTTCAGAACATGATTTGAGAAAAACATATTTGAGCAACAATTCACATTTTGACATTTTCCTTTAATAACAAATGTTTCAAAACATTTTTAAATCAAAGTAAATGCAGAGGTGGGGATGATTATTTCAAGAGTCAATGTAGATAAACACTACACATAACACTAAATTGAGTAATATCTTCCCAGAAATTTAAGAAAATCGAAAACATGTTTGTTTTAAGAGTTAATAAAAGTACTAAACACTGAACTCTTTCAGAGCAATGTAAAAAAATCAGAAATTTAATGGAGATTTTTTTGAAAAAACACTAGCATTTGAACTCTCTCTGTGTCTAACCTACTTGGTTTTTAATCAGCTATAACACCTGATGTGCTGAACAACTTTTAGAGGGTTTCTTCAAATTTTGATTTTTTGTTGTTGAGTAGAACTAGAAACGCTGAGCTGTAGACAGAGTAACGTGAGTCATATGCCTGCTGCGGCTCAACGTCATATCTCCCTCTAAATGCTCAGGCTCGTTATGACGGTAACGGCTGCTGAGAAAGTGAAAAAATATCGCTAAGTTACTTTTCTTACTATACTTCAGGTGTGGTGGCCACTCTCCGGTGGGAGACTCGGTCACTTCGGTGTTTGCTCTCTGTGTTTGGCTGAACAATTTCTGCACAGTTGCATCCGGTTTGGAAGTAATGATCTATTTCAAATAGCTATGTACACACTGTAGACGATCTTCTTCGATTGTTTTCTATTGTTAGAACTCATCATGTTGAAAAACCTCGAACAAATATCGCTCTAGAACAAGCACCAAACGCCACGTTTTTCAGGTTAAGAGTCGAAAGATTCGAAAGACGAAAAAAGCGCGAAGATTGGAGTTTTCGAATCTGTAATAATTTTTAAGATTCGCAGGATACGAATGTCCCATTCCTACTAAATATGTATTGATTTCCACTCAATATTTTACGCTTACAGCTGCAATACTGTTAGTTGCGGTATTTCATGGACAACAGACTATTTAAATATAAT
Source organism: Macrothele yani (assembly GCA_039090855.1). Taxonomy (NCBI): domain Eukaryota; kingdom Metazoa; phylum Arthropoda; class Arachnida; order Araneae; family Macrothelidae; genus Macrothele; species Macrothele yani. Next base: position 5,314,826 of record CM077033.1, read on the forward strand.
AGCATCATTAATTCCTTGATAAGTGCAGGTGGTGAGTTCAAAGTTTTGCAATATTTGTATAAACGAATGTGCTGCAGCGGGTATGTCACGGGTTTAAACTAGTCCAAGTCGCACCATGCAGTCATTCGAAAGGGATGTAAATTGGCAGTCGTTCCTGTGAACAGTATATCGTCGTTCGTTTTAGCATATCGTCGTTCGTTTTAGCATATCGTTGTTCTGTCTGTGGTTGGGATGCCTAAAGCGTGAACATCCACAACCGGCTAACTAGTTAGGAGGTAACTTTTGCTTTACGAGTTTGAGCTCGGTCATAACGCTGCTCAAGCAACACGTAATATTTGTCATGCGAAAGGGGAAGTTCCAGTGCACTACAGCACCGCAACCAGATGGTTCAAGACATTTCGCTTAATTGACAGAGTGCTGGACGATCAGCCTAGGTCAGGTAGTCCGCAAACAAAAGATTAAGAGGCCACGCACCGAGCCGTAAAGGAAAATTCGACAATCAGCACTCCAAAATAACTACACGAGATGGGCACATCACAGAACACCGTGGTTTGTCACCTTCAGGACCTCAGCAAAGTCTAGAGGAACTGACGCATTGCCCCCTAACGAACTGACGCCAGTTGAATCAAACCACAGATTATAAATATGCACGAAACTCTTGGAAACCCACGCCATGTACGTTTCATCAATAAAAGTATTACGTGCGATTAAAAGTGCGTCTATTACCGCAATCCTAACACACAAGGTTACCAAGGGTGGGTGCCTCGAGCACTAGGTGATGCTCTGCATCTGGTGGAATTTCCAGGGGATACTCCATTACGAATTTGTTCCAGATGGTCGGACCATAAATTTCAAACTCTATTCTGAAAAGCTGTAGCAGATGTATGCCGTTTTGGAGTTGAAGTTCCTGGAACTGGGGAATAGAATGTGCTCACTCCTACCGCAATACAACGCTCGGCCTCATACCGCGCGAACAACCCGAGAAAAATTCCAGGAAATTGAGGGCATCGATCTGAAATCTAACCCAGGATAGGGTCCGTAACTTTCCCGTGGGATTATTACCTGTTCCTGTCTATGACCTGTGTCATTCCCGTGTTGCACTTCTACAACCAGGAGGAGATGGCAGCTGTAGTGAAGGAGTTCTTCTCATTGAAGGACAAGAAACAATACTGCCACGGAATCGAAGAACTGGGAGACGGATGGCTAACGACTGTGCAACACGATGGTCGGTACTGTGAATGCTAGTCAACTTTCGTCGTAAAGGTACATATGAAGACATACAATGATTCAAATTTTGCAAAACTTTCAGCTTAACCTCTGTAGAAAATGTAGAAGCGTGAGCAATATAGGATGGAATTTGCAACATGTAAATTTGAAACTATGACTTCTGAAATTGCACCATCAGTCACATAATTTAAGCTTTGTATTTTACTGTAGGAAGCTTTTCGAGAGCAATACGTAAGGTTCAATCAATGCGCCAAACATAATTTCGAAATAAAGAATTTCAATTTTGGCTTACAAGTTTGAAAATCGTGTGTGCTAATCATCTTACAATGATACATTTGTATGCGGTTTTTTACATAAAGTATATTCCAGATTCTGCGACGTTCCTTAACAGGGATACACGTCCGGCAAGTGTGCATTGACTTCCATTCATTATATAAATAAAATTTCAGTATATTCCTTTCAGTTTTATTTTATTTTACTTTTTTGATTCATTGGAGGTTTAATGACCACCGTGAGCAACCCAATGGGGGCTATAAGCAGTCGCCCGTCTCTAATTTAGGGTCACTGGTTCCACAGAAGGGACAGAGACAATGCCGTAAGACAAACACAACATCCATGCCTCACGGGGTTCCGAACCCGGATTGCTTTCGGCCGAATGATCACACACCATCGCTTAGACCACTACGCCACAGGGGCGGCTTTAATTAACTGGAATTCTTGGAATTCTTCATTGCTGTTTTTATTTTTCGTAAAGCAAAATCTGGTATGCATAAAACATAAATCAACTAACAGATCTTTGTATAGAAAGCCAACTGTTAATTAGAGGAAGAGGAAATATAGAAAGCGCATTGGACATACCTTCTTCTATTTTTAATCATTGATCATATATGATCATATCACCCATTTTCAAAATTAAACTAATCAAAATCAGTATCATTGATTCTGCAAACTCTTTCTTACTCATAGAAAGATAGCTTGCATATTACTAACGAAAAGCCACTTATAGATTAACATTTTCTGTGGAACGATAAATAATACTACCAACAGAAATATGACACTGCTTTTGAAAAATTAGGACTTTCTGGGGAACAATTAATATACTAACAGTGAAAAAAAAATTCTCTCTGACCTCGTTAATTTACTTTCTGATGAAGCACGGTGATCTTTGTTAATTTACGCTTTCCAACCGCAGGTTGAAGAAGCGTATATGATCCAGCTTTTTCCGTCCGTGTGTCTGTCCGCACCATAACTGGCGTAAATATGTTTCGATTTCGATTAAATTTAAGTATGTGGTAGGGGACCGCGTGGGTACGAACCAAATTTCAAATGAGTGAAGTGGAGTCAAAAGTCAGGAGATAAGAGCGGGATGCATTCCATTGCCCTTATGCATCATAACGTGCGTAAAAATGGTTCGAAATCAATGAAATTTTACTATGTAGTAGGGGACCACCTGATGACGAATCCTTTTGAAAATGGACTAAATGCGGCCAAAGGTCAGGACATAGGATTGTGATTCATTCTATCGCCCTTATCCCATATTATTAAGGTGGACGTCAAGTTATTTTGCTTCCTATACTTCCAATGGAAAAGCTTTTAAACACATTTCCTTCACAATTAATACGTTTCCAAGGATGAAAATTTGAACATCGATTAAAATAACTTCATATTATAACACTGAATACTTAATATTTTCTGAAACATAGCCATAATTTTATTAAAAATCAATAACTTTTCCTTCGGTGGTGTGAAACCAGAAAAAAGATGGCGCGACCTGTACTTTGATGACGTCAGTAGACAAACAAATGTTGGATTGCTTAATTATGGTTATGTTTTAGAAAATATTAAGTATTCCTAGTTATAAATTGAAACTATTTTAATCAATGTTCAAATTTTCATCCTTGGGAACACATTAATTGTCCAGAAAAAAGATGGCGCGACCTGTACTTTGATGACGTTAGTAGACAAACAAATGTTGGATTGCATAATTATGGTTATGTTTTAGAAAACATTAAGTATTCCAAGTTATAAAATGATGACATTTTAATCGATGTTCAAATTTTCATCCTTGGGAACGCATTAATTGGGAAGAAATTGCGTACATAAATATTTCCATTCGAAGTACAGGAAGGAAAATTACTTGACGTTCACCTTAAAGGAGCGATTCTTATATGTCATCATCATCATCATTGTCAACCATTATCAATCCACTGCTGGACGAAGGTCTCCCCAAGTTTCCTCCACAACGGTCTGTCTTGTGCCAGTCTCCTCCATGTCACCCCTGCATACTTTCGAATTTCATCCACCCATCTCCCATGTGGTCTTCTTCTGGGTCTTTTCCTGTCCCTTGGAATCCAATCTAAAATTTCAGCTGTCCATCGATGATCTGTCCTTCTGGCAGTATGTCCAGCCCATTGCCATTTCAGGGATTTAACTCTGATCATGATGTCTTCCACTCTTGTCATTTTTCGGATCCACGAGTTCCTCTTCTTATCTCTCCTGGTTACACCAAGCATGCACCTCTCCATGCTTTTTTGAGTTGTCTGCAGCCTTTGTATGTCTCTTTTAGTTAAGGTCCACGTTTCTGCACCATACGTAAGCACTGGAAGGATGCATTGATCAAACACTTTTCTTTTAAGACATAATGGCATATTGCTCTTGAAAATTATGCTGTTTCTTCCAAATGCTCTCCAGGCAAGTTTTGTACGCAGATTAATTTCTTCATCAATGTGACCCTCACTTGATATCTGCTGTCCAAGATAAACGTACGTGTCTGTTATCTCCAGCTTTTCTCCATCAATCAATAAATCTTCATTTCTTGTAAAAGCATTGAACATCACTTTTGTCTTCTGAAAGTTCATTTTTAATCCCACTTCTTTACTCTTGTCAGCAAGTTCCTGGATCATACTCTGCAGCTCTGATGGGGTAGTTGCAAAAATGACTACGTCATCAGCAAAACAAAGGTGGGTTAGATAATCTCCATTAATCTTTATCCCTTTGTTTTCCCAGCTCAGCGACTGAAAAACACTCTCCAATGTGGCATTAAAGAGCTTCGGAGATATGGTGTCACCTTGTCTCACTCCCTTTCCAATTTTTATGTGTGTTGTATTTTCAAACAGCCGAATCTTTGCACTTGCATTTTCATAGATGTTATTAATAATATTAATGTATGCATCTTCAATACCGCAGGTTTTCAGAGCCATTGTAACTGCTGATGGTTTCACCGAATCAAAGGCTTTTTCATAATCGATAAAAGCCATGCACAATGGAAGTTCATATTCCCTCGCTCTTTCAATTAGTTCTCTCAGTACGTGGATATGATCTATTGTGCTGTAGCCACTCCTGAATCCAGCTTGTTCTCTCGGTTGAGCCATGTCCAGTGTTACCTTCAAGCGGTGTGAAAGAACTTTAGTGAAGATTTTATAAACTACTGATAGGTCTGTAGTTTCCGAGATCCTCAATGTCACCTTTCTTATGTAGCAGGATCATTGTAGCGGTGTTCCAATCCTCAGGAATCTTTCCTTCATTAAGGCATCGAGTGAAAATTTAGGCGAGTACTGTTTCGATTTCTCCACTTGCTTCTTGTATGATGTCTACAGTAATTCCATCTTCTCCTGGAGCTTTTCCCCGCTTCATGTTCTTGATTGCATGTGCAACTTCTGCTGGAAGGACTGGAGGAACTCTGGTACTGGTATCTTTCATGATGTCTGGAGTGCATGTATCATCCCTTTCATATAATTTGGAGTAGAAAGTTTGCACTCTTGTCAAAATTTCGCCTCTATTTCTTGTTACAGAACCATCTTCTTTTCTCAGTGCCATAATCTGTTTTCTTCCCTTACTGAGATGTCCCTTTGCTATCTTTAGGCTTTGGTTGTTTTCAATTGCTTTCCTTACTAGTTCACAGTTGAATTTCCTTACGTCTTCAGTGATACTTTTCCTTACTGTCTTGCATAGCTCTATATATTCCACTTTGGAAGTCACATCTTCTTTAGTTGTCCTCATCTCTCTTCTTTTTTGCATCAACATTTTCGTTTTTCCTGATAATTTGTTTACATGCAACTTGTTCTTAGACCCAGCTAATTTTGTTGCTGTTTCCATAAGAGCTTTGGTTACTTTTCTGTTAACTTCAGAGATGTCCACTTCTTCCGATGTTAGGCCTTCCAAAGCAGAGAACCTGTTCTTCAGTTCCAACTTGAAGGTATTATGGTGTTTTTTAAGGTTGGTTATGTCAATAGGTTTTGTTTGTCTTATGAGCTTGCCACGTTCAAGTTTAGTGTTGAGGTGCATCTTACATCTCACCAATCTATGGTCACTACCTGTGTTGAACTTGTTTAGCACACTGCAGTCTTCTATGACGAATTTTTTGTTACACATAATAAAATCAATTTCACTTGTCGTCCCATTTGGATGTCTCCATGTCCATTTCCTGTGTGGCTTTTTCTTGAAGAAGGAGTTCAAGATGAAAAACTCTTCTGCCTCTGCAAACTCAACGAGAGTATTTCCACGCTGGTTTCTGTTGCCGTGACCGAATTTACCTACTGAAGTTTCATTCTGTTGCCGTTGCCCTATTTTTGCATTGAAATCTCCCATAATTATTTTCAAGTGCTGCTTACCTTTATTATTTAGATGACCAATTTCCTCATAATATTCTTCAATTTCTTCTTCAGGATGACTTGTGGTGGGTGCATAAGTTTGAATAATCTGAGCCTGGTATCTTTTCGAGAGTTGGATAACAAGTCGTGCAGCTCTGTCAGAGGAACTTTCAACTTCTACAACTTTATCCTTCAGTTTCTTGTTTATTATAAATCCAACACCACTAGTTCTGCCAGTATCTGTCCCACGATAGTAGAAGAGATGTCCACTTTTCAGTTCGATGAGATCTTCTCCTTTTCTCCTTACCTCACTTAGCCCCACGATGTCCCACTTGATCCTTTGTAATTCCTCTTCCAATTCAAGAAGCCTTGAATCAGAAGATAGGGAGCGTCCATTGTAAGTAGCCAAGGTCAGCATCAGATAACAGCCTAGTCCGGTCCTCCGGGGATTCAGCACCCTCTGCCTTCATGTCGCACTGGCCGCTGCCTTGGCCAGGTACATTCCAGCTGCCGGAGACTGAGGGCCAAGATTTAAGTTGTGGAATCATTTTGGAGGGGTTTGGCCATAACTCACCACTCTGGCCAAGCGGGTTGGTGAGTGTGGGATAGAATTTCCTCTAATCCCGATGGTATAGTTATACCGCTATTGGCGGTCGTCAGAGCCCCTTTAGTGGGAACAGGATGCACCACGAGAAGGCGGGGTTGACATTTGTCAAGGAGAGGCTGTGATGTTACGCATCACCTGACCTTACATCCCTACTTGTATGTAAATATTATTTTGAAAATAGCTCTAAGGATTTTGATGAAAGTTGTTAACCTGCCGTTTTCTGGTACTAGATATGGATTTAGCTTTATCTCGACTTTAGGAAAATTCGTTTAGTGGTTTAAACAACCACCCGAATTACCAAGATTTTAGTGTCAGGGCGTCCTCCCATTAATGGTATCCATGTTTAGAAATCTTATGACGTCACACTCTCGCAATTCAGATGTTGGCGCGCAATCACGCCATCTGTCTCATTACCTCACGCGTTGTGTGTGGATTATATTAAAGTTTTATGACGTCACAATCTTGCGAGAAGATGCTCGCGATTCTCATCTGCCTCATTACATCACGCGTTTTGTGCTTATGGTTTTCCGCACGATAACTCGCGTAAAAATCATTCGATTTCGACGAAATTTTAGTATGTGGTAGGAAAACACTGGTAAGGAACCCTATTGAAAGTAAACGAAATGGGTCAAAGGTCAGGACATAGGAGGGCGATCCATTTTTTTTTTTTTTTTTGGAGGTTTAACGACCACCGTGAGCAACTCAATGGGCTATAAGCAGTCGCCCGTCCCTAATTTGGGGTCACTGGTTCCAGGGAAGGGAGAGAACCAGTGCCGTAAGACAAACACAACATCCATGCTTGACCGGGATTCGAACCCGGACCCCTTACGGACGAATGAGCAGAGGCCAACGCCTTAGACCTCTGCGCCACCGGGCGGCACGATCCATTCCACTGCTCTTATGCGTCATAACTAACGCAAAAAAGGTTTGATTTCAACTAAATTTTAGTATGTCGTAGGGGACCACCTGGGAACCAACCCTATTGAAAAAATGGGAAATGGGGTCAGAGATCAGGACAAAGGCGTTGAATTACTTCCATCGCCATTATGCATCATAACTGATGTAAAAATGTTTCGATTTGGATGAAATGTTAGTATGCTGTAGGGGGCTGCCTGGAGACAAATCATAGTAAAAATGGGCCAAACTGGGTCAAAGGTTAGGACACAGGAATGGGATCTATTCTATAGCCCTTATGCATAATATCTTAAGTAAAATTGCTTGGGTTGCGACAAAACTTCATCATGTTATTTCGGAGGTATACAGAACCAGTTCTGTCTAATATCGTCGAAATGAGATTTTTTTTTGTTTGGAGGATTAACGACCACCGTGAGCAACTCACTGGGCTATAAGCAGTCGCCCGTCCCTAATTTTGGGTCACTGGTTCCAGGGAAGGGAGTGAGCCAGTGCCGTAAGACAAACACAACATCCATGGCTCACCGGGATTCGACCCCGGACCCCTTACGGACGAATGATGAGAGGCCATCGCTTAGACCACTGCGCCACCGGGGTGGCCGAAATGGGATCAAAGGCCATGGCACAGGAGCGAGATTTATTCCACAGCCATTATCCTCATAATTTGAGTAATGATTTCTGTAATGTTGGAAAGCGTATTATAATCAATGCATTGCATGATTTTACTAACTTTATTTATTATAAAAATCAGTGCGGTATCTCGTTAAAGACCCTGAAAAGTTTCTAATTTTTGTTACGTTCATGCTGATAAGAAAAAAATATTCCGATTGCGCACTAAAATTTTAAAAGAAATTTATGAGCAACTGTGATGGAGTGATAACGAACTTGCATCCGATTTCACGAAGAAAGACTCCGACACAAGACAAAACCAATTATTTACTTTCATCCGCTGCTGTCTTATTTTTTTCTTCTCGTAATTATTATTCATGGAAACTAAATCTACTTTTTAACTTGAAAGGTAATGATGCCTTCTTGTGATAAAAGCAAAATGCATTTAAATACTTCATAGATAAAATGGTTTAGGTCTGTGCTTGTTTTCTGACAATTTAATTCAGTTGAGTTTTTTTAGATCAACCTATTTTTATTAATATACCACCACCTTGTATCTTAATTTATTACACGTACACAACTTTCGTGATTCTAGAAGCAATTCTTGTCTGACAAGAAAGGCTAATGAAGTCCATTCGTTCACTCCAAAATATTTTGTAGGTTCAATATGTGCCGTTCAGTTATTATTAATTCTGACACCTAAAACTTTGATGCGGTTTTTCCTTTCTGAAGATATTGTCCTACTTAAATCACAAAAGGTTTTAATACAATTTTGTTAGGGGTCTCACAGCAAATAATAGATAATGGAAGTTGCGCATTCAGCACCATGATTAATACCTTAAAGCCAATTATTGAAATCTCATGCCTTTTGAAGCATGGATTAACTTGAACTATAGCACCCTATGGCAGTGGTTCTCACACTTTCCTTTACCACTGAGCACTTACCTCGGTCCCTCTTCCATTCAAGTACCAAAATGTAGGAATAATGATTTAACAACTCATTAAAATGCATTATCATCATGAAAACTTCATATTAAAGTTATTTCATTATAGAAAAGCTAAAAATAAATTAATAAAAAAGTACTGTTTTTTTTAATATTTTTAAACACAAAATAACATGGCAAATCGTTGAACACAAAATTAAACAAAAAACAACAAACCGCATTATTAAGATTTAGAACTTGGCATCTCAAATCACTGAAAATAATTGATAGCGCAAACGTCTGTACAAAATGTAAATCAAAAGAATCAACACCAAACCACATCTTTCAATATATAATCGTCAATAAGAAAATAATTCAAGATAATGCACTAAAATTAATAAGTGAATTAAGAAATTATAACCTCATGGAACTGTTTAAGACCAAGAGATAAGAAAAAATAACAACCTACTTATTGTTATTATTAAAACGGGATTACCACATTTTAAGAAAGTAAATAAAAGAATAAATTATTTATTATCCATTTCAATGTGAAGAATGGTGTTGCATGCAATCTTTGACCAGCCTGGTTACTTCAGGTTAAATGAGAAAATTTAAAGTCAGTTTGAACATTTTTATTATATTTTAATTTTTACACATTTTAGTACAACCAAGGCAAAAAAATCTTATTTCACAATTGTACGTTGTGGGAAACGGCAGCAGGAGCTTGGTGGCACTGTTGGCAAGTTTAGGGTACTCTGATTTCACATGGATCCAGAAATTTGAGAGGGATTTCTCACTGAACGGGATTTTTTGAGCTCCATCAGACGCAATTCAATAAGCTGATCACACATACGAGCTGAAAGGCCGAAGGATACAATCACACATGTAGCAATCAAAGGATTCCTAATTAATTTCTTACTTTCATCAGGCTCTGGAAAATATTTTTTATGCTATCTTGCAGGATTGTGATATGGTTCTGAAATAATTGCGCTTATTCATGATCGATTAGTTCTCTTTAAGACTGCAAAAAATCGTTTCAAAGTGTTATAGTACACAACACAAAGAGAGTTACGTGAAAGATGGTTACGGGTCCAATAAAATCCCGTTTTCAGGTAATCTTCATCATACAGTATTTCCTGTTTACAGATTTCTTTTGTTTCTTGGCGACAATAGAGCAACTGGTTTCAAAACGATCCTGAATGATTTTAGTTTTTGAAGGCCCATGTTGTATCGATTTCACTCATATTCCGTTTCAATGATTTATTATTAAGCCACCGATCTATTCTAAATATAAATTACAAATAACACAACAATAAAGTTAATGGTATACAATATTTAGTCAAACCACACAAACACAAACCGTATAAGAATAACTAACTGCCGAACGTAAATCGTTACTTAGTACTACAAAGGGGTCGGAAATCCGGTCACTGATAGTTTGTCGTTGATAGGAGTATGTCAGCGTCAACGGCTCTGACTTGTTTGCTAAAATATCAGTGACAGAATCACTGTCGACACCACCTGTTTGTCAACTGCCGAAACCTGCAGCTCCGCGTTTCTCGCTCTTTGGACACGGGTTTGGCGCCATTGAGCTGCGACAGTGATTTCCGAGTAGGATTCTTGTTTTCGTCTTCATAGCGTAGTTCTGCAGCTACTCGGATTACATTACGATAAGATAGCGCATTTGACAGCGTATTTTTCCTCGATGGCCTGAGCTGCATGGTGGTGGATTAGGTACATTTCCATCTGAGTGCGACAGACTACTGCACACGCCGCTTATCTTAAAGTTGCATTGCTTGCTAGTTGCAAATACTGATTTCCCAAAGAAAATTTCGCGGACCACCTAGGACCTAGCCACTGACGACAGTTTCAGAACCACTGCTCTTGTGTAACAGTTTCCTCACACTTAAGCAGCCTAGTCGTGCTTGACTCATTTAAAATAAGTCGAACACATCACTAAAGAGAGAGGTTACCTAGAGGGGGTTTAGTCATAAGAAATAAATTGCAGAAACGATATTCTCGCGCTGATTATAATCAGTGTAAAGAAACTGCCGGTGACTTTTATTTTTGTAATATTCTGAATGCATCCAAGTTGCTGCTACGCGAATGCGTTCAAATGAAACATTTACGATTCGTTAGCGAGCCTCGTAAATGGCTATGTTTTTTTAAAAAAGTCCATTTTTAGAAGCACACAAAATATTTTGGCGATTGAATGTTTAAAATATTATAGTTTTGCAATTAAATTCTGAAAATCATCTTGTAACCTGTGAACGCGACCAGTAAATATAAAAAAAAATTGAAGGATTTCAGAAGATGTTGGGTACAAAGTTGTCGTGTAATAAAACGAAATATGTAAAATAAAAATATAGTGCTGTAATACATTCATTTCAGAAAAAATATCGAAATTCACTTGCCCGTGTGGCACATTAAGATACAGTCTCGGGAGATGTTCACACTCAGTTGGCGAAGGGATCAACTCCCATGGTACTTCAGTTGACTGCTTGGACAAATAGGTAAGTTTAAACTGTGACCTACGAACCGGGTTTTGACTGAGGGTTTCAACAACACGGTACAAAAGTAAAGAGGGAACGACATGCACACATTTTACATGTACGTTCTTGAATATCGAGACTGGTATGAAATAAAAAATATGTAGCAGTAGATTGTTTTTAAAAATATCTTGTGTTACGTGTATTTTCTTGGGGATAGAGTCTATGCGAGATAACTGTACTTTTCTGAGTGACTGACGTGGGCCAAAGGTCATGTTAATCAGGTTGATGTGCTAAAGTGTGTTAGCCAAATTGATATATCTAACAAGGCAAATGCACGTTCCTGTCTCTCACTGTAAATGCAGCAAATACTGTAATATTAAAACTGCCAATTCTTTTATACTCTTATAAATGCGAAAGGCGAAAACTAATGGTTAGGCAGTTTTTAGCTGTATGGAAGGGATTCTTGCTTTTGCTCATTCCATTTATGACGAAATACTTTCAGTGTTGACCCACTGTAACGATGTAGCACGATGAACAATGGTCTTTAATGACTGAAATTTTGTAATAAATTTCTTCCCATACTTTCTAATTCAATAAGATTACAGCTATGAAACTTTCCTTTTAAAAATTGTAACAATCACATATATCAGTTTTTGTTTCCTAACGTCAAACGGAGAATTCTGAACCTTAAAATTTCAATAAGGTCGTCAGTAAAAAGTCTGTAAAAAAATAAATTTCAAAATACGGCATTGTGTGATTCCCTAGTGTTCCAAAGATGTGTACTTTTCCTTTGCTAGCTATAGCCTTACATCAGCATAACACAATCAACTAAACCTAAGGACTACTGTCTGGAGATCGCGCCAGGAGCACCTAAGGAATACGCACTCCGTTATCTCATTGGCCAGAAGCCAAAACAAAACCCACCAATTGGCGATCGCAATTCAGTTAGCTTGGGTATAGCGTCTAGAAGGTAAAGCGTGCCGAGCGCCTAGCATACGTAATGATTGGCGTGGATACCGAAATTTGTCTCCTTCGTAGATGGCGCTGCGATCGCTTTCCCTTCCCTCTTTCTTACTGTGAGGGGAGAGGGAAACTAAATTCGTGTTGCTTACTGTGAAGAGAGCGGCGATTTAGACGAAGACGTGTTATGTTTTGGGTTTTAGAAGGAATGTGGATTACCTAAATATTGTATATAAGTTATACCTAGCTCATTATGCGGAAGAGAAATAACCATTGTTTTGTGCTAGGTTGCAATACTCAGTACAAAAACAGTAAGCTGTCGCTCTTTGGAATACCCAAAAATGATAAACTTTTACAGCAATGGCAAAAATTAATTCCACGCGCACATAAAAACTTAGACAAATTTAGGGCTGTATGTGAACTGCACTTTGATGAGAGATTTGTGGTTCAAATTTTGTGCATGAAATAAACGAGGAGACTCGGTTAATACCCAGAGATCGGTCCATCTTGACACCAGATGCATTTCCAACAATATTTTCAAACCTTCCCCATTATTTGTCAAAAATTCTGGCAAAAAAGAGGAAAGTTAGGGAAACCGATGATAAGCCTGATGGTAATTTAAATAGCTTGGAATTTACTTCCCAAAGAGTTACACTGAAATGCCTTCTGAATATCAACTTTTCTTCAGAATTTTGGGGTAAGCAAATTCCTGCTAATAATTCAAAGTGCATAATTTTCCATGTTCATTCATTCAAATGTGAATTGTCAAATTCATTGTCAACTGAAAAACTGGTTCTGTAACCGAAAGTGAACCAGAGTTTACCTGTGAAGTGTATTTTCGTGGATTAAAAATTAACACATTCTCTAATATTACTTCTAAAGATGAATTAGAAAGACTCTGATAGGCTAACAGTATGTCATGGCGCAGGCTCCATTTCAGAATTTGAAAATAACAGGAAGTACCTTAAAAGTGGAGTTATTTTGGAGAATAATTTGTACAGCAATAATTGTGTAAAGAAAGGAACAACAGAGACATGCCTCAAATGTAAGTATCTGCGGCGCTTACTTTTGCACAAAATAGCTTATCATAGAAGAAAGGCTACATTTAAAAATAAGTATCAGAATAAAGTTCGGAAAATCAACAGGCTGAAGAAACGGGTTATTTCGCTCTTTCATTACATGAAAAAATCCAAAACAAAAATAAGAATTTTACAGAACTTTCCGTTAATGAAAAAATAGCAGAATTACCCATTAAGCAGAAGCAAATGGTTATTCATTATTATAAGGCAGCAAAAAGGAAATCTGCAAGAAGTATGTCATATACCAAGGAATGGTTACTTGAATGCTTACTAATGCACATAAAAAGTTCAAAATTGTACGAGCACATACGGAAACACAAAATCATGATCCTACCTAATAGAACAACTATTAGAAAGTATATTTCAAATTATAACAGTGGTTTTGGGTTCTATGCACTGACGTTTGAAACTATTTCAAAGAAAACAAGTGAAATGGAGCCTTTTGCAAGACATGGTGGCATATTAATAGATGAAGTGAAGCTTACAGAAAAACTGCAAGCAAAATCATCTGGTGAAATAAGAGGATTTGTTAATATTGGGCCATACACTTCCGAAACTATTAAGCATACCCCATGTAATCACGGACTGGTAATGGTGTTCCAGCCATTAAATGGAGATTGTACCCAAATAATTGGTGTTTTTGCCACAAGTAACAATATAAGTGGAACTTTGCTAGCAAAATTAATTATTGAAGCTGTTATTCTCAATGAAAATGCACGTCTGTTTATTGATTTCATTACGTGTGATAGGGCAACTTGGAACAGGAATATGTGGAAGGCATTTGATACATCAACAGATTGTTATGGAACTAAATACAGCATTATGCATCCTACAGATTGTTCTAGAAGTTTACATTTCATATCAGATTTTCCACAAATTATAAAATGTGTACGGAACGCATTTGTTACCAGAGGTTTTCTTCTGCCAGAAGAAGAAGCAAGACCCGAGCATGTTGAAGCAGAATGGAGGAAGGACTCTGACATAACTACTGTAAAAGCCATGCCAAAAATTACACGCATTGTTATTCACCCGAATAACTGTGAGAAAATGAGGGCAAGCTATGCTTTGCAGCTTTTTAGAAACGAAGTATTAAAAAACTGCATTTTTCATAAAATTGATGATGCAGTTAATGACTTTAACGACCTCTAGGATTCCATCAAGTAGTCTCCGCGTAGATTCTGAGGGATGCAAAGTTCTTAATGATGTTCTGTTATATTTAGATAAATGGGAAGTTTCTGCAGGAGATAAGAAGATTGGGTTTTTAAGTGCTAGCACAGCTGCAGGATTATGAGTCACTATAAGCAGTACCATCTCTCTACTAATGTATCTAACAGAAACCTTGAACTACCAATATGTAATGACATCGCGCTTCAGTCAGGACTCAATAGAAAACATTTTTGGCATTATTCGGCAACTGTCAGGCTGCAATGACCACCCCACTGCAGCAGAATGTTTAGTGACCATTCAGTGTTTAAGTTTTTATAATCTGGCCAAACCTGTAAAGTGTGGTACTAGCTGCGCAATAGAAATCATTAATTCCGTTATTGGGCCAAGTGACACCCTCAGTTGCAAACCTAATGTTTTATTAAATTTAAATTAACTTTTAAGTGATGAAATTCTAGATAATGTGGAAGATACCTTGAATAATGAATGCTGCATATCCTGATTGTGCTTCCCTTTTCCCACATAATTCCCATAACCAGTTGCTAGTTTATGTTGCAGGTTATGTAGCTAGGAAATGTGTTGCAATAACTAAATGCAAAGATTGCTTCAAAATGTGTTTAACGAAGGAACAACTATTTAAAAACTACCATTTTCGAAATTAATTTTATTTTCAATTTTTAGCATTTGAAGACCGATAGAGCAGTGACTCGTGGAATGACTGCATCAGGGGAAATAATCATGTATTTATATGTTTATTTATTTATTTATTCTGAATGGAAATATAATGCTATCTACAATTCGATTATTCAAAAATAACTATAGTATAGTGTGTATGATTCACCTAATGCAGCACAAAATGCTGGAGATGAAATAACTCACTTTGGTTTGAATTAAAATTTCTACAGGAACGAATGACAGCCCGTCTGCGATTAGAATAAAGTTGTTGCCAAATTGCCCCTTAGTATGTAGTTTGACTTTGAGCTGAAAGCGCAAAACCAAATTTTAAATTTTAGAACACAAAAATTTCAAATTCAAAAATAGTACTTTTATCTGTGTTTTTACAACGCGAGATGGTATCAGATTTTTGCTGGCTGGTTTATAATATATATATGAGCTAGATTGTATTACAAAAACAAACCCTGTAAGGTTTCATGTTTTGAAAACAATATTTACGTTTCTCGTAACACAAGTTCAAGTTCCACAGAAAGCGTTCGAACCACAAGGTGAGAGAGAGTACATATAGCGTATCATCCACATTAGAAAATATAATGGGCTTGAAGTTCATATCAGCGTCCCTTCGTAGCTGCAGTAAAAGTCGAAGAGCTCAATCAGAAAAGCTAAGGGGAACTTCGTGTGGAGCTTGGGTTTTGAACACGGTGCACTGCATTTTTCGACAATGGTTTTGAAGATACAAATATTTCTTCAATAATCTTTCAAATTACCTGCTTTTTACATCCTGCTTTATCGTGCAATGAGAAGTTTTGGTTTCATATGCATATGCCATTTTATGAACTAACTACAAATGCAATAAAAATAAAGAGTTT
Source organism: Macrothele yani (assembly GCA_039090855.1). NCBI lineage: Eukaryota > Metazoa > Arthropoda > Arachnida > Araneae > Macrothelidae > Macrothele > Macrothele yani. Next base: position 5,330,932 of record CM077033.1, read on the forward strand.
TATTGAAGACGGCAGTTACACTCGTGATTTTTTTACATCTGCAAATGAACTTCAAAATTCAACCATCCAATATTTCGTTTGGGAAAAGTTACGATAATCTGATGATTTTTACCTGCACCGTGCAATCTCGGACTGTGCAGGGAAATAAGGAATTCTCTCAAAGAACACAGTGAAGGCGTTGCGAGAGCTATCCTGCCAGGATCCTGCAGTCCTTCACGCGGATAGGATTGGCCCGTAGACCAGCAGTTACCTGCTACCCCACGGGACCAACACTCCCCAACCCCACCCCCTTTGCCCAATACCGTGTGTGAGACGTGCTAATGGTCAGGAGCTTTTAACTTTGCGTCTGACAGGGAGAATTTCTCCGCCAACGCGACTGTTTTGGGGCAATAATCCTTTACTAGGTCCTGGCTTTATAAGTACAAGAACATTTATACACTGGGGGTTCCGTGTATATGTGTAGACACCTTTATTTTCACGTATCCCCCACACAGAAATAGGATAAAATACACAGAAAATTTACACTGAAATATTTATAAATTTACATGGCAGTACTTGGGTCCGTGCTGCTAGGCGACTCTAGGGCAAGTCGTCACTCCTCTTCAATCTTCCTTATTCTTCAATGAATATTCCTTCCTGCCTCGCCACGAAGTCTTTGACCATCTCGATGAGGCCCTGACGCGCTCTGGGATACGCTATCAAGATTGAGAGATCCTTCGTTTTCCCTATGTCGGAGGCGAAGAATTTCCTCCGACCTGCAAGAGAATTTCACTCTAAAATCATGGGTGCGACGTCTGCAGTTTGAGCCCAGCAGCCGCACACTCTGTCTCTTATCGCAAAGCGGCGAAAATATTCCGGCGAAATGCCATGACCAGTGAATATTTGGTTCAGGGGCCCTTTGCATTCTAAGCTCCTGATGGAGACACGGGGGAACATACGGTGACATTTAAGATCCGTGTCCCACTCGTCCCATCGTAACTGCCACTCCAACAACGTGGACGTTTTAAGCTTTGTGCGAACACTTTGCATTGGTGTTCTCAATTCAAAGTCTATACTATCTTTTTCAGCCGCTTCCTTCGCGAGCGTGTCTGCCCTTTCATTGCCACTGGTTCCGACATGGCTTCTAACCCAGTGGAACGAGACTACCACGCCACTCCTTTGGTCGTTTAAGGCTTTAAAGTCTCTGACAAGTGGAGTTGAACTCCCGAACTGTCCAAGTGCTTTAAGAGCCGCTTGGCTCTCTGAGAAGCGCTTGACATCCCCATCGCTGACATTGAGGCTAGCCCAGTGCGGTGCCTCTCTGATCGCCAACAACTCTTCTTAAACTCAGAGGAGTTGGGAGAGAGTTTAATTTGTTCCGTGCGTATCTCATTGCCATCAGAGAGCACACAGTATCCTGCCCCTACGTTACCGTTGATTTTAGAGCCATCGGTAAAGATCTCGCTCCCCTTTCCAATTGGGAGGTCTTTATCCCATGTGGGACAGATTTCTTTGGCTGGGTGGCACGCCCAGTCAATTCTTGGCCATTCTACGTCAGCTGACTGATAATGGTCACCAAGTAGTTGAGCATTTAAGCCAAATCTAAGGGATTGCATCAATACTTCCCTTGCAATCACTAAGTCCGCTGGTTCACGTCCGGCTAGCACTTGTAGTGCTGCCGAGGATGTTGTGTGGAAGCACCGTGTTATTCCCAGCAGCACTCTGCGATGAATTTCATTAACTCCGTTTCTCATTCCAACTGTGTCCGTCCACCAGGTGGAGCACCCGTACGTTAGGATTCTTTCCACCCCACGTTTGTGCACCACCTTCTTGGCTGCTCCTGACAGCTTCATGCCATTGATCCTGTTAAGAATCAGGGAGCATGGCCCTTTGAGATACCGACGGTGAGGGAGCCCTGAAAGCCTCGTATCTAAGATGACACCTAGGTATGGTATCTCCCTCAGAGGTTCCACTGTGTGCCCATTGAAGCGACACTTTGGGGGAATAACCATCCTCCCTTTTTCGCAATCGCCATAAGCGCCGTTTTTTTCAGGAGCAAAGCGTAGCTTGCACTCCTTACTCCAAGTGTCCAGATTAGCAAGAGCGGTGTGTACCTTCCACTCAACCACATGTCTGCCTGTTGCAGACACTACTATGACTAGGTCATCCGTGTATGAATGCATTTGCACTCCATCTTCCAAAGGGAGTATAAGCGGCTTGTCGGCCACTACATTCCACCACAAGGGCCCCGAGCATGAGCCTTGCGGAAACCCCTTCGTATAATCTCTGCTAAACACTCTATCACCCAAATAAATTCGACCCTCCTGTTAAGAAGGAAGTCGCTAACTACCAGAAACAGATTCCTGGACAAACCAGGTGTTTTAAGACGGTCCAACACTCGAGGTCACCAGACACTATTGAACGCACTCCGCCCGTCCAGAGAGACGAGGCAGGTGTGTATACCCATATCTGTATTCAGCGTTACCTGCTGAGTAAGATTGGTCAGCGCTTGGCTAGTACACCTCTCTGGTGTGAAACCATATTGACGGCTGGAAAGCTTACCTAAGCCGACTAGGTAATGGGTTGCTCGGGTACTCCAAGCAGAGAACAGGCAAATCGGCATGTAAGACGCGTGATCTGCTCGGCTCTTATTTTTTTTGCTGAAGAGGACGAGCACCGCGGTTCCCCACAAAGAAAGGAAACAACCTCGCTCTAAGCACTTGTTTAGAAAGCAAACAAAGTACCGAGGATTGGCTGCGAAAACTTCGCGAATAACTGCCAGATCCAGCCCGTCCTTACCCGGAGCTTTCTCCGTGTTGAGGCTACTAAGCGCAGCCCCAACCTCGGCCTCCGAGAACGGCGGGTCGTTCTCAGGGTCTGGCGGGTACCCGTATCGATCTCTTATCGCACGATGTTCATGAGTGTCCTCTAACTCCTCGTCGGCGGGGAAGTGATGGTTGAGGAGAACCTCCACCGTCTCTTCCAGGGTGGTGGTGTGGGTTCTACCCTCTGTTCTGACGGATGCCAGTAATAGTGGACCGGAGATTGAACCCTTGGCAACCCTGTACGGGATTCCCAATGGGTTCCCCACGGGGGTTGCCTCGCACAGTTGACGCCAGTACTCTCTCTTAGATGCGATCATAGCACGTCTGTGTTTACCTGCGGATTGGTTATATTCTCTTTTCAGACGTTCCCTCCTGACCGGGTCAAACCGTTTCCTTTGCATCCTACGTCTGCATAGCCTGGCTTTGCCGCGAAGTAGGTTCAGGTTTTCCGACCACCAGTGAAGCGTGCTTTTCGCGCCCCTCGCTTTCCTGCAACGTTCACAAATCGCGACTATCTCATCAGTGAGATAACTGATAAAATTAATCAGGTCATCCACATCGTTTTGATCTGAAGCTTTCCTTTCGCCAAGTAGATCGGCTAGCCAGGCTTTGAGATCCGGCCAGCTGAGATTCCGGGTGGTGAATCTCTTTTTGGGTGTCTTTCCAGGTTTTCCCCTACCAAGTTTGAAGGTTATTGCTAAGTGGACGCTAAATCTCACATCATCCAGCACCTGCCAGTCCTGGATATGCAAGAGGACCGTGGTCCGTGTGGGGGTGAGGTCGATCCACGACTTCCAAGGCGCACCTTGAAATGTGGGGACACTGTTGGTATCGTTCCGGATAGTTAGTTCTAAGGATCTGACAAAGTCCAGAATAACATTGCCTCTCCCGTCTTCCTCCCGGTTGCCCCAGAGGGGGCTTTTTGCATTGAAATCACCTGAAATGATCACCTCGTGCTGCTAGTGGGCTTCCAGTAAGCTGGTGATCAGATGTAGCACATCCGACAGAGCACCGGTAGGCGGAATATACGCGTTGTTGAGAAGATACCTCCCCCACTACTCTCGAGCACCACAGCTACCACGTTGGTGGTAAATTCCAGCTCCAGAATGGCTAATTCTGGGTCTAGAACGACCGTGGCAACCAGGGGTTAGTCACAGCGGGAGTATTACTTTTTCGTGGAGTTAAGGAACCCAGCGGTTCTACCGTGTGAATGGTAGGGTTCCTGCAGGAGCAGGATTTTTGCAGTGACTTCGTTGGCCGTCTTAAGAATCTGTCCTCTTGCAGCTCGTGCGTGATGGGCATTCAACTAGAGAACCTTTTTCCAGTTTAATTACATCGGTCAGCCATAGTTGATGCGGCTTTTTAAATTTTCACATTCCCTGGTTAGACTGGGACACGTCTTGCTGAAGCTGGAGTGACCTATATCCAGCGTCAGCTTGAATTTTGAATTAGCTGCTGTGCAGTTACTGCACTTGGCCGTGGCAGCGCAATCCTTGTGCAGGTGACTCACCTCACCGCAGAGGCCGCATCTATCTTCAACCTCTTGGCAGCTGCTTCGGAAATGGCCGAAGCCATTACATCAGAAGCAGCGTACTTCCCTCAAAAATTCTTTCAACCTCTTGGCAGCTGCTCCTGAAATGGCCGAAGCCATTACATCAGAAGCAGCGTACCTCCCTCAAAAACTCTTTCAACCTTAGGAATGACCATCCCAGGTTGATGTTACCCACTTTTGAGGAGGGTCTTAATAGGTAAGGGCTCAGCCCTCAACACCCAGTGGGACTTGCCCCCCTTTGCTTTGATGGGGAACCGGGTTTTAAGTTCCCCTTCAACGCCGCGATTTTTCACTTTTACCCCATCTTCGAGCGCCTGTTGGGAGAGCTCCCCGTCCACTCCGTGCACAATGAGTCAAGGAGTCTCCTCACTGTGGTCTTTGGAAGAGTACAATCCTTGGTTAGTGGATTGTTTTTCAACTCCTCTTCCAAACGGTTGACGTCGCTTAAGCTCGAGCACTCAACCGCCACCCCAGCATTTTGTACTTTACGTACACCTTTAACTCCTATTTGCAGATTTGCTGGCTGCATTGCGGATAGGAGTGTCTGTTTAACGTTATCGGACGACTTTCTCTCGTCGGTGGGATTGACCAGGAGCGCGTGTCTCCTGTCTCACACCACTTCTTTAAACTTAGGTGCCGGCACAGACTCTTGCGCCTTCGTGGCACCGTTTTTGGCTGCAGCGGCATAGGACATTGGTCCTGCTGAGGAGCGTTGCCGCTTCTCCCTGTCCTCAAGCTTGCCTTCTAGCTTTCGGGTCAGGAGCCCTTGCTGAGCGCAGGCGAGTTGAATTTTGCGCAGGGCCGCCGTCATCCTGTTCGCAGCATCCCTATTGATTGTCTTAGGTAGTGAGCCCGAAATCTCACCAACCTCTACCAGACAGCTATCTACCTGGTCAATAAACTCCCGAGTGATTGGAAATAGGGTAGTCTCAACCCGATGCTTCACTTTCGGAGAGGGCTCCGGGATCACAGTTGGTGAGGCCTCTGGCGACCGGGAGGTCCCGGATTTGGGAGATGGAGTTTCCCTTGTCGGGACCTCCGACGGTTTCAGCGTGGTGGCAGGAACTGTGCATTTCAGTGCTTTCACGGTAGATTTAGGGTTGTAACCCTTAGACGGCAGAGGAATAGTGTTGCAATGAAGGAATGTACCCGGTCAGCTGTGATATTTTGATACGTGTTACATGGCATATATTCCCTCACATGAATGAAAGGACTCAGTTTCACAACAGAACCTTGCTCAAAACGTAACACTGCCTCCATCGACTTGTTTTCGTCCCATTTAGCATCACATATCAACACTTCCCCAGGTAAACAATGCACATGTACCTTACCGTCAGCATGGGGCAACAGGAAAATAGATCCATCGGATTAGACGACCTTTTTCCAATCATACAAAGTCCAATTTTGATACTTGCCTGCCCATTGATTGTAAACGCATTTGACTGTAAATTGTGTTAGCATGGGCACCCTGTGAAGTCTCCGGCTTCTCTGCCGCAATTTGAACAGGATTTTATGTATTGTACTTTGTGACACAATACTTCCACCACCAGCTTTTAAATTACCGACGAGTTCCGCCCATGTATCTCTCAATTGGTTTATACTTGATTGCCTTCGCTCACCTGTTAAATCGATGAATCATGGTCGGCACATATCTTGCCACCGGTTCGTGGATTTCCGTCCTCGGACCACGTTTCGAAGTCCTGGAAAAGCATACTATCTTCTGTATACCATAAATAATAAGGGGAAAGCTAATCCATGAACTTCACGGATACAAGGCCAAGGCATTTAACAAGTTGACGTCACATTATTTGTACGGCGCAGAAATCTATATTGGAAAGGTTGTGTGTCAAAATACACTGCTGGCCACCCAACATGCAACACAAAGAAGGACACGTGACATCAAAGCCAGATTTACTGGATACATAACAACAGATGCAAAGATGAAACGATTGAGCCTACAGGCCCGTGAGACTTGAAGAACACGCAGAAACAAATAGTTCGGATGACCACTAATGCTGGCAATAACGGCCGCTACACGCCGCGGCATCGAACGAAAGAGGCTTTGGATGTGGACTTGGGGTATGTCGGTCCAGGCTGCTTGTACACATTGCCACACTTCATCAGGCGTAGTCGCGGGTGGTGCTTGACGGACTACTCGATTGCCGATTAGTGACCAGACGTGTTCGATGGGCGATATATCGGGAGAACAGGCTGGATACGGCAGCAGTGACAAATGGTGGGCCATGAAGAATTGTTGCAGGATGCGTGCCACGTGCGGGCGTGCATTGTCCTGTTGAACCGTATCTTCTGTAAGGTCCTGCAAGTAAGGGAGGACTACAGGCTCCAAAACGTCGGAGATGTAGCGGTGGCTGTTGAGTGTATCGGCGATGTGTAAGAGAGGGGTGCGGTTGTCATATCCAATTGCTCCCCAAACCATAACGCCAGGTGACAGACCGGTATGGGGTTGCAAAATGCAGGCGTCATACAATATGTCGCCGTGGTGGCGCCACACGCGGATACAAACATCGTGGTGTTGCAGGCAGAAGCGGGATTCGTCGGAGAAGACAATGCCGTGCAATTTCGTAGTCCAGGTGCGGTGTTCAACGGCCAACTGCCGCCGCACTCGACGGTGGTGTAACGTCAATGGTAATCGGAGCAATGGGCGCCGTGCGACAAGTCCCCGCTTCTGCAGACGACGTCGAACGGTACGTGCTGACACTGGTTGTTGCGCAACACACCCTAATTCCTGCGTTAACGTTCTGATGTGGCGGTGCGAGCCGTCAATTCCCGACGCACAACATGCCGGTTCTCTCGTTCGGTGGTGTGCCGTGGTTGCGGCAACCAGTCAAGTTGGTCCGTCTGACCCTCTTGCACCCACGGGATCCATACTTGCTTCACTGTGGCTGGGTGTCGTCCCACACTGGCGCTGATGTCTCGGTACTATAAACCGCTGTCGCGATAAGTCACTATTCGTCCTCTGTCGAACTCCGAAAACTGCTGGAATGACTGCCGTATTCTACACCGAGGCATCAGGAAGCTTCCCACGCACAAGTCTGGCAGCACAACACACTTCCACTACTTACACCCCGCCTTCTGTGCACCCTTCTTATAGTACTTCTCGGTGTCGCGTCGAGCGCACATGATTTTCATATGCCCTGCAATGCTAATCGTTTCCATGTCCTCTCGCGGGTGACGCATGCTGCGAATTTCAGGCCAATCGGATGGTTCCTTCTTGGTGTTGCACTTTGGGAGGCCAGCAGTGTAGATGGATGTTACTGTTCGGTGTTTTAGTCTTACTCAATTTTGTTTTAAGTGTACTAACACAGATTAAAAGGGAAAAAACTATGTTTATTTATTTTGCTATTGGCTTTGGATTACAAATCAGAAAAAAAATTGAGGAATATTTCCAAAACACATCACAGTATCTGCTATTTATTCAGAAAAAACATTTAATAAATGCGACTGGACCTAAGTGCAAGATTATTATGTGATTTAATTGCCATTGCTTTATCAAAGGCCATAGCTAACGGTGGCAGTCTGAGCAGTGGCTTTTAGCTGTGTTCATCAAAACTTCACAGATTAAACACGAGGAACCCATTCTGAGATATTTTTCTCCTTGTTTGAGCTAGCTGACACTGGAGATGATGAGATATTAGTCTTGCGAACCAGTTCACAAAACAACATATTGTGTGCTGTTCTGCGTTTATATGAATATAGTCTTTGCTTTTGGGGAACTGGATGGAAATTTGCCCTAACGGTTTGAAAGATACAAGTTCCCCGACGCTTGCAATGCAGAAGAGCACACGACAAGTTTCATGCCGGATTACTTGTTGCAGCTTGTAGACGATGGTTGTTCATTAATTTTCCATTCGCCTGGTTTCAGTAGACGGCTTGACTAATGGTCCACCGCATAGAAGTTCTAAAATTTTATGAAATTGCTTGCTTTTCAATATTTCGTGTGAATAAAGCCTTTCTTCTTTCAAAGTAAATATGATAAGGAAAAAACTTAAACCTTTTATGTAAACCCTAAAGCGTTCAAATAGAGTTCAAAACAATTCCTTTTAATTCTGCATATTTATAGTCATTTTGCGAGTTTATGCTCACTAACGTGAATAATATTGAAAATATGATATCGCTCATAATCCAGACTTTAGAAATCATTTTAAAATCCAACCTTTATTCATCTTCTGCCGAAGCATCTATTAGAGATATCACCGGTCCTGTGGTAAAGCAGTCTGAGCATTGGAACATGCTTTAAATATGGCTTGATTACACTTTGTATGTGACCACGATGAGTTGATCCTCTGTTCTTTTGGCTTCTTTAGAGTTGATAGAACACTTGCATCTTTCTCTTTACTGCTTGTTTTTTAAACACCCAAGATGAGGTTTTCTTCCTTTCTTCCGCATCACATCACTTAAAGCGATACCATGTTCTAAATATTTTCTCCAAAAATAAGTATACCCGGTCATTTAGTTAGCACATCATCGTACCTTCTCTAATGCAATGGATGTAAATCCACTTACTACATCAAAAGAATATCTACGAAATTAACAAACTTTTTATGATAAATGATTGTAAACAATTTTTCCAACATATTGCGGCACATCTCTTTGAAAATAAAATCTGTTTTAAATGATTTTCTTACTTTTAGTTTTGTGAAATTTCTGAACAAAACGTTTCCGTTCATGGATATAAAATGAATTATAATTGCTCATAACCGGTAAGCAGTAGTTGCAAAAATCAACGTCAATTCCTACGAGGGAGCTAACAGAAACTTTTCCAACGAAATCATTAGTGGATTGCGCAATTGGTTATGAAACACACCGACACAGGAGAGTCATATTATTAACGCCACAGATAGACCGACTAAGCCTAAACTGGGCAGAGGGACAACTGCACTGCATCCTGGTTGATTAGAGACGTGCTGTCGGGTCCAAATAACAACTTTCCCAGTCATTTCGCATAGACTGGAATGTGCGTAACAGGTAGAAAACTCATGAAGCAATTAATTCGGCATACTAACAAGACACTGTTCAAAATGATCCAGATTTGGTCGTGGAATGTTGTATGTTCAGCTGACGTACTTTGGGCCCTCTGGTACTTTTGGATGCATCTCTGAAGGGTCCACCACGCTGCTTTACCTTCCTTGCCGACATCCTGCATCTGTGAATGTTATTCGTGTATCCACAGGGCAATGGAACCTGCCACCAGGATATTACGCCTTTCCGCCAACTAGAACATGGTTAGCGGAGCAGTTCACAGAAGTTCCCAGTCTAGAATAGCCTCCCTGTTCACTGATATGAATCCTGTGAAATATGTTTTTGATACTATGTAAAGATCAATTCGAGCTTTGAATATACCTTTCAACATTGCGAAGGGAGTATGGGTAGCGTTGTAGGAAGAATAGTCTGAGATACCTATAACACTTTGACGACTTACAGGACTCACTGCATAGCCGTGTGGCAGTCCTTATCTTAATGAAAGGTGGGTTTGCACGTTATTAGGAATAGCGCCATAATTTCTGTCCACCAGGTGCAGTACGTATCACTAATTAGTAAGAAAATCTAATGAAGAGTGAAAAGCAAATACTTACGCCATTAATTTAAGTTTCTCGCTGGGCGTAAACGGCTTTGATCAAAGGATCATGATCATATGTAGTGGATTTTAGGAAGGGAGTGTCTCACCCTAGGTCTTAAACAGCCCTTAGAAATACGAAACTAGGAGATTTGGGCTAGAGTCCCTGATAGGAGAGTGACACGGAAGCGACGTAGAAAGGGGAGGAAGACCCCCTTATTTATTACTGGGGGTCAGTACCCGGGGTATGACGACTTAACGTGCCCATCCGACGCAAGGCGAATATTCAGTGGATCGAGCGGTCGTACCGGTCTGGGATCGAACCTGAAGCCCTTTCCGTGGCAGTCACGAACTTTGCCCACTAGATCACCCGCTGCCTGCTTTGATCAACGGAATTAGGTTTCAAGTGTACAACTATTTTTATCAAAAGAATAAAACGCTTTTCATTTCCTAGAATTTCAGTGTTTTCTTCCTATTTTACTGTAATCTGTGTTACTTTTTCCATAAATACTTTGCTAGACTTGGATATTTACCAATATTTTTTATTATTGCACGCGTGGTGTTGCGCATTGCAAGTATTATTATGTTATGTTAAATGGACACCAGTGCATTTCTAAGTGAAAAAGAAACTTCAAGGGGGAAATGGAAACGACGGCCCGACCCCAAGAAACTACTGCAAATAGTTGTTACCTTCGACTTGAGGCTGACACCTTAGCGTTTGCGTTCTTAAAGAATGCAGTGGAAAACCTAAAACAGAAATTCGACGGAACTGCGTTCTTTTAAGGTTGACGTCTAATGATTTTGTTCCCTATACTTCCAACGGAAAATAAATGGAGCTTATGTACTGCCCTTCCGTTATAGACAAACTGTCCAAAAATTTAGGAAACCGAAACCAGTCTGCTTGCTCATGCCAATAGACCTTCCAATACGAGAGAATTGGGCGGCTGTCTCTTTTGCTCCTCAGATTTGCTTCGGAATTTCAAAAAATATTAAATGTTTTAATTCCAAACTCGTTTTTAAACCCATTAACAAGATATTTTTACGGATCAAAAGACTACGTCGAAGATATAAATTCCTCGGGAATTTATCAGATATATTGTGAATGTGGACTTTCATAATTAGGACAGACGCAGGGCTTTACTTTTTCGTGGGAAGGAACACAAGGCTTACGTACGGAATTGTGAACTACAGAAGTCATCTATAGACCAACATTGTCACGAAAATGACCATAAACATTTGTTTGGAAACGCTTCGCTTATTGATAAACCTGATTCGACCATAAAACGTAATGTATTAGAAGCTTTCCAGGTATACTGGAACACTTCACGGTTTGTCAACGACATTACGTCGACTCCATTTCTTTCAAGCGCGTGGAAACTGTGATCGTCATAACTCTAATGACGTCACAATGATTTGAATGTTTATGATCCATTTGTCCCGATAATGCCGAGCCCGAAGCTGTGTGAAACTATAGTAAATATATAATAAACCTTTTATTGTGGTAAACGTTGGAATTTTCATTCTATAAGAAAACATTATATTTCGTCATCGTCAAAAAAATATGTAATGGTTTCCCAAATGAAACTGAGACTGTCGGCGTTTTGCGGTAAGGGTTAATGGGTTGGAATATGTGAACATACAGGAAGTTAGGGTGATACATGGGCTACATACCCGCTACAAATAGTCGCCATGTCCGTTCAAGCAGGTGTACCAGCGCAGCACGAGTTTGTGGTTGCCCTGAGAGAAGAACATCGGTAGTTGGCTGTAGAACCAGTCTTCAACGGCTTCCAGGACCTCAGCGTTGTTAGCAAACCGGTGGCTCTTGACAGCTTGTTTCAGTGGCCCGAAGATGTGGTAGTCGCAGGGCGACAAATTGGAGCTGTAAAGAGGGCGGTCGAGGTCTTCCCAGATTAGGATCCGCAACAAATCTTTGCACATTGTCGCCATATTCGGAAGTACGTTTTCGTGCAGCAGAATAACCCCATTTTACAACATACCATGTTGCTTAGACTTTATGCCATCTTTAATGTTGCGTAACGTATTGCAGCATGTGTTTTCCTTGACCGTACTACCTGCGTCCAGCAAATCCAACAGCAATGGTCATTCTAATCGAAAAACCATTAGCATCACTTTTCCACCACTTAAGGAGGACTGAGCTTCTTTTGGGACTGGGGAGTTGGGACGCCTCCATTCCATACTCATCCCTTTTGTGGCCGGATTGAAGTGGTGGAACCAAGTTTCATCTGCGGCTACAATTTTGGAAAGAAACTGTCCCCCTCTACGTACTTATTTCTTGTTATATAAGATGTGTTTTTATTGCAAGTTTTCTGGAAAGTGCTTGTGAGCTCTTTCGATGCCTCTTTTACTACGTTTCCAGTTGTTATTTTGTTAATAGAAGTGCCGTTAGATGGCATTACTTCATCGCTTATATATGTTGTGTTAGCTCCAGTGTATTTGTAGTGCGTGTGTTTTTTAGAAAGAGCCAGAAGAGCGTGTGTGTTTTTCACGCACTTTTAGCTCTTGTGTATTTATAGTGCGTGTGTTTTTTTCGATGCTTTTTTACTAGGTTTGTTGTTATTGCCCTTGTACTGTTAGATGTTGTAAGAGTTTTTGCAACTTAATTGTTTAGAACGAGGACACCTGCGTTTCGTGGTGTGATTGGAAAGGATTACTTCGGACGTCAGGTTATTCCTATGGTAACCAAACGACACTCCAAATGGATTTTTCAAGGTTTTGGAAAATAAACGTGTTGGATGTATCATATCTCCTGCATTTTTGAGATGTGTTCCTGTACAATTGGACATGGTTTTATACAAATCATATTCCTTTAATATCGTCATGATTCGGACGGTCATTAGCGTGCAGTCAAACGTAAGCTAAAAGACTAAAATCGAAAAATCCATTTGGACCACCACATTCCGAAATATTTATTCCGAAGGAAATGTCCTCTTTCATAAGATCAGTACTTTTATATGTTTATTTGGTCATCAGACAGATCTTCCTGGGCAGGTAATCGATGTACTTGGTTTACTCTGCTAGACAGACAGGTTCTGATTTATGCATTCCCAAGCTTTTTCTTTTGGAATGCATATTGCGCAGTATATATGCATTTAACTTTCCTGAAGATTATTTTAAGGGCTAGCCAAATTAGTAACATATTTGAGATCGGTAAACAGCCGAAGTGTTGTCATGTCACACATCGGCCGATAGATGGCAGCACGTCAGCGAACATTCGTGCATCGTGTGTTGTTCTGGGATATTTTCAAAAATTCAATTTTACCTTAAACCGATCTTAAAGTCTTGTATTTCGCTTTAAACGTTGCAGACCCGGGGAGGTGTTTAACTTTTAACGTGGTGAGATTAGGATTTTGTTTTAAATTTGGAGTAAAATAGTACTCCTCACCTGCTCTGCGGACCATACAATTTCTGCAGCAAATTACACCTCACCAAAAGTGTAGGAACACTGTTAGAGAAGACTGCAGGTATTCATAAAAATACTTTTGTTTTAAATACCTCACATGCATTTCTTGTATTTTATACTTTGTGAAAAGTCTTGAGAAAACATTTCAGAACAAAGTACTAACATAGAAAAGAAGACGAAATTTTGTGTCACATCTTGATATTTAAGAGTCACTTATGCTCCTTGAAATTTCATATTTCACTGAAAATGTAAGTAATTTTATTTAAATAATCGGATAAATATGTCATGATGATATTTACGAGAAGATTTTTGTCTAATAGGTAAGATAATTTAGGTAAAATAATTTTAAAAATAATATTGATAATTATTTATACTAATTTAAAAATCATATAAAATTAATTATACTAAGATTAAAAATAATATTATAGAATTAATTATACTAAGATTAAAAATAATATTAATAACACTGGTCAACACACTTTTTCTGGCATAAGATATTCCAACGGTTTTAAGGTAATTTTGGGGTGCTGATTCCAAATCTGGCATCAGTTTTTGTCTATCACATCAGGTTTTTGAGACATCAAATATTGCATTATCAATAAAAACAGCCAATTTATGTTCATATACGAATAGGTAAACAGACATACATACAAGAATAAGATAAGATACAATATACAATAATAATGAAACAAACATTTAATGAGCCGTAGCACAAAGTTGTGAGAGCGACTGCATATCAATGTGAGTGAATGCATATTGCCATGTAACCATGTAAGAATTGAATTCTGAAGATAAGAAAAATATGTACAAAAAGGTTATTAACAATAGTGATGTTAAATCTGCATAAACGACCTCTTCTTTGACGATCTCCGATGTACAGCTTGTGGAATGTCTCTCACCAAGGACCAGCAATAATCTGCCATCATATTTGAGTCTCATCGGCCTTGGTAACGTTCTTTCATGAATTTGATGTCTTGATGAAAGCGTTCACCTTGCTCTTCGCTCACGTGACCCATGTTCTCTGGAAACTGGGCCAAGTGACTATGTAAGTAGTGAACCTTGATGCTCATTCTACATCCAAGTGCTTGAAAACTCAAAAGCAGCTCCTCCACAATCTCGCGATAGTTGTCCGCTTTCCTGTTCAGAAGGAAATTCCGCCGCACATCAGAGAATGCATTCAAAGCTCTAGCCTCTGCCTCAGTCATTGTTGTAAGAAAGTGTGGATCCCTGATGAGTGTTCTTATTTGAGGGCCATCAAATATTCCTGCCTTTTTCATCTCGGCACTGAGACTTGAAAAGTTAGAACATATATAGCTAAAGCAGTCTCCAGTGTGATCGAGAGTTTTCACGAATTGCTTCATTAACCCAAGTTCCATGTGCAGTGGGAGAAATACAATTTTATTCCTATCAACTAGAGGCTCATTCTTGATGTTCTTGTCACCAGGCGTCAAACTGATTCCTGGTGGCCAGGTATTTTTAACCCAGTGTTCTAATGTAGCCCTACTGTCTCAGTAGCACAGGGAACAAGGGTATTTGGTGTGAACTCCTTGCTGACTCAGCAGGAAATTAACCGTTTTCAAATCAACACAAATTACCCATCCATCTGAATGGAAGTACTTTCGCAGTGCTGCTTCTCTGTTGTGATAAAAGGAGACACTAGTGCCAGGTCTGAGTAGTCCTTTCTCTTGCAGCCTGGAAGCCAACAATTCATCAGACTGCTTTGACAAATACAAATCTCTTACAAGATCATTCAATTCAGGCTGACTAAACAGAGAAATGTATCACAATCTGCATCAGAAGGCGTATATTTGATCTGATCATCATCATCATCATCATCATCATCTGTAGAAGTAGGTAAACTGAGGGATTCAACATCAATCCCTGACAGCTAAGTAAATACAGGCACAGGTATTTCCTCACAGTGCTCAACTGGTCGTCTGGCAGATGTGATATCTGGGTATTATAAGTGTTGTTTGTTTTTCTTATTGAAACATTTAACATTGACAAGGCATAAGTAGCAGTTATCCAAATGGTTTGAAGGTTCTCTAAAAACCATTGGCACACCAAACTTCAGCTTACTATTCTTTCCTTTAGACCATGATCGCAAAGTTTCAACACAGGTTTTACACACTTTGTATGGAGCCCAGTCTTTGTCTAGGTCTCCAAGTCGTACTTTAAAGTAGGCAAGATAAACCTTCTTGACAAAGGTATTGATGTTGCGCATTTGATCCTGCAAAGTGAAGCTGCCGCAGATGTAGCATAAGATATCTGGGTCATTACTGCATTTCCTTCTTTCGGATGTTGTAGCCATTGTTAGATCACGACCTGCAGAAGCAAAATATTAAATAAATGTGGATATCTACATAAAATGATATTATAAACACACTATCCTAAAAATACAACACCATATTTTAACACTAAAGCAGTCACTGACTCACAACAACTTGCAATCATAAGTGACAAAGAGTTAATTTCGAGTAAACTCAATGAAAATGCTGTTTGCCGATAGCATAAATATGAGATGTGATAGGGCAAATCTGAGATTAGATTTAGAACCAGCAACCTGAAATTAGAGTAAAACAGCTGCAAAAGTCCAGGCCAATATTTTTTGTTGACCAGTGTAATTAATTATACTAATTTCTAGATCTGTTCACAGCTACAATACCAGCAATCAATATTTACTAAAAGCAGCCTTTCCCAGAACTAATTATAAAAGCAAAGTATAAATATAACTTACATGGGACCACAATATTTTAACTCACTACCATATGAGATTACAGATTTGAATAATTTAATATTTTAAGACGAAATGGAAACTTCATTTGTTGCATGAAAATAAGAAATAAGGGGTAAGTGGGGGGAGGGAAGAATTGATATCAGAAGGTAGGAAAAATGTGAACGATATACTGAACATAATGGGTGGTTACGGGAGAAAGATCTTTGCATTTACATCTCTACTTTTTAATATCATTCTTATTTCAAAATTATTATTTCTCCTTTCGTTTTGAATAATTTAACATTTTTACTGACTTACACTAATAATTCGGATTGCTGTCTCTTTGGTGCTTGACTGGATATGTGTACGTACGGAGCTGGGGTTATGTCAGGTCTTTGTTTGGCCTTTCCCCCTCTCTTCCTAGCTGTTTTGTATTAATAAACATGATAATGTCAATTCGTTTGCATGTATTTGTATTAAAACACCTGAAATAAAAATAAATAAATAAATAAATAAATAGAGAAATAAATAAATTTCATGAAATTGAAAACATGGTTCGCATGTCTGTGAAGTGATAAAAGAGGCAACTTTTATACAGAAACTGAAGAATTGGCGTATCGTTTAGGTTTCCTTTTAACGCCTGCATTTTTCACGAAGTTTTCTTTTTTTTCGTGGAAAGTGAGATATTTACGACGTGTCCTATCATGAATTTTTGTTACTTTTCCATTATGAAGAATTGCCCACAACAGAGTTTCAATACAGTCATATAACTTTTAGTTTATTCAACGTATACCTAAAGGTACGATTCTGACTCTCTATGTGTAATGCCAACTTAGTCTTTGGATGCATTTTTCGGACCAGAAGCGTGTGACGGGTGTGCACCGCAGGACCCATATGCGATAAAGGCAGATAGCAGCGAGAGCATACGTCAGCGTGGCTCAGTTGGGAGAGCGACTTACTCCGGAGTGAGGGGACCCGAATTCGATGCCTGCATGGACAAAAAATATGGAGAAATTTACTTCGTCATATTGGCTCCCGAACTTCCAGGATGACCCGGCCGTTATGTTTTTCGCAATGGTGTGATGTTCTTTCGACGTCGCGATACAGGAAGCAAATTAGTAAAATCATGCAATGCATTGATGATAATACGCTTTCCAACATACCAGAAATCATTACTCAAGTTATGCGGATAATGGCTGTGGAATAAATCTCGGTTCTGTGCCCTGACCTTTGATCCCATTTCGATTATATTTAACAGAATCGGTTCAGTATATCTCCGAAATAACATGATAACGTTTTGTCGCAATGGAAGCATTTTTACGTGAGTTATGATGCATAATAGCTATGGAATAGATCCCACTCCTGTGTCCTAACCTTTGACCCCATTTCGCCCATTTTCAAAAGAATTCGTCCCCAGGAAGGCCCCTACAGCATACTAACATTTCATCCAAATCGAAGCATTTTTACGTAAGTTAAGACGCATAATGGCGATGGAAGTGATTCCGCCCCTATGTCCTGACCTTTGACACAATTTCGCCCATTTTCAATAGGTTAGTAACCAGGTGGGCCCCTACCACATACTAAAATTTCATCGAAATCTAACCATTTTTACCTGAGTTATCGTGCCGACAGGCGGACGGACGGAAAAACCTGGAGCATATACGTTTTTTCAACCTACGGTTGGAAAGCGTAAAAAATGAGAATCACTTTTTCTGTGCTTCGAAAAAATAAATGTGTGTGATGTTACGTTCCACACACCAGATTGTTTGGAATTTCTGAAATACACGTTCTTCATGGGATTACTGCTTACAGTGACACATGCTCCTGGCTGACCCGTGTGTAATGTCCACGCCGGCCCTCTCTCATGCAGGGTGGATGGGGGATATGACGTGCTGCACCGCAGAACGCACATGATATAAAGGCAGAGAGCAGCGAGAGCATTCAATTTGGAGAACGACTTACTCCGGAATGAGGGGACCCGAGTTCGATTCCCGGCGAGGACAAAGATGATGGAGTAATTTACTTCGTCATAAGCGTTTCCATGCACGAATTAAAGTTTCTTATCTAAAACATTAATTCTGAAGACTGATTTATCTACTTCTAATCTATTCGAAATAGTGCCACTTGCTGCTGTATATTTCCGTTATTTTACATTTAATTCAGAAAACAGCGTTTATAAATGTAATTTTTAAACTTTTTAAGCGTACTGTAGTTTCGCTGAAAGCTATGGTTCAGCTTCGTCACGACTGAGCGATCTCATTTCTTGTTTCTGACGATGTTATCAGTTTCATACAGAAACTGAAGAAGTCAAACGTATCGTGCTGCTATCAGATTGCAGATTGATGAGCGATTTCCATACCCTTGGTAGGTACGGAGATGAAGATAAATCATTTACCAGGTTATAACGGTTTTGAAATATATTAGAGGATTTTAAAATGTCAACGTTAGATATTGATTTAGGTCTATCTAACAGTTTGGCATCATTAAACAGAAATTGATGGTTACTTTCATAACAGTCCTGGGGTGTGAAAGATTTTTTTACATCATACTTTTTAATAAACGAGTGGGGTACTTTCTATCTGAATTTAAGCGATCTCCGTGCCTGATCTATGTATGACAGATCACACTGACATTGGGTGCGACAGATTCCCCAAGAATTTCGGTCAGAAATTAGATCCTTTGTTGCAGAGTTAATCATCTTAGATAAAAGTGTAAAAATAACTTTGAAATTTGATAACTTAAGGATTTTTGAAATTTTCAAACAAAGGTTAGTTACGAATGGAAGAACTACCAGTTTCGTTGAGAATTTGGTCACATTTTGGTCAAGGTGGATTTCTACTGAGGTTTCACAAATGTTTTAATAGCTGAGACTACTAACGAATGTTAATGTTTGAAGCCTCTGTTCGTAGCAATATGTCAGGTGTAATTTAGTTCTTTCTCGAGACTCTCCTTTGTCGTACAGACTTTTAGGGTTTTGTAGACATAAACTGGCGTGCAAAAATTAAGGACGAGACGGTTTTTTGAATGTAACGTCGTGCAGAAGTGCTCCACATCGACTCAAATTAATACCATAAGATCCCCAAGATATAAGAATATGGGACAAGTTAGCAAAACCGTCCAAACTAGAAATCCAAAGGATGCAAAGGCACTTTATTGAAAAGGTAGCTTCGAGCACAACTGGACAGAAGACATAAACGTCCATGTGACAGGCGGCTGGAAATAAAAATCCAGTCTTTAGTAGGGGGTATGATCACCACTGACTGCGTTGCAGGATTTACAACGTCTGTCCATGCTGAGGACGAGGTTGTCTAGGAGCTGTTGAGGCATCGCGGCCCTATCCTTTGGTAACGCCAATCGCAGCTGCGGAATCGTTACTGGCGACTGGTGACGTGCTGCTAAGCGTCTCCCGAAAAGGTCTCACACGTGTTCGATTTGATTTAGGTCCGGGGACCTTGCGGGCCAATCCATGCGTTAAATAATTTCACTCTACAACAGCTCTGCTACAGCCACTGTACGATGAGGTGTAGCGTTGTCGTCCATGAAGAGGAACTCAGGACCCACAGCACCTCTAAAGAGACGCACGTGAGGCAGAAGAACCTCGGTACAATAGCGGACACCAGTGACTGAACCTCCGTGGAAGATGTGGAGGTCAGTACGGCTACCAAGCAGGATACCGCCCCAAACGAGAACTCAACCACCTCCACAACGGTCCCTTTCGATGATGTTGGAGGTGTGATTGCGAGTTTCCTGCTCTCTTCAGATGTGTATACGTCCAGAATCGCTCCTCAGACTAAATCGGCTCACATCCGTAAAGAGAACTCGACCTCATTACTGATGTGTCGAGTTCTTGTGTTCCTGGCACCACAGAAACCGTACTCTCCGATGAGCAGGCGTTAATGGTACACCCCGAACTGATCGTCGTGCAAATAGACCACATTTGTGGAGCCTCCTGGCCACGGTAAAACGCTAAAACGGACGCCCGCTTGTCAGTTGCATGTGCTTTGCGGTTTCTCCCGCTGTCTGCGGTCTGTCTCTTCTCGCCTGTAGGACAATATACCGGTCGTCCGCTGTCATGGTTGCTTGTGAATGAGCACTGCTAAACTCTCTGACAGCTGTTCCTGTCATTTGAAATGCTCTGCAAGCTCGTGAAACGTCGCTGTGAGCGATCCCGAAATCCTGGGCCACACTATTCACACTTCGACCTTCTTCCAACTTCCCAATGACGCGACCTCGGGTAAAGTCATCCAGATGTCGTTTACTGGATTGCCTGTTGGCCATATCGCACGGTGGCAGCAACTCGACGTCGTTCAAACAGATGTACACCTTGCAATAATTTTTACCGAATTGATGAGCGTATACCGCATTTGTGCTTTATACCCTTCCGACGTCCCTCCCCCCTACGTCATGCTGCATATATGCGAGTGCCCTACCGTACCGACTCCTAATCAATCTCCTGAGTGGTCTTTAGGTCCGTTCTGCCTACTCGTTCCGCTGTTATGCTCATTTCTCCTCTTCGTCCTTAATGTTTGCGCACCAGTGTATGTTGCATTCTGAATTAAATGTAATATAACTATGCAATGCACGTAGCTCAACTATTTCAATTATTGTTATTGTTTTATGATTTATACAATGCTGCATCTGTGGTTATGCTTGTTACCAGTTATCTTCTTACTAACAAGGAAATACTCTTGGGTAATGTGTCCATCACACGTAAATGTTCAATGTTATTTTCAGTATTTTGTTAAGGAAAGTCTGAATATCTTATAATTCCCGGAAATGAACTCGATATTTCATTTAAACATTTATTTGCAGAGTGTTGTTCTCTCCTGAATGGTTTGGTACTTGAAGTTGTGTACACGTTTGTGTACGTTTTCGCGTTAAAGATAGTTTTAATAATGAAAACGTCTATGTTAGCTTGCCAACTGTCATATTATTATTATTAGTAAAAATTGTTATACTTTGTTGTGCAAAAAGCAAGGGGCGGCCATTCGAAATGAAGTTAAAATAAATTCCTGATTTATAACTGAGCGCTCTAATATTTTTCGTATGCGCATTGCATACCGAAAATAGGATTTATTCTCGAGTAAAAAGAGATTATTACTATACTATCTATCTATTTCTGAAAGAAACAACCAATTTTAGGCAACATACTCGTTTTAGGCCCAAATAGCAGCTGCGGGCAAATAATCTGAAGTGCTCTAATCTGAAGTGGTCAAAAGTGACTTGAATATTGACCCCTGAGTGGCTTCAGTTTTATGACACCAATTCTACAACACCGCTAGAGTGTCACAAGCTGCTGGCCAATGACTATAAAAATACGACATATCGTAAGGACCGGTCTGTCGCTTTAGCCATACTGCGTCAAATGTCTTGTACAGGACAGCACTTTCCTTAGAGCTCTATGCCACCACTCTGATCAGATTATCAAGGCAAACAATATGTCGTTGGCTTAATGCTGCGTTTCCTTATGCCTGGGAACCTATGGTTTTCGCCCCGCCAACCACATATTACACGTGAGCTTGTTACAGGAACAGTCCATATGGCCCCAAATGAGTAGGTATATGTTCATTTTACAGACACGGCGTTATCCGTTCTGCAAACAGATTCTAGCTGGCATTTCATCTGGATGGAACAGGGAACCCGCAATTGTCGTGAAAACGTCCACGAACGAAGATACTTCGGAAGCAGTGGTCTGCTCATGCTGAGCGGGAATATGTTCACCTGCCGCATTCCATTCCACGTGGTCTCAGGGCGCAATGTGAATTCTGAACTTTATAACGTGGAGAACCTAAAACCCTATATAACGTTTTAGAGGAACAATTTGCCCTCATTTCCTTTTAATGGAAGGCAACGTCCCCCTCCTAGTGGTGTTGAGCTGGTCGATGATGTCCTTCATAGCGAGCATACCTTTCGTATGGACTTGCCAGGCAAATCTGAGGACGTGAAATTTATATAATATGTTTTCACAACTCTTAGCTACCCATCTACGATATTAATGTTATTGTAGTTTTATTCTTCACGCCTTTTACAGCCCATCTAAAGTACTTTTACTGCAGATACAATATTATATTATTCACAGCAACAGAGAGTGTACGGCAACAGCGAATATATTGCATGACTGTAACTACAGTATAATAACTTTACGCTCTCACAACTTGAAGCAGTGTTTGATGCAAACATCATCGATCCGAAAAAGCTCGTTACCTATTGTGACATATACAGGTTGCATAGGAAAGTCACTTTAGCCTGGAATAACTTGCGAACGGTGAGAGGTACAATTATGCAAGTGAGATAACGATATTAAAAAGGGACTACGTCCGATCGAATGCAGCCAATAGCAGCGCCCATAGTGGCGAAATGCAGAAGTTAGCTAACGCAAATCGAAACTGAAAGAGATAGAGCACACGATATTCAAATACAAAGTTGTAGAGCATCAATTAATTAGTACAAAACGACATTTGTTTCACACGGATAAGGTAAATTGCCGCCTGAATAACCTAAATATCCAAAATCAATGCGCGACCTTTTGTGTGGACGTTTGAAAAGAACAGACATACGTATGAGCAAATACACACAATTTATTGCATAAATGCGAAATTATGTCTACACAGTTTGATGACGTCAGACAAAACAAAAACAAAAAAGGCAAACTGGCGCACAGTGACAAAAAATTAATATCGAGTATGTTCGAAACGTTTGGCATTTCGCACGATACACATTTGTATTCGTGAACGCAACTCTGCATGCACATTCCTCAGCATGGAAGGTGACACACTATCGGAAGCATCTGCAACACGACGACGTAGATCTAACAGACTTGTAGGCGGTGTTTCATACACCTGATTTTTTACGTAACCCAAGAAATCCAAGCTCGCCATTCTCACACAGCGTACGTAAACCTAAACTTCTGATCAGGGCGCATTCTAGTACTGGTTTTTATATCGTAGGTACGGTACAACGTCACAATCTGTATTTGCATACGGCTGTATTTGCGAAATGTGAATATGCAGATCCCAATCGTCGCGAATCGATGTCGAACATTTTAAGGTATTCAGGCGACAATTTATCTTATCTGTGTGAAACAAATATTGTTTTGTACTAACTAATTGATGCTCTACAACTTTGCAATTGGAAATTTTGCTCTATCTCTTTTGGTTTTCAATTTCCAATGGCTAACTTCCGCATTTCTCTCCGTTCGCAAGTTATTCCAGGCTAAAGCGACTTTTCTATGCACCCTATATATAGAGCTTAAGAAGAATCCTTGCGTGAGACCAAATGCTTTTGGAAGAGTGATAACGTAGCAGCTAAATTTTAGGATAGAACAATCATTTAGGATAGAACAACCACTTGGCAAACAATTTTTAGATGTTCAGGCGGATTTTCCCGTCTCTCCTGTATGTAGCACGCATTGTTTTAAGTATGGACCGACTTTGGGCCTAAAGTAATTGAATTACAGAGATGTTGCAAAATTCTACATCATTGATACGGCCGGAGACAAGTTCCCCTGTTTTCGTAATACAAAGCTTTACTCAAGATTTGTGGACCATTATTATGGACAAGTTATGAGGGAGAATCTACACCGAAAGACCATTGCATTATGCCACAAAAGTCCATTACGATAGGACTTTTGTGGCTTTTTCCCTGATCTCCCTTACGTTGCAATTACTTTCACTCTTTGTTGTATTTCTTTGTTTTGTTTTTATTTTGGTTTTGATGTAACAGCTAAGTATAAACTGAATTTAATTTCATTGAATAAATTCAGTGGTATTGTAAATATGCAGTATTGATTTCAATGTATCATAAATACCCATTTCATTTTCATTGGCGGAATGGAGATAGTGTCATCGCAATTAGAATATCACGAGGATAGCAGAGCGGTATGTCTCTGTTCTTAAATAGTAAGAAAACGTAGTAAGACGACCATGAAACATTGGAGACGATGTGAGAACAGAGGACATCCGTTTCCATGAGTAACAATTGGGATGCCAGATTTAAAATATCACACTTCATAACTTAAAATGAAGGCTTTTAGGAAGATCACTTGTGATTACCGTTTCACGAAATGTTGAAGAAATCCAAATAAACGATATAGGAATATTAAACAATTTTGGAAAAACAGGGAACGTAGATTTTGAATTTGTTTAACTCATGGTCCTAGAGATGCTGAGCATGTGGATGGTCTCGGACAAATATCTTCCGGTACAACTGATTCCGGATTCATAGCCAGTGGTTGCAACAACTAAGACAGTGTCTCAGAACCTCCTGTGCATTTTTGAAAAGCAGATACAACTGTTTTATCAGGAGTCCAAAACAGGAAAAATCCCCCCAAAAAAACAACAACAAAAACAACATTAGAGCATAAATATCTGCAGCAAAAGTTAGGGCGTTTAGTTTCTTCGACAAGGGCGGTGGGGTGCTTGCTTTCTCACTGAAAAAGAGTCTTGTCATCAGAGAGGCGTTTTATGCGTGTCTTTCGGGCAAACTGAATCAGAAAGTCAAATCAATATGCATGGGAAGATGGTAACAATGTCTTTTTTTTTTCCAGGAAAATGTTTTGGCTGGTTTCACGACTGTAGGAAAAGACATAAATTGTACAGAAATCGTGCTTACTTGCCGGATTTAGCACCTTTTAACCTTCATGTATTCTTCTAATTCAATAAACATTGAAAGAGAGCAAAATCGCTGTCCACTACCGATTATACATTAGCTAATGATACCTGGTTTTCTGACTTTCATTCGGGAGGTTTAAGAAACTTCAACATTGGTGTCAGAACTGCATAACCGCGGCAGCAAATATAATAATATATTAAATCCATTCGCATGACTAAACATTTTCTAGCAACATTCAAGGACGTATAAACATTCATCCTATTCCACAGGATTTGGTTAGCTGAGATTTCTCCGTGAACTATTCTGACATGTTTAGTTCACACTTTTGGTGAGATTTTGACTAAACATAATTTGGCTGTTTGCCAATTTTTCAGGAAGCTAGATACATTCACAAATCATGCCTACGAATAACCTAAATTATGATAATTATAATTTATTTTCCTAAATATATAGTGAAAACAAGTACGACAAAACAACTTTTCAATATCAAGTAGGCAGTGCAATAAACTTAACGTTCATTCTGATATCACTTTATCATCGGAAACTTAACGATTTGTGTCGGGGATTCACACTTAAAAGAAAATATACACTGATGGCCACCCAAAAAGCAAAACCAAGAAGGAGGCATCCGATTGGCCTGAAATTCCCAGCATGCATCGCCCGTAAGAGGGCATGCAAACGATTAGCATTGCAGGGCATATGCAAATCATGTGCGCCCGGCACGCCACCGAGAAGCACTATAAGAAGGGTGCACAGCAGGCGGGGTGTAAGTAGTGGAAGTATGTTGTACTGCCGGACCTGTGCGTGGGAAGCTTCCTGATGCCTCGTCGCAGAATAGGGCAGTCATTCCAGCACGTTTCGGAGTTGGACAGAGGACAAATAGTGGCTTATCGCGATAGCGGTTTATCGTAACGAGACATCGTCAACCGGGTGGGACGACATCCAGTCAGAGTGATGCGAGTATGAATTCGGTGGGTCCAGGAGGGACGGACGGACCGACGTGAGCGTTTGACGCAGCCGCGGCACACCACCGAACTAGAGGGCCGGCATGTTGTGAGACGGGTATTGACGGCTCGCACTGCCACATCACAAACGTTAGCGCTGGAATTAGGGTGTGCTGCGTAACAACCTGTGTCAGCACTTACCGTTCGACGTCGTTTGCAGGAACGGGGACTTGTTGCACGGCGCCCATTGCTCCGATTACCACTGACGCTACACCACTGGCGAGTGCGGCAGCAGTGGGCCGTTGAACGCCGCACCTGGACTACGGAATGGCACGTCATTGTCTTCTCCGACGAATTTCGCTTCTGCCTGCAACACCATGATGGTCAGATCCGCGTGTGGCGGCACCGCGGCGAGATACTGTATGGCGCCTGCACTATGCATCGCCATACCGGTCCGTCGCCTGGCGTTATGGTTTACGGCGCAATTGGATATGACCACCACACCCATCTGGTACGCATCGCCGGTACACCCAAGAGCCACCGCTATATCTCCGACGTTTAAGAGCTTGTAGTCCTCCCTTATCGGTAGGACTCGCCAGCGACCACGTTTCAACAGGACAATGCGCGCCCGCACGTGGCACGCATCATGCAGCAATTCTACACGGCCCACCAGGTGTCACTGCTGCCGTGGCCAACCTGTTCTCCCGACATGTCGCCCATCGAAAGCTTCTGGTCGCTGATCGGCAACTGAGTGGCCCGGCAAGCACCACCCGCGGCTACGCCTGATGAACAGTGGCAACGTGTGAAAGCAACCAGGACCGACATACCCCAAGCCCACATCCAAAGCCACTTTCGCTCGATGCTCCGGCGTGTAGCGTCCGTTATTGCTAGCCATGGGGGACACACGAACTATTGATGTCTGCGTGTACCGCAAGTCGCACGGGCCTGTGAGCTCAATCGTTTCATCTTTGTATCTGTTGTTATGTGTCCAGTAAATCTGGCTTAGCTATCTCGTGTCCTTCTTGGTGTTGCATTTTCGGTAGCCAGCAGTGTAGATAATTTCAACGTATATTTAAATTCTTTGGTTTTTGTGGGTTCTTAATTTAACATGTACATAAAATAAATTCCGTGTAATTTAATTAACGATATTCTGTACCCAGCATACTCTAATCAGCAAAAACACACGTGCTGGGAAACTGCTGGCTGAAATCTGCCACTCAAGGCCCGGTAGTGGTCCGTTGATGGCAGCGCTAACCGTCGGCGAGCAGTTGATGGCCCTGCAGCATCGCCGTGAATTGTGTGCTTCCAAGCAAGTGCCACTAGTGTCCCGTTGCTGGCAGCCAATGCAAATCCAACAGCAGGTGGAAGCAACGGAAATGCGCATGCGCAGAAGTAACTCCTGATACCAGTTAGTTGAAGACGACGCTATCGCCATCGTGTTATTTTAGTGGATGTTAAGAAAAAAAATCCATATGTAGAGAGGCGAAATAATTTCCTAATGAAATTTCACGTCGACGAAGATATCTGATTAAGCCTTGAAATACTAGATTACAGCCATGAAATACACCCACTCCATTCCCATGAATAACAAATCATGGAATGAAGTGGGTGAATAACAAGAAAAAATTTGAAACCGCTTGAAACAAATGTTCTGGAAAACCATTAAGAAACATTTTTTAAAAAACAAATTACACGCGTACAAAATTTATTAATTATTTGAAAGCAAAAAAAAGGCTTCGCTATGTGAATATAATGTACTCATCCATGGGTTAAATACACAAGACTAGGAGGAATTCGCTTCTAAAAATAACGAGAAATAAAATAAAATATCTTTCCTCTTTAAAGCAAATGTAGCTTCGGAAAAGGGAAAGGAAAGATACAACGTTAAAAATGTAACATAATGTGACATGAATCCGGGTAAATATATATTAATTCAACAATCTCCTTTCAAGACCTCGAAAATGAGTGAAAATCCCTTAAGGTAAAAAAAAAAAAAAAAAAAAGTGTTGTTACGTTGAAAAAATAAATTTATGAATTATATGAAAGTGCTTTTTATGAAAAATACCTCGCACTACTGTAAATGAAAGCGGGAACCATTCAATTACACATTCCACACGAAACAGACAGCTTCAAGCCCTCGTTTGTGCGTGGCAAATTAGTCCGGTCGGTAGAGAGCTCAGCTACCACGCCTACGGCCCAGGTTCGTATCCACTTAGATTCAAGCGGGCATTTTTCCGGTTTCTTGAGAAAATTTCCCTTTCGCAAATTTTACAAGTTTCGTAAGGAGTAGAAAAAAAAAGTTGTAGCTCTGGGAAACTGCGGGTTTGTCCTTGATTGTTATTTTTTTTATGGCTACTATTGGAAAATTGGCGGACAAGAATAGGCAAGCCACCAATTACGTTACGTGGTTGCTGGTTGCCACTATCTGCAAACTAGCGGACCACATTAGGCTAGCCATCAATTCTGGCACGGGCTTGCTGGGCCGCTGAAGGGCCACTTTTGGCAGCTACTGCCTGTGATGGAATACTGATGGCCCTGTTGTGGCATATCACAACTGATGGGGTGCCAGACGTTGACCTGAACTGCTGGCCCTTCTGTTGGCCGCCCGGACATTTTATTGAAGGTTCGACAACGGCAACCTAGTGCTATGCCATAGCAGGCTGCCAGCAAGACAGTTTTTCTGGGTATGCTCGCAAAAAGAATTTATTTTGAACATTTATCTTTGATGAAGGGACTTCTTTGATGTCATGTGTTTCCATTTAGTAAGAATCCACTTCTTGATTCGTACTTTGACAGATCTAATAAATGAAACTTGATCATTATCATATGTAGAGGATTTTAGAAAGGGAGTGTCTGACGCCAGATCATAAACAACCCTTAGAAAGAGAAAGCTATTGGATTTGGGCTAGAGTGCCCAATAGGAAAGTGACACGGTAGCGAAGTAGGAAGCGGTAAGAAGACGCCCTAATTTATTACAGGGTGTCAGCATTCGTGTTTAAAAATCTTTTTAAGGTTTTAAAATATATATTAAATATTATCAAAAAGAATACTGTACTTTAAACGAAACGTGGTACTAAAATATATTATTCATTAATATAACTACAGATTATACTAGTAATCAAACTTATTGGCATAATAATATGTAAATGAGAGTTGCCAAGCTTTCGTTCGTCAACCAGACGAATTTTAAAAGGAAGACAGACAGAAAATGTAACCTGAATAAGAGAACACTTCAACAAATTGAACGGGTTACTTGACCTGATAATAAAGAAATGTGAAGTAATATTTATTTAAGGACATGAAGCAGTACATTGGCTGTGCGTGTTGGTTGTTGGTTTATCCTTGTAGGAAAAAAAGGGGTTACTTGGAAAACTGGTTTCAAATTCGTGGCAACTCCAGAGAGGAGCTGTCATTGCAAGTTCCACTGTTGGTAACGTTTTCCAAGTTTTCTCGAATCGCTGTTGAATTAGGGGTAGAGCAGGTAGCTGTTTTCTTTAAATCATCCCATATAAAAGCTGCGGATTTGAATTCGATCTCTCTGGATAGGGTCATGATTACTTTATCGTATCATCATCATCATCATTGTCAACCATTATCAATCCACTGCTGGACGAAGGTCTCCCCAAGTTTCCTCCACAACGGTCTGTCTTGTGCCAGTCTCCTCCATGTCACTCCCGCATATTTACGAATTTCATCCACCCATCTCCCATGTGGTCTTTTTCTGGGTCTTTTCCTGTCCCTTGGAATCCAATCTAAAATTTCGGCTGTCCATCTATGGTCTGTCCTTCTGGCAGTATGTCCAGCCCATTGCCATTTCAGGGATTTAACTCTGATCATGGTGTCTTCCACTCTCGTCATTTTTCGGATCCACGAGTTCCTCTTCTTATCTCTCCTGGTTATACTAAGCATGCACCTCTCCATGCTACTTTGAGTTGTCTGCAGCCTTTGTATGTCTCTTTTAGTTAAGGTCCACGTCTCTGCACCATACGTAAGCACTGGAAGGATGCATTGATCAAACACTTTTCTTTTAAGACATAATGGCATATTGCTCTTGAAAATTATGCTGTTTCTTCCAAAAGCTCTCCAGGCAAGTTTTGTACGCCGATTAATTTCTTCATCAATGTGACCCTCACTTGATATCTGCTGTCCAAGATAAACATACGTATCTGTTATCTCCAGTTTTTCTCCATCAATCGATAAATCTTCATTTCTTGTAAAAGCATTGAACATCACTTTTGTCTTCTGAAAGTTCATTTTTAATCCCACTTTTTACTCTTGTCAGCAAGTTCCTGGATCATACTCTGCAGCTCTGATGGGGTAGTTGCAAAAATGACTACGTCATCAGCAAAACGAAGGTGGGTTAGATAATCTCCATTAATCTTTATCCCTTTGTTTTCCCAGTTCAGTGATTGAAAGACATTTTCCAATGTGGCATGAAAGAGCTTCGGAGATATGGTGTCACCTTGTCTCACTCCCTTTCCAATTTTTATGTGTGTTGTATTTTCAAACAGCCGAATCTTTGCACTTGCATTTTCATAGATGTTATTAATAATATTAATGTATGCATCTTCAATACCGCAGGATTTCAGAGCCGTGGTAACTGCTGATGGTTTCACCGAATCGAAGGCTTTTTCATAATCGATAAAAGCCATGCACAATGGAAGTTCATATTCCCTCGCTCTTTCAATGATTTCTCTCAGTACGTGGATATGATCTATTGTGCTGTAGCCACTCCTGAATCCAGCTTGTTCTCTCGGTTGAGCCATGTCCAGTGTTACCTTCAAGCGGTGTGAAAGAACTTTAGTGAAGATTTTATAAACCACTGATAGGAGGCTGATAGGTCTGTAGTTCCTGAGATCCTCAATGTCACCTTTTTTATGTAGCAGGATCATTGTAGCATTGTTCCAATCCTCAGGAATCTTCCCTTCATTAAGGCATCGAGTGAAAATTTGGGCGAGTACTGTTTCAATTTCTCCACTTGCTTCTTGTATGATGTCTATAGTAATTCCATCTTCTCCTGGAGCTTTCCCCCGCTTCATGTTCTTGATTGCATGAGCAACTTCTGCTGGGAGGACTGGAAGAACTCTGGTACCTTTCATGATGTCTGGAGTACATGTATCATCCCTTTCATATAATTTGGAGTAGAAATCTTTCACTCTTGTCAAAATTTCGCCTCTATTTCTTGTTATAGAACCATCTTCTTTTCTCAGAGCCATAATCTGTTTTCTTCCCTTACTGAGATGTCCCTTTGTTATCTTAAGGCTTTGGTTGTTTTCAATTGCTTTCCTCACTAGCTCACAGTTGAATTTCCTTACGTCTTCAGTGATACTTTTTCGTGTTGTCTTGCATAGCTCTATATATTCCACTTTGGAAGTCACATCTTCTTTAGTTGTCCTCATCTCTCTTCTTTTTTGCATCAACATTTTGGTTTTTCCTGATAATTTGTTCACATGCAACTTGTTCTTAGACCCAGCTAATTTTGTTGCTGTTTCCATTAGAGCTTTGGTTACTTTTCTGTTAACTTCCGAAATATCCACTTCTTCCGATGTTAGGCCTTCTAAAGCAGAGAATCTGTTCTTCAGTTCCAACTTGAAAGTATTATGGTGTTTTTTAAGGTTGGTTATGTCAATACATTTTGTTTGTCTTATGAGCTTGCCACGTTCCAGTTTAGTGTTGAGGTGCATCTTACATCTCACCAATCTATGGTCACTACCTGTGTTGAACTTGTTCAGCACACTGCAGTCTTCGATGACGAATTTTTTGTTACACATAATAAAATCAATTTCACATGTCGTCCCAATTGGATGTCTCCATGTCCATTTCCTGTGTGGCTTTTTCTTGAAAAAGGAGTTCAAGATGAAAAATCCTTCTGCCTCTGCAAACTCAACGAGAGTATTTCCAAGCTGGTTTCTGTTGCCGTGACCGAATTTACCTACTGAAGTTTCATTCTGTTGCCGTTGCCCTATTTTTGCATTGAAATCTCCCATAATTATCTTCAAGTGCTGCTTACCTTTATTATTTAGATGACGAATTTCCTCATAAAATTCTTCAATTTCTTCTTCAGGATGACTTGTGGTGGGTGCATAAGTTTGAATAATCTGAGCCTGGTATCTTCTCGATAGTTGGATAACGAGTCGTGCAGCTCTGTCAGAGGAACTTTCAACTTCTACCACTTTATCCTTCAGTTTCTTGTTTATTATAAATCCAACACCACTAGTTCTGCCAGTATCTGTCCCACGATAATAGAAGAGATGTCCACTTTTCAGTTCAATGAGATCTTCTCCTTTTCTCCTTACCTCACTTAGCCCGACGATGTCCCACTTGATCCTTTGTAGTTCCTCTTCCAATTCAAGAAGCCTTGAATCAGAAGATAGGGAGCGTCCGTTATAGGTAGCCAAGGTCAGCATCAAATGGCAGCCTAGTCCGGTCCTCCGGGGATTCTTAGCACCCTCTGCCTTCATGTCGCACTGGCCGCTGCCTTGGCCAGGTACATTCCAGCTGCCGGAGACTGAGGGCCAAGATTTAAGTTGTAGAGTCATTTTGGAGGTGTTTGGCCATAACTCACCACGCTGGCCAAGCGGGTTGGTGAGTGTGGGATAGCATTTCCTCTGATCCCGATGGTATAGTTATACCGCTATTGGCGGTCGTCAGAGCCCCTTTAGTGGGAACAGGATGCACCACGAGAAGGCGGGGTTGACATATGTCAAGGAGAGGCTGTGATGTTACGCATCACCTGACCTTACATCCCTTTACCGTATAATGTGCTTTATGTTAGTTGTCTCGGATTCTAGAGGAACGCTTGGTCATTTCAAGGCAAAATCGTCTAAATCCATCTGGATGTTATAAGCGGATCGCATAAACGCTTGCTTCTCTGGAAAGAGGGGTTGGTCAGTATTTATTTTTAGCATAGTGTATTCATCTTATTAAATTATATTATTTACCTACTCTACTTAAACATTTATTCATTTTTCTGCTATAACTGGATTCTTCTGTTGTAAAGAATTTAAAAAAAAGTCTATGCATTTAAAATATCCCGTTTAAAAAAATTCCGTGCAAGTACTTATAAACCATCTATGGCATTCCATAGGCTCTCAAGTGTAACGGGAAACCTGTTCTTTAAATTTTAATTTAAAGTGTAAGTAGAAAGAAACCATGGAACATTACACCACTTCCAGGAACCAAAACATCCCCTGATTGGCAGATGCGACCCATGACAACGTGTGGTGAACGCCACACTAGTTTTAGTTTAAAACCAGAGACTGCATTTGGACCTACCAGGCTATTTAACGTGCTGATCGTTGTAGTGGCAATAACGCTTCGCTCACTCCAAACGTACAGCACGATATTGTGCTCTTACAAATTGTGCTCTATGTGGGAGTCGACAACACGAGACTAGTTTTTCAATAGTATGCCTAATATTCCCTGGAACATTAGCCGTTTTGTTCTTGTTTTTTAGTTCCCCACGTTGTTTTGTAAAGTGTAGCATTTGATTTCAAAGTTTCAATCGCTCAACTCGAACATAAGTGTGTTTACACCCACATTTTCTGCGCAGCCAGTTCCTGCATTTTCCGGTGTAGATGTAACGGAGGTTTACATGTTCGATGTTCGCTCTCATAAGTTCCATACCTTCTGCAGCCGTGGTGCATATATTTAAAGGTTACATGTTTAAGTCCCAAGCGTTTCGAACTTCTGAAAAAGAATATACAGCTCCTACTTGCATTGTACTTCACCCTCCGGATTAAATTACCTCAGGTTGTAGCGTTTATTTCTCATCACATTTTCTTTCGATTGAAGGTTTAACGACAACCGTATGCAACTGAGTGCGCTATAAGTTGTCGCCCGTCCATAATTGAGGGCCACTGGTCCCAGGGAAAGAAACTACAAGCATCGTAAAACAAACACAACTTCCATGCCTCACCGGGATTCGAACCAGGACCCATCTTGGACGACGATTGATCAGAATCCATCGCTTAGACCATTGCGCAACTATATTGGTCTCATCACATTCGACGGTGCGTTTTCAGGAATATGGCAGATTTATGTTACTTAAGGGTTCTCCTCTGGAGGCGTTGCTGACGTACGGTAGCAGAGTTTGAAGCTGTTGCATCATATATAACATACACCAGATAGATTTGCTGTTCCAACACAAACCATGAAATTTCGAGGAAACAGGTTTCTGTGGAATATGGAGGCCACGGAAATACTTAATTGGAAATAACTACATGATGAATAATGACCACGAATCACTCTCTAAAACCTTAATTGGAATAACTACATGATGAGTCATGCACCACGAATCACTGTCCAAAAGTACGTGCAGTTCTGAACGGTGCGGGGTCTCGCTGAAGGAAGGCCCAGCTAGAAGGGAATACTATACCGTAAAAGGAAGTACTTGGTCTGAAATTATGGTTTATGCATTTATAACGACGTAAATTTCTCCGTGATGTTTGGTCTACGCCAGGAATCGAACCCGAGTCCGCTTATTCCGGAACAAGTCGCTCTACAAACTGAGCTACGCAGACGTTCATTCTGACTCCCATCTGCCTTTATGTCGTGTGCGTCCTGCTGGCAGGTACGTCACATCTCCCCCCCCGAAAGAGGGCCGGTGGCATGACCCACGGGTCAGCCGCGACCATGAGTCGTCGCAGGCAGCCATCCACTGTAGAACGTGCACTTGAGAACTCGCAGTCAACCTGGTGTGTGGAATGCAACATCACACATTTTTTTTTTTCGAAGCGCCTGGAGAAGGGATTTTCTGATTTTTCCTATCGCGGCGTGTGAAAATAATATCACACCATTGCGAGATTTTGAACGGTCGTGTCATCCGGATAGTTCGGGCGCCATGATAACGAAGTAAATTTCTCCGTCATTTTGGGACTACGACGGGATTCGAACCCGAGTCCGCTTATTCCGGAACAAGTCGTTCTACCAACTGAGCTACGCAGACGTTCATTCTGATTGCTATCTGCTTTTATGTCGTGTGCGTCCTGCTGGCAGGTACGTCACATCCCCCCCCGAAAGAGGGCCGGAGGCATGACCCACGGGTCAGCCGTGACCATGAATCGTTGCAGGCCGCCATCTACTGTTGAACGTGCACTTGAGAACTCCCAGTCAATCTGGTGTGTGGAATGCAACGTCACACACATTTATTTTTCGAACCCGAGTCCGCTTATTCCGGAATAAGTCGCTCTACCAACTGAGCTACGCAGACGTCCATTCTGACTCCTATCTGCCTTTATGTCGTGTGCGTCCTGCTGGCAGGTACGTCACACATTACACTTTCTGCACGAACATGCTTTTCGTCGCAAGGTGCGTTCTGGTACACTTCCAAAGATAAACAACGCACATTTACCGGGATGTCCAAATTGAAATAGAAAGAATGGGTTTAATGGGAAAAGGCGACCATCTTCCAATCATTCAATTTTAAGTTTTGCCTATTCCTCTTCATAATGTTGAAGAAGCTTTGTGAACTCAAAAAGAAAAAAGAAAGGTAATTGATATTGCTATCGGAGAATCTTATGTGAACAGAGCTTAAATAAATTTATGTTAGGACCATTTGTTCCGAGATCACTTGTACCGAATATGTTATGATTTTAGGCATTTTATTCAACCTTGATCAAATGTGCCTTCGAAATCATTTCAACATTAAAACGGCCGCCCCGGTGGCGCAGTGATCTAAGCGATGGCCTGTGATAATTCGTGCAAACGGTGTCCGGGTTCGAATCCCGGTGAGGCATGGATGTTTTGTTTGTCTTACGGCACTGGCTCTCTCCCTTTCCTGGAACAAGTGACCCCAAATTAGGGACGGGCGACTGATTATAGCCCATTGAGTTGCTCACGGTGGTCGTTAAACCTCCAATAAAAAACAACAACAACTGATCTTTGCTTTGGAATCACGCATACATATAATAAAGCGTTATTCGACATTTCTGTGCCACCATATCTACCAGAAGCCAAGGAACATATTCTACAATACATCGAACATTCACCATACGTACTTAGACCCATGACCGCTGGTGCAGATAAATATATTGCTACCTCAGTACACACTCATTCCGTCGATGAAAATCGCCAATTCTTACAACCCGTTCTAGAACATCCCACAAACGTACTATAATCAAGGGATGGTTTCTTTAGGTTTTTCTTTCAATTGCATTGTGTTTTAGTTTTTGAGCTTGGTTAATACACTGAACATGAAATAAATAAAAGGCGATTGTTTCAACTGTATTTCGTATATATAAAGCGCACAACACTGACGGATCATTCTATTTCCAATAGCAAAGTATACATGAAAAATTTGTACCTTCTTATTTACATTAAAATTGACACGAGGTGCTAATTGCTGCTATCCTTTAGTATTCCTCGTAGGTTTCCCATTATCTTAGAAGAAATGACCGGAAAAAGAACCACATTTTTACATTAAATAAAAATGCACTATTTAGATTAAAAGTTTTCCAGTTTTGTATGAGTTAAATGCATTTCGAGTTGCAGTGGATACCAGGATAATAAATGTGAGATTGATTTTTCTGGCAGGAAAACTGCACTCCCAATTACACAAAAACCTTATACTTTATCCACATCTAACAGGAGACGAGAACGAAATTCTTTTTAACATCCTTCGTCGGTTATAAAATGCATTTATTAATGCTCCTAATCAACATAATCGTGAAACCCATGTGACCAAAATATTAATAATTCATTTTTAATTTTAGGATTAACCTTCGCATTAAAGGTTCCTTACTCTAATACTTGCAAATATACAGATCTTTGGCAAATGAAACTGGTAAAATGTCTTATAATGCGCTGATTTACGGCATTTTAGTAACGTACTCTGCGCTAATGTTTCTAACTTCTAAAAATAAAATTGTGATAACAAAATTTGTTTCTAGATATTACAAGCATTTCATGACAAGTCTGAGTTTACTACTAGTTACATTAAATTTGGTATTTAGAGAATAGAGCTACACAAAGTGAAAATCCTCAAAATACGTTGCGTCAGTGAACAAACAAAGACATTGCTCCCTAGAAATTGTTAATCGGTCGCCGACGGGGAATTGAATCCCGGTTCTTTTCGATATCTAGCCGAGATCGTAAGCCTTACACCACGGTGGTGCGTTTTTCTGTCAGCATCGAATTTTAGAAATTTAGATCACCGTAATGTGTTTTATGATACTTTGTTTTCCTTTTACATGAATTCATATCGAGTATTCATTTTTCTTTTTCTTCTTTGTGTTTGCTAAACAATGAAAGTAAAGGCTGCTTTCAGGGCTAGTTTCATGCGGTAAAAAAACATAATTTTTTTTATAAATAATCTTTTCAGCGAACGGAACGTTTTTGGAAATGTTCCTCAATTTTCTTTCCGTGATCCATAGCTCACCTAGTAATTTAAGTAAGCGTTTACGCCAAGCTATACAAGGAGCTGTCAGTACTGTTTTTCAAAATGCAAATCACAGTTATAGGACATACTGAGTGAGCTCGTAAATGACCTAGGGACGGAGGAGGATACATCAACGGGATAATGACAGAGCTTTTAAATGAAAAATTGAATTCACCTTAGGGACGCCATTAGATGTACAGTACAGATTGTCGAATTCACTTTCTGAGCATGAGTTCACCGTATAATTTTGTGATGTCTTAGATTGTTCATTCTTTCTTGGGAGTTAGTTTGTCATTCAAGCAAAGCAGTTATTCACGAATGATACTTCAAATGCATGGCCCTTCAGGCTTCACCTTTCCCACATGTCCGTCTAAATTTACTAAATATATTTTTCGTGTACAGGATCCAGTTTTTACTACCTAAAAGAAAATCCGCACTTCCCAAAGGATAGCGAGTTTAATGAAAACTATTCAACTTTCACGAATGGATCTTCAATCGTCTGGATCACTACATTAGCATTTAAGGCCAGAGTGAAATTCTGCAAGCTCGCAAAAGATTGGGAGATAAGGAAATACCTACCGTTTGCGAGTGGATCTCAATTCGTCTTGAAATTTCAGTTCAAATAAATGCATTTACATTTAAATATCATCATTATTACGTCTAGTCCATATTTCCTACATATTACTTGTAAAAAAAAAGAAAATATTTTGATTCTTATGTTAAGGGACATTTTTCATAAAAACGTACAAATCTAATTTACTTTAAATCAATAGAAGTATCTAAAGATAAAAGGCTCTGACAGAAATAATGGTGGTACAGGCAGACGATATAATTGTGTCTTAAATGCTCACCAAAGTTTTTAAAGCTCCTATCCTGATTAATGAAAGTAATATATAATTATTGAAGAGTGAGCAGCATGGAGAAAGGTAAGTTAAAATTTCTGCATGCAACACTAGTAGATAATTTAATGTCCTACACAGTGGTGAGAGCGATTCACTTGCCATTCATGATGAGCAGCCCTTTGTTTTTAGCAAGTTGTTAATGAATTGCCGATCACTAATGAAAACAGAAAGCTGAGAGACGACCTTGGCCATCGAGAAGAAAAATCCAAAAACGCACATTCATTCATGTGCTTTTCAGAAGTCGATGAGGTATCTGAGTTTTTAGAATCATATTTCTTAGTTAATGTTTTTTCAGCAGTTCTTCAACATTTTTCGTAATTTTCCAATGTTCCATCAGTGCAACTTAAAATCACGACGGCCTTGTAGCATGCAGCATGCCGGCGGAAAAATAAAAATTTCGAAAATTGTTGACCATGGTTTCCCTCAAGGCCTTTCAAAAAAATTTGATTAAAGAGATGCAAACTAAAATATAATTTAAAAGAAACTTATGTAAACATTTGCTCCAAGCATTATATTGACGAGCATTACATTTGTGACTTAACCATTTAAGCTGTCGACGTGACAACTGCAATCTAAATTTCTTTTCTGCTCACTAAACATACTTAATTTGCTGTTAAAAGTGCGTAAAAACTGTAATTGAAAAACGTAAGAGATTTGATTTGCTTATTTAAATCGTGTTCGACTTTGTTATTGATACTTTGCAAATGCCTTCTGTTTTGGAATTTAAAAGCACAAAAGTTTTACACATCCACTTTTCTCACATAGCTGTTCACTATACATTATCGTTCATAATATAGAGCGTGCATGTTTCCACTATACAACAATGGTTCACATAGCTGCCGTGTTTCCCGAAAGCTACTGTTAAATAATTACTTTCTTCCTCCTCTCTCTGCAGTACAAACGCCTGTGACTGGCGCTAATCGCTTCTTTGAAATCCTTTATTCTCTGCTCTGTGACACATCGCATGATTGGGTACAGTCCATCTAACACGAAAATCATGCCACTTGGTTGAAAAAAGCGACTCAAGCATTTCTCTGTTTTCTCAGATTCTTCCCCATTTTAGTGGCTGCATGATAACAGATAAACGGTTAGACATGATTACTCTCAATCATTCCCATAAAGGACCATTTCAAGTAAACACACAAAAGGAAAAGTAACGTGTTTTGATGCATAAGTTTATTTGTTCCAGCCGCGTTGTTCCTAGTCCTAAGACTGCGAATGCATTCGTTCGAACAAAGTTCGGAATATCTTGCTTACCCAATATTAATTCATATGCCCCTGTTGATCGCTTAAAATAAGTATTTCTTGTATTATATTGGAAACTTATTACGAAATTATTAAGAAATTTTCTGATATTTAGGTAGATTAAACCTGACTTATAAGAACTAGAACATTCTGAGCCTTGAATTTCCTGAACGTAAGCCTATGGCTTAGAAATTGGGAACACATTACCAGCGCTTAACGACGGCGTGTAATTGACAGAGTTCAGAAGCTGAAATCCTAAATAATGTGCCAGGTGATTTCAGAACTACGGTCTGATATTTGTCGTCTGGGGCAATTGCAAGAAGGACGATCCAGTGACGCAGTGGTCTAAATACTGCGTTCTGAGCATTCGTTCTTTGTGTAGTCAAGATCTATTCCTGACAAGATAGAAGGCCGTGTTTTTCTTACGACACTGGCTCTTTCCTTTTCCTAGACCCAGTTTCCCTTAAATTACGGACGGACCACTGCTTATAGCTCATCATGTGTCGCACGGTGTTCATTAAAATTCAAAGCAGAAAAAAAAATGAAAAGATCCCATAAAGTAAGGTAGTATTTGCAAATATACACTGGGGGAAAGTAAAATAAGAACACCAAGAAAGAATTGGCGGACGATCATGAAATTTACATATGTTAATGGAGTCCAGCTTACGTAGGTGTGATGTAAATTTCCAGACCAACCGGTGAGCGCTTACGCCACAGCACGGCATAATATGCAAATTATAATCTGTGGTATTTAAGGAGTACGGCGATATGAATGTAATCAGTCGTCGGCGTACGGACACGTGCAAATACCCTGAAGAACTTGCAATGCCTAGCCATGAAAGACGTGTAGGATTTCAGCAGTTATCGGACTTTAAGCGAGGTCGTATAGTCGTACTCCGCGAGGCCGGGTGGTCGTATCGTTGTATTGCGGAGCGAATTGGACGGGTAGTATCGGTGGTGGTACGATGGTAACGTAGATGGTCCGAGGATCATTCCCACACGAGAAGACGTGGAACCGGGAGTCACAGACGGACTGATGAGCGGACCGATCGACGCATAAGAAGAGTGGCGTTGTCAAGAAGAACATCCACTGCAACGCAAATCCGAGCTACCGTTGCACCTGAGGTGAATTGTACGAACAATCCGCAACCGTGTACTGGATGCAGGACTACGAGCACGTGTGCCTCCGGCATGCGTACCCTGACTCCAGCCCACCGTCAGGATCGGCTGCAGTGGTGTCGCCAACGTCTGCACTGGAGAACGCAATGGCGATCTGTCGTGTTCAGCGATGAAAGCAGAATCTGCTTGGGAGCCTCCAATGGCCGTATGCGTGTTTGCAGACGCACAGAGGAGCGTCTCCCCCTTCTTGTATCCGCCAGCGACACAGAGAGACTACACCTGGTCTCCTGTTGGGGTAAGCGATCACTCCCGTACATACCTAGTGTTTGTAAAGGGTACGTTGAACAGCACCTCCTGTATCAACAACATCATACAGCCCGTTGTTGTGCCATTTGTAAGATCGGTCCATCGCGGTGTTTTCAAGCAAGATAACGCACGCCCACACATGGCACGTGCAACGCAACATGCACTTCGGGGTGTGAGACGACTTCCGTGGCCTGCACGTTCACCGGATTTGTCCCCCATTGAGCACGTGTGGGGTTTTATGGGACAGTGACTTATCCGGTCTCCACGGCCAGCCACGACCATCCACGATTTACGCGTCAAGGTTGAGGATGCTTGAAACTCAATACCCCAAACTTACATCCAACATCTGTACGACAGACTGCATGTCAGAATTGCACAGTGTGACGCAGTTCATGGCGGTTCAACCTCGTACTAGCCATGTTACACGGAAATGCTATTTTTCAGCTTACCAGCAAATACAGCTGTATTTTGCCTTAATGTTTTGATCCCGTTATTCTCTGTATTCCGTCATTATGTTGTCTGGTGTAAACCTCACAATATCTGCACTTTGTAGACATATAGGCTGAGTTTGTTGTGTAAGACTGGATGCACTCTTGCAAGAGGAATCGTCACTTACTTTGCGACAATTAATATCGATTTAATAGGGCAACATGAAAAGGCATCGTGAATGCTTTCGACGTCGCCTTCACTCGTGTTTTTAGTCTTCTACATCTTGGCCTATCATGGGCACTTTCAGTTTCCATAAACTTCTTGGGCCAAGATAAGATGCTATTACGACGTGGAGGATCTTTTCCAAATTTCGAACGAAAATTTCTTTCCACTTAGGTAACATACACATTTCGTTTCGAAAAATCATCCAAAACTCATATCGCTTTCGATTTTTTTAAACGAACTGTCAATGAATCTTCTCCATTTGATTCCTCCAAAATAGGTGCATTTAATTAGGTGCTTGCGGTACATCTGTTTGAGGCTATTAATCACGCCTTTGTTCATTGGCTGGATGAGGCTGGTAAGTTTGGGAGGGATACACATGTCCTTTATCTTTCCAGTTGAAAAATCTTCAATATCAAAGTGTGATAGGGCGTTATCAATTAGAAGTTTTGCCTTTCGCGGTAGGTTGTTTTCCTTGAAATATTTTTCAGTTTCGGACACACGTTCTTAAAAATACCACTGTTTAAATATCCGTGCTCGTCCGCCCATTTCTCTGGTTTTTGTAGAATATTGGCAAAGCCTGATTTAAGACTTTTTTAAAAGTCCGTTTTTTTTTTCAGATTTCCTTATCACCACTAAGGGTAATTTATCAATTCCCGACGCATTATAACAAGCCATAACTTTTGTTTGCTCTTTGCTTTGCTTGAAATAAAACGCTGATGTTTCAAATTGAGAGGCTAAAGATCTGCTAAGTAGTATTTTAAAGTTAAATCCCATTTCTGCGAAGTTGTAGCACTGTTCAGCGTAACATTTCCAGTTAGCATCAACTCTTTGAGTTTTGTGCGAAAGGAATCTGCTGCTTCAAAATTCACAGAACGTTACTCGACACATATGGTTAGCTGACGAACTCGGAACCTTGTTTTCCGTCGGCTTAACCACCCGAAACTAGAAGAGAAATTGTCGGCTTCTTTTAGTTCTTTGCACAAATACAATGCCTTTTCCTGACGTATCATACTCCCTCACAGTCGTTGCTGGGAAAACCACGGGAAAAGTGCCTCACTGGTTTTTTCGTATTGACTTTTTCCCAAAAGTTTTCTCGATTCCCGCATTCTTCGGTGGATACGCTCTCGATGCCCCACTTCTCAATTTTTTATCGATCCCTTTTCCAATCACCCACTGTCACTTCGCCGACGCCTAATTAATTCGCCACCTTCTTCATACTATCTCCCGTACGTATTCTTTTCAAGGCATCGATATTCACATTCAGAAACATAGAAACGGGTTTTCTTTTCCCACTTATTTTAGTTTTAGATTTTGTCGTCGTCTTCCATGAAGTTCTCAGACCACATTGATGCCTTAATCATTCATTCAGTAGGTTACACAACAGGCCTGCGCGCCGTAAAGGCTCGCGTAGATGGTATTCGTAACTTCTTTTTAGGGACATCTACTCTTATTTCGACCTCCTAGTTGGCACAAAAATTCATTGCATATTTCTTTTTTTTTCAAAGGTCTCCAGCTACGTAGGTTTTTCAAAGTTTCTCACCGACAGGATTGCACATTTGTCCCTTAGCTATATTTTAACATTCCATATATTGGCTTCTAAAGTACCTGAATGTTTTTTATTCGATTCTGTTTCAAAACTTTTCACTTCCAAATCTCCCGGATTGATCTATTAGATTTTTTTAGTAATGCGTACTTTATTATGTTTCACCGCGAATGACCGCGGATTAATCGGAACTCGGTTTACCGGGATTAGGAATGTTGAGACTTTATTGTAGTTCTAGAAAGATGTTACGGTAATTAATTTAATATATCATTTCTCCTTGGAACTTTTATTGACTTCTCACTTTTTTTAATGCAATTAGAGTCTCCGGCTATAATGCTGGGAGACAATATGCTTAAAATGAAATGAGA
Source organism: Macrothele yani (assembly GCA_039090855.1). Classification (NCBI taxonomy): domain Eukaryota; kingdom Metazoa; phylum Arthropoda; class Arachnida; order Araneae; family Macrothelidae; genus Macrothele; species Macrothele yani. Next base: position 5,374,068 of record CM077033.1, read on the forward strand.
ATTGATTCGTTCCCTGATAATTATGGGTAGCAGTGACACAAGTCTCATCTTTAGACAGAACTAGAATAGATTGTTTTATATAAATTTTAAAAATATGTAAAGTCTGCTGAATAGGGAAACGGTGATCACACGCCTGATAGATTCAAGTGTAGCTCTTTTAAAAATATCGGAACGCCTTCCAGCTTTCCAAATCGAATGGCCGGTGAACTGCCTTTGAAAAAATAACATTTACTTTGATCTGCGATACGTCACGTATACATGTTATGCGTTGTAGTACGTTTACAACAAAACTCCCCGATTTTCTCCTCTGGTAATAGAACACCTTTTCTTGCCATTTTATTTGTCTCCTTGAGATGGGGCAATATGTTACTTACTTGTCATTATTCAAATAATTATTTTTCTTTCCGAAAAAAAAGTAACCTTGGGGATCATGTATAAAAAAAGGAAATCGTCAGAGCACATGGAAAATGCATGCTAACCATGAAAAACTTAAAACGCAGAAGATCAAATAAGCATGAAATGACACGAGAAAACTGAACCGTGAGAATTTCGGCGATCATATGAGAGAGCATCTAATGTTTTCAGAAATAATGAGAACAACACGCGAAGTCAGGTGTCCGATAAGTACGCTGTGATATTTCACTAATATCCTGTGACAAATGAATAGCATATTGCGAGTGAGATGTTTCAAACTGTTATCGCGTAATTTCGCGCACGTATGAAATAAATCAGATAACTTTCTGAATATGCATTAATAGCGGGAGATTCCTATCCGAGGTCCTCTGCATGCAAATCCATGTCATATAAAAATACGGTTCAGTTTCAACACAATCCTCAGGAACAGTTATTTAAGCTGGTTATGGTGCAGACATTTCTTTAATTTTTTTTCTGGTGCTATCCGTTGTTCTCCGTATTGAAAAATTAATGACCTTTGTTTGATACCTCTAATGGATCTGCCGCTGTAATAACAGACCCAATCGATTCGTCTGGTTGAGTTAAAAATGTCTGCTAAAATCCCTTAAACTGACGAACAGTAACAAGTAAAATATCATGACTTTTACGTTTGGTTGATAACGCTACATACCCTCATTTCCGTATTCTTTTGGTTAATGAGAGCTGTCCTATTATTTATTTGGTTTTAAAATTTCTTTGACTTTTAGTATAATATCGCAAAAGAGAATATATTAATATTTTGCATAACTTCGGTTGATTAATCTTGAAAAGAAATGTTCTTCAGATGACGGAACTTCGATCCCAATTGTGGACCAAACACTTAGCAAAGCAAGTCTTTTTTCTTCCCTTCTGTGGTTTTCTGATAGTCACTGAGATACGCAATTATTATACTATAGATTCTGAAATATGCTACAAAGACATTAAACGTTTGCCGCCACCTTTGTGATGACATTGGAATCTTTTCGCAATTTTTCCAACTCAGTAAACTTAGAGCGCGATATGATGAAAACACTAGTAGCAAAAAATTGGCAATGTGAAATTTGATTTTTTTTCCAACAGATAAATTCACATATTTTTTATTTCTTTTTTTTATGTTTTGGGTATGCTTTGAAAAGGGCTTTAAAAATATACATAACACAAAAGAAACTAACACATTGATTTGAGTTGCGTAGCAAAATACTCGTGATAAACAGATCCAAGTTACTTCAACGGAGAGAGTTTCAATAAGTATCTTCAATTATTGTTTCGAATCTGACATAACATGCCGGATTTCACTTTGTTGTTTACCGTGTCAGACTTTCAAAGTGTTGCGTGTATTCCTCCAGGGCATTGCTGTTGGCAAGAAATAAATGCATTGCGTCTAACTTTGGAAAATAAATTGAATATGGATTCCTAGATGGCCGACTGAAAAAGTACATGCTTAGTAACAATGGTTAAGTCACTAAAATTATAAGAAAAATATTAACAATAAGAACAACAGGGCAAAATAAATGTAAGTGAACGTACCGATTGCGTTTCATCCTTATTGAAAGTAATCAGAATCACTTCTTTCTTCTTTTTCTTCAAAGATAAAGTTTCCTCTTGAGACACACTACAGAGTGTGCCCCCGTGAGGATCTCTGTAGTCCCTGTAGCCCTCTTCCCCAAAGGAGAGGGGGCCACACAGATTAATACTTAGAAACACCAAAGAACTCTGTCAACCATTCAACACATGGAATGGCTTCTAGAGTCAGAACTCTGACAAATAAACATTTATACAACCTTTCACCCAACTTTCTTTCTCTTTCACTCAACACAAAATATCTTACACACACCATACAGCATTTATTCTCCTTCTTTTCCTCTTTCCAACCGTGCGAAAGCAGGCAGGCATCTCCCGGTTGTCAGCCTGGAATGAAAGCAGCTCCGAAGTGGATTTAGAGGCAGATTCGGAAAGCAAAAAAAGAACAATAAAAAAACCAAGGTAAGGGCGCACCCTTCTCAGGAAGCCCTGAGGTCGAGACTTCAAGGCATCTCTGAGCTACTACACTATATTCTCTAATTGTTAAATTTCACAAAGTGACCTTCAAGAATTTCAGCACTTAGTACGTTATAAATTCAAAAAAATTAACAACTTTTAAGCACTCATTTCTAAACACTATACTAAATTAGATAAACAATTATGTTAATTCTACAACTTAAGAACTATTACTATCCTAAATCCTGTACAAAATATTTTAGGACGTTCAACAGTATTATATAACTACAAATGTACTATTTTTTTTAACACAGGAAGAGATAAGATTAAACTCTTAAAATTTAACAGCGAACTTACACATTCACTAAACATACTACTCATTCAAGAAACAATTAAAATATTTCAATTTTTAACAAACGAATTATAGTAACTCCTACTACAGGCTGAAAGCAAGTCAACCCCTACATTTTGGCCCATTCTCCTGAGGTCTGACACTGACCTGTACATGGTGGAGAAGCCTCAATTTATTTTAATTCCATATGATGTATTAAGCTTGCGGAGAACCTCCAATTATTCTCCTCCATGACATCCTTCGTCGAATAAACTGTGGTTCGGATAATCGGGCGTGATCAGTCACCATCCGATTTTGGATCACACCCTTAATGTGCCAGATGACTTGCTGAGTGTTACCATTTGGTTTTTCACAATGTATAACTTTGTTTCGTTCTAGCCAAATCTTGTAACTTGTTTCAACTACTTTGATTAGATATACAATATTTTTCCCGGAGGGGATTGGATGCAGTTTAATTATTTGAGAAGCACACTGGAGAGCAAAGCCGGCCCACGACGATATATACCCCCCACCACCACCACCACCACGTTTGGCGAAACGACAGTTCACAAAAAGGTGCATTCTGTCTCCTACAAAACCGCAATTCCAGCAACAATAATTTGAAAGTTCTGCTCAACGGTAGGTTCTCTGTCGGGTAGGAACACTTCGTGTGCCAGCTTAAAGACAAAGTCCCTTCTTGTAGAGTACAAGAATCGTGTAAAGTGAATCCTAGCGAACATATTTTACTTCCCGGAATTCAAATCAACGTTGGATGGTTCTTTAATTAAACACGTACTTTTATATTTGTATAAATTTTGTTTTTTGTATTAAGACAGGAGACAATTACATAACCTGCATTTTCAAATATTGCGCCCATAAAATGTATTGCTAAATCATGTAAGACTTGAACTTGTCTCCGTATATCTGAACTCTTCTGTTTCGTTATTCATTCAGTAACTCAGATTTCGATAGATATTCAAAAACGTTATCAGCCTAAAGATTAACTCATTCAAAAATGGAAATGTCAGTTGTATGATTTATAAATTTCGAAATTGGTTATTCTTTTCTTAGAAGCACTAAAACGTAGAATTTGATGCATATTCTACCTTAAGATTTGCAAAGCTTTGTTTTCCGAACAGTATACGTCTTGTGCTAAAACCCAATAGTAAACTGAAAACCGTCTTAGCACGATATATGAGATGATAAATTAAAATACGTTATTAAAATTCAAATTCAAATGAGATTTTTGAGACCCCGCCTGCAGGGTCCAACTTCAGACTAAAGGACAAATGGAACAAATTCGCAAAAGCCGCAGTTTTATAAGTATAATGTGACGAAACGAATCATGATCTGCGTATGTCCACACACTAAATTGAACGTTGTCATAGTGATGTGAGATACCCTGAAAAATTGTAACATATGAAGATATCGGCATTACAATACCCATAATTAACTTAAGTGCAATGCACCACTGCAATTTTAAGTAAAAATGTCATGTCATTATTAACAAATACAGGTACGTTTTTCAGCTCAAAGTAATGTTCCAATATAAGGAGACCCTTCTAGTGATATCGACTAGAGCCTCCAGTGCCAAACTCCACAGGAACGGTATGAACATAGGTTTTCCGTCATTACAGCAGACATAGTTCATTTTATGATTGTATAGGCTCTCAGTGAACAATAGCTGAGATTTAGATGAAGACGCGGCAAGAATATAAGTTTTTCCCATGTTGGTTCCGTGAGTCCCATTAAACATTTGCTGGGCTAATGCTGTAGAAGTCGCAATATTTTAAATGCCATATTGATATTCTGCCAATCGGGCTTTTAGTGTCCGAGCTGTAGAGGCAATGCAGCAAGTGTCCTCCTGATGGGTGATACGGGATTTAAGAGTGATTTTATAAATGTCATGCCTATGTAGATCTCCTGATCTATGTCGGTTCTTTCTGATGATGGAAATTATATTTTTAGTCTAGAGTACAATGTTAATGCCAAAAGGTCGACAAGCCGATTGAAGGGAACTGCAAATGTTAGGGTTAAACGACATTGATCGCACGAATCTAATGTGGGAAGTTGTTGGAAATGTCTCTGTTGATATTTCGTAGAGCTCTTTACGAAAATGTCTCGTGTTGATATTGTGAAATTAGGACATGGTCGGGCACTGTCAATTACTTGGGGTTTTTTTCTGCGTATGATAGCGATAACAAACTACTGTTTAATAGTTTTTTTATTACACTTTCACAATCTATCTTAAATCTTAAAACAACCGAACCCCCAACTTGAATGCGCAAGCAACAATACAATCGCGCGAAACCGGGAGACGAATTGAACTTAAGCAAAGCATGTAAGCGTTGAAACTGCATACAACGCCTTCTGTGGCTTTCACACTTACGTGAGCCGGGTGGAAGACATGGGGTGCATGCGTGAACTGAGTCTCATATAGCAGCGGAGTTTATGTGGGAAGATGTTGCAACGGCTTGGCCTTTTCTGGCTGTTTCTTCGGTCCGGACCCCGGATCCCACATCCTGCACGTCATTCGAAAAGGGGAGCTCGTTAGCGCGACGAACATATAATTAAAAAAAAAACTTTACTGTGATAGATGAATTATAAAGAATTCCTTCTTTTTTTGAAATTTTCTTCGGGCGTTGACACACGACTTGCACACCCAGAGAAAACGCCACTGCGGTTGACTGGTAATACGAAGTAGTGTAAGGTGAATTAGAAAAGTGTGGTTCTCGGCCTGGTAGTCTTTCAGTAACATTGTTGTTGCCAGCAATCATAGCGCACTACTTGGCACTCAACGCAAGAATTATTTCCGAATGATTTATTCTCCAAAACCAAATGCACATGATATTTTTTTTACCATTATCGAAAAATATGTTCTTTAGTTGGTTTTAACAGTTTTTGTTTTCATAAATAAAATTATTTTTTTCAATAGGAGTTATTCAAAGTTATTTATCCAGTGGATGCACCATAGTATAAACTAAATTAACACATTATTAGATACACTAACCTGATTACGTGATGCTCCGACCTGTGCTTTCAAATCAGACTCAAACTCATGTAGCCTGGATGCAACGAAAGTCTGATATCCTTCTTCAAAGTGGTTCAGCCAAGCGGATGTAATACGCTCGTCAATTGCCAAGAATGTCGTAGAGGAAGATCTGTATTACGAATTTCTTGCTGATTTTCATCACAAGTGTTCAATTAGTTTAGGATATGGGGACCGCGAAACATATGTTGAAAACTTTTGTCATTCTTGCCCACATGAGCTCACTCTTTGGCGATCCTACACTGTGCACAAAGAAACCCTCTTATTCATGGCATGTACTGGGTTGCTTCAAAACTTTCGTAGAGGCAGATTTTCACTGCATATGGACTGGTTTGTTTGAACCGCAATAATGTTAAAATATTTCGTTCAGTTTAAATGCTATTTCAGAGGTATTAAGGGCCACAATAATAGTAAAAATATACCTCTGGCAGTCGCACCTCTTCCATGACCTTGTTCATTTAACACAAGGACGTGGAGATCGAACCAGTCGTGCTGTCGATGCAATACTCTAAGCTTTTCAACGGCTTCGATTAACTGAAAACCTAATTCAAAGGACATACGTCTTTTTCCAGTCCTCAAGGTTCTAATTTTTTGGGTACTTCCGTAGCCAGCGTAAATGAATGCTTCAGTTTTAAGCTCAGACGAGTGATAAATGAAAGCTTCATCCGTCGACTTAGAATATAAGCGCAAATGTGCGATCCGCTGAGTATGAAATTATCCTGTACGTAGCGATGTAACGATTTGTTACTTTACGTAGTGCAGTTAATCTCGTACCTAGTAGAACACTGTCTAACAACGGCCTCTATCTAACATAAACAAACGGTGTCCTCCCGCAGTAAGAATATTGAATTCTTTTTTTAAACACTCTTTTTTTAATTTGATACATTTTTTATGCAGAGCCAAGAGGGTTTGCCGTTTCGGATATTTTTTTTATATTCCGGGTAAGCAATCACTACCATACATCTCTCAAAATAGCCAAAATCACAATTGTTTCACGTATTGCCACTGTTTGCCCTTCCTGAACTTTTGAAATTTTGCAATGATTTGTATAGTGTATAGGCCCTATGAAAGTCATATTTGCATTTGCATGTGTGGATACCACGTTCTTGATCGCGGTTACATGTTAAAATAATTTGTTTCTTTTCTGCACATGTTTTTCAGTATTATAAAGTAGAACAGCGGTTTAGGGAAACGAAGGTCTTCAAATCTTTTTATATACAGAAAACAGGGTACCCTGTGCTGTATTGGTATTTGAGCAAAAAAGAATAACTGTTGTTTTCCTGAAATGTATATACTTAACTTAAATAAAGTTTTGGAGATAAACATTTAACATTAGTACGTAGAACACTATAAAAAGTTTACTAGCAAACGTAGTACTTCTTTATGCGATGGAGAAAAACTTCGTGTTCTGAATAGCTAGGCAGCAATATTGAATAAAATGTGTGATTTTTAAATAAATCTTAGTGTTTAAAAAAATCTCTGATAATATATGCAAAAACCAATTCATTGCAGTTTTCTTCTTTTTCAGTTGGACGATATTTTACTTACTCACTAAAGTTATTTTTGAAAGAACTAGTATTTTTCTAATATCTATATTAAATATTTTAGAGAAATTACTGAAAAAAGAAATCCATGCTTAAATTGTACGACGTGTATTCCTGAATTGTCGTTACCAGAGACATATTCCTGAAATTAATTCACCAAGGCTCAAAAAATCAGTAGAAATCAGTAGATCAGGTTTTCTTGCTTTAAATACGTGACAAATATTCTACAGGCAAAACTCAATTGGAAGCAACACAGCAATATAATGGCCCTTTTTTCTAACACGAGACCTTTTCAGCCCACAATTACACTGCAATGCGAAATTATACAATTACAATCCTGGCTAACTTTGTTACAAGATGTTACTGACGGTAAGCTTCATAAAATATTTATCATTAAAAGTAATGTTGTTGTAAATAATGATAGATTTGCCCTTTTAATATAGTCAAAGTTGTATTGGTACCTCTTATAGTATTCCTGAAAGGAATAGGTGTATACTTTCACTTCTTACTCAGCGACACACAAATACTCCCAATGTATGTGAAATAAGTATTTTAGGAAAATAAAGTAAGATGCATAAATATCATGTTTTAAACGTGTTCATCATATTGTGTGTTTAACAGAATATTAGGGAGAAACGTCGTGTGAGAGACCAATTAGGTATCTAGAATTAAATATAAAACATTTCACGACAACCAGTATGAATTACAAAATATCTGACAGGTGGATGAATTTTAGTATTCGTCATCTTTTTGTCTTCGAACCAGCTCTGAGCTGATTGTTGTCGACTGGAACAGCAGTTGGGGAAACTGAAATGATGATGACATTCTTAGATACTAGCTTCATAAAATAGTGTGCTAGATTAAACGCACAGGTATTGACTTGCTGCCCTTGATAGCTCCATAGACTACAGAGTTTACTTGCCTGGTCAAATAGCGACTAGTAAACAAGACACATCCCACTGAATCTTGGTGGAAGTCAGGACTGACTGATAGAAACGTCTCTGTCTGTACTTCATTTCGATGTGTCTTTCCTATCGGCACACTAGCCACGATCTCCGAGCTTCCTACTTCTAAGTGCTGTTTAAGTGCCGCTCTCGCCCGTCCGAGATTAGCGTTCAGGGGTAATGCAGGAGTTGAAACATTTTTCACAAGTGTGAATATCACGATCATTTTCTTCGCTCATTAATGAATCAGGAAACTCCTTTGCCTAGTAAAATCAGCGAGATTATATCTCAGAGCAAGGTCATTCATTAAAGAGGTTTTAGACTTATATGATTTATCTTGCTTTAATTAGAAGAAACTTATCAGTTCCTTGAAATTAACAAATTGTTCAAAGACAGAAATAAACGTCCATTCTTGGAAAATCATTATTTTTAAAACTCTATTCTCTTAATATACTGAGAGCTACCAAAAAAGGACAATCAAACATATTTTGTACTAAACGGACCGTTTTTTCACAAAGCCGAGACAAGAAACTTGAGCAAAAAATGTGAAATCAAATTGAATATAAGTAGATAAATAGGTAGTGTCCTAATAAAACTAATTGTAAATACCAGCAAGAGTTACGGAGGAGGCTATTGGCGCAGTTTGTATATAGAGCAATCCGCTTTCTACGCAGATGACAGGCGACCTGATGAAAAATTGCTCACTGTTCTTCAGGTTTTGAAAAATTGAAAATTTATCGTTGATGCTGCGATAAGAAAGGCGACAAACAGGTCGTAGAATGCCGTTGTCGTATCGTTGAGCAGTTAGAGTGATGTAAGGACTATAAAGGGTATCCGACTATTGTAGGAAATCGCAACATCAGTTTGTCACCCCCGGTATGATATCATTTTTCCGTTTCCGCTAAAGACAGCATTCGTGCTCTGGCCGGACGGATTTCCGACAGGTATGCGCCGGTTATCGCCGGTAAATGCAAATGGTAACAGATCGCTGAAAACAACACAACGCTCCTAGGCACTGTTCCTTGTCGAACGGACAGGACACCACTGCAACGGATTCTGACGGTGCCCTCTGTTCAGTTGTTGGCGGCGGAGTGGCACTCTCGATTGCAGTCCCTGAGGCGGTTGGGAGCGACGAATTTGGTTCTGTTCGTACAGCTGTGACAGTCTCCCGATCCACGCGCTCTGTCGTTGCCCTCAGCTGTCTACTGCTCGAGTGCCGTTGGTTTGTGCCCTCCAAGATCCATTGGCGCCAACATCTCCCGAATGTCACCTTCGATGCAATCCAAATGCCTGGCGATACGACGATTTGACCATCTGGCATCTCCCAGCCTAAATATACGTCTTCTTTCAAACTCACTCAACTGCTCGTATTGCACATAAATTCGACGTCGAAGCATTCTTACAGTAAATGGAGTTCAATGCAACCACAAGCCGCTGCCATAATTATTCTAGAGTGCAAGATTTGGTCCTGATTTACCCTCATCGATGCGCGGTACTCATGCGCTGTGGCGGGCCACTCCTTAGTCATTGGTCATTATGTTTTAATCATTTGCATATTCCAACCATCAGGTATTTGCATGCTGGGTTTCATCTGGGCTGGACGAATTTCTCAGTTTGCTTCGTTTTTTTCTGTTTTTTTAAATGGTATGCGTATAAAATGTTTATATATCTCTAATTCATTAAATTCTTACATTGTTAGTGCTTCTGTGCCATGCGATTCAATTAATAGTGATGTAAATGAACCACGACATTCGATGAACACTTTATATTTTACGTTTTGTTTTCCAAAAAGAAAAAAATAACTTGTGCTCCAAAACGAGCGGGAATAAAAATGTGTAATGATAATTTTAGCAAATGCTTACCGAGATTCACATTTCCTCTATTTGCATTTTCGGTGAGGTTTTTCTTTTTGGTTCCTATTTCTTCTAATGTTTCAACTCCTTCCTGATTCCTGCGTTTTTGCTATTCAAAGACAAGTAAGTTTGAAGGATATCTTACAACTTTTCTTAACGGAAGCTGTATACTCCTAAAACTCTTTTTATTCTAAAATATTTTTTAAAGCATTTCCAATCATTGAAGGCTGTTTCCACTTTTAAGATTATATGGTTTTTAATTGTTTCAAGAGACGCAACGCTCTGCAGTTTAAATGGTCGTTATCCCTTGATTACGGTTTCGTCTTTGAGTTGCGATAAAATATCATCTACAAAGCGGGGGATGACTGTTATCGCTCCAGCTTGATGTGAAGGAGCGTTCGAAATCTTCTTGATTCTTATTTATACCAGCTTTCTATGCATATTCAAATGCGAAAAAGTAATTGTTTATGAAAGTTATGCACGGAAAACATTGTACATTATTATTTTATAAAATTTACTTTACAAATAATATACTGAAAGGGTTTACAAAATTTGATTTAGAAAACAATTGGTACCCAACAACGTGTGAATGAATGCAGGTGACGTAAAAAAACATAACAGTTATGATATTGATTTTGTGCGATATTTAAATATTCATGAAACTAGAAACAGGCTTTAAATGATATCAGGTGTTTTTCAACTGTATATACTATGTTTTTAACATCAGAAGTTGTACTACGGATGTCGCTCGGAGAAATGAAACAAACTCTTGGAAAAATCAAAGCTATTAATACCGTAAATGAGGTTAACGCCAAATGTCCCTCATTTGAAATTTTCCTGCAAAATTATATCCTCTGTTTGTAGGAGTATAAAGAACACTTCCCATTGATATTTTATTTGAATAGGTACTAGTGATACCAATCTGTATTTTTACATAATTTATTTTCTGAATAATGAATATGAAAACAGTTTCATGTACAGAACGACTTACATCCGAAACATGACCCAGGAAGAATTATAGTATTTAGTTATAGTATTTTTCTTATGAATATTTACTCTACTATCCTTAAATAATTAGGATAGTAGAGTAAATATTCTACTATCCTTAAATAATTAGGATAGTAGAGTTAATATTCATAAGACTGTTAGTAAAGTAAATACTCATAAGATCTGATTGTATACTGCATTGTCGCTGGAAAGGTTCGTACGTACCGTAGATCTTAGCAACCTCATCATACGCTTTTACTCTTTCCTAACAAAGTAAGGACTTTTACCTTTTTCCTTAAAAGAAGCTCTCCAATGCTTCGCTTTGTCATAACCCTATTGACAGCATCATTATCCTTGCAATTTTGTGACCATAATTAAGCAAAATAAGGGTTGCTTCAACCCACGCAATTCGATAATGTGACAATCGATCTGATAACCGAATCGGTTACTGTCTAAAAGAATGGCAGCCTATAAAGCGTGAATACGCTAAATAAAGGGACGATTAACGTTCGGACTGGACGTCACGAAAATTCAACACGCTTCTAGAAACAGATGGTGTAATTGAGAACATGTTAATTGTTTATTCCTGTAATCTTCCATTTAATATTTTCAGAATGTGATTGATCGCGTATAAATGAAACTGTAGAAATCAAACCCGTTGATGAGCGGGATTACTGTAACGTGAAATAGATTCATCATCGGAAATACATGATGTTCTAAAATACGTTGAATAAGCTCGATTTGAATGAACTGCTTACGAGCCAAAGGGAAGCAAAGGCCAAAGACAGAATACCTTAAGACTGGTTAAAAAGTGAGAACTTAAAGAAAGAGTGCATCATGAACCGTCTCGAATGATGATTAAAGGAAACTTGAAACAAATTAGTTAGACACGAGCAGTTCGTTTCTTATGCAAAAATCACTTTGTCTTGATTTTCCGTGAGAGCTGTTCTCAGGATTGCACCAGCAGCAACTGTTATAGATGCCGAAATTCAGCTCATTTGTGTTCGAGAAGACACAATCAGAAACTCCGACCTCAGCACGCTTGTTCCTATGAGAGCTACCGATTAACAGGTAGACGAGCCGTTATCATACTAGCCACATAAACAGTAAAAGGCGGTTTGACAAATGGTTGTTCGCCTGAGAAGTTGTTTTTCCAAGATAAGTTGTTTTAGAGTACAGCACAAGGAAATCTCTAAAACCCAATCGGAAACGTGAGCTGTGATTTAAGTGTCAATTCGCATTATACTTTAGTTTGCTAACTTGGTAAAGACACAATACATAAAACAACAGAAAATTGATCACTTTTGCTGAAATTTGTAAACGTAAAGCACAGAAAAGCTTGACAAATAATGTTGTATTTTGAAAGAAAAGAATGCACAGTAAACTATGGTTTATTATTTCAGACGGAAAATCTTTACTTCCTAAATTTAAATCGAGACAAAGTGCCAACTGAAACGGTAAGTTACTACGATACTTATATTTGCCCTCGGCATTCCATTGTTTTACATAGAATGACAGAAAAATAAAGAAAAATTTACGTTTAATAAAAAAATGCGTAATTTAAATTGAAAATTTCTCCTAGTGGTATGTGCTCTAATGTGATCTGAGTTCCAATTCAATCAAATATCTAGTGTGCGGTTGGCTAAAAAGTACAATCCAAAATGTACAGATGAAGAGATCGTTTTAGTGATGTCGACTACTGTGTCGATGCTACAACTTCAGTGCCAATCTCCACGGGAAAGTTATGGACATACGTTTTTCGTTATTACAGGAGGCAGAGTTAATTTTTTAAATGTAAAAAGCTCTCGGTAAAAAATAGCTGACTAATAGAGTGAAGGGGAGGAAAGAATATAAGTTTTTTTTTTTCGATACTGGTTCGTAAGGCATATTAAAAACTGGCCGGGCTAATGCAGTTGAAGCTGCACCTGTTTAAATGTCATATTGGTGTTCTGACAATCGGACTAAGAGTGTCCGAGCTGTGGATCCAATACAGCAGGTATCCTCCGCATTGGTGGTAAGGACCTTAAAAGGAATTTCATATGTGTCATGCCTATGTTAATCTTCTCGTCTAACTTGGTCCTTTTTATGATGATTGAAAATAGATTTTGAGACCTGAATTTAAAGTTAATGCCAAAAGGTCGACAAGCCAATTGAAAGGAACTGGAAATTTTAGGGTTAAAGGGCATGAATTCAAATGACTGATTCACTAAGTAAGGAAGAAGAATGTGTCCGAAGATATCTCCGATTCTTGCGATCAATTAAATGCCTGGAGTAAAAAGAGACGTAGCAATGTCCTTGATTAAGATCGGCATTTCGAACGGCGGGGTTAGAAGAGTGAATGTAAGCCCTTTTGACCACTAAGGAGAAAGCGGAAAGTTTATAAAGAGTAGGATGACAAGAAGCATTCGGAATGAGAATGGGGAGTGAGGAAGATTTCCTATAAACACTAAAAGAGATAGAAGAAAATTAGAGGTACGAGTAAGAATGATATCCAGAAAGGTGAGCTAACCACTAATCTCAACTTCAGTGATAAATTTCAATGAGTTATATGTGGATGGAAAAGAATTTGCAAACAATTTTAATTCTGAGAGAGTAGAGGGCTGGAAGAGCAGCATATCGTCCACGTACCGCATAAATAACATAAATAGCAGGGATTTGGTACGGTATGTGGACAGAATCCTAGTCTCCAGGTCCTGCAAAAAGGCCTCAGCGAGAAGTGGAGAAAGTGGCTACCCTATTATGGCCCCCGAACATTGACTATAAATACTATTGTTAAACCTACAAAGGATCATTTATGGATTATTTTTAAGGCAGAAAGTGTTGCTTGAGGTTCTGAGTCAGACAAGTGAAAACGAGAGGAGTGTTCAAGGGCAATTAGATCGTGAACAGGAGAGTCCGGAATACTATTGAAGAGGGATTTGACATCGATCACATTCATCAGAATAGGGGTGGAGTTCTAACAGGAAAAGGCTCCAATCCTCTCAAGAACCTATCTGGAAGTCGAAATAGAATATTCATGTGAAACCACGAGACCATGAAGAAATAGAGTAATAGCTTTCTCCAGGGGGCGGGAGGGACTAGATGAGGCTGAAACCAGGGGTGTAAAGCGCAAGTCGGCTTTGTGTGTTTTATGTTTGCCGAAAAGCTGTAGAACTCGTGGTCCCAGGGGCGGGTGAATCTTGCTTTAAATAGCAATGCCGAGGGAAGCTTGGTGGTTACGAAGCCTTTTGAGAGCTGAAAGAGTGGACTGGGTAGGGTTCTTAGATGTTATCTGGTGATCAGTTGTTGTTGTTTTTTATTGGAGGTTTAACGACCACCGTGAGCAACTCAATGGGCTATAATCAGTCGCCCGCCCCTAATTTAGGGTCACTTGTTCCAGGAAAGGAAGAGAGCCAGTGCCGTAAGACAAACACAACATCCATGCCTGACCGGGATTCGAACCCGGACCCCTTACGGACGAATGATCAGAGGCCAGCGCCTTAGACCACTGCGCCACCGTGGCGGCGGTCATCAGTTTCAGAGATTGCAGTGGGCATCTGATCATTATAATCAGTGGTATTGAGAGGTGCAATCTGGTTGGACTTCTCTGCTGAAACGATAGAGATGTCTGGGTTTTTTTGTAGCAATAACCTGAGTTATTTTAACTCCTCGACTAAAGCTGACGGTGTGTTATTTCTAGAGGTAGCTGATTTTTGAAACTCTCTAGAATTTTAAACCATACAGGTTTTTGTTTTGCAATAGGGAGCGACTTGATTATTCCCTCAACAGCAGGGATGTCCCGAAGACAAAAGCATTGGGACTTGGATAAACGAATTTTGCCCCATGATTGAGGGCTCTCACTTGAATGGGATTGAGATTAATGTCACGTAAATTCAAAAACCTGGTGAAAAGTGATTATCGTAGATATACCTGGTTAGACCTGTGTACTGTTGGTCTTCACATGTCGCAGTTAATGTGATCAAGCGTAGGTTAAAATGATCGGATGGTAAACTCCAGATAATTTCTGTGATTCAGTGTATACCTTGTGATACAAACTGTCCAATTAATCTTTTTAAATAGAATCTCAGAACGTAAGCTTTGATTTTGTGCCGCTGAGATAATTCGTGAGTTCCTCCAGGAGCGGAGATAGAATTTTCTGAACAAATACCTTGTAATGACATTAAAATATCTGCAAAACTTACAGGAATTTATGAAGTATGGTTAGGAAGTGTATCCATCTTTTCAATTTGAAGTATTCTAAATAAATAAATACATCGCTCTTTCCACGTTCCAGAAACACATAGCAACCGAAAAATTGTGCTATGTGTTTCTGGAATGTGTAAAGAGCGATGTATTTATTTATTTACTGCCACCATATATTTGGAGGATTTTCACCTTGAAGTATCCTTTTGGAGTGTGAAATTTTAAGTTAACTGTTGTGAGTAATTTTAGGTTCGTGTCGAAACGACATGAACTTATGACGCTAAATTATTGTTAATACTACCTGTAGTTTACTGCTAGAGTTGGGTTAGCATGAATAAGAGAGTGGATGTATTTGCCAACTTCCTTGTCTTCAGATATAGTGTTTTACTAGTGGGTAAGAGCATGGCGAAGTCAGCCTTAAATCTTTAGCTGATGAACAGGCCTCCCAGAAACGTCTCAACATACGCTAATACCGCACATTTATGAGTAGGTATTTTCTCTGCAAAGCGACTCTACTGTGATACTCTCTTAGGTTGTTTCAGAACGAAAGATTATATAGATGCTAAATGTTTTCTGAATAATAATGTATAAGTATCCATATTTCACTTAGAGGTTGAGTCCAATACACTACGTAACTGCGCAGCAAATGATAATCGAATTTAGATCCGTGCTTAAACTGCACAATGTTTCCTACGAAAATGAGGTTTTTTTTGTTTATATCAATGCGATACCCGTCGTTTTTATTGTAAAGATTTATTTAAAAAAACCTTGAATTGTGTTTCTAAAAATCAATAATGCATAAATTAAAATAATTGTGTTTTATGGATTCCTCACTGAAGGCGCTGATTTTTTATTACAATCGTTCTTTCAATATTTTCTTGTTTTTCCATAACTACTTTCCATGGTTCAATTATCTTTTAAATAGGTTAAAAATAAAGAAAGTTTGACGTCTTAAAAAGTGTGGGATAGATTCGTAAATTTGCTGCATTTTAACAACTTAGTTACTTTTCTTTTGCCTATACTAAGAGATCAGACCATACGATAAAACTTAGAACTGAAATTAATGTTTTCAGTTTGTTTTTGTTTTTGTGTCTCCCGTGTCGACAACATTAGCTGCTAAATTTGGGAACTCTGATGCCAAATGCACAAATTGTCTGTAATAAAAAAATTGCAAACTGTAATTAAAAAATTGTAAAATGTTGCAAAAATTGCATAATGAATGCAAAATAATTGAAAAATGTATATTACACAAGTTAGTTCGACCCGTATATACACTGCTGTGCAAAAATTAAGAACGAAGAGGAGAAATTAGAATAACAGGGGAACGAGCTGTTAGAACTGAAGGAAAGACCACTCAGGAGATAGACTAGGGTCCGATACGGTAGAGCTTGCGCAAATATGCAGCATGCCGTAGGAGGAGGGAGAGGAGTGTCGGAAGGGCATAAACCACCCGGGAGGTATACGCTCAGCAATTCGGTGAAAGCTATTGCACGGTGTACATCGGATTGAACGACGTCGAGTTGCTGCCACTGTGTGATATGGCCAATAGGCAGTCCAGAAGACGACATCTGGATAACTTTACCCGAGGTAGCGTCATTGGGAAGTTGATAGAAAGTCGAAGTGTGACTAGTGTGGCCGAAGAGTTCGGGATCGCTCACATCATCGTTTAACGAGCTTGGACAGCTTTTCAAAGGACAGGAAGAGCTCTCCGAGAGTTTATCAGTGGTCGTCGACGAGCAACCACGGCGGCGGACGACCGGTATGTTGTACTACAAGTTAGAAGAGAAAGACGGCAGGCAGCGGGAGAAATCGCCGGTAGGCTGGTTATTGGTGGCCTGTTTGCACGACGACCAGTACAGTGTGTGCCATTAATGCCTGCTCATCGGAGACGGCGGTTTCTGTGGAGCCAGGAACAAAAGAACTGAACACATCAGCAATGGGGACGAGTTCTCTTTACGGATGAGAGCCGATTCAGTCTGACGAGCGATACTGGACGTATACACATCTGGAGTGAGCAGGGAATATGCAATTACACCTCCAGCATCATCGAAAGGGACCGGTTTGGAGGTGGTGGAGTTCTCGTTTGGGGAGGTATTGAAAATTTTAGTTTCTCTTCAGAACCTGAATTTGTGCTGCTATTTTTTTTACAAATAACACCATGCTTGTTAACTTCTTCCATCGCCTTGATCCGCGTGAACTATTTTTGACTGGCAGTTCATTTTGCATGTCAAAAACGGATGTCAGGTACCCATAACTTTTGCTACCATTGCCTTGTTCCGCGTGAACTATTTTTTTGACTGGCAGTTCACTTTGCATGTTAAAAACGGATGTCAGATAACCATAACTTTTGCTACACACTTGCGATTTAACACTTCAAATAATTCTGGGTTTCTTTTACTAAATACAAGATATATTTGAGGAACACACGAGACTTCGCTGGTAAAGTACATGTGTCAGAAACACAGAATTCAGATTATATAAAAAACAACTGACTAATGTATTATTTTGATTGAAAGATCACTGTCTGTATGTTTTATATAATATTTTTTTTGATTCAGGAGCCGTTATAAGGGGATGTTACACCCGAAAAAAAAAATTCTTTCATTATTAATTAATTCAATTTCCGAAATTCGAACACATAATAAATTGCATTTATCGCCCGTATACATAGTATCTATTAATTAATTATATTCTACTAGTAGGAATGCTCTGAAGCCATCGTCAGCGTAAATTCAATTGAAGTGAAATTGTGGATTGGAACGATTTGTTCTACAATGTCGCAAAGATCCTAGGGAAAATGTATTTGTTCATGGAAATCTAGTAACCAGAAAGGAGGAAGTTTTAATGGCGAATTTTTTCTGTGTTCTCCGTTATTCCTACCTACGTTAGAAGTAAATCCGGGTTTTTCTTATAGAAATCTAACTTTTTAACCTCAAGATTTTATTTGTATGTCCAAATACGGCAGCAGTCATTTCAACCAAGTCTTGGAATGGATTCACGAGATATAATATCAACATACACCATGGATCAATTAAATACATCAAGAACGTCTGAATCTAAATTTTATATCTCATGAGCTATCGATGAAGATATTTATGGGGGGATTACCGTAGAATGTTTTTTTATCCCAAAGATTACCTGTATGAGATACGGATTTTTTTTTTCGAGATAAATTTTCAAATGTATTTTACTATTAGAGGAGTGAATAAAATTCGCATTTAAAACTAAGCTTGTGAGCAGTTTGGCAGAAAAATAAAACCTTCAATATATTATAAATCCCCATTTTCCCAACAATGTGCTAAAAACTCATTTAGAGCACACAACCAGTGGTATCTGTTTAATTATAATGAGTCGTACAGAAGGCATAGTGTAACAGAATATTAAATCCGATTTTTTGTATTCAACCGTAGAGAACGGGTCTGTGGTGTGAAACGTCGGCATGGTGCAACATTTCTTGAACTCAAAATTGGAAAACCTATAAAACCGCGAATGCTCAGGACCAAAATTTAAAGTATGAAGAAATCTTTCAAATTCGTTGTTTGGTAATAAGTGTAATAGACAAGATAAATAGGAAAGAAGCAATCAACAATATGTGAGTGCGTGCGTGCGTGTGTTTGTGTGTGGAAACAGACGCACTTTCAAGCAAAGGCTTGTGCGTGGGAACCCAGTGCAGTGGCTAAAGATTCCTTTTCGTTTACTGAACATCGTCGATTCGAAGCTAGCGAGATCCAGGCGGGCGTTATTTAGTACCTGTTGAGGAATTATCACCAGCGTCGTGACGTCATGCAGAAGTTTTGTTAGGGAGAAGAAGCAGTTCTGTTTTTGGGTAACCGTGGTAAACTTTTTTTTTTATGGCTACTACTGTGAAACTGGCGGACAATGTTCGGCAAGCTATCGGTTACATCACGCCATTGTCGGTTGCCACTGCCGGGTAACTGGTGGACCACACTGAGCTAGCCATCATTTGTGGCACATGCTTGTAGGACTGCTCAAGGGCCGCTTGTGGCAGCCAATGCCTGTCAGGGAAAAATGATGGGTCTGTTTTGGCATATCACACCTGATGAAGGTACTAACTTTTAGACGGTTACTGGCCTGAACTGCTGGCCCGTGTGGCGCCCGCCGGGAGTGTTGGTAAGAGGGCTAGCCCAGCAATACTATTTTTGCTGTGTAATGGTAAAAAAAGAGGAGGTAACCTAGGGATTTGTTTTTCTTTTTCTTGAGAATGAAATGACTACGATATACCTACTTGTATAGCCGATGAAGACTAAATTTTATATTTCCAAGCTATGTTTTAAAAAAACATTTATAGTCGATTTGGTTGAAATGAGACAAAACTATGCTATATCGTTGTACTTAAAATTGGTAATGGTATTTATTTCAGCGCATTTCTTAAATTTGTTTCTTCTAGACAAAACAATTTTAGAAAAACTCGTCGAAATGTTTATGACAACTTCAAAGGAAAATGCTTCAAAAAAAGACCGAAGACTATATTAATATTTTTAGGATGAATGTTTTATTAGCAATTAATCTAAATATGTATTAACCGGAACTTTTACATAATTTAATTTATTCCATGGAACAGTCTTTGATCCGATGCAAGTGTTTGAAAATACAGTAATTTATTTAATTTGTTTAGCCCTCAAGCAGATGAAGTCGTTGAACTGAAACCCCGATCGGAAACAAGAAGACGTTCGCGTGCCACGACATCCTAATACCAGGTGAAATAAGGTCACGGATTATATTGTTTATATTTTGTGAACTTTCTGATGTAACATAGCTTTATTGGTTAGATTGGCTTTCATATTGTATTCGTTACGTTCAGATGCATACTATAAATGTATTCTCCCGTGGCGAACGACAAAGTATTTCGCTCACCATCTGTTTTCCTCTCTTTCTCTAACACAAACAAACAAACACTCTAAAACTCACACACTCACGTTCATACAAAATGGAGCACCTAAAAAGGCTCGAACCTTGAAACTATTTTTACTTCTTAACGGACTGCAAACTTCACAAGTAATTCGGAATTTCTAAAATTTAAGACTGCAACCAACGGTGATAGTTAGGTCAGAAAGAAGAACGAATTTATGAAGCCAACTCTCTCACATATTGCTCACCTTCACACTATACTAGGGGTGTTCAAATGAAAAGGTACGAAACGTCATAAGAACGCAACCGTTAACATATTTGCCTATGCCGCTATGGGAGAACGTAGCGACACATCTAGGGATGCGATTGGAGTCGCCGGCGTAGATCGGAGTATGCGCGGCCGCTCGCATGCGCAGGAGAGAGCAGAGGCTCTTATAAAGAGCGCCGTCCAATTGACGCGGCAGTGCGTGTGAGGACAGGATGACGTTCACATTGCAAAATTCGACGATTGAAGAGCAGCGAGGCGTTATCCGATTTCTGACAGCGGAAGCTGTTAAAGCGGCCGCTATTCATCGCGCAGGGTGTGGTTCTGCTCCATGATAACGCGCGTCTACACGTCTCCAGGGTCACACACGCGGAACTGCCCAAGTTCCAGTGGGAGCAGCTTGACCATCCGCCCTACAGCCCGGACATGTCGCCCTACGATTTCCATGTGTTTGGTCCCCTGAAAAAACATCTGAAAGGGAAGCGCTTCCACTCGGACGACGAACTCAAGGACGCTGTGCAGGACTGGGTCTCGTCACGGCCACAGGAATTCTGGGAACAAGGAATCCTTCGGCTCGTTAATCAATGGGATCGTTGTGCTATTTCCAATGGGGTATAATTTGAATAAAGTCTTCATTTATACCCACAGTGTCGTTTCGTACCTTTTCATTTGAACACTCCTTGTACATTTCATGAGTGTGGACGCCAGAATTCACAGATTGTACCAAATCTTTAAAATATTAGCTACCCCTTGTTTTCCATAACCTTTTGACTTGAGTGCACATGCTGGTTGAAATACAAAGTGGATACTGTGTGCGCGGCATGAAAATAAGTTATAAAACCTGTTAGGAATACAAGCATCTGACATAAAAGGTTTCAGGATATCTTTTGTTAATATTTCAAGAGGATCTTTACACAAGAAGAAACAAGCATTTGGAATGTGGACAAATATTTTGTTCCCCGTAATAAATCAGCATCTAAGATAATTATTTCTCTGTGGAGAATGTCATATCTCACGTAGTTGAAGTATATCAGATTCAAGCACAATTTGATTTTCTTGCTATACAGCTATCGAAAGCATTAAGAGGGTTATTTCATTATTTTCTTAAACGAAAGTGATATTTCGAAAATCACATTTGAAACAAAATCCTTATGCAGTATAATTAGAACATTTCATGCTGTTTTAAGATGCTCAGAATTTTCAGAAATTAATCAGATATGGAAACTGTGAATTTTCTTGAGTATATACTCACAGTTTCTACTAAAATGCTTAGCACACAATTTCCAGTAATATCAAGTATAATACATGAAATGTTTTTTGTAAGTAATTTCTTAAGAAAGTAGATTATATTTAAAAGCCATGTTCACAAAACTTAACATTAGTGTTAGGGTTATGTGGTATGTGTTAGGTTAATAAATTGTTAAGTTATGTGTTAGGTTAATAACTTGGGGAAGCTTGACAGGGAGTTTGTTAGGCAAACATTTCGCCAGGAATGGTGGTGGATTTATAATAAACAAGAAACTGAAGGATAAAGTGGTAGAAGTTGAAAGTTCCTCTGACAGAGCTGCACGACTCGTTATCCAACTATCGAGAAGATACCAGGCTCAGATCATTCAAACTTATGCACCCACCACAAGTCATCCTGAAGAAGAAATTGAAGAATTTTATGAGGAAATTCGTCATCTAAATAATAAAGGTAAGCAGCACTTGAAGATAATTATGGGAGATTTCAATGCAAAAATAGGGCACCGGCAACAGAATGAAACTTCAGTAGGTAAATTCGGTCACGGCAACAGAAACCAGCGTGGAAATACTCTCGTTGAGTTTGCAGAGGCAGAAGGATTTTTCATCTTGAATTCCTTTTTCAAGAAAAAGCCACACAGGAAATGGACATGGAGACATCCAATTGGGACGACAAGTGAAATTGATTTTATTATGTGTAACAAAAAATTCGTCATCGAAGACTGCAGTGTGCTAAACAAGTTCAACACAGGTAGTGACCATAGATTGGTGAGATGTAAGATACACCTCAACACTAAACTGGAACGTGGCAAGCTCATAAGACAAACAAAATGTATTGACATAACCAACCTTAAAAAACACCATAATACTTTCAAGTTGGAACTGAAGAACAGATTCTCTGCTTTAGAAGGCCTAACATCGGAAGAAGTGGATATTTCGGAAGTTAACAGAAAAGTAACCAAAGCTCTTATGGAAACAGCAACAAAATTAGCTGGGTCTAAGAACAAGTTGCATGTAAATAAATTATCAGGAAAAACGAAAATGTTGATGCAAAAAAGAAGAGAGATGAGGACAACTAAAGAAGATGTGACTTCCAAAGTGGAATATATAGAGCTATGCAAGACAGTACGAAAAAGTATCACTGAAGACGTAAGGAAATTCAACTGTGAGCTAGTGAGGAAAGCAATTGAAAACAACCAAAGCCTAAAGATAGCAAAGGGACATCTCAGTAAGGGAAGAAAACAGATTATGGCTCTGAGAAAAGAAGATGGTTCTATAACAAGAAATAGAGGCGAAATTTTGACAAGAGTGAAGGATTTCTACTCCAAATTATATGAAAGGGATGATACATGTACTCCAGACATCATGAAAGGTACCAGAGTTCTTCCAGTCCTCCCAGCAGAAGTTGCTCATGCAATCAAGAACATGAAGCGGGGAAAAGCTCCAGGAGAAGATGGAATTACTGTAGACATCATACAAGAAGCAAGTGGAGAAATTGAAACAGTACTCGCCCAAATTTTCACTCGATGCCTTAATGAAGGGAAGATTCCTGAGGATTGGAACAATGCTACAATGATCCTGCTACATAAAAAAGGTGACATTGAGGATCTCAGGAACTACAGACCTATCAGCATCCTATCAGTGGTTTATAAAATCTTCACTAAAGTTCTTTCACACCGCTTGAAGGTAACACTGGACATGGCTCAACCGAGAGAACAAGCTGGATTCAGGAGTGGCTACAGCACAATAGATCATATCCATGTACTGAGAGAACTAATTGAAAGAGCGAGGGAATATGAACTTCCATTGTGCATGGCTTTTATCGATTATGAAAAAGCCTTTGATTCGGTGAAACCATCAGCAGTTACCACGGCTCTGAAATCCTGCGGTATTGAAGATGCATACATTAATATTATTAATAACATCTATGAAAATGCAAGTGCAAAGATTCGGCTGTTTGAAAATACAACACACATAAAAATTGGAAAGGGAGTGAGACAAGGTGACACCATATCTCCGAAGCTTTTTAATGCCACATTGGAAAATGTCTTTCAATCACTGAACTGGGAAAACAAAGGGATAAAGATTAATGGAGATTATCTAACCCACCTTCGTTTTGCTGATGACGTAGTCATTTTTGCAACTACCCCATCAGAGCTGCAGAGTATGATCCAGGAACTTGCTGACAAGAGTAAAGAAGTGGGATTAAAAATGAACTTTCAGAAGACAAAAGTGATGTTCAATGCTTTTACAAGAAATGAAGATTTATCGATTGATGGAGAAAAACTGGAGATAACAGATACGTATGTTTATCTTGGACAGCAGATATCAAGTGAGGGTCACATTGATGAAGAAATTAATCGGCGTACAAAACTTGCCTGGAGAGCTTTTGGAAGAAACAGCATAATTTTCAAGAGCAATATGCCATTATGTCTTAAAAGAAAAGTGTTTGATCAATGCATCCTTCCAGTGCTTACGTATGGTGCAGAGACGTGGACCTTAACTAAAAGAGACATACAAAGGCTGCAGACAACTCAAAGAAGCATGGAGAGGTGCATGCTTGGTATAACCAGGAGAGATAAGAAGAGGAACTCGTGGATCCGAAAAATGACGAGAGTGGAAGACATCATGATCAGAGTTAAATCCCTGAAATGGCAATGGGCTGGACATACTGCCAGAAGGACAGACCATAGATGGACAGCCGAAATTTTAGATTGGATTCCAAGGGACAGGAAAAGACCCAGAAAAAGACCACATGGGAGATGGGTGGATGAAATTCGTAAATATGCGGGAGTGACATGGAGGAGACTGGCACAAGACAGACCGTTGTGGAGGAAACTTGGGGAGACCTTCGTCCAGCAGTGGATTGATAATGGTTGACAATGATGATGATGATGATATGAAAAAGAAATATTTCTTTTAGAGTAATATCCAAAAATTTGCTTCCAATTTACGTTAGGGCAATAAGCTTAACAAAAATGAATGGATTGATCAAAAGTATTATTTCACTATTACATTTCCCGAGTAACAATCGTTATAAATTGGTAGAAGGACGCCAAGATATAATATGAA
The DNA here is from genome assembly GCA_039090855.1 of Macrothele yani. Taxonomy (NCBI): domain Eukaryota; kingdom Metazoa; phylum Arthropoda; class Arachnida; order Araneae; family Macrothelidae; genus Macrothele; species Macrothele yani. The sequence continues at coordinate 5,398,815 of CM077033.1, forward strand.
AACTGTGTTTTCAGAAAACCAAGAATTTCCACTTCTCAACCTTTCATGAGATTCTGCTGCCAATTTGTTAAGGCTCAGCACAGGTGCTTCACTTTCTTTCCAAACGTAGGCACAGGAAGAATGAAGACGTCCGTGTTTTGGGTTTTCGATCAAGAGATAGGTTTCTTGACGCTCATGGAAAGACCAAAAAAAAAAAAAAAAATTAAAAGTTTTGCGTGTTTCCCTAATTTAAAGATACAGTAGATGTGAATAGTTCATGTTAACTCGGCATTTATAAGGTATATTTATGATATGCATTACTCATGTTATAATAAATGTATAGAAAAATGTAATAAATATATGTGTAACTTTATTCTTGAGAGTCGTCTATATCATATTGTACTCAACTTTCGACTAACGTGTAAGAAGAGCCAGGATAATTCCTTTTACCTCACCATAATAAAGATCTGTGTTGCGATCAAAGTAATTGTCTCTAAACACAACTGATCGTCTCATGTGGGTATACACAGGCCTGTATGTCTTTGAGGGGGCGGTGCGTATTTCTAAGATCATCTCAACACGATATAACTTACTATTGTGATGAACAAACGTGGACTTATTTCAGAACAAGTATGCCTTGCAATCTTTCTGTCACAACAGATAAAGTCCTACATGATTGAATTCTTGTCAAATTTAGCACAGTGGTTTGTATTCGTTACAATGTACGTATCGGTGGTTATCAACTTTCGTGTTTTAGTTGATGTGGAATGGTTCGATAAGTCATCATTTTGCTGATGGATTTGGAAGGTTATCCCGAATATGTCAGTGGATAAATGGTGGGTTTTTTTTCGGAGCTAACTGTAATATAAGTGATATTTTGACTACATGCAGTTTCCCTCATCTCAATCGACAAGAACCATGCATTTCCGTGCATAGTTTTGATCCCCAAAACAGCGTGATGTATATTTATCAGACTTTCTCATACATGATGAACTCATGCGATAACTATTTTGTCTCTATTCATATTGCTGCATTACAATGTCCCAAGCGTTCTCTCCGAATTTCAAATATGACCGCTTTATTACACATAGGTTTAAAGTATCGCGGACTGTGGCTTGGTTTTATGACACATTGGCAGCTTTGGACAGTTTACCCACACGTCTTTTTCCTCTTCTGTGGAAATCCACAGAAAATGCGAAATCGAATATTTGTCAACCTTGTTTTTCCTTCTTTACAAACAAGAAAATGGTCATAACATAAGGTTTGTGCTACATTGCATTTGGTTATCACTGCAGAGAATGTTACATTTATATTATACTGGCTTTCCATCTATGTTTTGTACTTCGGATTAAAAAAACGAGAATAAAGCTCAAAAATGAATGGTTATAAGTTATCTTGATGATGCAGAATTTCGCATATTATGGTGGCCTAATAATCCTCAACAATCAATAGGCAAAATATATTTATTTTGTTTCAATGCCATGTGCATTAAAATAGTTTATTTATTGTAATGTAAATGTTGCACCTAAATCTACGGAGCTATTTACATTTAAATTTGCGGGATAAAGGACATCGTTTTGAGAGGAAGTTTGTGAAACGATAAACCCTTAATATGTATTTTTCCTTAGACCGAGTGAAAGAGATATATGGTGGAATTGCATTTTGTGTTACTTTCTAGTCAGAAAGCGGACGTTAGTTTTCTCACATAGGAAGAAAAATTTCAGAAATATAAATTAAGTTGTAATCAATGTCTGATATGCAGATTAGGATGATTCCCATGTAATTATAATTTAATGTTGTACTACTAATGTGTTTCACGGTGAAGGTGATTTTTCATCACCTGTGACTATAGCGTTACTTTTTGAAATCAGCCTCGAACATTGTTGAAATTCTTCTATTTTTACAATTTTTGAAATAAAGAACTGACTGTCGTTATTTCTGGTGTTAAAGCAGCTTTTAGCGTAAATGATATGAAAAATGTCATGCAGCGACTTATTGGGTAAAAGTCCTAAAAGGAACAACTTCGAAATACATCGGAAGATGCAGCGAAGTCTTACAGCATATGTACCGGGTAGAGCCGGCAGATTCATTCTCTGACGGTCTTCGACTCCAGGACTCCTAACGGGTAAGTCTACAAATCTTGTTTGCAATAGACACCTGAGAAAACCCGATAACATTGTATAGGTGCGGCATACAAATTAAAATCTGACTTACAACATTGATAGAAAAGTATGTGAGCTGTATTAGAGTCCTAGTAAGTCTTTCTCTCTACTCTGGTATATGTGTTTTACACGTTGTCCTGTTTACAACGTATGATGCTTCATCGAGCGAACGGTACGTTGCACGGTGCATAACTTTGTCTACGGGAGTCGATACCTTACACGTGTGCCACGTCATTGTGCATTACATCTCGCTTGGTGGTAAGAACATCACATCTGGACTTCTGCTGAATGAATACATGGCGCCGTTGTGTTAAGTCAGCTCTGTTCAAGGCTGTAGTGTATCTGTGTTGTCTTTAGGAGCTTTTTTTGAGAAACATTAGGTCTCTTAGTATGTCTAGAAAGGTATTTACTTAACCGTGCTTGCTACAAGATGTGCTAGCTGACCACCTACACACTTTCATGGACTTCGCATATCATGGGCTGGATAGTTTCTTTAAGCAGGGCAATGTACATCCACACCGCCACAACAACCAGTCATTGTTCGAAAAACAGCCATCTATATTTGTACCCATCCATTTGCTAAGACAAAAGTGTACAATTTGCATGCAAACATTTATCAACTTGTTGGACTCCCCCAAACTCTCTTTCATGAAGATAATTAATTATCTATCGAACCTCATAACGGGCCATAAAACCATAATTATTATTATTATTATTATTTTTTTTTTTTTTTTGAAATTTGAAAATATCGGCTTTAGTCCGGACTCTACTCTTTTTTGTTCACGTAATTTCAAGCACTGGTTTGAAACAAAATGGTGTCTGAGAAAAATGTTTCAGGTCCTTGTAATTCCAACTGGAGTGGGTTCGATGCTTGAATGTTTGTGTCGTCTGAAAAAAGTACATTCGCCAACGCATTAATTGTCGCAATTTTCCCAAAATGTTGGACCCTACATTGAACAACGGCTATGTTTAATTATCAAACTGTAAATCTTATCCTTACATTTTAAGTCGAAATTTTCACATATCCATACATTGAAATTATCGACGTCGCCCCAATGGTTCAGTGGCCTAAGAGTTTGACTTCTGATCATTCGTCCGAGGTGGGCCCGGGTTCGAATCCCTGTGTGGCATGAAAGTTGTGTTTGTCTAAAGGCATTGGCTCTGTCTCCTCCTTAGAGTCAGTGGCGCTAAATTAGGTACGAGCGACTGCCCATTCAGTTGCTCACGGTGGCCTTTAAACCCTTATCAAAGAAATAAAGAAAATATTGACATTAAATCAAATTGTAATTGACCTGATCAGAAACTGTTCATTTTTTTTGCGTAAAACACAAAAATATATCTTCTATTTTTATGTTTTATTTTAACGGAAAACCTTTTGCATTATGCTTATTGACTGAAAAACTTACAAAGCTTCTCCGTGATAAATTACGTGTTGTTTGCAGTAATATCTGTGTGCATTTTTTTTTCATATATAGAAAATTTTAAACTGAAGTAGGGAAACAGGAAAAATAAGGTCATTAATACCTTCTGCCGATTCATCATGTAGGAGTGAAATTGTTCTAATATTCCGTTTATGAGACTGTGCTCAAGTAAATAATTTGATTGTGTTGCATTAAGGAAACTAAACCTATGAACTGGTGAAAAATTTCAAGATCCAGCTTTTATATTTTAAAAGGGGTTAAAATATGTTTCCCAGATCTCCCAAAACTGAACACAACAGTTAGGAATCACCTGTCTACTTAGTTAAATTGTTTGTATGCACGAAATGCGTACGCTGCTGTCGTGGGAATTAAATGCTTGAACACAACTGTTACATTCCTTCCCCAGGATTAAAACTTTTAAGCGTTGAATCCACATTGCGTGATCCGCATTTTGCATTCAAAAAATGCCTGACGTAATCATCTTAAATTACGTTGTTTAAAAAGAATGTCGCTTTCGTGTAGAAGTTGGCCAGTTTTGGATAAATTATTTTTTCATCTAGAGGGCACCTGTTCTTGTAAGCGGATCACTGCCCAGCATACAAGAAACAGTGTTTTTGCAAATAATTTTTATATAACTTAGTCTGTTAAACATTATTTTATTTAAAAACATCATCCAAATCAATATTAATGTTCACATGGAAGCCTTGGTAAAAGACCCATAAGACACCCCACCTCTAGAAGGTGCATTTAACTCTATTTCTCGCAAACTTCGATATTTCTTTTTAGCAGAATTCATCTCAGGCATCATAAAAGATGAATAAATTGTCATCACAGACACGAAATTGGATTACCGAAGTTTCATTTGTCACTGCAATTCATCGATATGTAACAGAAATGTTGCATTTTGGAATGACATATTTGTTCACAGTATGCATTGCAAATAATTATGGGACATACATTTGCGTATTTTTTCTAATTTTAGAGCTATAATGCACCACAGTAGTAATTGATACCTTAATGTAAAAAAAATTTAAAATACAAAAGATTTATTGACCGTGATGTAATTTAAGTAAGCCGCCCCGGTGGCGCAGTGGTTTAAGGCGCTGGCCTCTGATTATTCGCCCGTAAGGGGTCCGGGTTCGAATCCCAGTCAGGCATGGATGTTGTGTTTGTCTTACGGCACTGGCTCTCGCCCTTCCCTGGAACCAGTGACCCTAAATTAGGGACGGGCGACTGCTTATAGCCCATTGAGTTGCTCACGGTGGTCGTTAAACCCCCCCCCCAAAAAAAAAAAAAAAAAAATTAAGTAAATAATGATATGGCTGAAACTTATTTTGAACTATACCTGGGGAATACCAAAATGTTTTTGTAATTTTTCTTTCTTAAATTTCACTCATGTCAGAAAACAATATTTTAATGAAAAATTTTGGATTGTACAGAATAATGTGAACCCCACATTCACAGACGTGACATTTAATGCAGCTGCATACGGCGCAATACGCAAATTATCCACTACCTTCTGTTTGTAATAGCTTTGTTTAAATCTTTAAGATCCGTTTTAAGTGCATTTAAAGTGTCTTGTTGCAAAACTTCTTTCAGGACGATGACGAAATTAGCCACCTCACGGACTTCAAAAGAGGTCTAATTGTTGAGGGTTGGGTAGTTGTCTCCGTGACAACACTCGCCAAGGTAGTGGGAGTATCGAGATTTACTGTATCTAGCGTCATGACAGCATACCGTGTCGTAACAATGTCTCGTCTGAGAAACACAAGAGCCGACGGAAAGCCCCCTGACCGATAGAGACAGGAAAGCATTAAAGAGGATTGTTATCCTGAAAATTAAGACCACGCAACCGAAAATTAGTGCGGAGATCAATCTGCATATCCAGACCCCAGTATCGACGAGAACAACGTGCATGGAACTCCAAAAACAAGATATTCATAGCATAGCTGCTATTGCAAAACCTGTGGTGACCCAGCTGAATGCCCAACAACGACGGCAGTGGGTGTTGCCAGCAGCATACAACGTGGATTGGCGATGCATGGAAGCGTTAAATGTGGACGGATGAATCCACATTCGCACTATTCCCCACCACAGAACATATTTACGTGTGGAGACCACCGTCATGACCGTCTACTCCTAACAGTGTAGCATGATCGTGGTTCTCTCATGCTCTGGCTAGTTATATCGTGGTTTTCAGCAGTACCCCTGATCACTTTGAAAGGACGGCTGTCAGGCAGTGCGTATAAATCTATTTTGGCTGATCAAGTCCATCCATTGGCTCAGACATTGTTTCCTGCAGGCGATGTCATCTCTCAAGATGATAGCGCCCAAATTCACAGAGCTCAGAAAGTCCAATCCTCGATAGCGGAACACGAAGACGACATTTTACACCTCCTTTGTCTTCTCCAATCACCAAGCTTAGTTATTGTCTAGCCACTGTGGTCTGTATTGGAAACCAGGGTGAGATCCCGTTATACTCCTCCTGCTTCTCGCAAGGACCTGGAGACGTTTCTGCACGGAAAGAGGTGCAACATCCCACTAACCACAATCCATGATTTTTTTGCGTGCATTCTGAGGAGCATTAAGACGGTTTTGAAAGGCAAAGGTGCTCTCACGCCCTATTAGGTACGTAAAACTTTATTATCCTAGGTGTTCACATTTTTCTGTTCAACATCTGTATATAACGTAATGCGTAAAATTTGGATGTACTGAATTCTTCGTTGAATGAATGGTAAAATTGATTTCGTTCGTGGTGAATTTCTCTGGATTACAAAGATATGATTTATCTTTACGTAAGCTACAAAATCTTTATTCTGGGTCGTGCAGTTAATCCGATTGTACAAGCGAGTGAAAGATTCGCGTGGAAAGGCAGATTGTCGCGTTGATGGATATTGGTTATTTCTTTCGTGTAATGCTCGCATTTCTTGAATCGGAGCTACTGGTCTGTTATGTCGGTTTATACTTTGCAAGCCGGACATAATATTATGTTTGCAACCTGAAAGTCCTGTCTTCTTTAATGCGGAGCAAAGCATTGTGTTTATAAAGCGGTTTCATAAATGTGCATGTAAGTCGCTCCTTTTTATGTGAATTTTATGGAAAGACTTTATTTTTGAACTTGAGTGGGAGTACGGTTTCTTATGGTTAAAAGAGTGGAAATAGCATGTTCTCTACTTTGGATTAAAACGAGAATATTATTTGGCAACAAATCCCTGTGTCCTATACACACAGGCCACGAACAGTAAGCGCACAAACAGAAATACATATGTTTAAAATACATTTTTCGCTTTGTTTACAACTTCAAAGGTTTAACGAGAAATTTTCTTAATCCTAAAACACGGACACTATCGCTTATTTAATATTGAAGAGGAATCAAAGAAACCACTTTTTTTTCAGGGTTAGTAGCTTTTGGCAATAGCGTAAGGAACGGAAAGAGCATGTAAAGCAAATACCTTGGGAGTAATATATAAAAGTCCGATTCATAAACTTTGGTATATAAATAAAGCAGATTCATAAAGTTTGGTAATTTGATCTTAGTGTCACTTAGCATAAAAATTGTATCTTCCATGAGTAACCTAAAATTTACTTTAGAGGAGCCAGGGTGCGATAGACGAGAGATGTACTACTTACGTTTTACCTTTTTTGTTCCCTTACAGTTCCTATGTTCCTATGTGCTTAAATTTATTCAATATCATAACTAAAGTTCTCACTACTTGCTCATCGAATCTTCTGTCCGGTTGTTTAATTTTCAGGGCGCAACACATAAAATGACCTGGCAATTTTTTTAAATATGCCCATGGTAATTTTTCTTCCATTGAAACTGATGTAACATTTAATACGTTGGATATACGTGCTTCTCGTCATTTTTAAATGACATACACTTCCGGCAAAAGGGGGAAACGTGATGACCTTTTTCCAGAAATGTTCAACGTAAAAAATCCTGAAAACCTTTTTTTCCTTTTTTCCGAAAATCGTAGCCCTCGGCATTACTAAATAAAAATAGAAACCGTTATTTCTATATTACAAATCCAAGTCTTTTAAAATAAAAATTACTTGTTACGTTCGATGCTGTTACGTTTACTAAGGAACCATAAGCAGTACCCCGTAGGGTGACTTAATCGCCACAATTCGCTAATACTCAGTATTTTGATTGAACAATTAGGTACATTTACAACCTGTACCCCAAAATCGTTGTCGTTTTCACGCATTGTATGTGAAACGTTCTGCACCGGTTTCTGTCAGATTGTAGAACTTGGAATGTTTGTCGCTAAGCATTGCCGAACGAAACATTTCGCTATCTATTCTCGTACGTAGCATTTTCTATTTCATTATTGACAGGTCAGGTGTATTCAGGAATTCAAGGTATCAAATTTGCCAGTACATCTACTTCCGCATACATGTAGGGCTTAATAACATACAGCGAAGAGACAAAGCATTATGATCAGTACATGTTTATGCATATGAAAAATAACGTACGGAAAATACAGCACGTATGAAGTTCATAAAACAGTGTACATAACACCTGACACTTAGCTTTGTGAAACACTGTTATCCTTGTTCTTCTGATGGGAAGGACGTCAGAATTCAGCAAGTTTGACAAAGGCCAAATCGCAAAGACCACATTGCTGGTCAAAGAATTTCTGCGATGAAAAGGCTTGTGGTGTGATCACAGTGCACTGTCGTTGGTGCATTCAAAATGGGATCCGCGAAAATAAAAATCATTGACCGTCAGCAAATGTAGGATGACCACGGATCATCCATCCTAGATTTGAACGAAGGTTATCCTGTATGGTACTACTAAACAGAAATGATACAGTGGCGCCACCTGCAGCTAATTTGAATTTTACTGACGTCACTCATGCGTCGTAAGACATAGTACATCAAAGCCTGCTGAAAATGTTGGTGCCAATCAACAGGCGTCTAAAAGCACCAATGCTAACCTTGATCACTGTTGAAAGCCCCAAAACCGGGCATGCGATCTTCAAAACTGGATCCTGAATGATTGAAAGTGTTCTTCCGATTCCACGATTCTTCTTTGATCTGCAACATGTGGACGATCGGGTACGTGCGTACATTTCCTGTGTAAGTGGTGTCATCATGATGCACCGTGAAAAGAAAAAATTGCCGGTTGACAAACTGTAATGCGTTTTGCAATGTCCTGTACTGAAACTCTGGTTTCAATCATTCATGTAAAAAGAACTTTGACGTTTACCACCTACCTACACTCAGCTGAAGAACCTATACATCCTTCCACGGCAACGGTGTTTATTCCCTGTAGAAGTGCTGTCTTTAGAAGGATAATGGAACATGAAACCCAGCACGGATTTTTCGGGAATGATTGCCGGGACGTGAGGAAGGTTTCTACTTATATTCTTGGCTTTAAAATTCACCAGAGAAAAATCCAACTGAGGATCTGTGGTTTGTGCTGGAACAACAATTTCCGCATTCAAAAATTCGTCTTGTGGGCAAAGAAAATAAGGATTGGTTTCACACCAAGCGAATACTTTGGCCCAAAGTTGTACGAAAATTTTGCTAAATTACTGAAAGGCAGTAATTAGTAACTTTGAAGGTGTATAACATCTAGAGATCTGTCAATTGGAAGCGGACACTAAGATTATATTCCTCGTTTATCTTATTTGAAATAATGTATTTGCTTTACAATTAAACTGCTAAAAGCACAAGGGAAAATTGCACAAAAGTTTGTAACGTGTGGATGCAGTATCCGGAAAAAATTGCGCTCTAGTACTTGTTTCCTCATTGGTATGGGAAATTCGCATAACATATGCTATGTAATAACGTAAGGAACTGTACACCAACTATATTTCAGATAGCACAACTATACTAGTTATCCGAATTTATTGGAGTATATAAAATAAAGGTTTCCAAGCTTTCGCACATTAACCAAATGGCTTTCTCAAGGAAGGTAGACAGCAAACTGCAAACTAGATAATAGGCAACGATTTGAACGCGGTGAGTTGACTTGACAATAAACGAAGACATGAGAACGTAATTATTCAATAAAAACACGAGACATCATGTTCGTATTGCACGCGGAATCCTTGGAGGAAAATAAAAGGCATTCATTATTTGAAGAATTGGTTCCAAATTCGTGGTTATTCTAGCGAGACGCTTTCATTGCAGGCCTCATCGTTGCGAATGATCTCCAATGTTTCCCGAATGCCAGTGGATTTAGGAGTAGAGCAGGCTGGTAATTTCTTTATGTCATCCCACATAGGATCGGCGGACTTGATCTGGACTTCTCTGGATAGAGCAGTGGTTAATTTTCCATTCTTTATGTCCCTCCTATGCTCGTTGACTCTAATTCTAAATGAACGTTTACTTAGTCTTCCCTATGTAGTACCGCTTGGAGCCATCCGGATGTTTTAGAGGGACGGCATAAACACCTGCTTCGTTGGAAAGTAAGTGCTCGTCAGTATTTTCGCTTAAGCATAGCATATAAAGGTGCCGGAATTCTTATGCCGACACCCAGGTTCATCTCTCTGAGTGCGTTCTTGAGTTTATAGGAAACATTTGGTACGTAAAGAATAGAGCCTCGCATAACATATGCTATGTAATAGCGTAAGGAATTGTACACCAACTACATTTCAGATAGTACAACTATACTAGTTATCAGAATTTATTGGCGCATATAAAATAAAGGTTTCCAAGCTTTCGCACATCAACCAAATGGCTTTCTCAAGGAAGGTAGACAGCAAACTGCAAACTAGATAATAGGCAACAATTTGAACGCGGTGAGTTGACTTGACAATAAACGAAGACATGAGAACGTAATTATTCAATAAAAACACGAGACATCATGTTCGTATTGCACGCGGAATCCTTGGAGGAAAATAAAAGGCATTCATTATTTGAAGAATTGGTTCCAAATTCGTGGTTATTCTAGCGAGACGCTTTCATTGCAGGCCTCATCGTTGGGAATGATCTCCAATCTTTCCCGAATGCCAGTGGATTTAGGAGTAGAGTAGGCAGGTAATTTCTTTGTGTCATCCCACATACGATCGGCGGACTTGAACTGGACTTCTCTGGATAGAGCAGTGGTTAATTTTCCATTCTTTATGTCCCTCTTATGCTCTTTGACTCTAATTCTAAATGAACGTTTATTTAGTCCTCCCTATGTATTATCGCTTGGAGCCATCCGGATATTTTAGAGGGACGGCATAAACACCTGCTTCGTTGGAAAGTAAGAGCTCCTCAGTATTTCGCTTAAGCATAGCATATAAAGGTGTCGGAGTTCTTATGCCGACACCGAGGTTCATCTCTCTGAGTGCGTTCTTGAGTTTATAGGAAACATTTGGTCCGTAAAGAATAGAGCCCAGATAGCGTAGCCACGGCATAGAAAGATCGGCATGCCTCTTTTTGTTTCCTTCGATATATCTATGTACCATGTTCGGATCGTATCCTGCCTGAATCGTCAAATGGATAATGCTTTTAATTCGCTTCTTCTAGAAGGAACATCGGAGGAGATGTCGAATGCTCTTCTGATTCGAGAACGGAATAAAGCAGTCTTGTAATCAGCCGGGAAGAATGAGATACGAAGCATCAGGTTGGGAACGGAAGTGGGTTTGTAATAGACTTGTGTACGGCAGCGATTTTCTGGCGATTTACTCAGTAAAACATCCAGATGAGGCAATGCATTATTGTGTTCTAACTCCATAGTGAAATTGATCGTAGGGTGTATGTAATTGATTTTATCCAGGAAGAGCGGGAGAGTCTCTTTTTCATGAGGCCATATGAGAAATACGTCGTCCTCATATCGGAGCCAAGTGGGGTATTGCTGGTGAATATGTGCTGCTCGATTGGGCGAAGGATGGCTTCCGCGAGAATTGCTGAAAGTGAAGATCCCATCGGAGCGCCATTTGTTTGTTTATAGATTTCCCTCGGAAACTATAGTAACTAAAATTTAAGACTAAGTCCATTAATTTGAAAATGCTGTGGCGAGATTCCTGCGAATAAAGTGCTGAATTATGTATAGCATCTCTTAACGTTCTGATGCCTTCCGGTACGGGGGTCGAAGGATAAAGAGAAACCACGTCGAAACTACAGATAACGTCACGCTGTTGGACAGAGATGTGCTTGATTTTCATGATAAAATCTCTAGTGGAAGTTATTATAAAGTCCGATTCAGGCAGGTGATTGGCCAGGAATTTGCAGAGTGCCTTCTCTAAATGGTACGTCGGTGCGGATCTCCTTGACACGATGGGTCTCAATGGATTATCCGGCTTGTGGTGCTTAAGTCCTCCAAATAGCTTCGGGTTCTGGGAGCCTGGTGGCAATTTGGCGGCTTTCTTGAAATCCTCCGGGATAGCGGTCAACCTGGCAGTTCTTTGTACCTGGGCAATCCAACATTTTAAAGGGTTCCTTCGCAGTACTATAGATCCAGAAGCGGAGATGTAGTCCTCAAGTTTCTGATTGTAATTCGCAGCATCCATAATCGCTATCTGACCGTATTAGTCACTTAGAGTTAATATTATATTACGGTCATTTTTAAGGTTCAAAATCGGTCTCGGAATATTAAATCCATTGAACGATTGTTTTGGATTGTAAAGCGATCGAAGCCTAGAGCAGCAGAGATGGCGTAGTTCGTCTTTGGTGTTTTACGGAACTCGCGATATAACGCTCTCCAACTCTGAAATGACGGTTTTGGGACTCGGTCTCGTTCGGAAGCAGAACTTTGGTCCAAGTTCCAAAACTTTCTTTTATTCCAGTGTGAGCGTCCGGTTTGAAATATTGACGAAGGGAATAGTGATATCTTTAGGATTTGGATTCTGGGATGATTTCAAGTAAACCAGCTTCTTTTTATGTCTGGAGGATAAGGAAGTTTGGAGTCTTTCGACTAACATATCCCCTCTGAGGGTTAGGTTGTTGAAAGTGATCGGGTCAAAAAGTCTATTTAACTTCATATGTAGGGCATAACAATTTGATTCCATTGCCATGACCTCCTTTCTTTTCAGGTTCACTATTCATGATAGAGTTTGGCGAAGAAATTTGTCCTTTTTCTTCTCGAAACATGATCGATTTACGGATGTCATACTCTTAAGGAACTTCGGAATTAAACTTGACGTCTTGCAAGCGGTTAAAAAATCCAGGTGAGACCGTTCTTTTTCCAATTTCAGACGAAGTTATCGGAATTGTTTAAAGGCGTTCCACATTGCTCGTAGACTGCAAAACCTAAATAATAACGCAAGGAACTGTACACCAACTATATATAAGATAGTACAACTATACTAGTTGTCCGAAGCGAATTAAAACGCGTTATCGATTTGGAGACCGAGGCAAGACATGATCCGAACATGGTATATAGATATATCGAAAGAAACAAAAAGAGACTAACCGATATTTCTATGCCGCGGCTCCGCTATCTGGGCTCTATTCCATACGTACCAAATGTTTCCTAAGAACTCAAGAACGCGCTCAGAGATATGAACCTCGGTGTCGGCATAAGATCTCCGACACCTTTATATGCTATGCTTGAGCAAAATACTGACGAGCTCTAACTTTCCAACGAAGCAGGTGTTTAGGCCATCCCTCTACAATATCCGGATGGCTCCAAGCGATACTACATTGGGATGACTAAACGTTCATTTAGAAATAGAGTCAACAAGCATAAAAGGGACATAAAGAACGGCAAATTAACCACGGCATTACCCAGAAAAGTACAGTTCAAATCCGCAGATCCTATGTGGGATGATATAAAAAAATTACCTGCCTACTCTACTCCTAAATCCACTGGCATTCGGGAAACATTGGAGATCATTACCAACGATGAGGCCTGCAATGGTAGCGTCTCGCTAGAATTACCACGAATTTGGAACCAATTCCTCAAATAATGAATGCGTTTTGTTTTCCTCCAAGGATTTCCGCGTGCAATACGAACATAATATCTCGTGTTTTTAATGAATAATTACGTTAGCATCTCTTCGTTTATTGTCAAGTCAACTCACCGCGTTCAAATTGTTGAAACGTTCTAATATCCAGTTTACAGTTTGCTGTCTACCTTCCTCGAGATAGTCATTTGGTTGAAGTGCGAAAGCTTGGAAACCTTGATTTTATATACGCCAATAAATTCGGATAACTAGTATTGTTGTACTAACTTATATATAGTTGGTGTACAGTTCTTTGCGCTACTATTTAACCGGATATAGTTAATTTGGAAACAAAATCATGAATCACCCAGTATTTTTCGTAAAAAAATAGATGCTCTTTGGGCATTTTTAAATAAGGACCATTTTAATTGAGAGCAAACAACTGAAATTTCGATCAACAAATGTTTTCCACTGGCTATCATAACGTTCGTTATAAGCAATACAACGTTAGAGAAAGCTGTTTCGTTGTTCCGGGTCTCTTACTAAGAACATTAAAGAGTTGAAAGTAGTCCTGTGTTAAAAAATACAGGTACAACATCGATGTACAGAATATAGTATGAATATGTGTTTTTATAATATTTTTGACATCCATATACTTATCTACAGCGTCATAAATTTTACAATTCACTGTGTACGGAATCAACGAGTAGAATGTACAACTCTCATTAAAATTCACTTTAGGAATCTACATATACCTCAGTAAAAAGTTTGAAAAAAAAATATATATATCTAATTTGTTACACATTCTGCTTTTTCTCTGTAATGTTACCTATTACATTTCCAATAAGTGTTTTTTTCCACCTAATTAACATTCATTTTTCGGCATGTGACAGGCAAAATCCAAATTTGAAAGCAGCTTTGGGTATATAAGCCGCCGCAATATTGACATAAAGCAGAGTCAGTATTGAACCTTTCACTAAATCAGTAAACAAAATGCAGCGAGAATCCGAACCTTTCTTCGGAATACGTTTCTCTGCCTGATTATAAATTAAATGAAATTTAATTTTTTAAATGAGAACACCTTTCCATCGTTTTCCTGTCTTGTTCTTGCAAGAGAAAAATAAAATATTGTTCACTTCAAAACAATGCTCCGCTAATATAGAATTTGAATTAAAAATATGACTTGTGGTATGATACAGAATTGGAAAAAAAGTAGTCAGCCTTCAGCGTTGGGTTAATCTATGATCCGAGCCGTTAATACTTAACTCTCGATATCATGGTAAATAAAAATATAGCGTCTTGCCTTTTCGTAATCAATGATCAGTTTCAGAGGTTCCATTAGTAATTCCTAATAAAATTTTAATTGCAGGGAATGTTTTAGTTGAGAAAAAACAATGTACTTATTTTACTTAACACCTTTCAAAGAGTTTACTGCTTCATATCCACATAGGAATTTTAAAAATGAATGCTCTAGGTTATGTCTTGATTTATCATATATTTCTTATCTAAAAACATGCAAAATAAAGAAAATCATATGAACAAAAATATAAAAAAACCATATATTTATTCTGTACGTTTAGATGTGCGTCCTAATTTTATTTATTTTAAATATATTACAACATTTATTTGCTTGGATAAAAGTAAGAACCTAAGAATCAGAAATAAGTAATCAGAATTTTACTTTTCGCATTCCATTGTGGTAGAGCTCCAAATACCCTGGAACTTTCTATTTTACGGAAATTTCTGTTTCAAAAGCCATGAAAATTATACTTTTTCAAAACACGTTAGTTCGTCTGGTGGGAATTTTTCGGAAAAGCTTTGCACTTTAATATTATCTTTACGTAGAAGTTCCGTTTCGTGTTAAACTGTATCCAATATATATACTATATTCATAGCAAAAGAACCTCCTAAAATATTTCGACTTTAAAAATATTTATTTCAAAACTTAATGATACCCAAAAGAAGAAGAATATTGCTTTTTTTCTTGCCTTATTAACTATGTCTGAAACAGCCAACGAGAAGCGAGAATTTTTAATATCGGCCACTGATCGTACCAATCAACTGAAATACGTTGTAGTAATAAGTTTGTAAGCAATCTCTATTTTGTGGAATTGAGCATTTCGTTTCATTGCTTCCTGTTAGCATATCAGCTCTCATATCTTCCATACTAGAACATAAAAAAAGTTACACGGAGTTTTGTGTTATCTTCCATATTGTGTTCTCAGTTTTTATTTCCGAAAACCTTGAGAATCATTTAAAGGATTGTTCAAAACATTTAGAGAAACATTTGGTTTTTGAATATTTGGTGCAAATTTCTCCATATAAGTATTTCAGTTGTGTTCAAAAACATTTTCACCGCAGAACATGGTTGTCCTTGTCTTCCCATGAAATGTTAAGGGACAGCAGTTATGTTCCACGAGATAGAATTATACACTGAGAGAGATAGTGTAGTGGAAAGAGTATGTGCAGAGCTACTGCGAACATTAGAAACAAAACAAGAAAACCTGAATATTCAATAAAGTAAGCCGTCGTTTTATTCACACTGTCTATTTTTCAACTATACAACTGTGAACATCAATAATATCTTCTGCGTAAATTTTCATTACTTTGCGATAAAAAGTTCGCAAAAGATATTACTAAATTAGCATTGGAAACCAATAAAATTTTATGAACCCAGGAACTGACTACCGAAAATGTCGATTGCGGCAGTTACTTTCGATTGCCTGATAAAGAAAACCATTTTTTGTTAATGGAACATGTTTTATGCGTGAACGTTGGCCCGTGTGTAGGATATTGTGATGACAGAATTTAAAATTTTGGAAACCGGAGTCGTTCGGAAGCGGAACAAGAAACGTGGCAAATGAGCTTGAATGAATTAGAGAAAAAATCGCCTGTATGTACAAAAACAGCGAGATTCATTTAATGAAATTTCCTGGTTGCACCAAAAAATGCATGTTTTGGTGTAACATGGGAAGATAAGAAGATGAACTCGTGCATAAGGAAGATGACAAGAGTGGAAGACGTCATGACCAAATTGAAATCACTGAAATGGCAATGGCCTGGAGATGGATGGATGATATTCAAAAGTATGCGCTAGCGACATGTCGTAGACTGGCATAAGACAAATGGATGTGTAAGGAATTTGCGGAGACGTCTATTCATCAGTGGATTGTTAATGGTTGAAAATTATTATACCTGAAAAATATAAATCCATATGGGCATCAATTGTTTCCACTCTGGGAATAACTGATAGCTAACCCACAGTGATAACCACGCATCTCCGACCTCTTAGTAGTAGATGTGTTTTATTAGTAATGTGTCTGTGAAAAGCATTTACTCTTCAAGTAATTGTCATAGATTACAGTTTTTTAGACAGACAGTCCACAACATTTCTATTTAACCGCGCACATATTGGAAATTTTAATTTTCTTCATCTCATCTTTTCTAAAGTTTACGTAGAAAGTAAGCGATATTTTATTCGCCGAAATTAGCTAGCTTGGTAGAACTGGGTATTTGTGCCATCGAATTGGGATGAGCACATTATAGTATCCCTAGTGTGTCACGTTTCATTTGCTTACCTCTAGAGCTGCAATTGTGATTATTTTGCGGTAATACATAGAACACATTTCTAACAGGAAGCCGATAGATTGGCAAAGAGGTTATGTGATTCATATTATCATTATCTAAATCTTCAACCGCCAGTCATGATGACCTACTTTGAAAATAGAATAATTTGAAAAAACACGAGTAGCGCAAATCAATTAAAATGCACATATCCACATCTCAAATACAAAGATTTGTAAATGAAATGAAAAAATAATTCTGATTTTGCATTTTCGTGATTTCTGTTTTATTGCAAAAATGTAAAAGACTTTCCTTTGAATAAAATAATGTATATGATTGTGTTACGTTAAAACATTAAGAACTCAGCCTAACAGTTCTCATAAGCGTTTAAATGATATATCTCCGCATTAAATGTTTGTTACTGCAAACATATCATGTGTTTTTCACCTCTTGTTCTGTAGGAATCACCCTAAAATTAAAAAAAAAATGTAGAATTTATAAATTAGATATTTGCAATCAACCTTCCGTAATTTTATCTTATTTTAATTTTTTTGCTGCACCGCAAACAAAAACTGATTGTGTCTTTGCTTCATCCCTTCGTACATTGAGGAGATATTTTGGAAATATACAACTACATTCCGAAGCTGTTCTTTCATTCCGCTGTGATTCTCTCGTTTTCGTGGAACAGGAATCTCTCAGTAACGGATTCATGACCTTCTTCCATCTTTGAAAGCAGTGTTTCATTAATTTGTTTAAAGAAAAAAGTAAAATAAAATATGTTTCTCGTCTGTGTTGTTCTCCAATTGAGCAAACGCACAAGATTTTAATATACAGTTTACCATAGCTCACTGTTGTATTCGATTCTTGGTGTCTGTATGAATTAAAGTAGTCACTTGATTTGTTTTCAGCAATATCTCGCGAAACTTGTATGGTCGTTCCACAATCGTTTCTGTTTCCTCGAACCTTACAAAGCATAATACATTTTTCAAACACACTATTGGCATGCATCACATATCCAAAAAATATCAGTTTTCCTTCTTTATAGATTATTATCTCAAGGGAGCAGTTGGACTTGATATGGTTTCGTACTGATTGATTAGTTTTTCCTACGTGCCATGGAATTCAAAAGCATCTATCTTTTTTTTCTCACTCGTCTTCCAGCTTTCAGAACCATACACTACCGCAGAGAAAATCTTTGCCTTACTAATTCAATTTTTTTTTCACATTGATATATCTTTGTCCTTTGTGGTTTTCTTCAAATTTGTCGTTGTCTTTCTACTTGGAAAAAATCTTCTGTTTATATCTCGAGAAAACTGCCCGTATTTATGTATTCTAGAATACAAGAGAATAAAACTGTCTACGACTTCCAATTCTTCCCCGTTAATTACAAAATCTGTATGTTTGCAAGTTGACACGATCTTTGCATACTTAATATTTATTCCTTAAACCAAGATTTACACTCCCGATTTTAACTTTCTTCATGATATTCACCAAGTCTTTTCTACTTCTTGAAATATCTTATTTGAATTACTTTATCTAGCGAAAATTCGAGACTAATTGAAATATTTTTCTTCATCATTCTTTCCAAAGATCCTAATTCTCGAATATGCATGGCGCTTGGGTAGGGGTGTTAATGATATTTTAATCACTATAAGGGCGTTACTTAAAAAAGAGGGTAACACAGATCCCCTTTATTTCTGAACTTCATCTGTTAAGAATTTCCCCTTTCTTGGAATTCAAATTTAGTCACACGATGAACAACAACACAAACAAAAAACAGAAACGTTGTGATGTTTATTTACCATTTTTAGGTGTTACATTAAATATTACTGCAATTAATACAATTATTTACATATCAATATGGGAAAACTGAAACAGCACGGATAATCAAAGAAAAGGTTGTCACGTACCTACCAGCAGGACGCACACGACATAAAGGCAGATAGGAATCAGAATAAGACGTCTGCGTAGCTCAGTTGGTAGAGCGACTTGTTCCGGAATAAGTGACCTCGGGTCCAAATCCCGGCGTAGACTAAAAATGACGGAGAAATTTACTTCGTTATAATGGCGCCCGAACTACCCGGATGACCCGACCATTCAAAATCTCGCACTGGTGCGATGTTATTTCCACACCGCGAGATAGGAAAAATCAGAGAATCCCTTCTCCAATGCTTCGAAAAATAAATGTGTGTGACGTTGCATTCCACACACCAGATTGACTGGGAGTTCTCAAGTGCACGTTCTACAGTGGTTGTCTGCCTGCAACGATTCATGGTCACGGCTGACCCGTAGGCCATGCCCCCGGCCCTCTTTCGGGGGGGGGGAGATGTGACGTACCTGCCAGCAGGACGCACACGACATAAAGGCAGATAGGAATCAGAATACATGTCTGCGTAGCTCAGTTGGTACAGCGACTTCTTCCGGAATAAGCGTACTCGGGTTCGAATCCCGGCGTAGACCAAAAATGACGGAGAAATTTACTTCGTTATAAGGTCTACATAGTGAAGTGGTTTATTAGCCTTGAAACCCTGGTCATAGTCAAATAGAAGGCAACGTTTGAGAGATCGTGAAAAGAAAATCGAAGAATCAGGATGACACAGGCAATGCTCGTTCTGCAATATTCAGCTATTTCTTTTCTGGCTTGTTGCTTACCTCCATCAACCCCCCCCCTATTTTTAAAAATAATAATAATCGCCCATGTGTTAACACTGTGCACTGATCGGACGTCGAGGTATCATGACACTGCCTTGGAGTTAATATAACTGAAATGATCTGCCAAAATTGTCGCATGGGAACCATGTATCGAAGAGGGTATGTCGTGACAGTTTAGCTCTTAATATACATCCTTAGATGAAGGGTTCTCACGTGCTGTGGAAGGACACTTTTTAGTAATTGGTCGTTATTTTTTAATCACTTGCATATCATAGATACTGGCATGCGGAGTTTTATTACAATCGAAAGACTTTTTCGGGTTTCTCCTATTATCTTCTTTTTTAATTTTTACAAATCGTAACCCTGATTTAACCGCATCTCTACCCTTTAAAAGTATTACAAGTTTTTACCAATATCATGTAGTGTTTGCATTTGCCATATTTGAGCATTCAATGCATATTGTTGTGAGAAACGGGTTTCTAGTTAATGCAATCTGATAAAATGCTTTTACATCTTTTTAGAAAAGGGAAGAGCAATATCAAGACATAGTTCATTAAATTGTAATCTTAGTGGATAATTTTTAATTTGCAAAATGAATCATCGAATAAGAGTATTGCTACATAACGTGCAAATGATTTTCGCAGTCCTGTCAGCAAAATACGAAATTTTAGCAAACTGGCAGTTTGCTGTATGTCTTCGTTGAGAAAGCCATCTGGTTGATGTGTGAATGTTATGAAACTTTGATTTCATCTCTACGCCGAGAAATTCGTATCATTACTATAGTTATTTTATTTTGAGGATATCAAGTTAAATTATTAAACATAACTATTAAGGAAACAACTGATTTCAGTTTCCATGATATCAATTACTCATTGTAAATCTTTATCAAAACAGTTCATAATGACCATTTGAAAAAATATTGTGAAATCTTATCATGCCTGTAATCGTGTAATATTGAGTTGTGTAAAGGAGCTGATCCTATCAGGTAAAACAAATTTTGTAAAGTTATAAGCCTTTGAGAGCACATCAAGAAAATTAATTCCAATGATGAGCTATTACGTTATGACCATCCCCAGCCTAAAGGAATGAGCACGACTAGAGACCGAGAGGTGGCGCAAGTGAAGTTCACAGAGCAGTATATGTACAACCCGGGGACCAGCTTTGCGTTAGTACAGTGTTCTGAGTCAGAATAGGAAAAACTGCCGATTCATCGGAGTTTGATAACAGACAAATTATGATGCCACGGCGCATTGGAACAGCAATTTCAGAAATGGCGCATTTTTGGAGTTGTTCACGTGCCGCTGTAATGAGTACGTATCAAAAGTGGTGCACAGATGGCCAAACGATGAACCCTAGTCCAGCCGTGTGTCGTTAACAGCTCACTTATGCCAGAGGGGAACGGAGATTGTCGCGCATTGTTCACAGCGACCGCAGGGCCACAGTGCGACAAATCCCCCGCAGCTACAACGGTGGTGATCAGGGCAAGGTGTCACAGCACACAGTTCAACGCAGCCTTCTGCGCATGGGCCTGCGTAGCCAAAGACCCTGCCGGTTCCCCATTCTTACTGCGCGTTATCGCTAACAACGCATGAAATGGATCCAAGATAATCGATATTGGCTCGTGGATAATTTGAAGAAATTAGCCTGGTCCAACGAATCAGATTTCCTGGTGCATCACGTAAATGGTTGAGCGCGTATACGACAATTACCAACGCAGGCTATGGCACCTGGATGCACTCTTTAGCGGAAGTAGGCTGGCGGTGGCGATGTTTTTCTGTGGGCGATGTTTTCTTGGGACAATTCCCCCCATTATCACAAAATCACAATCTCTGATAGTGTCATGTATCTGAACATCGTTGAGGACCAAGTTCACCCATTCATGGCAACTGTGTTCCCAGATGGTGATGTTCATTACCAACAGGAAAATGCGCCATGCCACACTTCCAGAATCGTCAAAGAGTGGTTCGAGGAACATGTTGGTGACTTTCTCTTAATGTCCTGACCTCCAAATTCAACTGAGGTGAGCCCAATCGAACATTTCTGATTTTACTTGTAATAGCGGGTTCGCTTTAAACCACCACCACCCGAAATGTACGGGAGCTGGAGGATCTACTGTTGATATTATGGTGCTACGTGCCCTAGATACCTGTGGTCACCTCATCGAATCCATCCTTTGCCGAGTGGTTGTGTTTCGGGCTAAAGGACGTCCTACAGTATATAAGGTAGGAGGTCATAATGTAAAGGCTCATCGCTGTATATCTAACTAAACAGCAATTCATCCAATTAAATACGAAATATCTGAAGGTCTGCGACCATCAATGACCACAAAATTCCTTTTTCTTTGATTCACTGAAATTGGTTTTCCCACCAGGGATAAAATATTGACCGTGTATTTAGATATTAAAAATCAACAAATTTTCTGTTACAAAATAGGAAACAAAAATTACCTGAGAAACTGAAATGAAATAATTTGGCGATATCATTTGCTATAAATTACATTTTTGATTTCAAGTCAGCAGAGCCTAATTTAATTGTTAAAACCAACTACGATATAATTATTAATTTTTGAACACAAATTAAAATGGAGTGCATACGAAGAACAGAGACTTATGAGTTATTACTTATATTTTTGCCTTGAATTTTCCAGCGAAGCAAAAATGGAATAACATTGATTAAAAAAATATTCACGAATATTTATTGCAGTTTCAAAATCGTTTGAAAAAATACATTCTTTGCATTTAGACAAATAAAAACAAAGGAATTTTTGCAAGTAATTGGAGCTACTTTTAAACATAATTGAAACATCAGTTGGACTAGGACTAATACTACCACAACAGCACAAAACACCGTTGTTATGGAAACCTCTAAAACAACTTTTATCGATTCTTCCTGTCAAATTGTTTTGGATTACTTTTTAAATTGTAAACTACGACGGCAAACCAGGATAGAACACGATTTTTTTTTCGTTTTCCAGTTTTTCCCTATATGAGTCGGCATATACAACATCGAAAACATCCAAGTGACAGAACGATTTCGTTATTGTAATAAAAGTGAGATGCGCACGTATGCCGCCTAGTATAATCACTAATATTTTAGGACACTGTTACCTGACCATTATTTACCTAAATTTTTAAGAACTTTATACTTTTTAAAATGAGCCCGTGGGAAAAAATTGGAAAATAAGTAAACGATATATTTTCAAGAGTAAAGTAGGAGGGTGTCACAGATAAATTACTAAAAAGTTTTATTTTGGTAATATATGTACATACTTTTTTTATAACTTAAGCGCGGCATTTTTGTCAAAAACTTTCTTTCCTGTATCTCTCTATTCTAAAAAAAGTAATTGCCCCCACTGCTGCTGCTGCCGCTGTTTTAGAAATTTCGCGACACTCTTGCTTTTCTAGTTCGCAGCGCAAAACGTATTGAACACAAAAAGTTTGAAAATTACGTCGTTTGTAGATAATTGTTTCGAGAAGACGCTGAAATAAACCGTTTCTGGATTCTAGTGATACTTCAAGAGCTATTTTTTTTTCAAAATTAAGGTAAGCAAAAAAGTGTTATCAGGGCGCGTTCTAGATACACTAATATCAACAGAATTACGAAACTTTGTAGGCATGTAGTGCCATGACCGAATTTTTGCACATCGTCGCCCTTCTTTTTAATTTCGATATAGTTTACGAGAAATTAAATTTCTAAATTTCACAAAATTATCTATGTCGCGATGGGATCCATTCAAAAATGGATATATTGTAAACTAGAAATCAAAACGAATTGCAATTTTTACAGCATGAACTTACAACTACCGTCCCTTTAAAAGAACTAAGAAAACGTCATTTTCTGATGTTTAACCTTTTTTAAAGACGCAAAGGAAAGAAACGAACGGCTTGTCTGTCTTGACGATAACCACAGGTGAATGTTCTGGTCCCGTGACCTGTTGCCGTGGTGACGCATAGAATTTCTTATGCATATGTTTTGTTGGTAAAGCTATCTCAGTTGTTTAAGGTAGACGTTAAGTAATTTTGCTTCTTATATTTCAATGGAAAAACTTCTGTACACATTTTCTTCACAATTAATGCGTTCCCAAGGATGAAAATTTGAACATCGATTAAAATAGCTTCAGTTTATAAGTTGGAATACTCTAAAACCTAACCATAATTATGTAATCCATCATTTGTTTGTCTACTGACGTCATCTCAGTACAGGTCGCGCCATTTTTTTCTAGTTCCAACACCACCAAATGAAAAGTTATTGATTTTTTATGTAATTGTGGTTATGTTTTAGAAAATATTTAGTATTCCAAGTTATAATATAAAGTTATTTTAACAGTTGTTCAAATTTTGATCCTTGGGAACACAATAATTGTGAACGAAATGTGAGAAAAGTTTTTACATTGGAAGTATAGAAGGCAAAATTACTTGACGTCCACCTTAACGGTTTTGCATAACAGTTTCCGGTTTACGAAAATGTTTTTTGGACCGCTTTTGTTTTCCTTAGTGGTAAATTTAGTAAGTGCTATAAGTTCAAACGACAAAAGTCCGACCTCCCAGAAATGAACTATAATAAAAAATACTCTGAAATTTCGGAATAACACGCCTTATTTCCTTAGACATGCAATAAAAATTGATATTTATATGAATTTTCCAATTTTTATTTCATGGGATATACTTGGAGATCGGTCTTCAGGACCCGGGCGCTACCCTGGAAACGAGGATAGCGAGCCAAGAGGCGCAGCACATAGTTTAAATAAAATATAATATATTTAAAAATATTGTAGTTCAATGTTGTTAGTTATTGAATGTCACAAAAAAATTACCGATCTCTTAGTTTTTGTCTTGAATGTGTCAACAAGTGCATAAAGGAGATATTACCTGGGGCTTATACTTTTCCAAGTTATCACGTTTATTACCAGTTTGTGTATCACAAACATAAATGCATTCACTAATCTGCCAGCGCTGATATTAATCTGATGGTTACCCCAGAAACAGGTGATCGGAAAATAAATTATGAGTAAAGGAATTATTAAATACCTACTTCGAAGTTACCAAGCTAAATAATGTTAAAAACATAAGACTGCTGAAAGGCGTATATTGCTCACCATTGCTATCTTGGTAGTCAAACCTATTTTCAATACTTTTTATATATACACTTTCTTTTTCAGAAAATTATGCGATAACTAATATTATATTGTTAAACTAATTTTTAAGTAAATTATTTTGATTTATTACTTCATTAGAGCACTTACGTTTAAAGCTTATAATTTCCGAAAATTTAGAAAACCAAAATGTGTAAATATTTCGAGCAAATCATTTCGATCGATTCGCCGCGTTTTTTGTAACGTAAAATAAAAGTATCACAAGCCGCCATCAGATATGGTATAATGAAAATAAGAATCACAACTAATTTCCCATTTTATGAAACTTCTGATATCAAACATTTTACAACTCAGTTTTGAAAAGCGTGGGCCGCGGGTCCCCTAGCGGCCGGCTTTCGTGACTGCCATAGGGATGACATCATGTTCGATCATGCGCAGGTACGAAGGTTCGAACCGCTAAATACCCGCCGTGTGTCGGATGGGCACGTTAAGCCGTCAGACCTTCGGTACTGTCCCCCCTCCCGGTAATAAATGAGGACGTCTTCCTCCCCCTTTCTAGCTCGCTTCCGTGTCACTTTCCTATCTGGCACTCTAGCCCAAATCTCCTAGCTTCCTATTTCTAAGGGTTGTTCAAGACCTGGGCTCAGACATTCCCTTCCTAAAATTCTCTACACATGATCTGATCGCATCCTTTGACACGCGTAGGATTTAATCGTATAAATGTTTAGGATAAGTAAATTATCCACGATCTCCATTTCAAAGGACTTTTATGAGCAGAAACACAAACAAAATCGATATTGTCATTTCCCGAGGACCGTGATTAATAATCAAATAAGTGATTGTCAAAGATGATGCTGTTTTTTCGTGAGAAAACAGTATTAATAGTATTTGTATTAAATTAAAAAGTGAAAATAAACAGATCGTACGTTCACTTTTGGACGAAAAAGAAAGCGAATCTCCCGAGAAAGTTGTTCGATCCTGATGAAACTCCGCTTGCAAGTACCTCAGAACCAAATACTCAAGTGATGACGACGAATGAAACAAATAGTGGCGCTCCATAAGGCAAGGGAACCGCGCGTTGAGGAGGGCATATAGCAAGAGCAAAGCTCGTACGCAGGGACAATCACAACAAGGTATTGAGGATGAATTTACCTCCTAAATCTGTGAGGGTACATCGTCCAGTTTTCATTTCGTACGTATGATTTCTTCTGGGTTCTTCGTCCTTTTTTTTTTTTTTTTTTCAGACATGTGTTTTCGACTCAGGATTACTTAATTTCAATCCAATTATTGGATTCGAACACAATGTGTCGTGTCCATTACATTCAGGAAACATTCCGAGCTGCTGAATTTAATTTCTTTATCACACCGAGCATTATCCGAATGCACCGGGTAGCAAATGATAATGATAAACTGATATCCTTGATATCAACCTTTTCAGTAGTTTGCAACAAGGCAAGCGTTATAACCAGCATGACTGCAATGCTGCTATTTTCTCATCAGGCTGTTTTGGTTCAAATGAAAATTCTCAAGTCTGATCTTACGTGATGCAATTTAGAACCTCTACGATACTTTATCGCTTGATAATTGTATGTACGGTTCTGTTAGATAAAACCTTTGTTGTTCTGCTAAATTCGAGAACCTCAGGATTAGGTCCGTCAGTGCTATAGCGCGGAGATGACAGTATTTCCGCGCAATCGTCCATTGCTGGGCTCCAAACTCCTCCTTTGGTGCGCCAACCTTCCTCTTCTGACATGATACAACATTTCCCTTCTCCGCTTTTATCCAACCCGTCGTTAAAGGAAAGTCATCATTCCCGCAGCCGACACATCAGCATCACTCGAAGTCCTTCCACTGTATGTACGGGTCGTTCCTTCTTCGGCAACTAAACCTAGTTACTACTTGTTACGTACTACCAGTATCTCCGGGAATCGACTCATATACCTTGGTCTATGCGTTCTGCCTTTATATTACCTGAGAAACAGCTACGAGGAAGTGGATGGCACGAATCATTTGTATATGGGCTGATGTAATAATTTGCTCCTTCTCACGTGGCCTGCACATCGTTAGAGTTTCAGTACGATCGTATACGTCTGTTGAGAAGGTGCAGCATTTTCACATTGCTGCCTGTTGGAATGTGTAGCATTTTCAACAAACAGCAGTGTGTAAATACATGTAGCATAAAAAGCTCCAAGAACTGTTTCATTCCCGAGAAAGCATCAGTCGATGAATTGTCGTAGCTTTTCAGGTATCATGACAGCTGACCGAAGTTACTGCAAAGTTGTCTGATATCGCAATTTAAGCCAAAACACCAAAGTTAAAATAGCATTCGGAGTAACATATAAGGCATAGCATAAAATTCGAAGAAAAATTTACATACGTGTCAGAAGATCCAGTTATCTGACACCGTTACGTAATAGCATTATGTGTAAAAGAAGTCTTAAAAGCCGCCCCAGTAGCGCAGTGGTCTAATCAATACCCTCTGATCACTCGTCCAGGTTCGAATCCCGGTGAGGTATGGATGCTGTGTTTGTCTTAAGGAACTGGCTGTCTCCCTTTCCAGGAACCAGTGACCCTAAATTAGGGACGGGCGACTGCTTATAGCCAATTGAGTTGCTCATGGTGGTCGCTAAACCACCAATCAAAAAACAAAGTCTTAATATTTAAAGTAACCATTTTACTTAAAGTCGGAAGACCCGTGTCAAACATCCGCAGGGGTAATACCTGAACCATTGCGTGAAAGCCGAGGGGAAAAATACATACAAAGCAACCATGAACTTTAGAGTACGTTTTTATCTATCTAAACTGAATAACAACAGTCTCTGTGTGAAATGTCTCCGTACTTGACTTTACCGGAGAGCCTAATCTTCAGTGGGAGCGACGTAGGTATGTATTAGCAGAAGAATTTACCAAAAAGAAGAACTTTGCATCCATTTTTCCAATTCTGCATTTCTAAAGAGAAGTCCTGTGACAATCATTTTCCAGCATAACGCTGCGCCGATTTCGAAGGTTGCAGCAACATCAGCCCATCCTCTTTAAGGATGAATCGGCCGCCCCGGTGGCGTAGTGGTCTAAGCAATGGCCTCTGATAATTCGTCCGTAAGGCGCCCGGGTTCGAATCCCGGTGGGGCATGGATGTTGTGTTTGTCTTACGGCACTGGCTCTCTCCTTCCCTGGAATAAGTGACTCTAAATTAGGGACGGGCGACTGCTTATAGCCCATTGAGTTGCTCACGGTGGTCGTTAAACCTCCAACCAAAAAAAAAAAAAAAAAAAGGATAAATCGAGGTTAACATGGGAACGATGTGACTGACGGTGACGTAGCCCCATCGTCGGAGTGGTTCTGTGTATTTTGTTTTGTGGCACATTACTCTCGTCACTAGCATTCAAAAAGTCAGTGAGTTGCGTCACAGAATTTCTTCTCTAGGCGCCAACTATACAGAAGAGTATTTGCTCACCTATAGAATCCATAAGACTTAGTTTGTCCACACCCGGTCAAAAGTTAGTGGTTTTCTCAATTGGGACTTCTTTTTAAAACTACTAACCACATATGTGACCGTGAGCACCCCACATGCTTTGCCGTCTCAGAAATGTTCTAACCCAGTAGTCCGGACGTTACAATTAGGCCTTTGTCAAACTCAGTTAGGTCAGGTGCCTTCCTCATCTGAAGAATACGAATAACTGTGACAGATTTCAGTATCAGTTGTTACTTATACCATTCATTGACCTTAACACGGTGCGTCGTTTACCTGCACTACCTTCGATTGCTAAGACACACTACGCTGGACATGATGTTTTGGTGCTTCAATGTATGTATCCATAATATAACCGTACATAGTATTGCGTACGTATATTTTTACTTGTTGTGAAGTTCCAACCAATATAATTTATCGAATACACAGTTAAATCTCTGTGTTTCTACGGGTCCCGAGATCCTCGTTATAAGCAGACTTTGCTGTTTTAATTTGAGATATATTTTGCTAACCGTAACGTTTTTCGAGGACACCAGAATCCACTCAAATTCCAAATTTCTTAAATGTAATTTAACTTTCATTCATGGAGAAATCCATTTGTTGTGAAATAACCGAAATACCAATTGCTTACAGTTTCTCATTATTTAACATTCCTGTGTACTGCTGGATTTGCAGTCAAAAATGTTTTATGTGTCTGAATGAATTTATCATTCATCGTATGCTGGAAGTGAAGGTACACCACAGGTAAATGTTTAGTTTTGTACTTATGTTTCCTGCTGAAAAACAGTCTAACATATCCATTTGAACAAAGGTGAGAATAAAATGCTATCTGTATGTGAACGGAAATGCAGAGCGAGCTGAATTCTAACTGAATAATTGATGTGTGAACAGCAGTAAAATATTTTACTCAAATTGATCTATTTGCTAATTCTAAGTAGTTGAGTTATATAGTTTAACAATTCAAACCTCTAAGTGATTTGTTTCTAACTTTTTATTCTAACGTACATTTCTTCTTAATTATTCGATACGTATTAATCTATCTACTATATAGCCTTTATTACCATATTTTTGAATTTTTAAAATATACCATCCAATGTTTTTTTCTCTTTATAAATATCTAGTCATTAAATATATTGATGTATTTTTAAAGTTTTCAGTTATTTATTTTTAAAATTCGTTTGAAATAAAAATCCTCCTCAAAATATCTGTTTCTTTTACAAGTCCAAATCTTTAAATTTCGGATTACGCCTTTGAATGGGCATTATTTTAAAACTCCACCTTTGATATGGTTACGATTCTATCTCCGGCGTCGTCAGGACAATTGCCGACTTAGTCCTGAAGTACTGCTCTCTGTCCTCCGATGTGTAAAGTAGAACCACATAACTTCTGTATTGATCGAGTTTTGTTATAATTTCGGACCAGATTTGGAAACGTGTCAAAACGTTTGGACCCGTACCTGACCAGGACAAATCTGCTTTGCACTATAATAAACTGTATATATAGTGAGAGAACATTCAAAAGTCTCTCCGCAATGGATGTTTTAGGGATATATTGGAGTCAAACTATACTTCCTGTAGTAAGTGAGTAACGTGTTATTTACTCACAGGAAGTATTGAAACTGTCATCCTCATTTTCAAAACATAACGTAACTATTTTACACCTATTTTCAAACACATCTGCGACAATCAGAATGTCCCTCAGCAGTGATATTAACGCTATTCACTTAATTCTGATGGCTCTACAGAAAAATTGTTTGAATTGAATTACCTATATGTTTAATTTCAGTTTTGCTGTTTTCTTCATAACATATCAAGCTTCAGAATATGTTTCACTGCAACACCAATTTTCACGAATTCATGATCAAATGAAAGTATCCAATATATGGATGCTGTTTTCATCATTGGCCCTCAAGAAGAAGGGACACCCTTCCTTCACATTGCATGAGAGGTCATATTTGAGTCCGCAGGCACCAGTATCGAGCAAAAAATTCCAAAGTGGGCTTTATTATTTGAATTTCCTTTTTAGTTTTCAAAATTATAAAGAACATAAACCGGATCAAAAGCAGGTCAGGAACACCTGGATCCTACCCGTTTGACCCCCTAGAAATTGTCGACCCGTGACCCGCTTCCATCTCTGTTTCGGTTGTCCCTTAAACATCGGATAATTAGGTATGTGAAATGTGTCACTGCCCCAAATTATTTATTCTGAACGTTACGTTTTCCGTCTTCATAAATCAGAATCTCCCTATCTAGCATAATAAATGAAGTACATTGAGTAGTTGCGAAGAAGAGCAGTCGTATGTTGTAAATAACCACATCGAAGTAGTTTTTTGAGAAAGAGAATCTCTTTGCATAAAAATTGTCAAAAGTGTTGTGATAAATGAAATCCTTGATCTCCCACTTTTAGCTTACGTTTGCGTGGAAGCTTCCCACAGTCAATGGCATGATAGTAGAAAAAGGAAATATGAAAATTGTGGAACCAAATCCCAATTGTACAGGAACGTGGTTCCAAACTACGTCATCCTTTCCTGAAACGTTATTCCTCCGACATCTCAGTTTTCCAAAACGGTGAGACATGACCATTTTGCGAATAACTCGATGAACTTTGAACATCTTCTTGAAGTTGGTAAGCAACCCTTGCTGTTCACACAACGAAATACACGGAGCCAAAATCACGATATAAAGAACAATATGAGCATTATGGAACCACGGACGAAGTTCGGGAACACAGCTCATCCCTCAACCAAAACAATTTCATTCATAGATTCAGGTACATTTGCTTGAATGTTCGCCAGGAACTTAGGTGACTGCCTTATAAAATTCCACAACTGGTGTCTCAGTTAAAATGTAACTGCTTCGCATGAGATTTTATATATGCAAATTATTTACATGATGAAATGCCGTACTACACTATCTTATGTGCCCCGACCCGGCAGACCAAAAAACCTGTGAGTTAGAGACGGAAGGGTGCTGGCCAGGGAAATTCGGAAGAACCGCACCAAATCGATTTGCCAAACCCGCGAAGAGTTTCAACAGGCATATTTGCGGTCCTGATACACATCACGGCCGCCGCCGTTAAATATCTTGTGGGAAACAACAACACAACCAGTCGCATGCAAGATGCCACGCAATTCGGAGCTCTCTGATTTAAAGAAAGGTGTAATCGTCGGGTATCACAGAAATGGCCGATCCATACGTAAAATATCCAACGAGTTGAAGTACCCAAAATCGACAGTGGCCTACGTGATTGGCAAGTGGAAGATGAGAGGTGAAAGTCGGAATGGGCCCTGACTGGGCAGACCAAAAAAACTGGGAGTTAGAGATCGAAGGGTGCTGGCCAGAAAATTCGGAAGAACCGCACCAAATCGATGGGCCACACCCGCGAAGAGTTAAAACTGGCATCTCGGAGTGTTCTTTCAATGAATACCATCCATAAACAAACCCATATGCTAGGTTATCATGGACGTGCTGCCGCCCACAAGCCTTTGATCACCAAGTCCAATAGCGCTGCTTGGCTAACGTGGTGCAAAGAACGTCGACAGTGGACTGTTGAACAGTGGAAACAGGTTCTCTGGAGCGACGAATCAAGGTTTACCCTCTACCGCTTGAATGGCAGGGTCTAGGTTTGGCGTCTGCCTGGAGAATGCCCCCTGCCAGAATGTATTGTGCCAACTGTGAAGTTCGGTGGCGGTGGCATTATGCTATGGGGGTGTTTCTCCTGGTATGGCACGGAATCCTTGGTCGCAATTATAGGTAGACTGAACGCCGAGACCTACTGCACAATTTTGGATGACCATGCGCTCCCTACGTTGTGTCAGTTTTACGGGGTGGTCTCATGTTACTTTCAGGATAACAATGTCACCTATCATGTTTGGAGGTCCACCATGGCTTGGTATGGTGACAATGGGGTTAATCAAATAAACTGGTCTGCGCAGAGCCCCGGACCTTAACCCTATCGAGCACCTCTAGGATGAGTTGGAGCGTCGACTTAAGGGTTGCCCCCACCGTCCGAAATCGGTGAAGGAACTGACCTGTCTTCTCCAAGCCGAGTGGAAAAAAAACACCGCCAGCCGTCGTACATCGCCTGGGTGAGGGTATGCCACGAAGGGACGCAGCTGTAATCGCCGCTCGTGGAAGCTCCACCAACTATTGAAGGTGAATAAACTTCGTTTTTCTTTGCTATCACAGGTGTACAAAGTTTTGCTGGTAGATAGTGTATTTCAACTTTAAGATTTTTGAATGAAGCAACAGATTTCCTTGGCTTCATCTTCAGAGTTATTGCTTGCCAAATTATGTGCATTAATGTTGTTAGCTGCAAATTTTAATCACCGCCCAGCGAATTATAGAATAGTTGTCAAATTTATAGATAGGCATTGATATTGTTTTCGAAGCATTGAAGAATATTTCGCTGTTTGCTATGATGTCATGTGGTAAAAACTATACGAATTTCACCTTTGTAATGTATAAGTCCGGGTTCTATTGCTTTCCTTTCAAAATAAAAAATACTACATTTCATATATTAACTGCTTACCTTGATGGTGCTTTATTTTGAATCTAAAGGTTTAGTCAAGAGTAAAAATCATTACACTGGCTCAATTTTTTTACAACTAATTTTTTCTGAAAAGATAATGAAATCTTAAGAGTTCTCTTTTGTAAACCTGAAAGGTTCCCCTATCTAAATCTGAGAGATACACAGAAGCAGATATTTCAAAGAACATGACGTTATTACAAGCAGTCAGTTTTCGGAATACCAAACGGGTAACATAATTTCCCTGGAAATCTGTAATTAGAAGAGGAAACGAAATTATTTAGTTATAAAAATAACAGAAAATTGTCCATGCACCTCAAGGAGAGAGACTTAAGTCATTAAGTACTGCTCATCAGGGGAAAGCACAGACGAACTTGGGATCTCTTCAAATACACTGTCCAGTCACATGATTGTGACGACCTCCTACCTTTGAGGTCAACGGCACGTAGCCAATTAAAAAAGGCACGTGTCGTGAGCTGGCTTGAAGGGTATATAAGGTATGCTATAGGCGTTCTGAAAAACACATCACTTGTTACTCACATGGGCAAAATAAACGATTTTTCAGATTTGCGAAAAGGGATGATTATCGGCTTTCGGGCCAAGGGTGGCAGTATTTCCGAAACAGCGCAGTTTGTGAACTGCTCGCGTGCTGCTGTGGATAAAATGTATCGTTATTGGAGAAATGGCACCAATGCGCATATGCGACGTGCAAACTGCGGAGTACCACGAGCCACTGATGTGAGAGGTGAACGTCCGCTTCGAAAATGCGTGAGGGCCAATCGAAACACTACAGAGTAGCAACTCACTGCCGAATTAACCAGGGGCTCACGGAAGTTTGTCTAAAACGACAGTTCAGTGAACTCTTCTGCGTATGGGGATCCCATGCAGGGGAATGGTCACTGCACATACGCTAACGAAGGTACATCGGCAGAAAAGGCTTAAATTTGCACGGCAGTATCAGAATTGGACCTCCGATGTTTGGCACAGGATTACCTTCTCCGATGAGTTTTCTGCTTCATCAAACGGATCGAAGTTAGTCTATAAGGCGGGAAACATCGGAGAATAAAAACGCTTCAACCACTGCTGGTAGAACACAGGCTGATGGGGGCAGGGTTATGGTATGGGGAATGTTTACTTGGCGTTACCTAGGTCCGTTTATGCCTGTGGAAGGCACGATAGACGGAATTTGTTATCAATCCTTCCTTGCGGACCACGTACACCGATACATGCTGATTGTCTTCCCTGTGTCGGATGAGATCTTCCAGGACGACAATGAGATGTGTCACACAGCTAGACATGTTTGAGAGTGCCTGAAAGATCACGATGAAAACTTCAAAGTAATTCCATTGCCCCCTAATTTTGCACATTTAAACCGAATTGAGCATCTGCTGGATCAGTTCGATCGTGTTGTTCGCTCTGTAGATCCGCCACCGAGCATCCTCCAGCATCTGTCAGGTACACTGCAGTCAGAATGACTCCACATACCTGTAAACATCTTCCAGCGGATTATTGAGTCACTCCCAGCCCATCCAGCTGCTGTCCGCGCTGCATACGGCGGTTAGTCCAGATATTAGCTAGCGGTCACAATAATTTGACTGGACCGTGCATAATCACCGAGTCCAGCCATACATTTTGCAGCAAAGGTTTTAAGAAAAATGACGAATTTTCTCGCACTCAGTATCCCTGAATCCGCAAATGATAAATAAACATCGATAAAAAAGATAATGCGTTGAATCGTGCTTGCTACTTTTCTGATATGTGAATCAAATAACGCTGTGATTGATTAATTCACTGGTGTGCAAAAATTAAGTACGAAGAGGAGAAGTTAGCATAACAGCGGAACGAGCAGGCAGAACGGACCGAAAGACCACTCAGGAGATAGATTAGGGGATATGCAGCATGACGTAGGGGGTCTCCAGTGTATAAAGCACACGGGCGGTGTACGCTCAGTAATTCGGTGGAAAATATTGCACGG
Source organism: Macrothele yani (assembly GCA_039090855.1). Lineage (NCBI taxonomy): Eukaryota > Metazoa > Arthropoda > Arachnida > Araneae > Macrothelidae > Macrothele > Macrothele yani. Next base: position 5,433,480 of record CM077033.1, read on the forward strand.
TGTACATCGAATTGAACGACGTCGAGTTGCCACCACCGTGTGATATGGCCAACAGGCAATCCAGTAGACGACATCTGGATGACTTTACCCGAGGGCGCGTCATTAGGAAGTTGGAAGAAAGTCGAAGTGTGACTAGTGTGCCCGAGGATCGTTTCACCAGCTGGGAGAGCATTTCAAACGACAGGAATAGCTGTCAGAGAGTTTAGCTGTAGTCGTCCATGAGCAACCACGGCGGCGGACGACCGGTATATTATCCTACAGGCGAGAAAAGACAGACGGCAGACAGCGGGAGAAATCGCAAGGCACATGCAATAAACAACTGGACGTGTGTTATCGCGTTTTACCGTAGCCAGGAGGCTGCCCGAAGGTGGTCTATTTGCACTATGACCAGTACGGTGTGTGCCATTAACGCCTGTTCATCGGATACGGCGGTTTCTCAGGTGCCAGGAACACAAGAACTGGACACATGAGCAATGGGGTCGAGTTCTCTTTACGGATGAGAGCCGATTTAGTCTGACGTGTACTTCTGGACGTATACACATCTGGAGAGAGCAGGAAACACGCAATAACACCTCCAACATATTCGAAAGGGACCGGTTTGTAGGTGGCGGAGTTCTCGTTTGGGGCGATATCATGCTTGGTAGCCGTACTGACCTCCACATCTTCCAAGGAGGTTTAGTCACTGGTGTCCTCTATTGTACCTCTCTTCTTGGAGGTTTTTTCAAGACAGTATGGATAGACATAAAATGCCGATAATTACAATGCGTACGAAAAAGTCTAATTTTTTTAAAATAGCATCCGGAGAGGCATAACGTGTATTAATCATGCAATTATTTTGTGTGCTGTAATATGATTCAGTCCTTTAATAATGCATGCCAAATCATTGGTAGTTTTATACAGACAGTACTATTGCATGCTAATTTGCAGGAGACGATATTAATTATTTCCGAGATGGAAGTATCTTTAAAGTTTGTGCAAAGGCACATTCTTATTATACACACACCTGATACTGCCGCAGAAACCCTTTCGCATGTATATACGTAAACGTCACTGACGCAGCATATATGCAAATTATATGCTCATGTGCGTCACCACGGGTGATCTAGGTAACTATTACATCCTGCTTTTCGTCAGTATTGTTCCTCACAAAGAAAAAAAAAACAGGATCATTCCGATTTCGATAAAATAATTACTGAGGGTGCTCCTCTGGCAGGATAGACCATACAGAAATTAGCAGAGATGACTGGTTTCTCAAAAAGTGAAATACCTATCTCTGGTCTCTAATCAGTGGAAAAGTAACCTTCTGTCGCGTGCCTACTAGAAGAGCAAGGATTTTTGCAAAATAAGGAAATTTCGTCTACAGTGATGTCGGGAAAACTGTGTCTAGGAAATGAAAAACTGGAAAGAAGTCGTGGTGTCGGACGGTATACTTCATTCTGTACCTACGGCAAACAGAGCGTTTGGCGGAAAGTGCAGTGAAGCAACGGTCGCAGTTTGCCTTCTAATTACTGCTCAACATTCTGTGGCCACAGTCATTATGTGAGACACTTTCTGTTCAAACTGAGCCGTTCCTCTGATATTTCCAGAAAGTTGGGTGTCCTCTGATTATTCTTTGTTTTTCTTTTATTGAACGTTTAACGACCCCTGGGAGCAACTCAATGGGTTATAAGCTATTGTCTGTCCCAAATTTAGGGACACTGGTTCCAGGGAAGGAAGACAGCCAGTACCGTAAGACAAACACAATATCCCTTGTCTCACTGGGATTCGAACCCGGACACTACTCGTACGAATGGTCATAAGCCAGCGCTTAGACCGACCACCGCATGTTCGGGGCAGATCCTTTAAGTATTATCAGAATATTGTTACCGATGAAGTCCATTCTGAAATGTTGACTTTTTATTCAACAAGTGACAGGTGTTTGCATGGATGACAATGCTACTGTTAATAGCACTAAATGTGTTTAGCAGTGGTGTGACTTGCACATTGTTCTCTGCCAACCGTAAAGCCCGAATGGAACCCCTTTGAGAATGCATGCAAAATGCTAGAAAAAGAGATCAGGGAAAAAGGTCTTAATCCGTCAAAAGCAATTAGGAGGTTGTCCGGATAACGCCTGGTATTTTGTATACGTATATGTACTCCAGGGCCTTGTGGAATTCATACCAAACCGTATATGTGCTATGATTCCCGATAGAGGGAGTCCAAACCGGTATTGAATTAAAGATTCGTATTAAGTAGCCAGTATACATGTATGTATTACTTGATATAAGAGCAACAGTCAAGTAGTACAAGACTTACCTGGATATCGCACTATTCTGCACATCCTGCTTGTCACTTTTCGTATGTTATCTGCATGTAGTATCTAAGGATCACTTTGTCATACTTACTCTCTCCTTTCAGCTTGATATTTTATGTGATAAAGTGATCAGTCATTTTATTGCTATTATGATGAGGTATTTACATACTAAATTCCTCTGGCAATATGTAAATACTGGGATATATGTAACGGATCCTGTGCATGTTGTTGTCGTTCAAGTTCATTTTGTTACAGCAGATATAATACCATATTACATTTCTATGCATGTCGTCTAGGTAGTCTTTCTTATATTCGGTGCTTATACCTTTATTTTAAATATTCACGATTTCCTTTGTGTTTACGTTGTCAGTCTTGCATAGTATATAAGCTCTATAGAAGCCTATTCTAAACGCAGCTACTTTGTACTTTTTTTCGACTTTCAAATCAAGAAGGACGAGGTTGGTTAGGTCGCTTGGTTTATAACGAAAATCGAAATCGAGGCTACATGTTTCATTTCTTTTGAGCGTTACGTAAAATTACATTAATTTAGTGTTCCATTCACTCTGGTGTGAAATTTCTCGTACCGTTTAAGTTGTCAATATTGTGCAAAGAGCGACGGCAGACTCCCAGTAACCGCTGGCCATATTTCAATTCTAGCAACGGGGAAGGTGAACACTTTTTAAGTACCGCGAATTGCTTTGTAAAGATAAATGGTGGGTGAGCGATATTTATCTAAAAAAATTGTGTTATTTTTAGTAAGAATGTTGCTAGTAGCAACAAAAACATGCTATTTTCTAAATTATCTAAACCGCATAGCAAAAATGTATTGTAAAGAGTTTCCATTTCATTTGAGGGCTTCTAAATAAATTTCTAGTATTAATGCCTCTATTACATCTAAAATTCTTCAAATGTTTTTGCATAAATATCTGGAGAGAATGGAGTAAATCACATTAATATTTTATTCTTTGTCTTATATAAATAATTGGACCCTTTCCTTTAAATCACTGTTCTAAAGCGTTACCATCCGTATATTTTTTTCAAAAGTATTACCTTACAAACCGTTTGCTACATGGCACGCGTGTTGAACTCAAACTCTGCTTTATTTTTCTTAGGGACGACCCTGTCACCTCTAACACCTTGGAGCTTTGAATATCCCTTACTTGCAGTCGCAGAGGAAATGTGCATTCTTAAAACATTATTGTAGGTAGAAACCGAATAAATGAAATATGCACAATATATTTCCTCGCGGGCCAAATGATGTGCTCTAGAAAGCAAAACCATCAGGCATATGACTGACAGTATTGTGATGCTAGGGAAACAGTAGGATTTATCGGCAAACTATTGTTGGATGTCCTTATTTTCTCATTTATACTACTAACTATAAAACTCTTTGTGTGCCTTTTCTTCTCAAAACAATGGATAGGTCGCCAATATTTGATATATTTATTTTTTTTTCAATACCTCGGCTTCTACAGGTGCGATTAAAAAAATTTAACACCAGGGGTTATTTACCTTGTGGAAAAAGTTTTGTTTTTATTTGAGAAGTTTTATACACATGTTGTTCATAATTCTGTCGCTAAGTAACTAAGTGGCGATGTACTTTTTGCAGCTCTATCTGAATTTCTAAAAACACTGTTGTTATTTTTTTTTACTGTATGCCATTCACTGCAACAATGAGATGTGAAGCTTTATCGATTTTAAATAACGAACAGATTTCTTTTCCCCATCATAACGTTTTAAATGCAGAATATTTTACGCCTATTTTAAACACTTACATTATGCAAAATTATTCCACAGAAGGAGTAGTGCCATATAATGTCTCCTTGTATATTTGTACTTTTAACTGTTTAATTTGAAATTAACTTTGATACCTTCCTTCTGCTATTAGAAACTTTTTGTGCGCCATTTGTGATTTTTATAACATACGTTTTAGTCGCAGGTGGAAGTAAATAGCTGTTTTACTCGGTTTAGTGATTGTAGAAACCCATTTAATTTGTTTTTCTAACAGATTCCATGCACTTTGAATAATTTGGATTTATTTCATTCGTGTCGGACAAGGTACAAAAGACGTGCTCATTATACTCGAAAATTCAGTGGCATATTTTTTATGATGCCTTTGTCGAACCCGAATATTCATTTCGGCAATTTTTAAACACGTTCTGACTGAATTAAATAATAAATATCGAGCATCATCGGAATGGTTCTTTATGTTCGCAATATTACGTTTCTGGTGCTCGGATCAAAACCATATTTAGGGCTCAATATTTTTTCTCAATGAGATGCCTCAGTGACCAATCAATAGATTTGTCGTTGAGGCATACAAGTCGAAGACCGTACTTAAGAAGAAAAAAGTCTGGTATTTCACGACGAAAGATATCGCCACGTAATTACTTCAAAGCAGACTTATTTCGTAATTCCGAATAATTGTCAGCTGGTGGGTTGCAACACCTGCCTCTTGGCCCTCACTATAATCGTAGACACAAATGCGGGTACCAGGGTATCTCCTAGGAAAAACACGATCAAACAACAACAAAGAAATAACCTGATGTGCAAAGTTTTCGCGAGCTTAGCTTAACCACTCTATTCACAATCAGAATTCACCGTCGTTGCTGTGTTATGGAGTACTGGTCCACATTTGCAGAATCAAAATTAAATCAAGAGCAACACAACATTCAAAATTTTTCTTGTCTAATTTAATATATAGCAGTATTTGTAAATAATATAATGAAAGTTTAAAAAACTACAAAAGTTTCGGATATACATATGCATCATTAAGGAATGTTTAAATAGGTATATCCTCTTTTATATTCATTGAAACCCTGAAGGGTTCTTATTACCGGATAATATAATCACATCAATCAAATCTTATTTTTTCTCTATGTAAAATATATTTCAGTTTATTTCCAATCAGCACCTGTGGAATGAATTCTTTCTGATTTTAGTGATATTCTTGTGAAAATATACTTCATCTTCACCTATGTAGTATAAATGTAAATTTTTTTTTCAGGAAGTCACATCTATGTTTTGTTGCGTCTCGCAACTGAAACCTGAAAAAATTTACCACATAGGATTTTCGGGCCATATACCTTTAAAAGTACCTTTACTGGAAGTGCTCCTTAAATAAAAATTTACCATTTATATTTTTCAGGAGTGATTTGAATAAGGTGTTAAAATCGCCGCTTTATTAAGTTAAATATTCTGCAAGAAATGTTGCTAATCCTGTACACGAATGAAAAAATTGAAGTTTTAAGAAAGCTGTAGAATTTTCTCGAATTGCTTGAATTTTTTGTTTAACACAAAATGTGTTTAAACGATTAATATTAGCAATACAGCGAGGATGATCATTGTAACCAATGACAAATGACGTTGGCTGCACGAAGGAGAGGTATCGCCCTATTATACCATACGTCAGTGTTTATTGAATGAGTACCGTTTTACTACAGTTTCTAGGTCGGAGAATAGTGATACCGGCGAAGTATCTCTTCTGTGCGGCATCGCACAACACTGATATCGCAAAGCACACAAAAATTTCACCGTTAAGAAATTGACCACATTTCCAAACATCGGTACAATATTATCCATATCCTTTCCCAATCAATGGTGGTAAAGCATTGAAAATTTAATCCTGAGCAGATTAGAAAATTTCGTGAACCGTGCGTAACATGAGAGAATTTATTCATTGCAGAATTTCGACTGTTCTTCATTCTCATAATTTTTGCCCTATTTCCTTTAGAATTTCCTATTTCTTTAGATGTAATTTAAAATACAAATTTGACTATCTAAAATATTTTTATTTACTTCTATAAATGTAGAAAATAAGGTTGAGGATTTTTTTGATACTGTACCAGGTGTTTCATAAGAGAATGCCCTGAACAAGATTTCGAAATACATTGCATACTGTTTGCTCATGCATGTTTACTTTTCTGGTGTTCACCCAGCGTTACGAATAAAAAATCTTCTTTAAAGATGTTAAATTAGTAAATGCATGGATTTAAAAGACTTTTATGTTTTTTAATTAACTTACTGAAAATAACCCTTTTCTCTAAATCAAGTTGGTATCTCCACTAACGACCAGGTATATGTATATACAATCTTGCACAGGACCGAAAATTATGTTATAAATATGAAAACTTTTGTCTTCATTTTATATTATTGAAAAGCTCAACAAGTTAGAAACATCTAGAGTATTAATTAGCAGCTGTAAACGAAACTTCGACACTTACATCACTTCGTGGACAGCATGCCCAATCGGGTTTTCAGGGTAATTCGGAACAACTGTTACACTATTCGTACCGGAGATGCTCATAACTAGTAAGTCTTTATATTTTGGAAACAGCGTATTTCTTGGCGTTGGAATTGTTATGTTTCCGTCAAACTATTGTGCAGCTGCGTGTCCTTTGCTATTTTTGTTATAAATATGAAGTGTACATTTTAGCGCGTTCTTGTGTCTTTTTTATTGGCGAATTTGTTCTGTCTCTTTATTTATGCGACGCACTATAAGTAGGAAGACGCTCGCATTTAGTTGGAACGTTGAAAATGTGACTATATAGCCTGAGCTGTGCTAAAAGTTGCATTTCTTTACAAGAATAGTGTAGCATGTTCTTCCACAATATATTTGCTCATGTAATCATCATCATCATCATCATTGTCAACCATTATCAATCCACTGCTGGACGAAGGTCTCCCCAAGTTTCCTCCACAACGGTCTGTCTTGTGCCTGTCTCCTCCATGTCACCCCTGCATACTTTCGAATTTCATCCACCCATCTCCCATGTGGTCTTCTTCTGGGTCTTTTCCTGTCCCTTGGAATCCAATCTAAAATTTCGGCTGTCCATCGATGATCTGTCCTTCTGGCAGTATGTCCAGCCCATTGCCATTTCAGGGATTTAACTCTGATCATGATGTCTTCCACTCTTGTCATTTTTCTGATCCACGAGTTCCTCTTCTTATCTCTCCTGGTTACACCAAGTATGCACCTCTCCATGCTGCTTTGAGTTGTCTGCAGCCTTTGTATGTCTCTTTTAGTTAAGGTCCACGTCTCTGCAACATACGTAAGCACTGGAAGGATGCATTGATCAAACACTTTTCTTTTAAGACATAATGGCATATTGCTCTTGAAAATTATGCCGTTTCTTCCAAAAGCTCTCCAGGCAAGTTTTGTACGCCGATTAATTTCTTCATCAATGTGACCCTCACTAGATATCTGCTGTCCAAGATAAACGTACGTGTCTGTTATCTCCAGCTTTTCTCCATCAATCGATAAATCTTCATTTCTTGTAAAAGCATTGAACATCACTTTTGTCTTCTGAAAGTTCATTTTTAATCCCACTTCTTTACTCTTGTCAGCAAGTTCCTGGATCATACTCTGCAGCTCTGATGGGGTAGTTGCAAAAATGACTACGTCATCAGCAAAACGAAGGTGGGTTAGATAATCTCCATTAATCTTTATCCCCTTGTTTTCCCAGCTCAGCGACTGAAAAACACCCTCCAATGTGGCATTAAAGAGCTTCGGAGATATGGTGTCACCTTGTCTCACTCCCTTTCCAATTTTTACGTGTGTTGTATTTTCAAACAGCCTAATCTTTGCATTTGCATTTTCATAGATGTTATTAATAATATTAATGTATGCATCTTCAATACCGCAGGTTTTCAGAGCCATTGTAACTGCTGATGGTTTCACCGAATCAAAGGTTTTTTCATAATCGATAAAAGCCATGCACAATGGAAGTTCATATTCCCTCGCTCTTTCAATTAGTTCTCTCAGTACGTGGATATGATCTATTGTGCTGTAGCCACTCCTGAATCCAGCTTGTTCTCTCGGTTGAGCCATGTCCAGTGTTACCTTCAAGCGGTGTGAAAGAACTTTAGTGAAGATTTTATAAACTACTGATAGGAGGCTCATAGGTCTGTAGTTTCCGAGATCCTCAATGTCATCTTTCTTATGTAGCAGGATCATTGTAGCGGTGTTCCAATCCTCAGGAATATTTCCTTCATTAAGGCATCGAGTGAAAATTTGGGCGAGTACTGTTTCGATTTCTCCACTTGCTTCTTGTATGATGTCTACAGTAATTCCATCTTCTCCTGGAGCTTTTCCCCGCTTCATGTTCTTGATTGCATGTGCAACTTCTGCTGGAAGGACTGGAGGAACTCTGGTACTGGTATCTTTCATGATGTCTGGAGTGCATGTATCATCCCTTTCATATAATTTGGAGTAGAAATCTTTCACTCTTGTCAAAATTTCGCCTCTATTTCTTGTTACAGAACCATCTTCTTTTCTCAGTGCCATAATCTGTTTTCTTCCCTTACTAAGATGTCCCTTTGCTATCTTTAGGCTTTGGTTGTTTTCAATTGCTTTCCTCACTAGTTCACAGTTGAATTTTCTTACGTCTTCAGTGATACTTTTTCGTACTGTCTTGCATAGCTCTATATATTCCACTTTGGAAGTCACATCTTCTTTAGTTGTCCTCATCTCTCTTCTTTTTTGCATCAACATTTTCGTTTTTCCTGATAATTTATTTACATGCAACTTGTTCTTAGACCCAGCTAATTTTGTTGCTGATTCTATAAGAGCTTTGGTTACTTTTCTGTTAACTTCAGAGATGTCCACTTCTTCCGATGTTAGGCCTTCTAAAGCAGAGAACCTGTTCTTCAGTTCCAACTTGAAGGTATTATGGTGTTTTTTAAGGTTGGTTATGTCAATAGATTTTGTTTGTCTTATGAGCTTGCCACGTTCAAGTTTAGTGTTGAGGTGCATCTTACATCTCACCAATCTATGGTCACTACCTGTGTTGAACTTGTTTAGCACACTGCAGTCTTCTATGACGAATTTTTTGTTACACATAATAAAATCAATTTCATTTGTCGTCCCATTTGGATATCTCCATGTCCATTTCCTGTGTGGCTTTTTCTTGAAGAAGGAGTTCAAGATGAAAAACCCTTCTGCCTCTGCAAACTCAACGAGAGTATTTCCACGCTGGTTTCTGTTGCCGTGACCGAATTTACTTACTGAAGTTTCATTCTGTTGCCGTTGCCCTATTTTTGCATTGAAATCTCCCATAATTATTTTCAAGTGCTGCTTACCTTTATTATTTAGATAACAAATTTCCTCATAAAATTCTTCAATTTCTTCTTCAGGATGACTTGTGGTGGGTGCATAAGTTTGAATAATCTGAGCCTGGTATCTTTTCGAGAGTTGGATAACAAGTCGTGCAGCTCTGTCAGAGGAACTTTCAACTTCTACAACTTTATCCTTCAGTTTCTTGTTTATTATAAATCCAACACCACTAGTTCTGCCAGTATCTGTCCCACGATAGTAGAAGAGATGTCCACTTTTCAGTTCAATGAGATCTTCTCCTTTTCTCCTTACCTCACTTAGCCCCACGATGCCCCACTTGATCCTTTGTAGTTCCTCTTCCAATTCAAGAATCCTTGAATCAGAAGATAGGGAGCGTCCATTGTACGTAGCCAAGGTCAGCATCAGATGGCAGCCTAGTCCGGTCCTCCGGGGATTCTTAGCACCCTCTGCCTTCATGTCGCACTGGCCGCTGCCTTGGCCAGGTACATTCCAGCTGCCGGAGACTGAGGGCCATGATTTAAGTTGTGGAATCATTTTGGAGGGGTTTGGCCATAACTCACCACGCTGGCCAAGCGGGTTGGTGAGTGTGGGATAGAATTTCCTCTAATCCCGATGGTATAGTTATACCGCTATTGGCGGTCGTCAGAGCCCCTTTAGTGGGAACAGGATGCACCACGAGAAGGCGGGGTTGACATTTGTCAAGGAGAGGCTGTGATGTTACGCATCACCTGACCTTGCTCATGTAATATAAACAAGTATATCTTCAACCTCATCTTCGACAATCGCTGATTGAGATTATAGAGACGACGTGGTAAGCTGTCTGAACGTGTTTCCATAATTGAGTCATACGGCTCCTCACCTGGTGTCATGATTCCGGGATTTATCAGTTGCATTAGACATGTACCGCACACACATGGTGCGTACAATGGTATATTCATGGGGATATACACCCAGTTTTTTGCCACATTACAACAGTATCACAACGGCTAGTTTCAGCAAGATAGCGCAAATCTGATCATTGCCAATCTGAGCAAACCGTGCGTGCAAATTCCCCAGGTGCTGCCCTGCTCTCCTCAATCCTCAGACTTCTTTTTAACGTAGAAAGTATGTGACGTCATTGGCAGGCAATTTAAAGCCTTGACCCTAACATTCATGTAATCCCTCAGACATTAAATTAATTTTTACCGTGTAATATGTCTATATGTGCAATAAGTTTCATATCCTTTCGCACATTCTTACATGATGTAACGTTTCATAAGCCCATTAGTGCATTTTTTAAGTAAAACAATTCTGTGTTTAGTAACCTCAGTCGATCAGAATATATTCCCAAAATTGTTATCTGCACAGATATGTTTTGAGCAGAATTTCGTTAGGAATGAAAGTTAAATAAATGTACGAATCTTAATCCATCTTTAGGATGATTGGAGGACTTCATGGTAAACCATCTTTTAGGACAGGATAAGTTGCATCCTGGACATTAGAACCCCGTATATGAATTCCTTTTCTCGCTCACTGGTTGACTGGAACTTTGATCCAATGTAGTAAGTCTCGTTTAAGTTGAGTTTGACTTTAAGGGACTCTACCTTCTTAAGCTTTATCGCACATTTTGACTATTCTGATGCTCTCTTCTCTTACTCATCATTTCTTTTCACCTGACACTATGTCTATAGAATACGTACTGCATGTTATACAATATAGGTGTGTTTAACATAGCGTTATTAATTCTCGTTTTCTACGTTGTAGATTGCCCAAAAAATCAGTATTGGAAATTCCCTCATCAAGCCTATTGACTGGTTGTCGACACAGAAAGACACTACAATGTGGCCGTTAAACCTCGGCATAAAGCATTCTTCTATTCAAACGACCAGAACAATGCTCGTGCTTTTCAATGCTCACCACTGATAAATGCCCATAATTTCTATTTGTTTATTTGTTTACTCCAACTTTTATACATACACAAAGACAATTTCAAATTCTTGCTTTTTTCATCACTTGAAATGTTTTGTTATTTGTTTTTGTTTTGAACAAAAGGTGCCACAAATCGCATTTCTCGATAATGAATTACGACAAAATTTCGGGATTTGCAGCAATGGAATTCTTTCAAAAATAATGTGAGACAAAGTTGATTTTTCCGTTTTTGCTGTATTAAGGAAATGTAGTCAAGCTTTTGCATAAAAAGATATTGTGTTACATGAAAACATTCGAATTTAATTTAAAAATACATTTTCGTTCACTAATAGATCAGGAAGAAGAAATTAAAGCACATATAATTTCTTTCATTGGGGATAAATAAATGCGAATGAAGTTTAACAATCAGTCACGAGGTTCAGAGTAACGTCTGTCTACTTTAACAGAAATGTCCCATGGAATGTATTTACTTTACTCACTGAAGGTATCATTTTTGGAATACTTGGTGTTGGCAACGTGGCGCTGTCATCCCCCTCACGTGTAGGCGAACCTACCACTTGACTGGTTGTATGTATAAGTACATTACTACCTCTGCATAGACTGTACTTCGATGTCTGTCTGACGAAATGTCGTGAGTTCAGATTTTTTAAAGCAGAAAGAATTTGATCACGGCTGTGACGAAAATACAAGGCTATGACATTAGAGAGGTGATTTCCTTCTTTTATTGACGTCACGGTCAATTAAAATCTTACGATTTGTTTCCAATGCTGTCGTGTATGACGTCAAATTTGAAACTGAAGTATCAGGTCGTGTAACATGAGAGTGCAGTCACACATGAAGTGAATTCATCTCTCTAATATCATGTCCCTGTGCTTTCTAGAGGAATTTGGTTTGATAGAGGGCGCCGAACGCATGGGTCACTTCATCGCGGAGGTAGCAAAGGTATAATAGCATCCCCGTTCCTAAGTATAAAATATGCATATGGAAGATCCCATTTCAGAAACATCATGACATTTTGGACACTGCTGTAGGTGGAGAAAGTGTTGGAATTAACTTGGCCGACGCCGAATATCTCACATAGTTTCAAGCCACCAAAGAGCGACAGTGGCACAAAGATCCTCCGAATTCAATGTAGGAGGGGCAAGAATAGTCTCCGTCAAGAAAATAATGAGTTAATTACCCGTAATTGTTGTTTCTTATAAAACATTGCTTTCGTTACAAAACTGCAAGCACTTCTTGTGCGTCCTTGGAACTCATTCATGACGCATTATATTAAGCCTGTAACGACAATGACCAAACATATTTTATCACTCCAAAAATCATAAAACCCGAATCTGTCTATTGGTTCACTTCTGTGTTTAACAACAACAGTAGTGACGGAGGGTAGCTCCCTTTGATCCCTCACAGGACGAGAAAATTTAAAGAACAGGTAAGGGCTGGAAATCTGAATTACTCTAGACAAGCGTTTCGGGCAGCTATGGCTGCTTGTATATATGATCGTTTTTGGCGTAATGGTCATTAAAGGGTAAATGAATAAAGGCTTTAAAGAAAAATGAAATACTTTCGACCAATAATTTTCTACTCACATAAGTGCTGAAATTATATGATTAAAATAAATGTATAATAAATATATAGGTATATGTTTAAATGAAACGATCGCTACTTGTATCAACATCTTGGTCATTACAAGGCATATTGTAATAAGCTGCTGGAAAATTGCATATGCAGAAAAGAGTTAGCTGAAAATTTTTGCAACAGTTTTACGCGAATAAGCAGAGTTCACCATTACGGACCAAATGTCGAGCACGTACACGTTATTTCCCAGAATTTTTTTGCCACATAGTATGTCTATGTTATCAGTATATTCTTGCAAAATACATTAATATTTACTAAATTAGGTGCTTGTTCACAATTTTAGAATTATAACTGGTGTTTGCTTTAGCTCACCAATCTTCTATTTCACAAATAATTTTCATTCCTCAGTCAGCTCTTGATGAAGGCGGGGGAATTTTGTTGCATTGCCTGTTAGAAATATATTACTTCTGCGATATAGCTGCGTCTTCTTCGTGAATTGCAAGTAAATTTCAGTTTTTTTTTCTACTTTTAATAGGTTTTGGGGATATTTCTATTGAAAATATCAATTTCTGTTTAATATTGATAATTGTTGAGTATATAGGAACGTATCTAAACTATAGTTACCAAATTGCATAACTATTATCACTGTTTACATTAGCAGTTGAAGAAAACTACCCTAGCATCGTTTTTTTTTTCAACTCTTTCAACGTGCAAATATTCTTGCTCTTATTGACTTAAATACCATAATTAGGGAAATAAGAAGGGTTGGTTTTCTATAAATTGTGTTATTAATGTAATAATTTTCCACGTTGTTTGAAATCATCAGAAGTTTTTTTTATTTTCAAATTAAGGGTTTTTTTTTTAATTTTCAGTCCTTAAATGCAACAGTGAAGGTTGATGCTGGTTTAATATAATTTTGATTAGTCTAATTTCTACATTGTTTTTTATTCTTAGCACGTATTCTGTATTTAGCGATGTCTCATTCTTGCACAGAGTGTGGAAAGCGTTTCACTCAGTTGACGCATCTCGTTCGTCATCATAAGATAAATCATAAAGCTGGAAGTGAAAATTTCAACTGTAATGAATGTAATAAAACCTTTAACAGAAAAGATAATTTGGCAAGGCATGCATTGAGTCATAGGGTTGATTCCTATAAATGTGAAATATGTGATAGAATGTTTGCGAGAAAGGATGTTTTACAGTAACATTTAAATGTTCATAACAAAAAACGTTCTGTTGACGATGAAAAGTCTGAAGGTGTATGTAATAAGAAAATGAAGCTGCAAAATAAAAATGATTCACCATGTCACTCAGATACAAATGATGAAACTTGCGAGTTTGCTTCGGCGTTAAATGAGGCTGTTGTTACATATACGTTTGTTGGTAAAAACCTGAAAATCAAGATATTAATATATTTTTAAATGCGCATCGTCAAAAACTAGAGCAAACCTTAAAAACTAAGCTGCATAATGAAAAGGGTTTGAAATGGTATATTGTAATTCATGTTAAATATACACGTATCAACGTTGACGGTGATATGCAGGAAGCAATACCCTGTTTTAGAAGCAAATGCAATATCACTCCTCTCAGACACTGAAATCACTGAGGATATTTCCAGTTCTTTTACCAAAATAATAAATTCTTCTCAGGATTTTCAGAGAGATGGCAGTGGGTGGGTGTTTGATAGTGTCGAGTTTCTTGAAATAAAAATTGGTAGATTTATGCCTCTTAAAGGGTCCAGTTATATCCCTCTTCCAAGGGAGCTGGAATTAAAGCATGCCATAATAAATGTAAAAAATGGTGATCAAAAATGATTTTTTTTCGTCTGTGTTAGCTGCAGTCCATCCAGTTTCAAGAGCGCAACATTCTTATCGTGTTGGAAAATATATGAAATATGAAAATGAGTTAAATGTTGAAGGTATTAATTTCCCTATGCAAATCGCCCAAGTTGGCAAATTTGAAAAGCTTATATCAATTTCCATCAATGTCTTTGGTTATGAACATGAAATTTTCCCTTTATATATTACGAAAGAGAAATTTTCCACACATGTTGATCTTCTGTATATTGCAGATGGTGATAAGACACACTTTTGTTTGATAAAAGATTTGAATAGATTTTTACATTCTTTGACAAAGCATGAGCAGCGCAAATATTTTTGCCCTTACTGTTTTCATGGGTATAGTACAGAGTCTTTGTGCGAAGAACACAAGACTTTATGTAGTATCTATGGTGCCCAAAGAGTCAAACTTCCAAGCCAGGAGGATAATCAGTTAAAATTAAAAAAATATTTCATGCAACTGAGAGTTTCATATGTGATTTATGCCGATTTTGAATGTTCTGTTCAAAAACTTGCTGAAGCTGATGAAAAGAAAGGAACTGTTACACTTGCCGAACATATCCCTTCTGGATATTGTTATACAGTTATTAACTATAACGGGGTGTGTATTAATAAGCCTGTAATTTATCGAGGAATTAATGTTGTGGAGCATTTCTTGAACTCGTTGTTGGAGGAAGAAAAGAAGATAAAAGTACTTTTAAAAACTAACAAGCCTTTGAAAACGACAGTAGCTGATGAAATTGCATTTAATGAGGCGATCACCTGTCATATTTGTGATAAACCTTCAAACGGCGATAAAGTACGTGATCACTGTCACTTGAGTTCAGTTTATCGTGGGGCTGCACATAATAGTTTTAACTTAAATTATCGTCACACAGCTAAAATACCTGTAGGTTTTCATAATCTACAAGGTTATGATTCACATTTAATTATGCAGGAAATAGGGAAAATTAAGGTTAGAGCTATTGGATGCATTCCGTCTAATACTGAAAAGTATATTTCTTTCTCATTAGGTCACTTGCATTTTATAGATTCGTTTAAGCTTTTAAACACTTCTTTAGAAAAATTTGTGAATAATTTGGCACATGAAGGAAAGGATAAGTTTAGGATATTAAGCCAAAATTTTTTCTGATGACAAGGTTGAGCTTCTTTTAAGGAAAGGTGTTTATCCCTATGATAATGTTGATTGTGAGAAGAAATTTGAAGACACACAACTTCCTGAAGAACGATATTTTTACAACAGCATTACGAAGGAAAACGTAAGTTCTGAAGAATATGCCCATGCGCGAAAGGTATGGGGCTGTTTTGAAATATTCAATCTTGGTTAATACCATGATTTGTATATGTTAACTGATGTTTTACTTTTATCAGATGTTTTTGAAAATTTCCGTGATTTTTCTTTAAAATTCTACCGTATTGATTGTCTGCACATGTATACAGCACTGGGATTAGCTTTTCAAGCCTGTTTAAAAATGACAGGTGTTGAACTTGAACTTCTAACTGATGTTGATATGTATCTTTTTATCGAAAAAGGTATAAGGGGAGGAATGTCGATTATTAGTAACAGATACAGTAAAGCAAATAATAAATATCTTGCAGCATATATTCCTTCAAAACCCTCGAAGTATATAATGTACTTTGATGCCAATAACCTTTATGCATATTGAATGAGCCAATAGGTAGGTGTTAAAAACTTTAGATGGTTATGTGATGATGAGGTTCGAAAATTGGACGTTACACATGTCCCTGAGGAAAATGATCTGGGGTATATTTTAGAAGTTGACCTTCATTTCCCAAAAGAACTTCATGATTATCATAATGACTACCCTCTAGCTCCTGAAAAAATGAATATTAGTTATGATATGTTATCTGACCATTCAAAAGAAATAATGGAGGTGCTAAATCTTGTTAATAACTCTCAAAATGTGAAACTTGTGAGCAGCTTAAATGATAAAAAGAAATATGTTTTACATTATAAAAATTTGCAATTATATTTAGAGCTTGCGATAAAATTAGGGAAAATACATAGAATTCGTGAATTTGTTCAAAGCCCCTGGTTGAGGGAATATGTAAATTTCAATACGGAAAAAAGGGCACAGGCGAAAAATGGCTTTGAACGGGATTTTTTTAAGTTGTTGAACAACGCTGTTTTTGATAAAACCATGGAGAATTTGCGGAAACGTGTTAATGTAAAATTAGTGCAAACAGAAAAGCAATTACTTAAGTTAATAGCATCCCCATCATTTCATTCATTCACAAGATTTAGTGAAGACTTAGTTGCTGTTTATATGAAACAGGTAAGCCTACATTTGGTGCGCCCAATTTATGTTGGGTTTACAATTTTAGACGTCAGCAAAACATTCATGTATGACTTTCATAATAACTACATCAGAAGAAAATATGGAGATCGAACTTCTGTTTACTGATACCGATTCGTTGACATATGAAATGCATACAGGTGATGTTTAAAAAGACATGTTGCATGATCTAGACAAATTTGACACATCTGATTATCCCACCAGCCACTTTCTGTATAACCAAACTAGTAAGAAAGTGATTGGAAAGATGAAGGATGAGATGAATGGGAAGCAAATAATGGAATTTGTAGGTTTAAGGTCAAAGATGTGTAGCTTAAAAAGCGAGTGCGGTGAAAAATTAACCGCTAAAGGTGTTGCAAAAGCTTCTGCTACGAAAAATCTCAGGCATGAAACATATAAAACTTCTTTATTTCAGAATAAATTTTTCTTCACCAGTATGCAGCAGATTCAGAGTAACGGACATAAATTGTATATTCTGAGGATAAAAAAGCAAAGTTGATGCCCAGCTGATGATAAGAGGTATATTCTTTCAAACGGATGTGACACATTAGCCTATGTCACTATAAAATTACTAAAAATTCTGAAAATAATTAGGGAAAAAAAGGAAGTATGAGGTAAGTATAAAGGACCTTAAGTGAAATATTCTGATTGAAAATAAAAGAAAAGCTGAAAATATTTAAAACTAGCCAGAAAATATAAATCTCGGATTTCTTAAAGTCGTTTGAAATTTTCGTATTTTGCCGTTATTATTGATATGTGAATTTAAAATAGTATATGATTGTTTGCTTGAACGTTAAAATTTCTATTTAAACACGTATGTGTTTCAATGTAACATTAAGACTTAATTATTTGTGAATCTAGAGAGCGAATGTGTGCGTGTGAGTGGAGGTCACTGGCGTGAGCTTAATTGTTCCGCAAACCTGAATGAAGGTCACTGGTGTGAGCTTAATTGTTCCGTAAACCAGAATGGAGGTCACTGGCATGTGCTTAATTGCTTCGTAAACCTGAACGTATATAAGTGAATCACAAGTATGTGTCATAACTTTGAATCTGTCTGAGACCTAAGATGGCGACAAGTGCAAACCTAAGGATGATAGGAAGTGAAAGCTTCACTGGTGTGAGCTTAACTGCTACGTAAACCTGAATGAGGTCACTGGCGTGGGCTTAATTGTTCCGTAAACCTCAGTGGAGGTCACTGGCTTGGGCTTAACTGCTCCGTAAACCTCAATGCATACAAGTGGATCACAAGTATGTGTCATATCTGAAACCTAAAATGGTGTAAAGTGTACTGAAAACAGAATAGCATAATCATTCTTATTGTAATAAATTAATCGTATAGTGTATGATGGTAAAATCTTTGAAAAACATTTTATACACTCCTATTAAAATTTTAAAAAATAATATAAACGATATACTTAACATCGTTTCAGGAGGAGAGGCCGAAAAGAAAAATATGGGCAACTACGTAAGGGCACCCTCTAATGGGTGGGCCTCGGCTGTAAATAATATGGTTTCCGGCTGATGACCTGACCCGAAGTAGTCGTTTGCCCGATAAAATCACTGCTGTAAATCTTTTTGTCGCAGTGAGAGCAACATGCGCGCGCTCGCACACACACACACACAACAAAATTCCCCGATGTGAAAAATTTCATTTTATGGGAAAAATACTTTGTGAAATAAAAAAAAAGAACCTTTAAAAAAAATCACTAAAATTCCCTAATAGAGGACGGAGACAAAAGAAATTCATGAATCACGAGCGAAAATTGCATTAAAAAAAAGCCATAGGCTAGGTAATAATACCCGATCGAATTGCGAATACAATCAACTCCGAATATTCCTTCGCTAACATACATTAAAGCAAAGCCCCCGAAATTCGTTAAATAAAAAACTTCTTTAAGTTGGAAAAATAATGAATTATATATTAAAAGGTTTGGTACAATAATGAATTATCATAATAAATTATCTATTAAAAGGTTTGGTACAATAAAATAAGAATAAAAAATACCTAGTAAAATTTCCTGATGGAAAAATGAACCTGGGCAGGTTAACATTTCATCCACCAGAACAGCGATGTCATCCAACGCCAGGACATATCTATTTTTTCGAAGAATTGTAAAGAATTTTAAAAACCCATGAGGGAAAACAAATTATTTGGGAAAAAACCCATTCAAAATTTTAAAAAATCATCCGAAGGAAGTAGAAAAAGAAATTCACTAGATGATGGATTAAAAAAAGTTTCTACGCACGTTTTAGATAAAAAAATTAAACATTTGTAACATTATCTACCCTCCGTACCGAAAAAGTATCGCGAAATACTAATTTAAACATAACACCAGCTCCACAACCCCATGATGTTACCCACCCGCATATTAAGGTGACGCAGTCTTATCTCCGAATCCCCCTGCGACACCCCCACGACTTTATCGGTCCCAAGCAATCATCCAAGATGGCGTAAGACGTGACCCTCCACCACTCTATGACCCTCCACATACCAAAGTGGAGGGTCCCATAGGTTAACATTGACATTCCACTGGCCCAGAACCGCCCTTTTATACACTGCTGGTGGCACTATTGCTTTCGAAAACAGTATAATCTAATGAAATATGTTAAGAATTTAAATTCAGTTGCACTTGTCCGATATTTTAAGTTTTACTACTAACTTTAAAATATCAACATAGAGTATTTTATGCCTTAGATGTCGAGCTTTCGCTCTCCTTGACTAAGCGAACTTCAGCTGCAGTTTAGGTGGAAGATGTAAAGGAAACATTTTATTATAGCTAAGCTTAGGATAACATACTGTTGTTTAAGTGGATATTTTACAACAACAGCAAAGAAAATTCCGCTAATCTTTTTTGAGAGATTCTTTATTTTCTGCATGGCGCTTTTAGTAGAAAAATTCAGTAATTCTCTTAAATAATAATTCATTTTATAGTTATTCACCATGTGCGCATTGGGTTAGTTTTTAGAAGTAGGCAAAATATAACTGCACATAGACACAGCATAAACAAAAATCATACGTTAACTTCTCTTATGCGGTCACTGTGTTCTCAATGGCCTTTTTATAACCACTTTTACCACACACAAACCCAGAAAAAAGTTAAACTACGGTATTCAGCTACCCAATTTGTTCAAGCACTTTCGTAGTGCGACATGTATCCCACAGCGGGTTTACCCACGCATTTGTTTAGATTTGAGATCGTGATATTTAGCGAACTAAACTACGGTTTATTAATTTTTAGATGACTTTTATTCTCAGCTCTATTGCTGTAAGCACTTTCACCACATACACACCAAGAAAGAGGTTTCACTGCAGTATTCGGCGGCCTCCCAAGTATTAGAGTTAAAGCATATTCGAATTGCGACATGTATCCCTACGTCTTCTTTGTAACGAATGTTTTTAAGTTTGAATTTTTGGCTTTTGGGAATTAAATCAGGGATTACTAATTTTGAAATGCGTTATATGCTCCGTTGTGTCTACTCTGCGTAGAAGGTATCCACATAGCTGAGGACATAATTGACGTTTATGAAGGGAGTATCTGGTCCCGTGCCTTAAACAACCCTTAGCATGTAAGAATCAAGGAGAAATGGGCTGGAGTACCCGACCCAAAAGTCACACAGAAGCGTGGTAGAAAGTAACAGAAAAACGCCCTTGTTCATAGTTACAGACCAGTACCGGGAGACAGACGGCCCAAGATGTTCTTTCGGCGCACTGCGGATATTTAGCGGTTTGGGAGTTCGTAATCGATCCTGAGCCTTTTCCGTGGCAGACACGGTAGTTGATCACTCTCCTACCCGCGGCCAGCTGAGGACAAATCAAGGGAGTGGAAAATATAAACGCTATTTCAATAACATCCCTCAATGCATTCCAACGAAAAATATTTGCGCCATTAAACCACCCAACCCAGCGGAAAAAGCTATTGCCTAACGTTATCTGTGATTCCAAATCCCAAAAGTAACTGGGAAAACGAATTCAAAAAGCACACGGAAAGAACTTGCGGTTTCCGCTACAATACACAACAGTGTACAACACATGAACGCTAACACTTATTGCTCCTTATGCGAAGACGAGTGCGTGGAAAATCAGAAGAGAAGAATGAGCGCTTACGTGCTGCCAAACTTGTGTTTTGAAACGTTTTCGAGGCTGAATACAGAAGGAGACTCTAGATACATTTAATTAAAAATCAGGCCGCCCAAAAACTGCGTAAAAATAGATCCCTGAAATTCCATGTCATGATGGGACAATAAATAATTTCCATGTTGTTCTTTTTGGATTTGGGTCTTTGCTTTAATTTTGTTCCTTGCTCCATAATATCATAATGAGAACTAAATTAATCATTAATTAGCGAAAAAAATATGTTCAATACAACGTTATGGAAACAAATTTGGGAGTTCTTTATCCAGAAACAGAGGACTATTGTAGAGGACAATAGGTTTTTCATTTATTATGCCATCCCTGATGACCTTATCATGAGCATGTTGTACCGATTAATGAATTCTGCCGCTCTTTGCACTTTACAGTGAGCAACGGTGTGCTAATGCCTCCAGCACTTACAAATGCAGTTTTCTTCAACACATGTTGCGTATTGTGTCGGCTGCCTGAGACATAACCATAGCTTAATCTTCAAGAATGATGTTTTCAATAAAATGTCATTTATTTGGATCAAATTAATTTACCTGAAGTAAAATGTTGAGATATTAATATTTAATTATTAAAAGTATGTAGTTATTGGTTACAAAGTTGTTTACACACCGATTTTTTCATTAACGCCCGGTTATATTCATGATTCTGGGCATGACATGTAACCTGAGCGGCCTAAGTCACTAGTTGTGGTGCTGTTTACTAATGTCCATAGCTAAATATTTGTCGGTGAATTACCATCTTTACAGAACTATTGAATTGAAAACTGGTGAATCCTTAGCTTGCCTAATCTGGTGGCAGGCTTAGGATTCACCAGTTTCCAGCAATTGGCACAAGCCTTTAAAATATGGGTGTGGCTACGAATTCCCACTAATTAGTGTGGTCCTCCAAAATACGCCATGATTCTAAAGTTAAGTCGCAAAACAACAACAATACTATCTTCATTCATTAAATTTAGCTGCAAAATATCGGTTTCTAAAATTTAATGTGTTTTTTTCACCGAATTCTAGTCGACTTTCTTTTAAACATGGCATTCGTTATCTTTTTAATTCGCTAAATTTACAGGATGCTACGTTTTTTATTAACCGTTTTACCTTTCCACCTCGAAATGTTAAAAATTTTTAAAAATTCAAGTAAAAACTACATCTTAAATTTGTAAAGAAAACAATAGAATAGGGCATTTCTGAGAAGATTATACCCAAATATGCAAAACATTCACAGCGCGACATGAACTTTTGAAAAACTTGTGAAGAAACTATTTCGATGATATTTTGAACACAGATGTTTAGTGCTCTAAGAACCTACAAAGCAGAATTTAACTGTTTGGGGAAGGGAGGGGGAGGGCAAGGTCTATTTATGTATATCTCGTGAATATACACAATCGTGCATTTAAAAAATTGAATTTTTCTGGGGACAGGAGCTGTGTGTGGCTAAACTTTGTATTTACCCAAAATTTAGTTCAAGCACTTCCGAAGTGCGACGTACTGTTTATCCCACAGTAGTGTTAACCATAGTGCTTATTTTATGTTTGCAATCATGGGTTTTGGTATTTAAATCTCGAATTGCGAATTTTCTGATGATTTATATCCTGTGCTGCGTTTTTTCGCCTCTCCGAACTGGCAGGGGAACAGAGCTGAGGAAATTACAAAGGAGCCGACAATACAAATATTTGCCCAATAACATCATCCAATCCAATCCAACCAAAAGGCTTCTGCAATAAAACCAACCAATTCGATCCAACGAACAGTCTCCCAATCAAATGTCTCTTTAAGAGCTACCCAGTTACGTATCTTTCTGAATCGCAAAGGTTACAGGAAAACGAATGTAAAAACCGCACCAAATGAACTTACGGATTCCCTTTACTAAACATAATAAATGCATATCACACCGAAGCTAATCGTGCACCTGCTCTGCGAGATGGGAAAGGGGAAAGCACAAAAGCAGAGGAGATAGACGTGACATGCTGTCGTCAATCGTCTGTTTTGGAACAGGTAATACTTTGTGGTCAAATACGGAAGTTAACTGAAACTTACTCTTGTTCCCAGCAAAATTTCAATCCTTTGAAATGCACAATTGTGCATATTGAGAAGATATTCATGAAGAGTGCTTGCCTTAGTTAAATTCAGACTCTGAGGCACTCAATGTGAGAGTTCAAAATGGTTATCAAAATAGTTTATTAGCAAGACTTTCAAAAGGTCATGTAGATCTGCGGAGGATTTATGTATAAACTTCTGAGAAATGGCATATTCTACTATTTTCTTTAGAAAAATTTCAGGCATAATTTCTATTTTGTTTTTTAAATACTCGCCACTTGGTGGTGGAAATGTAAAACGGTGATTAAAAAACGTTGAATTTTGCAAATTTAACGAATGAAAAAGGTAATGGCGTGTGTAAAAGAAATTTGATTACTAATTGGTAACGAAATAAAAAAACATTAATTCCTAGAAATATTTCTTTTGTATCTAAATTTTATGAAGAAGATAGTATTGTTCATTTTCTGCACCTGAACCTCAGAAGCACGGCCGTATTTAAGAAGACCACGATATTTGGTGAGATTCACCTCCACCGATATTTGAGACGTTCATGCCATTTGCTGAACTGATGCCTCACCACATTTGAATGTCGGATTTATTCTTGTGCTCAACACATTTTAAATATTTCTGAGTGATAACTTCACACTAATACAAAAAAACTTGAGCCGAAATTTTAATATAAATATTTATGTAAGAAAATTACTAAAAACTAAATTACGGAATATATTTTCTGCTGTTTAATAATACATACAAATGACTTTATCTCAAGCTAATGGGAAACTTGTAATAAATTAAAGATAATTCTCCATTTATTATAAATACCGAATACTTACCTGATTGGAAATTCTTTCAAAATTATTTATTGCATTCAATAATTCACCACCTGCCAGCCTCGAAAATGTAAGGCTACTTAAAAGTTATTTATAAATCTAGATCAAGCTTTCTACCGCACGACTCCCGGTAAATATTTCAGACTAGAGTATACTATTATTGTGTATATTCTTTAAATAAAATCCCAAACTAATTAAACCATATATACATAGAGTGGGAAATGCATTATGTTGAAAATCAACCAAATGCTTACTATGGTTAAATTTATGGACAATATATCCTGCTATGCGAGGTCCTTCGGCACACCTTGTTTCGTTGCATTTTACTCCAAAACGTAACACGACAGGGTGGTGGGATATGCAGTACATTTCAGACTGAGTGTTCCATTGCGCATTAGATAGCGTTCGATTAAAAATCGGAATACGCAAAGAAATGATCCGAAGTATTTCCAAAGAGGCAAGAAGTTGGCGACAGACTCAGCTCTAAGATAATTATTCAAACAGCCGTCTTAGTGAGCTACTTATTCTCAAGTGTAGTAAGGCTTAATTGGAAATGGAAATCTATAGCGATCGCAAAATCATCATTGCAAAACAGGTGAAGGTCAAGATGAGTAAACGAAAAGAGCTAGAATTTTACAAGCTAACATATGAGATGATTCTCTCCAAATCAATAGAGAATAGAACACAGGTAGGACGATGATCATCCTCGAAAGCACCACATTTGGAAAATATGTTAAGCACCAGGTTTGGTTAATGAATCCAACGGACTGCAGCACCGGACGACGAGTCGGCCAATTAACTTTCTCCTTAAATAAGCCAAGTTGAGTCCACAGGAACGACGACTACTGGAAATTGTGTTCATGCAGCACCAAGAAAGATATAATTTTAAAACGGTTCTTCCAGAGAATCCTCGAATGGAGCACGTTTGCGACATGCGATAACAAACACATTTCGAGTGAACAATAATGCCACGTTCAAAGGAACTCAGATAATTATTTTGTTTTCTTCCGACAAACAAAGAAACGATAACTGAACAATAACTACGGTTGCCTTATTTATTCCGCACGCCGTAATACTGTCTACCTTCTTTGATCTGGTTGATGTGCGAAAGATTGGTAAGTTTCATTTCTATACTACGCCAAGAAATTTCGGATTATTAGTATAGTTATACTATTTTGAATAACTTACCATTTTATGAATTGGAGTTAGTGTTTCATACGATGAGGGCAGGAGTCTGTAATAATCTTTTTTTTCAGTGTATCTCCAAATATCTGTACTTTCACTAATCCCGTCTCTATTAATGCAAGACTTTCCGTTTTTTATTCCACTTAATCATGTAAGAGGTAATCTTAAACTGATAGGTATGCATAAATGTATGAATAAAAATTGATTATTTAACGCTAATCCTAAAATTACTCCTTTCATCAAACAGACACCTAAGTGCGTATTCTAAGTTATGTACTACCGACCAACCAATTCTTAGTGCAATTCAAAGAGAGCCACCAGTTAATAAAAAATCAATGGTCATCCATATTCTTTTATGACAGGTTGCAACTTCTAATTAGATTAGTCTGAACAATGGTGTACGTGCAAGTTTATATTGAAAATATGTAATTTTGTTTCTGCATTAAAACAGTGTGTACATTTCCTAACGACAACCTTTACCTAATTAAAAATTTATTTGTTGTTCATTTGAGTTAAATATCTTTGAACGATATATTTAACAACAAAAGTTACAACTTGTTCGTAGGAATCTGTGGGTTTTCAAAGGGACGTCACTGAGGTTCACTTGACATCTAAAAGAAATTTACTTTCCTCAAGAAAGGGTATTTCGGAGGTCGTTAGAGCGGTGTTGAAAATTCGTACACTGGCTTGATAGTTAAAAACTACATTTATGCATTTAACATCAGTTATGTAAGGAGAGACATAGCTGAGTTTACATACTACAGACAAATACAGAAGCCAGCCCTATAGAAATGATCAGAATGTACTCGCGTATCGAAAGGTGAGACCATGTTTCCTAAACATTATCTCACGCTGAGGCGTAATTTCCACTAGTGTGTGTTTTCTAGCTCTCTGTTTTTTTATTAGTAGATTAACTTAACAAAAAAATTCGCACAAAGCAGTTTAATAACAATAGATATGGTGCAGTATACAATACAGAACGAATGCCATTTCCTCATGAAAAAGAAGCATGTGCACGGCTGCATGGGAAGTTAAAAGTGATGGAGTTAGTGGCGCCGGTTGATGAGCTAATGAAGAGTGTGATTACACCGTACAATAGTACAGAATACGGTTATCTCGGCTGCGAAAGAGAGTTTGGGCAATAAGCACCACTTCTCATCCAAGAATCATAGGAGTCCAGAAGAATCCTCGAAAAGGGCTGCCAGATTGCAATTTCTGATTTTAGACCATTCCAGATATGTTCTATCGGGTTCATGTACGGAGAATTTGCAGACTACTCCATGTTGCAGATATCCTCCCCCTCCATACATTCGTTGAAATCCCCAAATTCCCTGAAAACCCGCACATTATAGCACTGCGATGTCATTATTTTATAAGACAGCAGTCAGCGCGCCTCCTTGTAACATGTGCAGTGACTTACCTCCATCCAACAGAATAGCAGCCCATACCAATGGTCGTCCACCACCGTAGTGGTCAGTTTTCCAAACCTTGGAGAAAGATTTCGTCTTCCGCTCAAGAATCCGCATTTAGGCTGTCATTGAAAGAATATATTACGTAGGCGATGTAGCGAATCGTCACTGAAGAGAGCAGTGGACAAGGACCCCGTGGTGAAGTTGTACAGAACATTCCAGACAGACAACTTTGTGCGACGCCACGAGTGAAATAAGAACATTAGCTTTCTTGCATACAAAACCCTTTAATCCAGACTTCTGGTCGTTAAATCGTAGCGCAGATATCCTCGATAGGGTTGTTATCGTAGCGCAGATATCCTGATAGGGTTGCCTGGATATCGACTTCCTAAAGCGTAGAGTTGTAAGAAAAAATAACAGTGGTTTTCATTTGTTATGGCTCATATTGCACTAGTCCATGCCTTCTGGTTATTGCTTCACTTTCCTGGTATTTTCTCTGAGATTGTAGACCTCTTACCTCGACACATTCAGCCATCTTATTACTTTAGCTTGCGATTACCCTGGCTCCAATTTACCTATTGCGGTCCACCCTAAAGTGTCTTCTACGTTATGTGCGGATCCATTCTAGAACTACGGTCCAACACACATTTCATTTGCCGCACACCGCTCAGGACAAAGTTTAACAATTGGGCCTGCCTGCCAGCTATAAGTCGTATAGTTGTGATTTGCATATTTCTCCAGAAGCTAGCACCATATTGCTTGGGTATGTGGACTTAGCGTTCCCCATCCACATACCGCAGAAAAAATGTATGCAGTCGGTCACTTCGTTTTGGACATATTCACGAATTTTTATTAGTC
Source organism: Macrothele yani (assembly GCA_039090855.1). Taxonomy (NCBI): domain Eukaryota; kingdom Metazoa; phylum Arthropoda; class Arachnida; order Araneae; family Macrothelidae; genus Macrothele; species Macrothele yani. The sequence continues at coordinate 5,460,940 of CM077033.1, forward strand.
ACTTTAATTCCGGACACCAGTGAATATATGTATAATACAGGTCAGAGAAACGTGAACTTTCAGAGATTGAGTTGTCAGTAAATTGCCACATTTTTTTGGCATTCAAATATTTCAAATAACTTTCAATATAATATTTGTAAACAAATTTCCACTAAAATTATTTTTCTGTTGAAGTTTGATGCTTAAAACCTCAGTGTTCTAGGCAAGTAAGTGCCAGGTGTTATTTATGCCGTTTCATGATTCTCACACGAGCAAACGTTCAACTCCAGTTTGATTGATTTGCATGGTCATGCTGGTCATAATATTTTAACTCTACCATGTCCTTTTTATTTGTTATCCTCCTTCTGCTATAAATATTGTTACATATAATATCCACAGACCATGAGTACAAAAGAGCTTTCACTCTGCTCATCTTTTTTATGACTCTAATAATGAAACGTTTCTTCCCATTCTTAAGAGATACATTCATTTAATATGCTGACAGGAAGGGAAGAGTTTTGTGGTATACAACATTAAAAAATCTGCAGAAGCAATTGCTTTGCTATATTTGACTTTTTACATTTACATTTTTATGTTCTGCGCCATAAATGTTAATGAAATTAGCAATATATATAAGTAAAAATGTTACTACTATCACTAAAAAACATGCATTTTAATAGTTTTCCAAAAAGTCGTTGTTAAAGCACCAGACATAATGACGTCCGGCATTTTCTTTCGCATTATTTAAAGTTTTTAAGGACTAATGTTTGCTTCTACATTGTATCTGTAACGTTCAAGTGGTATATGGTAAAGATGGAGAACGTGGTTTTACTTGACACTTTGCAGTGTGCTTATATTCGATTTTTGAACATTTAAAACGTTGCCAACGATGTGTAAGTGCTAAACTGTCGTCTGAATCAATTGCGAAACATAATTTTTATTACTTTTTGGTATCAGTTGATATAGCGCTAGGCTGATTAAACTTGGTTGAATTTGTGAAAATAAGGATTTTCCATTCCAGCGACGAGCTACATTAACGAAGAAAGAAAGAAAGGAAATGATTTTACAATTTTGAAAATGCATGTTAATTTATTTTATTGTAATTTCTGTTATTTAAGAATTAACGCTCAATCATATATAAAAGAGACAATCAAACAATTCCGGTAGTGGAGAAAAAAAACTACATGTGTCATATAATATTGACGAATATTTAATAGAGTTCCTTTCAAATGAGGAAACCGTTTTTACAAGTTGTTGAACCTAATGATATTAGGTTTTTGCTGATAAAATGTCGGAAAATTGATGGGAACTTTAGGCACTTCTAAGGAAGATGGAATTTGTAATGTATATATCAAAATAATCACCGGCGGAAGCAACACAGCTTTGCCAACAAGATACAATCTTCGGCATGTCGCCGTGAAAAATATCGAACTTTCAGATGTGAAAAAAATATTCAATGCGGTTTGAAAAAGTATTTGAGTTGGAAATAATTTACCCGGTTGAATTATGTCTAAAGGATTTAATAAATGATATTCTGATGGGGCAGATTAGGTGAATAATGGGCATGAGGTCAGGCTTCGTACATACTTCAGATCGCGTAGGATGCAAAACGGGGTCCCACTTTATAATGGACAAGCATGGAAAATTTCTATAGACGGACTCCGGCTGTTGGTGGACAATATGACAAGTTCTAGAAAATACTTCTCGGCCGTGACGGATTTACCCGTTCTTAGGCTGGCCACGCTGGTTTCGTCGCATTTTCAATACAACATATATTTACATGCGAAATGGTTAATAGCTAAGAAAATTGTTTTAAATGCCATACATGCGTCACATTAACCGTTGAAATCTAGTTGCGTTAGTTGTAACAATTATTAGCAACACTTGCAGTTGATTTGATCCAAAAGTACATAAAGAACATGATCATACAGAAACTTATATGTGTAAATATAAGTATGCATTCTTATTTAGATTTTTACTCTGTCCGAAGTTCGTTTTTGCAATATTTTTTTATGTGATGCATTATTTAACAGTTTCGAAATATACTATGTCCTTGCCAAACGGTGAGGTAAAAATATTAAATTTTTCTTCGCCGAACACTTTCTTTAAAAATCGGGAAAAACTAATTTTACTAACGTTTTTAATGTAGAATAGTTTATTTTAACGTTTTAAAAATTTCAATGGAAGACTGCCTGCAGTTTCAAAATGTCTGGAAAAAGTAATCCAATTGCAGTTTGGATTTATTCTCCCTTCAAATTCTAACATTTCAAAGAAGGATCTATGTAAATCTGAGGTCGTCAGAAATCTCTTTGTTTTATGAGATTTTAAGGGATTTTTGCACTACCTCGCTGGAGAATATCCGTTTCTAATAACTCCGTTTATAATAACGAAGTTATTAGAAACGGATATTATCCAGCGAGGTTTAGTCTCTTGTCTTGAAGTTGTAGTTATGCTTGGCAAAAATTAAAGTTTGACATTTCTGAATTTTTAATCTACACTTGTAAGCATTTATACAAGTAGATATTACAATGAAACAAGTAGATACTAATAAACGGTGTCTAGATATCATTATTGGAGAGCCTATTTTCCAGTAACCCATGATTTACATTATTGCTAACGACCTTTGTCCGAGGCTTGAAAATTGTGTTCAGAAAATTCCGCATTTTCTCATATTGAAAATCAGATATCGTCTCCAATTTGTAACTTAGTACCAGTAATTTAACAGAATGTAATATCTTATGTAAATAAAGAAAGAAAAGGTTTATTTGATATTCATGCAAAATTAAAAAAAAACATCAAACAAGATATTTATATTTTGCGGGTTTAATTCATTCGCTCCACTAGTCCATATTCAGCCGCTAAAGTGTCTTCTTAGGGCGTTTCCGATTTCATAATTATTAACGATGCGTATTCAACTCCAGGAAAGTAACTCTTGCTATTCTTATTTATAATTTGCTGTCAGCGTAGGTAAAAAAAACATTCAGGCCTAAGTTTTCAAAGTCATTTCTGTGAATATGTTTTATTTTTAAACGCGTAATTCTGTCTTGTCAATTTAGTGTACCTCTTTTAACTTATTTCAAAATTTACGAGCCGCAGAAAAGTGATTTTAATCCGCTCTGGTGACAGAATGATCCGACTGTCCGGCTCCTTAATATTCGGCAAGAATGGGACAAGTCCAGGGTGGCGAAATATCTTTGATTTCATTTAAACACTGTCTCAAATTACGTGTAGTTAAAATATTTAATGTCCTACGAGTCAGTTCAGCTGACCGAAAAATCTCGGAACGCAAAAAAGTTCTGTTTGTATAAGTGCTTTGCTTATATACACCGAAAACGCAAAATATTAATTCCAGCTCGTTCTTACGCAAATCCAAATAAATACGCGAAGACGACGGCGTGTCTAAAGGTCATGAAATTAACCCATATAACATGCATCGTCTGTCCCTAACGCGCTGACTTAAATCTGTACTTGCAGCGCCATCTGATTTTATCAGGTAGTCGAAATCGAAACTAAGCTAACCGCTATCACACGATACGTAATATCAATAAGAAATGCCATATAAAATAAAATAAAGTTAGTAAGACAAACGACTCCATCTGCGGCAACATGAACGTGCTCGAACTAAGTCTGCGATTCTTGTTTCTGTTACGTAGGTGTTATGTCGTGTTTTATTTCATTTAATTCGCATTGCAGAGTAATTTCATAAAAGGAAATAAAATTGCAGAATGGTTTCATAAAAAGGTATTTAGAGTTATTTTATTTCATAAGAAGGAATTCGTAAAAAGGGTATTTTATTTCAGAAAAAGGTACAGCTAAGTTTGTAAGAAAGTAAATGTAGGCGTAGTTTTGATTCACTGTGATGGAAATTAAAAAAATATAGGTACCGTGTTATTCTTTCTTTGTTGCACAAGATTAAAGAAGATAAAGCTGAGCGAAAAAGTCGCATAAATACAACGGCGATGAAGTACAAACCAGTCTTCTAATACAACGGCGATGAAGTACAAACCAGTCTTCTAATACAACGGCGATGAAGTACAAACCAGTCTTCTAATACAACGGCGATGAAGTACAAACCAGTCTTCTAATACTTTGCGTAACTTGAAGGAATGTGTAGTTAACAAAGACGAAGCGAATCTTTTGAAGACACACAATGCAGATATATTACTGATGTTCGTGTGCATGCTAAACACCGACAGCAAGAAGTTCCTCAACAACTACAAGCTCGACGTAATGAAGCTCCTTTCTCAGATGTATTTTACGATTCGTGTTATAAAAATTTCAGTCACAGTTTTTTGACAATCGCTGGGCACGGGTTATGAGCTAATTTTATAAATAATATCTGACTTTGTACCGTTAGTCAGCGTTTTCACTTTTCTTCAGAAGCGGAAGACAACAGATTTACGCGAGCTTGGTACAGGCCAAATTGTAATAGCAAAACTTCTGGACGACTTTACAAACTGATATTAATAATTGACACATTATGGCATTATCATCATGCTGCTAGATGTGAAATGATCTCAAAGCTAAATGATCTCCATCTTTTCAAAGTCAATGAGCCTGGTGTTGGTATAGATCTGGAATTAAGAATTTTAAACAGAAAACAGAGAAATATTTTCTAATTTTTATGAAATATTCTTGCACACTAATATGTTTTGAAAATGTTAGTCTTTGGGTCATATTCCCACAAAACTGGTTGTTTTTCTTAGATACCTAATCGCTACCGGCAGCAGCTCTCATTATCATAAAAATTCGTCCGTCGTGAATTAAAAGCGCTGGTTCCGAGAAGCGTAAACAGTAATATGATTGGCATACCACGATGACCTCATCCGGGTTCGAGGCAAGACGCATTTCAAACAAATCGTCAAAAGCTATTACCTGAGGCCAATCAAACAACGGGTTGGCACTCATGCTATTTGACGATATTTTTAAAGGGTTTTCCGCCAAAAAAGGATTCAATGTTATTTTTGTGGAAAGGTTTTAAACGCTAAACACCCAAAAATAGAATTAGAATTTTTGTTTTGTCGAAGTTTAAATTCTTCAATTATCTGACATTACGTATTGAAAAATTAGAGAAGTGTAGCTCTAGTGTTACACGGCACTAGCAGTGTTCCTGCCGAGTCGGCCGGTAACGGTGCTTGGAACCTGAAGTACAATTTAGTTGGCAGCCTCACCAGGTGAGAATCTCAGGAGCACTGCTGCACTCAAAGATTCACACCAGAACATAAAAAATGAAAAGTTGAAGAATGACCCGAAGCAAGGCTTGGGTGAATCCACCGTGTGAACAAAAATAACAACAACAAATAAAAAATAAAATAAACTAAAAAAAACGATAATTTGGGACCAGAGTTGTGATGAGGTTCACCCGCAATCACCAATTCGTGACTGAGTGTAGTGGTCCGGATCTTACTCCGATACATTCAATCCCCAACCAGCCAGTACAACACTCACTTTCGCAAATAACACATGATTCACAAATACACAACACAACATTTAATTACGTTCTGCGAGATTTAAACAGATACGGCGCTCTCTGGGCGTATAGACAATTGCCCCTCATATGTGGGCAGCATACGGTGTCACACTTTACTGTCGGAAGACGCAGCCGACTGAGTCTCCACCGGACTATCTGAACAAGAGATACTACTCGTTTACACACTAAATAGAGCTGCAGGTGATATTCATATACAATTGCTTAGAGAATGAAAAAAAAATTATATGCAAACGATCACATTAAAAATACTCGCGACACAAAATACACAAGCACGTTAATTTGCGGTATAAGATTATAGGTGCGAAATACTGCCAAAGTTAATTAACTAAATCTAATAAGCATGCATATGCAGATCCCTTCCCCGCTCGCTTTGGCCCTGAACCAAAGTTAAAAGAAACTGTCCCGCCCAGCGGAATTTGCGGCCACACCCTCTCCCTTATTCATGTAAAAAAATAATCAGGAAATGGGCTCTGTAAGAAATTGAAATCTGTATGTGCAGGTATTTCCACTGAGGTTCAGTCACTCAGCATTACTGCATCTATGTCCATGCAGCTTTGGGTGTCGGGATGGCACAAGTTTGCAGATGTGCGAAGAAAGAAAAAGGAAATATTCATCTACTTCCAGTTTCGTGACTTTGCTGTGCAAATCCAGTGTGCATCACATAATATCACACGACAAAAAAAACACGCACACACACACAGACACTTGCACCATGTGGCAGCACCGATGATTCAACACTTCACTTTGACGCTTGATGTAAATGAAGCACACAATTAAAATGGCGATATCACGCCGCACTTTGTTGCGCTGATGCGAGTATACACGGATCCACTCTTGTGAAGATTTAAAGGTGGCCGTTAAACAAAATAGCCCCTCTCACATCTGCTGTTGCAGTTTCCGAGACTGATTTTCTGTGTTCCTGGGAAATGATTTCTGTTGTCGTGAAGAAATATTTCTGAACGTCGCCTGTTTAGAGAGTGGGACACCCTCACTGCCGCTGCTGCTATAGTAGATTCCGTCCGTCGCTACCTTCCGTACTTTTTGACCGTTCATTCCCAATTCGGTCAGTTCCTTTCCGTTAGCATAACATCTACCCTGCCTGAGTACGCAGTTCAAATATGCCCCTCGCAGGTTTGTTTCCATTTTTTTATCGAGTTGCGACCGCCAGCCCTGAGATTAATTTTCTCGGCCGAGCGAAATCAGACGTGCTTTTACCTTAAGCGTATATCGGCAACTTAACATTTCACCTGTATATTTGTTAGGTATCGAAGCCACCGCTCTTACGCTCATATTTTTCTTTCGCCATGTTTTTATCCCGTCGCACTTACACGTAGTGGCTTCGCTGCTTACGTGACCACACACACGCACACATGGGGCCTAGCTTCGCCCCGTAAGACAAGCGCGTCTCTTCACTTCCTCCGCAGTAGGGGATGAATGGGGGTGACGATTCCACACTGCAGTGGTTGGCATCCGAACCCGACTTTGCTTGGCTTCGCTTCTCATTGGAATGACCACTGTCCACTCGCAGACTTCTTAATTCTCCTGTAACTTGGCTTTCATTAGGCCAAACAGTCGCTGATTTCCATTAAGCTCCAGCCTGGAAATTGCAGCTTTATCACGCGGATTTCGGCATTCCGCTGTCTTTATGGCAAACTGGCATCTCCATCAGCCGCCTCGAGTTGTCTCCATTTCTTACCAAATGCGGGGAGTTTTGCTGCTTCATTTTTCCCAGTTCATTTTTTGCAGATCCAAAGCATCCAGCCTTTCACATCGGAGAGCGCACAGACAACTGAACTTTCTTCCTTATGTTCATGCCAAGTGCGAACTCTTATTTTTCTGCACGGACCACACAGAGAGAAATTGTTCTCGAAAATGCCCCAAACAATCGACGAATTTACGATTATTCGCTAAACCTTTTGTCCCCATCTTCATTCATTTACACAAGTGGAACCCTCTTCGAAAGGTACCACTTTCCCTTTCCGTGTTGCTTAGGCTTCCCGTCAGCTGCGCCCTGATATTTATGATCTAACAGAGCTATTCTGAGACCACCCAGCCAGAGAGAGAATTCTTCGCCTCTTTTCTTTCCAAACCCATAGATAAAACTTTATCTGCTGTTTACACTTTTAAACTCCAATCAAGCCTCGAACCTACATAATACTTAATTAATTTCACACATCAACCACGCCCATTAATTACTAAATTAATAGCGGGGGTGGGTCGTAACATCGGCCCCTCCTCAAGAAATCCAGAAGTCCTCTTCTGGGCCTATCGCTTTGCTCTTATCAATTTCCAGAGCAACCACTGAGTGCTACCTTTTCCCACAGGTAGAAACAATTCAAAATGGCAAAAATATTGCGTTTCTTGCCTTCAAGAGCATTGGAGCGACATCCTAATTATCCCGCAATTTTGTTAGTTAATTTTAGAGAATATCCGAAAGAAAAAAACAACGTAAATGAGAAATAAATAAAAGAACTGAACTGTAAAAGAACATGTGAGCCTGCCGAACTGTGATTCCTAGCTGCCTCATACCATACGCGACATGGCGGACAAATTTTAGAGTTTTCTTCAGGTTTTAGGATGGGGGGGGGGTGTCCACTGTAACACTATATTGCAAGCACACTGCCATGCTCAAAGCATACTCAAAGGAATAACTGGAATACTATGCCTCTGACCACCCCAGTTGAGGAATGGTAGCTTGAGATCACTCATACGTAATAAAATAAATCGTATGGTATACGGATATTTCGGATGTATTTTTAATATGTGTAGAAAATTTGCACTATTCACCCATTTCATTAATTCTGTTGTATTTTTAATATCTGTAATAAATGTGCACTATTCATTCATTTCATTAGGTTACTAATATGTGTTTTGATGACTAGAGCTCAATTTAGTCCTATCTCAGGAAAATAACTTCAGGAGAATATTGTGCTTCTTTTTCATTATAAATCAAGCACAGTTAAGTACAATGAATTCTCTCTGTGGAATATTTTTATCAAATATCCAAATCGATCAACAAAGGTCAAGTCGCATCAGCTCCGACAATATTCAGAACTAAGAAAGCACCTCAAAACTTTGAATTCTTCTATATCACTTGGTATATGTATGAATTTGCAGCACATTTTTTACTTCCGCCAAATATGTTCTTCTCGCATTTGTAATTATAAGAAACCAAAATATTATTCATTACTGCAGAACGACTTGTTTTTGCTTAACTCCACGATAGTTGCTATCTATTGCGAGTCACATTAAACCCAAACTGTGAACGAAAATGTGGTGAAATGTGCTGTTATCACGGGGACGACGTCACTAGTAATGTGATGTATATAAAGGAATGCAGAGTACCCTCGGCTACCATGCTGCAATGCCACAGTAACTGATAAAACTGCTGTTTTGGACACACTTCCATCAATATATGAACTCACTGACCGCAAAATTGCATGACAATTGGTGCGAGTCTGGAAAGATCTGTAGTAAACAGGACTGAAGAAACATTTGATGCAACTCGAGGACCTGTCAAACACGGCACGGCGTTGCGTCCAAATGTGAAAATTGTGAACCGTATTCCAAGATATCAGATAGGGATAAACAAATGTTAGTGAGGCTTGCACTAAAAAAGCCTGAGATTCCGACTACGTGAATAATAGCAAAGTTAAATACCATTCAGTATGTTTCCGTTTCAGTATCTCCATTGTGCCGGTGTTTATGGCCGTGCTGCAATCCTGAAAATTCTTATTACCAATATCAATGCAACAAAACGTAGTGCAAAGTGTTGCATATTCCTTCGTAACGAGGACCAGCGCAGAACTTCTAAATAGAACGCAAACAAGAAGATTCAAAACTCACCTTATACTCTTATTTCAAACAACTGGAGCATTTATTGAATGGTCATATATCGTGATATATAAACTTTGATCCAATTGAAACATAACTTAAAATAATAAAACATTCCGTAGTAACGGTGTACAGGCAATCACAGATTAAAGACTATATGGGTCCATTCAACTCCCAATAATAACAGTTCTGCTGTCTTCTCCACGTTCAGCCGTCTGACGTCACAATCTGGCTTGTGCAGAACATGGCACGTTGCTTGCCGCCTGTCGCTAACCGCGTTCGGTCACGGTTCATTCCTACCAGTCTCCCACTCGGCAGGTGGCAAGGAACAATGATCGGTTGATGGCAGGAGTCTCATAGCAGTTCTATGGGTCTCAAGCATACCTCTGGGAAGTGGTTTAGTCAGAACATCGGCAATCATCTTCTTACTCTCACAATATTTTAGTCTTATCTTTGAAGGATACAAACTTCTTATGAAGTGGATCTTGACATCCAGATGCTTCGCTCTTGAATGAGCCTTCTCGTTTTTTATTAAACTAATGCAAGCATTATTGTCCTCATGAAGTACAGTGGGTGCAGTTTGAGGGACACGTAGGTCATTTAACAGATCTCTCATCCATACGATGAACTAGGAAGCATTTGAAGCTGCAATGTACTCAGTCTCTGTAGTTGATAGAGCGACACAGCTCTGTTTCTTGCTGCTCCAGGCAACAGTAGTGTCTCTCAGTTTTAGTATGAAACAGGTTGTTGATTTTCTGTCTTGAGTATCACCTGCGTGAGCCGCATCGGCATAAGCTGACAGTTCGATGCTACTTTCACAGCTGATGTGTAGTTTGTAGATTGAAGTAGCTTGTAAGTAATGGATTACTCTTCGTAAAGCTTTCCAGTCCTTGACTGAAGGTTTTTGCACTTTTCTTCGTAACAATCCAACTGCTGTTGCAATATCAGGACGGCTGACACTGGCACTATACAGAAGTGCTCCCACTGCTTCGTGATACGCTTCCTTATTTTTGAAAATCGATTCGGCATCTTTTGACGAATTCAGGTATTCAGTAGACATTGGAACGTAAGATTTCTTGATTTTGTTTTCACTGTATCTCTATATGACATCTGATATTTTCTTATTCTGGTGTAGTAGAAAACCTCCATCCTGTTTTCTTTCTATTTCTATTCCTAGATAGTATCTGACAACTCCTAGGTCTTCGATTTCAAAATAATCTTTCAGGATCTCTTTAGCCTTTTCTAAATTTTCTGATTTGTTGCTGCATATCAAAATATCATCCACATAGACAATTAAATATGTAGTAGATTTTGCATCAATGAGTGTAAATAAACATCGATCTGCTACTGCTTGTTTATAGCCATGTTCATTTAGGAATTTAACAAGCGTTTGATTCCATGTTCTCTCTGACTGTTTCAGACCGTAAATAGCTTTCTTTAATTTACAAACTTTATTTTCTTCACCTTTGATCTTATAACCAGATGGTTGATTCATGTAAATTTCTTCATTCAAATTACCATGTAAATAAGCAGTTTTGATGTCTATGTGTCTCACATGCATTTTCTTATAAGCTGCTATCTTTAATGGAGTTCTGATCGTAGTATGGGTTACTACTGGTGAGAACGTTTAGTCGCAGTCGGTTCCAGGCTTCTGAGTGTACCCTTCGACAACTAAACGTGCTTTGTACTTCATAGAATTATCACTTGTATGTTTGTTTTTAAAAATCCATTTCCAATTAATTACTTTCTTTCCTGGTGGTAGGGTTAATAAATTCCAAGTGTTGTTCCTTTGAAAAGATTCCATCTCCTCGTCTGTTGCTTTCATCCAACGCAATTTTTGCGATTCTTCTAAGTTTTGCATTTCGTTCCAATTTTTAGGTTCTACATTTTTTTGTTTAGTAAGGCAGCTGTACCACTCAGGTGGTATTCTTTTAGTTGACCTTGCAGATCTTCTCAATTGCTCTGAGTTACTCTCAGGTTCAGAAGCATTTTCTTCTCTTATGGGTTGGATAATATTAGTACTTTCTAAAATTACATCCTGTGTCGTTACACTAGGTTCAGGATCATTAGTGATCGTTTTATGCTCGCATGCTTCTACGGTACTTTTTCTTTCGTAGAACTTTGCATTGCGGCTTATTGCGATTCTGTCATTCTCTGGAAACAATATTCTATACCCCTAGATCTTTCATCGTATCCAACGAATATGCCAGACTTTAGTCTTGGTACATATGACAGAGCTTTGGATCCGAAGACTTTCCTATGACCCAAATAAGGTTTCTTACCAGTCCACTGTTCCATAGGGGATTTACCCGTGCTTTTAGTGGGAACACTATTTTGGATGTACGTAGCAGTGATCATTGCTTCGCCCCAATATTTATTTTCCAGACTGTCGTCTAACAACATTTCTTGGAGTGATCTGTTTTTTCGTTCTGCTACACCATTTCATTGAGGACAGAATACAACAGTAGTTTGATGTTCGATTCCATGTTGTTTTAGGTAATTGTCAAACTCCGTGCTGGTGTATTCACCGCCATTATCAGTTCTTAGAATTTTTGGCCTTTTTCCAAATTTATTGTTTACACTTGACACATATTTTTTGAATTTGTTTATTGCTTCATTTTTATGAGAAATAAGATATGTGTATGTAAACCTACTGTAATCGTCTACAAAAGTTATGTAGTACATTTTACCACTTGGAGTAACTAATGACATGGATCCACTACTATCACTTTGTACAAGTTCTAAAGTTTCATTCGTCCGGATTGGATTTAATTTCGAAAATGGTTTCTGTATCATTTTTCCTTTAATACAAGTTTCACAAAAGGTATCTTTTTTGGATTTAGACAATTTTATTCCATAGGCTAGATTGTTTCTCTCTAGTTCTTTGATTGCTTGCATATTCTTGTGACCTAGTCTCCTATGCTATAGATTGATGCAATCGTTTTTATCACAAAACTTCACTAACTTTATTGCTTGTGCATGTTGATCCTTTTCAACAGTTTGTAACATATACAGATTATTATCATCTAACATGCCAACAGAAAAAACAGTTTTGTCATGTTTAATTAAGCAGCGATTTCCTTCGAATAAGACCACAACCCCATTATCTGCAATTATCTTGACTGACAACAAACTACTTTCCAGTGCTTCTTTGTACACTACGTTGGCTGTTCTGGAATCTTCTACTAGTATTACTAAACTGCTAGGAGAACTAACTCTTGAACAGCCTACGTAAAACTGGCCATGAGAGAAACAATTTTCTCTTACGTCGATACCAGCTATTTTTAAGGACTGTCCTTGTGATTTATTGATCGTCATAGGTTAACACAACTGAAGCCGCCACGGTGGCGCAGTGGTCTAAGGAGCTGGCCTTTGATCTTTCGTCCGTAAGGGGTCCGGGTTTGAATCTCTGTCAGGCATGGATGTTGTGTTTGTCTTACGGCACTGGCTCTCTCCTTTCCCTGGAACCAGTGACCCTAAATTAGGGACGGGCGACTCCTTATAGCTTATTGAGTTGCTCACGGTGGTCGTTAAACCTCCACCAAAAAAAAAAAAAAAAAATAACACAACTGAATTTTTACATCTGATTTATCTTTCCCTGTCGTCTTCACCAACAAAATACATCTGGAGAAATGTCGGTTCTTCCTCTGGTGGAGGTAATAAACTTCCTATCAAGTGATAAACCTGGCCTTGTACTTTAAACGTGGGCATGATATTTCCTTCAGGTATTTGTTTAGCTCCAAAAGACGTCATTTGAAAGCAACTGTTATACTTTCCGATTGAGATTAGAAAATGGCAAGATTTTGGATGATCACTGGTTAAAAGGCTACATATATGGTTCGGGAAGCGGTTGGAATGATGGAAAAACGACCTTCCCGCTGCCACAACACATGCCAGCGTACTCTTACTTTCACTTGAGAGCCTTACACCATTTACAAACCACATCCAATGAACCTAATCCAACAATTTTTTTCCTTCATACTCAATATCCGGATTATACATAAAACCAGAGTTCATTTACTGTGAACTAAGTTTTTTCTTTGCAATCGCTTTTCCAGAGAAGGATCGTAATGAGCAACAGCGGTTCGATTCACTTCAGGTTTGGATTTTTTTTTTTGGTATATTTCACACCAAATGCCCGAAGCACTTCTGCATTGCTTTTCGTGTATTTTTAACAGCTGATCGATTAACTTGTGGATTGCTTTTCCTGCATTATTCAGCAGCAGTTTTTGATTTTTTATTGTGAACCCTTTAGCAGCGGTCCGGTGTACATTAGGATTTTTATTAGAATATATTGCTGATGCTTTTACTCAGTTGTTTTTTTCTAATGTTATCTGAAAAGCGAGCACGTCGTGTAGAACCTCCTGTTTCCACAATTACTATTTGACTGCTCAAACGGACTTCACTGAATGTACGAAATGAGGGGGGGGTGCGAGTAGGCGATTGCTCAATAGATAGAATATTTGAAGAATAGTCTATTCTGGATACTTTTCAAAGAGTTATTTGCCCACCTGAAATTGTTGTGAATAAAATTTTTCTTGACATAGGATAAGCGTTGCTAGAGCTTCCAGTGTAATGCATTTAAACAATCGTGCCACAAACCCTACTTTCCATCCTTTCTTGTCACTAACTGGGTGGGAATTGAAAAGGTTGAAGCCATCATCAACTTTCCAAAAGGATACAGTTTGACTGTGATTAGTAAAGAAAAATCCTATATTACCTGCTTCTTGCTGTAACAATCCACTTAATCTACCAGCCAATTGATACACAGTATTTTTGAGACATTTCGTTTGAAGGAAATGGTCAAGAAAACGAATACGCAATTTCTATACGTAACACCACACAGTTCGAATTAACAGTAGAAATAATATATTCAATAGAAAGAACATAATGTCTTACTTGATTAATAGTTTTGCACTCCATGTAAAACTGGTCATCTCTCCTTAATGTAAAATGTATTTGGTCCACTGAAAAGAAAGATTTTGATAAACCTTCACGATAACAAATTGAGACAGTTGAAATGGTCACGAACGGCACATTTCTTCGCTCTTTTGGGAAACACAGGGCTGCCTGACTTATTCGGCCAGACGACACATGAGCAATGTCGTTCCTAACTGTAAATTTAAAACTCCAAGCCTACACGAAGCAAATCAAAATAACTCGTTCCTTTTCGCTTTCGTGGTTAAAATATGAATACATAACAGAACAAAATAATAATAGGAAACAGAACGAAACACGTTGTACTTTAAGCATAAATGTAAAAACGAACCTTGTTTATAAAGAATTTCGTTCAAAACTCTACATTTAAGAACAAGCATGTAAGATGTTTTTTTTTTTTTGATTGGAGGTTTAACGACCACCGTGAGCAACTCAATGGGCTATAAGCAGTCGCCCGTCCCTATTTTAGGGTCACTGGTTCCAGGTAAGGGAGAGAGCCAGTGCCGTAAGACAAACACAACATCCATGCCTGACCGGGATTCGAACCCGGACCCCTTACGGACGAATGATCAGAGGCCAGCGCCTTAGACCACTGCGCCACCGGGGCGGCAGTCAGATGTTTCTTGAAGCGTAAGCAACATTGTGTTGCCATCGCTGGTATCTCCAGGGGGAAAACTTGTTTTTTTCAAATGCCAATTACAATAAAAACCTACCCGCATATTTATTTTTATTGTAGTCACTTTACCACTTATATGACCTAACCGTTGCTTCGGTGAAAACGAATGTTGGTAATTCGATTTAGACTAAAAGAAACCACTTATATAAGGTTTGCCCGGAAATAAACGAGACTCATTCAATAACAGACGTTTAAATAAGTTATACTTATATAACATTCAAATTCCTGGAAATAACATCCTTGAAAATCAATACACCTCGCCACTCCGCGTTGCTTGCCTGGAAGTCGAGAACTAGGAATGCTTTCAAATGAATCGTCGTGGCAGTTTGCACCTTTGTAACATTCCCAAAATGGTGTCCTTTCGGCCTGGATTTGAGCAACCGTGGCCAAGTCCGGGCTGTAGGGAAGTTGGGGCAGCGTTGCCACGTTTTGTTTTGCCAGAAACTCTCTCACTCTCTGCGATGCATGGTTCTGCGCATTATCGTGGTGAAGAACCCAAGCGGTGGTAATCTCCGGGCGGACGCGCGAAACTCTGTTCTTCAGCCGTTGAAGCACTTCCACATAAAACGCAGCGTTGAACGTTTGTCCGAGTGGTACAAATTCCTTATGGACAACATCTCTACAGTCAAAGAAGACAATCAACATCGATTTCATCTTCGATTTGCACATTCGAGCCTTCTTTGGTCGAGGAAACTCGGACGTGTGCCACTCTGAGCTCTGTCTTTTCGTCTCCGGATCGTAATCAAAGAGCTACGTATCATCACCTGTTATCACTTTCTCTAAAAAAAACAAGTTCACTCCACGCACGGTCCACACACTCACGAGAAATCAACACACGGTTTTTTCTCTGTTCATTGGTCAAAATCTTAGGAGCCAATTTACAGCAAACAATCCGCTTCTGCAATTCTTGCGTGATGATTTCCTGCAGAATTGATTTCGCGAGTCCCACGTGCTCCGCTATCAATCTAACACTCAGACGTCGGTCAGAGTACAAAACCGCTTTCACCTTTTCCACATTGTCCGTAGTGTGACACGTTGAAGGGCGACCTGGGCGTGGCACAACCTCGACGCTCTCTCTTCCCTCTGTGAACGTTTTCTGTATCATTGCAAGCGTCTCGGTTGCGGATTTGTCAAGTTTAACACAAACGTTTCCGCGTACCAGTGTTCGACACTCTTCTGAATTTTGAGCTTTATGCGACGCTTACACAGCTGTCCACTTTGCAAGAAATCCTCACTCTGCAAAAGATCAGAGCCAACTGATAAGTGATATATAGTTTACCTAACATACACCGCCACGCGTCACGCCCGGAGACTCCGGCCCTTCTCATCCCAAGAAAAGTGGAATCATTAATTTCCGGATAAACCTTGTGTGACGATCCCGTTGTTTCGGTGAAAACGAATGTTGGTACTTAAAAGCAGCAAGTCGGATGTTTTTGGAAGCGTGAGCAAAATTGTGTTGCCATCGCTAATATCTCAAGAAAGAAAAGGTTTTTTTTTGTCAAATTTCAATTACTATGAAAATCTACTCGCATATTTATATTTATTGCACTCACCTTACCACTTATAAGACGTCACCGTTGTTTCGGTGAAAATGAATGTTCGTAATTTCATTTTGACTCAAAAAACCTTGACATTGATATTTCAAACTATAATATAAATGTTAAAATGCAAAGCATGTTCTGATATGGCGCTTTTTACGTAATTTTTAAGGTGTTTTGTTAAATAAATTTCGGACAAATAAATTTTGAACAAAATATATACTGAGCAGGTCAACTCAAGTTATTCAAAACTTAGGGCGGGGCTTCAATTGCTGGGCCACAATGGCACGGTAATTGGAAAATGTTCTAGCGTTATCAAAGCTGGGTTACTTGAAAAACCTATTTCGACCCACGTAAAGTTATCGTAGGAAAAAATCCGTTCTTAGTGCGCCTCTATGTTGTAAAAGGAACATTCCTGCTAAGTATACACGTTCTGAGTTCAGTAGTTTCTGAGATTCGGTGATGAGTAAGGAGGAGAGAAAAACATTTTTTTTAATTGTTACGTCACTATGTGCAAAAGTTGCTATTTCATTACTGAAATGACCACCCGAAATATGGGTGACATTATTTGATATCTTAGACTTCCCCAAGAAACTCGAAGTTTGAAAGTTGTAGGCAAAAATGGTTTAACAACACCCGCTTTCTTAATTTTGTAAATATAAAATAATACTGTGGCACCCTGTTATTTAATAACACCATTGAGTGTATATACACGGTAAAAATTCAGCACATGTGAGTTAATTTCTTAGGCTTCCCCAAAGAGCTCGAAATTTGTCATATTTCTCCAAAAATTGCATGATAAGTTATGTAAATATAGTAGACACCAGCCTTACTTAGTAGCATAACTTGAGGAGTGAGTTTATTTCACTTGGAAATCAGACTTTCTTTTCAAAACTTGGCATCAACTTCCTATCCAAAGTTTTTGCTCTGATGAATTCATCTCTTGCAAGAAGGCTACACACATGAGCAGAAGAATATTTTACGTTCTTAACCATCCTCTCTACTTCCTGAGAATGGCAGGGTATTTTCGTAAATTCTTGGCAAGAACATGGATATTTATCCAACTGCAGTAATTCCAGAAGCTCATCGTCTATCCATTTCCGTGTGGTGGGAAGCTCAGTCACAAGACACTATTGCCAGTAGACTAGGTCGTGTAATCATTGCTCTGGAAATTCAGCTTAGGAATCCGAAACTTCCTGATGGTAGTTGTTTGTTCAGAAGATTTCCTGGCCTTCATTATGCGTCGAACAGCAAGCTCACATACAGCCTTCTGTCGTCAAACATTGCAGTGAGCACGTTTTCTGCACAGGCAAAATACGCGTTGTCTTGCATGATTATTTTTAGAATAACATTTAAATTATCTGTAAAAGACTGAAAACGAGATGTAAAAAGATGCAAATTTCTTGAACCATCTTCACAGGTACCGTTACATTTAATTGTAGACCACGACGATGCATAGACTTTCATTATTAAGGTGGCTAATAAGACAAGTTGCGGTGTTGGATAACTAGTAACAACACACAAAGGCATAATGTGACTTGCGTGTGTTAGCCAACGGAAATGTGCAAGTGTTCCAGGATCCCGATTAGCCAGATTTTGTGGGCAATCACCTGCAGAAGCTGCCTTACAAATTCCCCACAAATAAAGTTGATCCGAGCTAAGATCTCCATAGTTAATGTCGGACTGAAGCGAAAATTCAATTTTCTGGAAATTAACGGTAGGAAGATTTTCGCACGTCTTCAGGTGCTTTCCAATCAATCCACTAAATCCTCTTGGACCTGATGTTTCCCCGTCAGGTGCTTAAGTAAGGTGGCGTAAAGGCAGTTAATTAAAATGAAGTTGACTTATAATCCAGTGCACGGGAGAATTGGGCTTTTCTTCAAGGCGGCTAATTATATCTGCATTTGCGCGGGTATTAGTTACTTCCCCGTCACTTCCAATAAAGACAAACTCCGACAAGTCAAAGGCCTTCTCGTCCAATAAGCTGAAGATGCTGTCAGAAATCTTCTTTGCACTCTTTATCTTCGGTGCAAAATGTCCCAAATAGACCGAACCCGGTTCTTCAACAAGTGTAATATGCTCCTCCCATTCTTTCCGCTTGTGCCATCATCTGTCTGTGTATTCGTAAAAGTTTCATAACTTCTTCAGTCCAAAAATAGAGCCACAGTCTTGCGACCAAATAAGTTTACCTCATTTTGAATTGTTTGACGGGCCTTTTTTCTTTCTCGTGGTATTTTATGCTGGTCAATAACATATACATAACATTTTCTCGACTGAAACGGTTCACTTGCATCATGAAGCAACGCCGACGCAAGATCAGCTGCCGCTCAATCGCTCATGCCTCGCCTATCGCACTTTCTACATAGAAAACGCAGGCAGTGTCATTTGACGCCTAGGTTTTGAAGAGCGACGTGGATTGAAATAGTATTATTTCTCCGAGGCCAACAAATGAGTAGGACCCGGCTGGTCTGGTTTTCCTGCAAAATTAGTATTTGTATCTTCTTCTGAAAGATCATCTTCGACTCGAAGGGCTGATTTCAGTGATGCAGTGTTCTGTAATTTCCTAGGGACATGTTCTTCCCTATCACTCTTTTGAGCTGATCTTTTCTTCAGTACACTGGTGGTTTTTGTGTCAAGCCTACATGCTATCATTCTTCTATTAGTTCTCTGGCCCATTAGAAAGTCTCGCACTTTCACGGGTACCATTTTTGCAGAGCTGCATTTGCAGGTTCTAAAACATTTGCACTTGCATGAGCACTTGTCAAAGATACGTCGCGAATCTGCACGAAATTGTTCAACCTTCTTTTGATAGGTTTCATCCCATCTTGCAGCGTGTTTTATCAGCTTTTTGGATTTCAGTGCTCTATGCGGTAATATTCTTTGCTTTTTGCCATATACCGGGTGATCCTAAAGTCTTGCACAATTTAAAATCTTAATAAATCGCGGAGTTTTGGGAATAGGGCAACGCGGTTTGAGTAGAAATGATCAGAATAGCATCTGTTTTTTTATAAAATCATATGAATTTTTACTCAGTTTACTGACATTTTTCGTCGCCAGTTGGCGCGGCGACAACAGTTTGGAAATGTCGAGAAAAATAGGCACCTGATTGTACCAAGTGTTCAATGTGATCGCCGTCCTGTTCTAGCACTGCATGCAGACGACAGAAAACACCGTGGATGGCATTGAAGAGCATGTCCGGTGGCATAGCTCTCACATGGTGTTGAACTGTATATTTCAACATGGCAATGAAGTGGGGCGACATCTGTACACTTGTGATTTTAGGTAATACCGCAGCCAGAAATCGCAGGGCGTCTGATCTGGTGACCGAGAAGGTCAGGCCTTTGGAAAGTGTCCGCTCAACACACGATTTGCTCCAAACGTCTATTGTAGCAGTTGCTTAACGGAACGTGCGATATGGGGTGGTGCTCCATCCTGCATAAATATGCACAGATTCACTGCATCACGCTCTTGCAAGCTAGGGATAACGTGCGTTCGTAACATTTTTGCATAACGTGCACCTATGACTGAAACGGTTTCGAAGGAGGTGCCGCCGACCTGTTAAAAAATATGACCGATAATAAAGGAAGCCGTGAATCCACACCAGACTGTCACTTTCGGCTCATGAAGTGGATTTTCAACGACAGCTCGGGATGTTCCGTGTTCCAACTGCGGAAGTTGTGCCTGTTTACCGCTCCATTAAGGGAAATGTGTGCCTCATCAGTTAGCCATCGTAGACATCCATTTGTCGAAAAAACGATGCTGCGAACTCCTGACACTGCACGTAATCGCCAGCTTGCAGTTCGTGATGACGTTGCAGTTTGTACGGGTGTCTGTGCAGAATCCGTCGTTATGTTCGCCATACAGTTCCGTATGGACTGCCTGTTTGCCGAGAAACATGGCGAGCACTGGAGTCGCCATGGGCAGATAACATTGCAATCACATCAATTTCCTGCGTAACCGTCTGCTGCAGCAGCACGTGTGCGTGGTCTATCGCTACGTGGACGGGCTGTCAAAGATCCCGTTTAATTGAATTTGTTCACCACTCGCCGCAGTACAACACTTTCCATCGTCCCTTTCCCACTGCGATCCCCTTTTGGTGACCGATAGGCTCTCAACGCAGCACTCGCATCTTCAGGGTTGCAATTGAACAATTTTACCATGAGCGCTTTGTCCCGTAATGACAGCATGCTAACACGAGCCGCTGTGACTTGTGGTTGTTTCTCAGCTGCTCCTTTTATACCCACTATCCCAGACCTTCTCCTGTGGCGCCATCTGGAGATGAAAAATGTAAGTAAATTGAGTAAAGATTTACGTGATTTCATAAAAAACCCGATGTCTTCCTGATCATTTCTACGCAAACCGCGTTGCCCTTTTATCAAAACTCCGCGAGTCATTACGTTTTCAAAATGTGCAAGACTTTTGGATCAACCGGTACTTAGCACTTTGTCCACGACAATAATTGCCATTTCTGTGCAGCAGGATCATAATTTGTACCTTCCTGCCTAAGAGTATTCATCACAAGGTAATATTGGCGCATTACATTTTCGTACGTAAGCAACACATTTTCATGCATATCCTTATATTTTTCGACTGTAGGGCAATCAGCTTTATGTCTTGTTTCAGCCAATTTAAAGAAGTTGAAAGACAAAACGAAAATGCCGGTGCGTTCCAATCGTCACAAGGAGTGAAAGAAACTGTTGCATCATTATGATGCAAATCCGCCAACGCTCTCTCCCAAAAGGATAAGTGCGACAATGATAAGATGACTCAGGGAGTTCGCAAAGAGAGCTCAGCTGTGAGGGAGGGAGTGGGGAGAGGTGAAGAAAGTAACCAAAACAAAGGGGAGCGCAAATCAGCAAGCTATGCTTCTTAAAACCAACACGAGAGTTGCGGAAATTATGGGAGTGGCGGGGTTGTTAACGTTAAGCTCAAATTGGTAACAATAAGGCTGCTGCCAAAGGTAATGCTTATGCAGCATATCATGCCATTTTCAGCAAAAAAGTACATACTTTAAGGGATCTGGGGAAGCATAAGAAATTAACTCATGTTTGCTGAACTTTTACCGGTGTTTATACACTCAAATGTGATGTTAAATAACATGGTGACACAGTATTTTTTTATATTTACAAAATGCAGAAAACGAGTGTTTTAAAACCCTTTTTCCTTATAACTTTAAAACTTCGAGGCTCTTGGGGAAGCTTAAAATATCGAATACTGTCATACATATTTCGGAGGGTCATTTCAATTATAAAATCGAACTATTGCACATGCTGACGTTTCAAATTAAAAAAAAATGTGTTTTTGCTCCACCCTAGTGATGACTCCGCGTGTCAGTGAAGGCTTTCAGTTTTACATGAACAGATAAGACTCATGTTTCATTATGGATACATCGTCAAAACCGTTGCTCATATGTTGCCATCGTTAAGACATATCTTACAGCTGAAAGAATAACATATTCTGATTATTTATTAAAAGTCAAAGTAGAGATGTGATTTTTTCAAATCAGTTTTGAGCCATGTTTAGATCTCACCTGGTTCAGTTTGGAAGACGTGATCCTGTACGAAAAAAATGTTTACATATTGGTTTGTTATAAAATTTTTATTACCCTTGAAAATGTCCCTTTTTATGCCAAACATCCCTAAAGGCACTTACATGTTTATCTTTTCATGTCTGCGAATGATTTTTTAAATTTAGTATTGGACACAAGTGTATGTGTAAACAGAACTTTAAAATTGCTTAATTTTAAAACGCTTTTATTGATAAAATGTGGTGTTTCGATGAATGAAAACCTGCTGACATCAAGCTCACTCCTTGTCGGTTAAAGGTAAATAAATGATTGATATCTGACAAACAATAAAATATTTTATAGTAATTAAAACTGATTTAGTATCGACTGTACATTCATAACTTTCGGTACTGTATATGTTATGTGTTTGTGTAGAAAGCTACCGAGTCTTTTATTTGCATGGAGCTGTTCTATTCCTTCTGTAAATGTGCCACACAAAATTGAAACACATTATTCATTATTGTCAAACCTGTTAAACGTAGTGCAACCTCATTTTAGTTAAAATGCTGATAATCACACCTCTCCTATAAAATTGACAGCCTTTATCCATTAAAAATAATAACGCTCATGACTTTTATATTACATACAGAGTTAAAAATATAAATATGAGATTTATAAAAATCGTTACTACCATGTACATTACATAACAAAATTTAATTTCTTCAGTAAGTTATTTGAAAATTTTGTTTTAAATATTTACATATTTATTTCACATTCAATTATACTTTCTTCAATTTAAACCTTTCATTAAGCGAAACTTTTCTCGCTTCTTGAGGAATGAACCGCACTTCAGTTTTCCTAGAACATACTTAAAATATGCATTAGATCATTAAACTTTTGAAAGAAACTAGTGCAATACCCTATAATTTTTTATAATTTGTCCGTTGTGGTTCTGTATTTTTTGTTTTTTGACAACCTTCAGATTGGAATAAACAGAGCTGGTTGACATTTTCGCTGGCCACGGACGTAATTTCATCGCGGGCCCCAGAAAAGAGGTCTCATATTTTAATAAAATAGTTCATTTTGTGATAAATGCCGTCCGTAAAGCACACACACACGAAAAAAGCATAAAGAAAAATTGATCAGCTCAAATTGCTATTAGCTTAAGAAAAAGATCATAGTATGGATTGAAAGTTCGGAGAGAGAGGAAAAACAGTGCTAAAACCTACGATTTTCTTTCAGGGAGGACTGTTTAGGTTATATTGTGATTCGTATCAAAACTTTCTCACAAAAACTAATCTGCTTAACGAAAATTCTCAGATAGTGAACATTTATGAGTAGCGAATAATAAAAAATTCAGTATAAAAAATTTGCTGTGATAGTTTCCCTCCCTAGTATATGCTTTGGTGATTGATTTTTGGTTATAAGGTAGAATGACGGACAAATTAGTTAATTTTGTTTTCAATTTTATAGGGGCTTTAGTACGGCAATTCCTTTTTTTTAATTTCCTGTGTTATTTTTAAAGTCACTAAATTGTTGTCATCCACACACATAGTCCCAAAACAACTTTGACATTTTTATTTCCGTTAATTTAAATTTAAGTACTTGGAATATACAAAAATTGTTGAACATATAAAAATAGGGAGCTGTAAAATGACGAAACTTAATTTGATATTTCACGCATGCGGGAAAATTCAAGGAAGATATGGTAATCATTTGAGATCCGCAAATTTCAGGGTATGTAAGACGAAGGGAGGCAAACTATTTCAAAGCGGTTGGGGAATTCAAAACTAAAACTAAAATGAAAAAAAAATATGAAAAATAATTTTTTTCAAGAGCCATGCGATCCAAAATATAATAATAATAATAATAATAATAATAATAGTAAAAGCGATAAACCAGAGTGACAAGAAGCACAGAGCCCTAGACCTCTAATCAGAATATCGAGATGGGAACGAGGGAGCGAAAAGAAGAAGCTTGGGGCAAGGAAGTCCTACAGCAAAGATACTACAACAATCTGCAATCGGACCATGTCGATAAGGCTGACTCATTGCATGATTAACAAACGGGTCACTCTTCCCCGAGACGTAAGTGTTCCTGATGGCTACACAAGATCAAGTTGTAAACACCAGAAACTACCGAAAACGTATACTTAAGGACTTTATAGTGAAAAGCGACACATGCCGGCAATGCCATCAAGCCCCAGAGACCATTGAACACATCACAGTAGGATGCAGAATCCTCATACAAGCAGAGTACATGAAGAAGCACAGTCAAGTAACCAAGATTGTCCATCAGAAATTGGAAAGAAAGTACCACCTCATTACAAGTATGTCCCATACAAAAAGTATGAGTCAACGACGCTTCTAGAGAACAACACCCACAAGATTTATTGGGACAGATCGATCAGAACAGATAAGACCATCTCCCACAATCGGCCATACATCGTCTTGGTCGACAAGAAGAAGACGTCTACATATCTCATTGACATATCCGTGCCTAACACGTGCAATATCTAAAATACGGACTGAGAAAAGCTGTCATAGTACAATGACCTACGATACAAAGTCAAGGATGTGTTGCATATGGAGAACGTTACCACCGTCCCCATATTAATATCATCCAGAGGAGTTATACCTAAGTCCAATCACAACTCTATGCAGACACTAGACTTTCAGACTTTCAACATAACACCTACATGGTGTACAGAAGGCAGCTATTCTGAACTCTTGTAGGACAGTAAGGAAGTTCCTGGACAATTGAGAGACAAACATATCACTTCCCAGACTTGGTACGTCGTACCCGTCCCGGAAAAGAAGAGAAGAAAACACTCAGGAAGAAGTGGAATCACATAATAATAATAATTATACTACTACTACCCCTAATAATAATAAAATAATAATAATAATAATAATAGCACAATCAAGTCGCCGAGATTGGCCATCAGAAATCGGTAAGAAAGCACTACCTCATTACAAGTATGTCCCCTACTACAAGATTACCTGTCTCCTACTACAAGTATGAGTCAACAAGGTAGTAGTGGAAGAAAAAAGAAACCTGAATAATTACGGCAACAGAAGCAGAGAAAAGCTACTTCAGGCAGTGAATAATGAAAATATCTTAAATACAAGGCTGAATACAAGAGAAAACAGTTTGAAAGCAGATTAGATGGCTGGAAGAACAAGCCAGTGCATAGACATTTTTTAAAGAATATTAAAGGAAAAATTGACAACAACTGGACTTCTGCATGGTTAAAATTGGGTTCCATCAAGAAAGAAACTGATGGTCGGTTTTTTGCTGCACAATGACAGGCATTGCAAACAAATGTTGCCGCCCCGATGGCGCAGTGGTCTAAGGTGTTGGCCTCTGATCATTCGTCCGTAAGGGGTCCGGGTTCGAATCCCGGTCAGGCATGGATGTTGTGTTTGTCTTACTGCACTGGCTCTCTCCCTTCCCTGGAACCGGTGACCTTAAATTAGGGACGGGCGACTGCTTATAGCCCATTGAGTTGCTCACGGTGGTCGTTAAACCTCCAATCAAAAAAAAAAAAAAAATTATAAAGACTAAAATCCAGAAAGTCAGTGATAATCCAAAGTGTCGACTTTGTCAAGAAAAAGATGAAACTGTGTCTCATTTAATATGTGGATGTAGCAAATTTGCACAGAGAGATTACAAAGCTAGACATGACAGGGTTGCAAAATTGGTTCACTAGTCATTATGCAGAAAGCACAATCTGCCAGCACCGAAAAACTCATGGGAACACAAGGCTGAGAAAGTCATAGAAAATAATGAAGTCAAGATCTTGTCGAAATTTAGAATTCACACCGATCGGCACATAGAACATAATACACCAGACATAACAGTCATAGAAAATCGGAAACTGTGGATAATTGATATAGCGATCCCTGGAGTTGTCAGAGTCGATGAAAAAAACCCGGAAAAAATGACTAAA
Source organism: Macrothele yani (assembly GCA_039090855.1). Classification (NCBI taxonomy): domain Eukaryota; kingdom Metazoa; phylum Arthropoda; class Arachnida; order Araneae; family Macrothelidae; genus Macrothele; species Macrothele yani. The sequence continues at coordinate 5,486,854 of CM077033.1, forward strand.
TTAATAGACCTGGCCATAGAAGTTTCCCGGTTGTGGACTAAACACACAACTGTCCCCATTGTCATCGGGACACTTGGAACAATGTCAAAACGTTTTAAGAATGATTTTGAAAAATTGCAGCTTTCTGATATGCCACATAAAGAACTGCAGAAGACAGCTTTACTTGGTACATCACATATTTTACGCCGATTCTTGACTGATACCTAGGTCTCCGGTGGAAACCCGTATCATTTCAACAATACCAGTCAATGGTAACTTGTTGTTCATTTTGTTTGTCACAGGCTGCGATTCGTATATTTCGAATAAAGAAAATAATAATAATAATCCCCACTGAGGGTGCCACATTGTCGCGGTGGTGGGGCTTGTGTGTCCCGATGAGGTTAAAAGCTATGCAGGCGGTAGCATTGCTACCGGAAGGGCCACCCAAGCCAGCCAGGTATTAACTGAGAAGCCAGACTAAGAGTACCCAACAACCATCAATCAGGATGAGACGAAATAAAAAGAATTCCATACCGGGTTGGTCGTCGCCCAGGTCAACAAATACCGCCTCAGGTGCTATGGCTGCTGGACACCTCTCGACAAATGGGCTTCAGGTATCAGCAGATTCTGTTGAGGAACCAGGATAGGCTGCTGCAATGCTACTGGAACAAAGGAAACGGAAAACTTGGACAGTTGCTGAAAATCGAGAAATAATGAAATGCTATTACCAGGCAAATCCATCAGCCCGTGGTTTTCAAAAAGAATGATAAAAATTTGGAAAGGAATAAATCCAGACAGCGGAATAACAGAACAAAGAATAATGAATCAAAGGAGGTTTATAATCAGGAACAGGGTATTTACAGAACTGGAATTGCAAAAGATGGAGAAATTAGCAAAAGAAAGACTAACACAAAATAAAGACCACGTGGTGGAAAACTTTGTGCTAGTAAAGCCTGAAGATCAAGTAGCAGAAAATATTTTACCCGAAGAATAATCTGTGAAACAACATGACAACCAACAACTATGAACAGACACAGCAGCAAAGCCTACTGAAAGAGAAAGTTTTAAACCATATGATACAAAGTCAGGAAAGACAAAGACTTCCTGTAATTCACCAAATACGAAGCAAACTAGTGAAACATTTGTTAAAAACTGCAAATGATATTGTGGACGAAATTCCAACACATTCTTTAAACGAAACAAGCCAGCTCATGTACAGTACAGCTGCCATAGTAACCATGGAACTTGGTTACAAGATGCGAAAGTAGAAAATGCCGGGCACTCCAAAGTGGAAAAGTCGGCTAGAAAATAAATTAAATAAACTCTGTAGTGACATTAGTAACTTAAAATGCCTGAAAAATGTAAAGCTTAAAAGTACACTGCTGGCTACCCAAAATGCAACACCAAGAAGGACACGAGATAGCAAAGCCAGATTTACTGGACCCATAACAACAGATACAAAGATGAAACGATTGAGCTTACAGGCCCGCGCGACTTGCGGAGCACGCAGACATTAACAGTTCGTGTGGCCCTCATGGCTGGCAATAACGGCCGTTATACGCCGCGGCATCGAACAAAAGAGGCTTTGGATGTGAGCTTGATGTATGTCGGTCCAGGCTGCTTCCACACGTTGCCACAGTACTTCAGGCGTAGGAGCGGGTGGTGCTTGCCGGCCCGCTCGGTTGCCGACCAGCTACCAAACGTGTTCGATGGGCGACATATCGGGAGAACAGGCGGGCCACGGCAACAGTGACACCTGGTGGGCCGTGAATATTTGTTGCACGATGCGTGCGACGTGCGGGAGTGCATTGTCCTGTTGAAACTTGGCCGCTGGGAGGTCCTGCAGGTAAGGGAGGACTACAGGCTCCAAAACGTCGGAGATGTAGTGTTGGATGTTGAATGTACTGGCGATGCGTACCAGAGGGACGTAGGTGTCATATCCAATTGCGCCCCAAACCTTAACGCCTGGCGACGGACCGGTATGGCGATGCATAATGCAGGCGTGATACAGTCTTTCGCCGCGGTGCCGCCACATGCGGATCTGACCATCGTGATGTTGCAGGAAGAAGCGGGGTTCGTCGGAGAACACAATGTCGTGCCATTCCGTAGTGCAGGTGCGGCGTTCAACTGCTCACTGCCGCCGTACTCGCCGGGGGTGTAACGTCATTGATAATCGGAGCAATGAGCGCCGTGCGACGAGTCCCGGCTCCTGCACGCGACGTCGAATATTACGTGCTGACACAGGTTGTTGCGCAACACACCCTAATTCCTGCGCTAACGTTCGTGATGTGGCGGTTCGAGCCGTCAATGTCCGCCGAACAACATGCCGGTTCTCTCGTTCGGCGGTGTGCTGTGGCTGCGGCAATCGCTCACGTCGATCCGTCCGTCCTCCTGCTTCCACAGAATCTATACTCGCCTCACTGTGGCTTAATGTCGTCCCACACGGACGCCGATCTCTAAGTACGCTAAACCGCTGTCGCGATAAGCCACTATTCGTCCTCTGTCGAACTCCGAAACAGGCTCGAATGACTGCCGTATTCTGCGACGAGGCATCTGGAAGATTCCCACCCACAGGTCCGGCAGCACAACACACTTCCACTACTTACACCTCGCCTTCTGTGCACCCTTCTTACAGTGATTCTCGGTGGCGTACCGGGTGCACATGATTTTAATATGCTCTGTAATGATAATCGTTTGCATGTGCTCTCGCGGGCGACGCATGGTGCGAATTTCAGGCCAATCGGATGCTTCCTTCTTTGTGTTGCACTTTAGGTGGCCAGCAGTGTAGAAAACCAAAAGATGGGCCCTGTAAAAAAGACGAATTGGAAAGAAAAAAATTGCTGAAATTATGGAAGAATTAAAACAACGAGTAACAGCTACTACACAGAAAAATGAACGATATGACGGATGCGCCGAAAATGCGCAGTTTCGGAACCAGCAACAAGCATTTTATAAATCATTGGGACAAAAGGCAATCCAAATAAACATCAGTCCATGTAAGGAAGATGCCTTAAGTTTTTGGAAAGAAATTGGGGAAAGCCCAGTTGAATATAATAAAAATACCTGTTGATCAACGATGTTTGTATAGATTTGAAAGGGATAAACATGGACAATATGATGATAACAACTGATATGATTACACACAAGTAAAGAATGTTAAAACCTGAAGCGCACTTGTGACAGATGAATTGCACAGATTTTAGTTGAATTATCTTACAAGTCTTTATCAACGAAGAGCTATGCAATTAAATATAATGCTACAGAATTCTGCCGCAGAAGATTAGATGAGAGCAGGCCGCACTATAATGAAGTATTAAGAAAAAGGCAATGAACCTACTAACTATCGTCCAATTACATGCCATCCCAACAACATTCAAATTTTTACAAGAGTACTAGCAAGGTCAATATATGACTACTTATGGGGAAACAATTTGTTCCCAATTGAACAGAAGGGGAACTTCCAAAGGTCAAGAGGCACAGAAGACCAGCTGCTAATTGACAAGATTGTACTAAAAAACTTCAGAAGAAGAAAAACGAATTTAAATATGGCATGGAGATGTTATAAAAAGGACTTTGACTTATTGCCCCACAGCAGGATTAACAATTGTTTGGAACTATTTGGAGTTAGCAAGAACATCTGCCGATTCATCAAAGAAAATATGAAACACTGGAAAACAGTGTTACATGCATATGGTGAAGAACTCGGAGAAGAAATATCAAGAGAGGCATATTTCAAGGGGATTCTTTGTCGCCTTTATTGTTTAATATCTCTTTAATTCCATTGTCAATGATTTTGAACAAAAAAAATGGGCTACCACATTTCGGACTAACATGGAAAAATAAACCATCTGCTATACATGGATGACCTTAAATTGTATGCAAAAAGTTCCGCCGAACTTGAAACATTGCTGCCGACATTGCAAATATTTAGTAATGATATACAAATGGAATTTGGACTGGAAAATGTGCAATACTATCCTTGCGCAGGGGAAAAGTCTAGAATACAGATGTAACAGAAGTAGAAAATGGTAATATAAGGAAATCATTGTCAGAAAATGAAAATTATAAATACCCTGAATCAAAAATTATAATCAAATTATAAATCTTTGATTCAAGAAAATGATAACATTTTCTTAAATCCAAGACATAACCAATATGATATACGAATTATCTCCCGGAATAGTATATTCTAACCTTGGGTTACTTGTATCTTCGTTAAACCAATTTCAAAAAAAATGTTCGTGGCAATTTAAAAAAAAAATAAAAGCTTGGATTACTTTTTTCAGGTAAATAGCTGAACTCTGTAGGTAAGAGATCTAGCTGATGACCTCAGCCTGCACCGTCCAATTACGGACTCCGCAGGGATAGAATGAACTATCTCAAGAAACAAAGTGACGGCGTTGCGCGAGCAATCTTGCCAGGATCCAGCAGTACTTCACCCGTACAGGATCGGTCGAGACCCACAAGTAGCTGCTGTCCCCATGGGGCAGACGCCTCCCGCCTCTCCGTTATGGCCCGTGTGCGCGTGCTATTGGGCAAGGGATAGAAAATTCCTCTGCCTCTGCCTGGGAGATCCGATTGCTAGTGCGAATTGTATGGGGCATAAGCCCTTTATTAAATAAAATAAAATAATGCATGCACATTGATACACTGAGGGTTTCATTTAGTGGGAATTAAATCATTTATTCAATGAGCCCTCTCACACACAAATTAAAAAGTAAATATTTGCAGGGGATTTACACTGCTGCAGGACTGGGGCCTGTTTTGCGGTGATGATGACTCAGGGGAGGAGTCATTCGGATCCTCTGCTATGCAGTCTTCTGTCTTCTGCTGTTACCCTTCGCCCAGGTAAACCGACTGCTGTTCCACCAGATGCTTGACCAGTTCGATAAATCCCTGTCTCGCTCTTGGGTGCGCGAGAAGGATCGAGAGGTCTCATGTCTTCGCCAGTTCTGGCGCCAAGGATTTTCTCATACCTGAAAGAGAATCGCATTCAAGAATCTTAGGTGTGACATCTGCAGTCACTCTGTGGGTAAGAACTAGATGATGACATTTTTCCTGTACCGTCTAAATGCGGACTCCACAGGGTTAAAATAACTCTCTGAAAAGGTAATGGGACGGAGCTGCGAGAGCAATCCTTCCAGGAACCGGCAGTCCTTCACCCGAACAGGTTCGGTACAAAAACCCGCAGCTTGCTGCTGCCCCCGTTGGCCAGCACCTCATACCTCTCCGTCATGGCAGGTGTGTGAGTGTCATTAGTCAGGGGCTAGAATATTTCTCTACCTATGTCTGAGAAAATCGTGCGCAAGCGCGAATTGTATGGGGCTATTGCCCGTTATTGAAAAGATTAGAATTACATGCACATTGATAATCTGAGAGTCTCATTAGCTGGAAATTAATCCTTTATTCAATGAGCCCTCTCACACAGAAATGAAAAAGAAACTATTGACACGGTATTTACATTGCCGCAGAACTAGGGCCTGTCCTGCGGTGATGAGCTGACTACACTTTGAGTGTGAAACGCTGACGTCATATATGGCCGAACAACAGATTCAAATATGCAGCACCAGGGCGTGGTACAATTTAATGTCCATTCGTAAATTTCTTAATGAGGATTCTGTAATTAAAAGCAGTTTAGAAAATTCTAATTTTGCTCTATGTCCGTAAGTATGCTCTATTATGAATTGTAACGGAACTTCAATTTCTTCATTAGAAATCTACGTATTTAAAAAGAGAAACAGACTGGGTCATCACATTAAACTCCAAAAAAGAGAAACAAAATGTTATGACAGATATCGAAAAGGAATGATGATATATCAGTGACCACCAACACAATAGTCCAAAATTTTCTTGCTATTTAAAGAATAGCTGATAAACAAATTGAAAATTTTTTGTTCACAATTTCGTTCGTAAATATTTTTATGAAATGGCAGCTAAAAATTGTCATTTTCAGATAGGTACTGGTTATTGAATAAATTTTTGCGTTTAGTATAAAAATCGAAAAATAACCTGTTGGACTATAGTACATCATTGAGGACAGTGAGTTGATGTCAACGCAATACATTTCAGCGGCCTCCTTGCTCTGACTCCGTACTCGTGAAGACGGTATCGAAACGTTTGAATACATACTGTGACAACCGAAGCAGCTGAATTTCTTTTCCGGATTAGGCTATTTATGATACTGATCCATCTCTGAGAACTTACTGTGAGGTAAAAATCTTGATTTCTTGTGAATATCCTAGTGCCGCCATTCTTAGATTGAACTGCAACATTTCAATGCTGCACAAATCTTGTGCGTAGAGATACACTAAGTGCTTTTTTTTAAAGTCCTGTAATGACGTTTATGTGGATTTTACCCGAAGCTGATAATATTAACTCTAATAAAAATATAGGGGTGAGGGAGGTTTCAGCTGCTGACTATATGTGGTATTTATTGTGTACGTAGCACCAGTAACTATGAATGTAAATTTGCACTGCGGCCAGTCATCATTTTTTCCCATATTTAGTTTACTTACGTCATTTTTAAATTTATTTATTTGTGTTTGTTGTTCTTGTTGTCATAAAGCTGAAACCTGACAATTAATCTCTCTCTCCGTCTGTCTGTTTCTTTCTCTCTCTCTCTCATCCCTCACCAGAGTCGTGCGTAATATACAGAGCATGTATATACATGTGTCATGAATTTCAAACCATCAGGGTGTTTGGGCTGAAATTTTTATTTTTGCGAAGTTCGATATACACAGTTTAGTCATACTACTGTAACCACCTCCTAGTTTTGATGTCAATAGCACGTAGCCAATGATAAGAAACGTGTCGTGAGATGGCTTGGAGGGTGTATAAGGTGTGATGTATGCATTCTGAAAACATAACACTTGTTACTGTCATTAATAAAAAAAGTGTTTATCAGATTTGAAGAAAGGTATAATTATCTGCGTTTGGGTTAAGGGTCGCAGCATTTCCGAAAGAGCGCAGTTTGTGAACTGTTCGGGTGCTGCTGTGTTTAAAGTGTATTGTGACTGGAGAATTGGCACAATTGCGAATCAACGACTTGGAAACGGCGGAGTACCACGTGTCACTGATGTGAGAGGTGAACATCGGCTTTGACGGGGAGAGAGGGCCGATCCACAGCCTGCAGTGGAGCAACTCACTGGCCCAATGATAAGAAGGCTACCGGAAGTGTGTCTGAAACGACAGTTCAGCAAATTTTGATGCGTATGGGGCTCCATGCAGACGGATAGTCATCGCACCAATGCTAACATAGGTGCATCGGCAAAAAAAGACTTACATTTGCACGGCAGTATCGGAATTGGACCTTCGCTGATTGGCAATTGATAGCATTCTGTGATGAGTCACGCTTTCTGCTTCACCGAACGGACAGACGTTGGCGTATAAAGAGAGAAACTTCTGAGAACAAACGCTCTTCAACCATTGCTGGAAGAACACAAGCTGGTGGAGGCAGCGTTATGCTGTGTGTAATGTTTGTGGTATTCTATGGGTCCACTCATACATGTGGAACGCACTATGGACCGAATTCGTTATGTAGCATTAGCATAGCAGACTAGGTACACCGATACATGTTGATTGTCTTCCCTGGGGCGGATGGGATCTTCCAGCACGACAATGCGACTTGTCACAGAACTAAAATGTCTGGGAGTGATTGGAAGAGAACGATGAAAACTTCAAAGTACTTCTCTGGCCCCATAATTCCTCACATGTAAACCCATTTGAACATATGTGGGACCACCTTGATCGTGTTACTCGCTCTATGGTTTCTTCACCACGCACCCTCCAGCAGCTATAAGATGCACTTCAGGCAGCATGGTCACTTTCAAGAACCTTATTGAGTCACTCCCTGCTCGTCTAGCTGCTCTCGGCGCTGCACACTGCGGTTTCTCTGGATATTCGGTGGTGCTCATAATGTGGCTCGACCCTGTACTTATCATGCAGTGAGTGTTTTCAATGAATTAGATATCCATTACATTTACCTCATTAACACAATATGACCGGGATGATTGATTTTGATGCGATATAGGAAAATACACTGGCGGAAAGTGAAAAAAGAACACCAAGAAGGAGACGTCTGATACCAACGAAATTTATACAGCATAATAACGGAATACAGATGATAACGTGTTCAAAATATTATGTCAAAATACAGCTGTATTTTTTGGTAAACTGAAAAATGCCATTTCCAGTTAACATGGTTAGTACGAGGTTGAACCGCCATGAACTGCGTCACACTGTACAATTCTGGCATGGAGTCTGTCGTACAAATGTCGGATGTAAGTTTGGGGTATTGAGTTCCAAGCATCCTCAACCTGGACGCGTAAATCGGGGATGGTCGTGGCTGGCCGTGGAGACCGGATAAGTCGTTGCCCAATAAAATCCCACACGTGCACAATGAGGGACAAATCCGGAGAACGTGCAGGCCATGGAAGTTGTCTTACACCCTGAAGAGCATGTTGCGTTGCACGTGCCATGTGTGTGGGTGCGTTATCTTTTTGGAAACACAACGATGGACCGACCTTACAAATGGCACAACAACTGGCTGAATGATGTTGTTGATGTAGGAGGTGCGGTTTAACATACCCGGTACAAACACTAATGGTGAACGGGAGTGATAGCTGACCGATCCCCCACACCAGGAGACCAGGTGTAGGCCCTGTGTGTTGCTGGCGGATACAAGAAGTGTGGAGACGCTCCCCTGTGCGTCTGCGAACACGCATACGGCCATCGGAGGCTCTCAAGAAGAGTCTGCTTTCATCGCTGAGCACGACAGATCGTCATTGCGTTCTCCAGTTCAGACGTTGGCGACACCACTGCTGCCGTTGCTGACGGTGGGCTGGAGTCAGAGGTACACATGCCAGAGGCACACGTGCACGTAGTCCTGCGCCCAGTAGACGGTTGCGGATTGTTCGCACAGTCACCTCAGGTGCAGCGGCAGCTCGGATTTGCATTGCATTGGATGTTCTGCTTGACAACGCCGCTCTTCTTATGCGTCGATCAGTCTGCTCATCTGTCCGTCTGTGACTCCCGGTCCCACGTCTTCCAGTGCGGGAATGTTCCCCCGACCATCTACGCCACCATCGTACCACCACCGATACTTCCCGTCCAATTCGCTCCGCAATACGACGATACGACCACACGGCCTCGCGGAGTCCGACCAGACGACCTCGCTCAAAGTCCGATAAATGCTGAAATTGTGCACGTCTTACATGTCCAGGCATTGTAGCTTCTTCAGGGTTTTCGCACGAGTCCTTACGCAGACGACTGATTATATTCACTTCGCCGTACTCTTTAAATACCACCGACGATAATTTGCATATTATGGCGTGCTGTTGCGTAAGCACTCACCGGTTGGTCCCGAGATTAACATCACTTCTTCGTAAACCCAGGTACCATTAACATATGTAAATTTCATGATCGTCCGCCAATTCCTTTCTGGTGTTCTTATTCCACTTTCCGGCAGTGTATTTAGATTTGACGATGGACGAAATGACCACCTGTTCTGTACGTCACTCATATGTCTCCCCACCCAAAAATGCTCCTTCAGTACTTCCATCTGATGATGGTCTTTAGGAACACCGAAATATTTTATGGCTTTATTTTTAATCTTTTAACTTATATATTAAATAAGTTTTTTACTTCATCGGAAGCCTGCGTAATGTTTTAATTATCGTGCTTTTAAGATGTCTACCTTAAGCTTTTATGATTGACTCCTTCCGCTCGAGTCTAGTTGAGACTGTGTCCGATGTCGTGGTATTAACCCTTTAACGACCATGACCCTAAAATATTGTATCACTCTAAAATACCATAACGCCCAAAACTGTCTCTTGGTTCGCTTCTTTTTTATTAACAATAATGATGACTGAATGTAACCGCTCATGATCTCTTATAGGTCGTGCAAATTCAAAGAAAATTAAATCTAATTCACTCTTGATAGGTGTTTCGAGTGGCTATGGTTGTTTGCAGGTACGGGCGTTTTAGGCGTTATGGTCGTTAAAGGGTTAACAAAGTCCCTTTGTTGGGTTTTCTGCTCCTATACCCCAAGGACAATAAATTACGCTGCACTGATCTGATGGATATATCTCTGGTACCTGTTGCATTAAATGTGGATATTATTTAATCCAGTGTAGCTTGTATTTTAGCATGGACATTTCTGGTCAGATGCTACTGATCACGGTTATTCAGAATCCGTGGTTGACCACTGCTCTGCCCACAGTGGGTGGTAATGGCTTCCATGAGGAATTCTTGGTACACACGTGACACCGTGGACTGCGGAATGCTGAATGTTCGCACAACTTCGGAAATTGAATGTCCCATCCGTCTGGCTCTCACTAACATGCATCCTTCAAACTCCGTAATTAATGTCGGCTTTCCATAATATTGCTGGCACTTGTTCAACCTGACCCACGAGAATACATCTCGCAACTGATAAAAATCTTGGGTTGCGTCGAAGCCTTTATACGACGACAGCGCCAGTTAAATATATCATACCTCTATCCTATGACCTTTGGCAGTCCACTGTACATTATTAATTGCGAGTGTGATAGCTTATTTACACACCTTAGAAGAAGACGTGTGCTGTTTAAAATAAAGGAAATGCGGCCAAAGAGGCGCTGTGGTCTAAGAGACGATTTGTTACATTTCCTCTGGGATGCGACAGGGTTTGAATCCTGGTGAGACGTGTGATATTGCTTTTGGCTTAAGTATTAGCTCTCTCCTCTCCCTGAAGCGAGTGGCCCTAAATTAGGAAAGGACGACTGCTTATAGCCCATCAAGTTGCTCATGGTAGTCGTTAAACTTTCAATAAATAAAATAGAATATTTATTTTTTAATTCAGTACGTCTAAGAAAGATATGGGATTCAGGAATAAAATATTTGAAACTTCCTGCCTGAAAACATTTTATACTTTAAACAAAGAGCAATATTATTGTACATTTTTAGATGTACGACAATTTCGATTACTATAATAATGTTCAATATATGCGTTAATATCTTCAAGCAGATTCCGGAAATGCCGTTATAAAAGCACACTGCGTAGAAATTTCGTAACGTTCGTTTTCTTACCTGAATTTTACGTTCTAGTAACAGGAAAGTGTTACCGAAAAACTTCATGAAAATAATTAAGCCATATTTCTTGCCAAAATCCAATTCGACGCTTCTTTAATCGCCACGATCTACATGTAATTTTTCGTTTCTGCAAAAAACGGGGCGAAAATTATTTTAGAGTTTGATACACTTCAAATTCAAATTTCGTTAAATACACTGACGGAAAGTGAAAAAAGAACACGAAGAAGAGATTCGCGGACGATCATGAAATTTACATATGTTAATGGGGTAGAGTTTTCGTAGGTGTGATGTAAATTTCGGGACCAACCAGTAAGCGCTTACGCCACAGCACGGCATAATATGGAAAATTATCGTCGGTGGTATTTAAGGAGTACGGCGAAGTGATTGTAATCAGTCGTCGGCGTACGAACACGTGCGAAGACCCTGAAGAAGCTGCAATGCCTGGACATGGAAGAAGTGTACGATTTCAGCAGTTATCGGACTTTGAGCGAGGTCGTCTAGTCGGACGCCGCGAGGCCGTGTGGTCGTATTGTCGTATTGCGGAGCGAATTGGACAGGAAGTATCGGTGGTGGTAAGATGGTGGCGTAGATGGTCCAAGGAACATTCCCACACGAGAAGACGCGGAAGTGCGAGTCACAGACGGACTGATGAGCTGACCGATCGACGCATAAGAAAAGCGGCGTTGTCAAGCAGAACACCCATTGTGACGCAAATCCGAGCTACCGTTGCACCTGAGGTGACTATGCAAACAATCCGCAACCGTCTACTGGATGCAGGACTACGTGCACGTGTGCATCTGGCATGTGTACCTCTGACTCCAGCCCACCGTCAGGAACGGCTGCAGTGGTGTCGCCAACGTCTGCACTGGAGAACGCTATGGCAATCTGTCGTGTTCAGCGATGATAGCAGTCTGCTTGGGAGACTCCGGTGGCCGTATTCCTGTTCGCAGACGCACACGGGATCGTCTCCACCCTTCTTGCATCCGCCAGCAACACACAGGGCCTACATCTGGTCTCCTGGTGTGGGGAGCGATCAGCTATCACTCCCGTACACAACTAGTGTTTATACCGGGTACGTTAAGCAGCACCTCCTACATCAACAACATCATTCAGCCAGTTGTTGTGCCATTTGTAAGGTCGGTCCATCGTGGTGTTTTCCAGGAAGATAACGCACCCCTACACATGGCACGTGCAACGCAACATGCACTTCAGGGTGTGAGACAACTTCCATGGCCTGCACGTTCACCGGAATTGTCCCCCATTGAGCACGTGTGAGATTTTATGGGACAACGACTTTTCCGGTCTCCACGGCCAGCCACGTCCATCCCCGATTTACGCGTCCAGGTTGAGGATGCTTGGAACTCAATACCCCAAACTTACATCCGATATCTGTACGACAGACTCCATGCCAGAATTGCACAGTGTGACGCAGTTCATGGCGGTTCAACCTCGTACTAACCATGTTACATGGAAATGTTCTTTTTCAGTTTACCAGCAAATACAGCTGTATTTTGCCATAATGTTTTGATCACGTTATCCACTGTATTCCGTTATTATGCTGCATAAATTTCGTTGGTATCAGACGTCTCCGTCTTGGTGTCCTTTTTTCCCTTTCCGGCAGTGTAACTGTAAAGAAAATAATGCAAACCCGAACAATTATAGAACAAATTTGATTTGAAGAGCTGGTGGAGTGTATATATTTTACAAAAAGCTGTCAGCTGCTTTTGTCCCGCTGTATGCAACCTTACTGGACGACTTTTATTTTATGTGACTATTAAAACGTCGAAATGGAGACTCACACCGCAAAGAAAAAGTGGCAAAGAAAAAACAATGCAATGTATTACAAAATGTGCGTTTCAATGAAAAATCAACTCCTTTAGAATTAAAAAAAAATGTGTATTTAGAAGCATGCGCACAAAGACTTTCCACGAAACGTCATTTTTAATTTACAAAATTATGCAAAACACATTTCTTCAAAATTTAAAGCAAATATTTGAAAATCCTATTTCCCTTTATCAAATTTTGTCCCAGGAGTTGCAGAAATCCTATTTATTTTCATTGGAATTCAGATATCAGAAATATACTTTCTCTGGCGAAATTTTACGTCGACTGAGCATAACTGCAATTATAATATGGAAGGTTTCGTGCATGATGCATTGGACTTTTTCTCAAGTTGATTAAAAGATGCTCTGTAGATCCTGTTTTTTGTTTAGGTCTGTATTCTTAAGAAAAAATACCAATACTAATGACTCATGATTAAGTAGTCACAAAGAGTATTACTGATCAATGAAGTATGAAATTTCTAGGAGTCTGATATGTGCTCGGCATATTTCAATTTATTTTTTATATTTCGATAGTAAAAACTCATAATACCTTTTCAAAAAATGGAATCTAGGTATGATTTCAATTTAAACTGATTGTCTCATTACAGAGGATTAAGTAGAACCGCCCTAGTAGGCCGACACTTCACGTACTGATAATTTGGGTAAGGTGTAAAATAATACACCACAATAATTTTTTGTAATGAACAAGTCCCGTTCTGTTATTCATTATAAAACTCACGAAGCTGAACAAATTTCATTGGATTTTTATGTGTATTTTTTCAAAACTGTACTGTGGTAATATGTTGAATTTTTTGCAGTACATATGAATCTTTCAACCCCGGAAAAAAGGTTCAGAACAGATTTCGAGAGTATTTCGTTTGTATTTGATAGTATTTCGTTGAGAGTATGTCGTTTAAACCCAACTTGTCAGGATTTTCATGTTTTGGAATTTAACTGCTTACAAGAGCTTTGCTCCTAGTTCAACAAGAAATCATTTTTTAGATTATGAGCATTTTAAGTGAAGATGTATCCAAAAGCAATTACAATATTTTTACACCTTTAAAATTTATTTCCGTCAAAATCATTTATATCGAACACGGATATGTTAAATTTTATTTTTTTGTCAAATTTCAGAGAATCACATAAAACTTTACGTTTATAAATGCAGTTAGGAGAAATTGGAAGTCAGTTAAAATATTTGAGGCATAATGTATGTATCGAATAATCGATAATGCCACCGCTTTTACTATTTTTAGAATCGGATCTTAAACTGTAGCATACCACCTCAGACGCCCAAAGCAGTGCTTCATATTATTACACACGTGGTGTGTAAACTCTAATCTTTAGGAAGCCAGCTTTGTTCACGTATATCAGGATGTATTTGTTATGCAACTCTCATTATAATCAATGAGGTCAGCGTGATATATTGCGAGCAATGATAGATATCCAAACAAAATCGAAATCTTTTATAATTTATTTATTTTCTTGAATAAATAAGTGATCATAAAAACAGTTGTCAGTTTCTCACTAAAATCGTGTTCATTCGAGGTATCTATTAACAAGTATAAATACACACTATACTGACAAAAGTCACCGGGTACCCTTTTGAAGTCAAATTAATGGATCCGCCGCGTTGTTAAGATGCACGGTACAGCTGCAAACTGTATAAAAACAAGCCTGCAGCTGCCCGCGATTATAGCGCACTGTGCGGTTGCGTAAAAATGTCGCGGCGGGAGAGAACTGGCTTTAAGAAAGGAAATATTGTTAGGTGTTATATTAGTGGGTTGTCCATAAGAGAAACCGATAGGCGTTTGAACATATCCAAATCAACTGTTTTGGATGTACTGAATAAGTAAAAGACACATGGCGTGCCGGAAGCAGCAAAACGGAGCAGCAGACCAAAGGAAATTCCAACAGTCAAGTTACAAATCATTGATAGAAGACGACGAAGCCTGAGCAGAGTCGTCACTTCAAATCGAAGGAGTACTGCACAAGACCACAATGTACAGGCCAGTAACAGTGTTGGAACCTCGGTATGTACATGTACTATTAGCAGATAACTTCATTCTACGGGTCACCGTGTTTGTGCTGCTTCTCTTAAGCCTTTCATCTCCAGTCAAAATGCTACTGGACGTTTAGCATTGTGTAAAGAACACATATCGTGGACGGTAGATCAACGGAGACTGGTCTTATGGACTGATGAATCCAGATACACGATTCATCGGTCTGATAGCCCTATGTGGGTATGGCAGCAGCAGGGGAACGCTATTTACCACTGCGTACTATTCTTACAGTCAAGTTTGGAGCTGGCAGTTTACTCGTGTGGGTGTTTTTGTGGTATGGTCATGGCCCATTGTTATCGTGGACAAACCAGTAAACCAGCGCGTCTACCCCGATATTCTGGACAATTATGCACTACCAACTCTGTGGCAATACTAAGGAACCGAGCCTTGTTGGTACTAGCAGGATAAAGCAACGAGCCATAAGCCAAAGATTGTAACGCCGTGGTTTGATGGTATTCCCGTATCGTGTGCGGACTGCCCAGCACAGAGCCTTGATCTTAATCCCATAGAGCACCTATGGGAATAATTAGAGCACCGGATGAGAATTTTGGAACTAAGGCCTGTTACTAAGTAATAGTTAGCGGCAGCATTATGCACTGAATGGAAGCGCACACCTATCGCTGTGTTCCAAATCAGGGCTCTGCCTATGCGCATACCTGTTGCTATGAATAAGATAAGGGCTCTGTGTGTTTCAAGTACAGAGCCCTGATCTTATTCCCTTAGAACATCTATGGGATGAATTAGAGCGCTGGATAAGAATTTTGGAACCAAGGCCTACTACTCAGCAACAGTTAGCGGCAGCATTATGTACTGAATGGAAGCGCATACCTGTTGCTGTGTTCCAAAACCTTGTCGAAGCATGTCTCGAAGGGTCAGTGCATGCATTAAGGCCAAAGGTGACACCGTAATAATATATGTCAAAAAATGCTATGTTGCGCTTCTTTTCTAGTTGTCATGGGACTTTGGTCAATACAGTGTGTTTTTGCAATATAATGTAACGTCCTACAATTTGTACCTTTATTTCAATTGCTCTATTGCAATATTTCTTCGACAGTTTCACTTCTTCTATGCCACACTCTCCGGGAAAAGCCCTAACGCAAGGGGTCGGTTTCTATCGTTCAAAGTATTTTTTTTAAGATACTAAAGCTTGCCCAGGTAGCGAACTCCCCAAAACAGAGGAATTTGTATAACGGAAGCTCGTTTATCTTGTTTAAGTGTCATAGGTGGACAGTGAAGTTTTATGAAATGTCCACAGTCTAACCATATTTAGCAAAGATGAAAATTACTCACAGATTTGAAATGGTGAAAACCAGTGTAATGTAGCAAATCATTTTTTATGCCAAAAAATATACGAACAGCTTTTGAAAATCAAGAAAACACGAAAATGGAATATAGCAAAATTCAAACGCAGTTGATGCTAAGCATAGATTAGGGTGAACTGGAGAAAGCCGTTCGTCGGCCTATGACACACTGTTGTAACATAAGTCATTATCTTCTGCCTCTCTATGTGGAAAAATGATGTTACTACAAGTTCTGGATGGCTGCAATTTTGTAAACTCCGTTGTCGTGTTGTTGAAAAAATTGTGACAGGAGAAAGTCAAGGGGTCGATTCTAAAATTTGGAAACAAAGTGAGGTATTCACACCTTCGCGGTATCAAGCCAAGGGCATTTACAACATGGAAGTGAAAGGCTTGTTTTGGAAGATGTTCAAGTTTCAAATGAAATAACTGATGATGATGATTTTGCACATTTAATGGAAACAAAAGATAGCAATGGCGACTGTAGAAATGCATTCTTACTTTCGTGAAGTTTAAATTTGTTATAAGAGGACAAATAATAACATCATGGATTCCAAACTTGAATCATTTTTTTGATTTGTTAATTCCAAAAGTAGTTAAGTAACGTGCTAGACTTTGCTAATTATATAATATTTTTACTTTTTAATTCGGCTTTTATTCACAATAAAATGAAAGAGTGAATACTGGGAATTTCTTGTGATACAGTTTCAAAGATTCAATGGTTCACAATATAATTTTAATTATCTGTAAGATACAGCGTTTTCTCATTTTTTCCAAAGCACATTTGTGTGCCTATGAGTATTTAACAAAAGTGGAGATCAAAATTTTGAAAATAGTACTTATTTCGTTTCTCATAAGTATGAGAAAATGTATGTGTTTCATCTAATACATGTTACACACGAAGTATTTTTGAAATATCAGAAGGTAATTTACTAGTTTAATGTAATCGGCTCCAGTTACACGATATAAAGTTTAGCAAACATAATTCTTGTATAACGATAACTGGATAAAATGGATTTTTTATTTCATAATTTACAAAAACAATGTCTTAAGTTTGCTGGTGTTCGTGAGAGTATGTAGGGATTCCCACAGGAAACACAAAATGGCTGGATGTGTTTATAAGGACGGACTTACCCTATCATTTATAATAAAAGCATATATATGCATTTATTTGAGATTAATATTTTTGTCACATCTCCCAAGAATATTTTTCTAAACTAACACATGTTCCACAAAACAACATTGTGTGTTCGAGAACAAAGCAAGATGGTAGCACAAGAAGCATACTTCAACTAACACAAGGATAAATTAAATAACTTTTGATAACATGAACAATAAGAAAACAGTATCCTACGAAAATATTGGAAGTGAGAAGACGTATAACTCGCGGAACCGTGATAAAACATGGAATGCTAACAACCTATAAAAAATATTTTCAATGTGTGCTTCCAAAGACCTTCGACGGCATTTGCAGATGAAATAATGTATTTCGTTAGACGCTGAAACCTAAAGAGCAGTAAACGAAACAAAAATCATGCACTGTCGTTAGGTACGTGTGCTCGGAAACAACGTCCAGTGCAAAGCTGACATGAAGAGGTGAATGCATTCACAGGCAAACAAAAATGGATTCTGACACGGATTTTAACGATATTTTCACGCTGAAAGCCAAGATATTCTGAATATAATACATAAAACGTAGACAATAGTATAATTTCCCTTACAACAATATCAAAAACAAATTCAAAAAGTAGAAATGACAACACGTTGGTTTTACTGAAAAATCCTTAAGCTCTGAAATTGTAAGAACTCATGCAAATAAAAAAGTAGAAACACAACTAATTTTCTAGATGAGGTGCAGCCCTGCTGTAATTCGAAGACGGCTCCATATCAAAATAAATACATACAACAACAGAAGACAGGAATGCCGACAGTTCGTCGCTACGGTTCGGCATGTGGTAAATCATTCCTACAGGAGATGTTAACCTTCGGATTAAAGACATTTCTCTTTTATAGTTTGTAACGTTATTGATAATTCGTCCATCCTGTATTTTTTCCAGTAGTTCACCTCTAATTTATTAAGTAAGTGATTTCGTGTATACACTGCTGGCCACCCAAAATGGAACACCAAGAAGGAAGCATAGGATTGGCCTGAAATTCGCAACATGCGTGGCCCGCTAGAGGACATGCAAACGATTAGCATCACAAGGCATATGCAAATCATGTGCGCCCGGCACGCCACCGATAAGCACTATAAGAAGGGTGCAGAGAAGGCGGATTGTAAGTAGTGAAAGTGTGTTGTGCTACCGGACCTGTGAGTGGGAAGCTTCCTGATGCTTCGTCGCAGAATACGGCAGTCATTCTAGCACGTTTCGGAGTTCGGCAGAGGAGGAATAGTGGCTTATCGCGGCAGCGGTTTATCGTACGAAGACATTGGCGCTCGTGTGGGAAGACATCCGGCCACGGTCAAGTAAGTATGGATTCGGTGGGTGCAGGAGGGACGGACGGACAGACGTGAGCGATTGGCGCACACGCGGCACACCACAGAACGAGAGGACCGGCATGTTGTGCGGCGGGCATTGATGGCTCGCACCGCCACATCACGAACGTTGGCGCAGGAATTAGGGTGTGCTGCGCAACAACTTGTGTCAGCACGTACCGTTCGACGTCGTCTGCAAGAGCGGGGACTTGTCGCACGGCACCCATTGCTCCGATTATCTATGACGTTGCACCACCGGCGAGTGCGGCGGCAGTGGGCCGTTGAACGCCGCACCTGGACTACGGAATGGCATGACATTGTCTTCTCCGATGAATCCCGCGTCTGCCTGCAACACCACGATGGTCGGATCCGCGTGGGGCGGCACCGCAGCGAGAGACTGTATGACACCTGCATTATGCATCGCCATACCGGTCCGTCGCCTGGCGTTATGGTTTGGGGCGCAATTGGATATGACACCCGCACCCCTCTGGTACGCATCACCGGTACAATCAACAGCCACCGCTACATCTCCAACTTTTGGAGCCTGTAGTCTTCCCATACATGCAGGACCTGCCAGCGGCAACGGTTTCAACAGGAAAATGCATGCCCGCACATGTCACGCATCGTGCACCAAATCATCTCGTCCCACCAGGTGTCATTGCTGCCGTGGCCTGCCTGTTCCTCCGGTATGTTGCCCATCAAACACGTCTGGTCGCTGATCGGCAACCAAGTGGCCCGGTATGCACAACTCGTGGCTACGTCTGATGAACTGTGGCAACGTGTGGAAGCAGTCTGCACCGAGTTACCCCAAGCCCACATCCCAAGACTCTTTCGTTCGATGCCGGGGCGTGTAACGGCCGTTATTGCCAGCCATGTGGGCCACAAGAACTATTGTTGCCTGCGTGTTCCGCAAATCGCACGGCCCTGTAATCTCAATCGTTTCATCTTTGTATCTGTTATTATGTGTCCGGTGAATCTGGCTTTGCTATCTCGTGTCCTTCTTGGTGTTACATTTTGGGTGGCTAGCAGTGTATATTTCAGTGTGCTGTGAAATTTGTAACCTCTAATTGCGGACAACAGGAAAGAAGTCCTGAGAGTATAGAAGACTTTAATGTTTGAGCTATACATCTACGAGCAGACATGAAGAAGCGAATGTATTCCCAAATGAACTAAAATGGATTCTCACACGGTTGTTAATAAGATTTTCCCGCTGAAAGCCAAGATATTCTGAAATAATACATAAAACTTAGACAACAGTATAACATCCATTACAAAATTATCTAAAACAACAGATATGATAACGTGTTGGTTTTACTAAAAAATCCTTAAGCGTTGAAATTGTAAGAACTCTTGCAAATAAAAGATAGATACACAACTAATTTTCCAGACGAGGTGCAGTCCTGCTGGAATTCGAAAACAGCACTATATCAAAATCAATGCATACAACAACAGAAGCCAGGCCTGCCGACAGTCCGTCGCTACGGTCCGGCATATGGTAAATCATTCCTACAGCAGATGGTAACCTTCGGATCAGAGACATTTCTCTTCTATATTTTGTAACATTTTTGATAATATGTCCATCCCGTTTTTTTCCTAGTAGTTCAACTCTAATTTATTAAGTAAGTGATTACATGAATATATTTAAATGTGCTGTGAAATCTGTAACCCCAAATTGCGGACGACATAAAAGAAGTCCTGAGATTATAGAAGACTTTAACGTTTAAGTTATACATCCATGAGAAATAGCAGTAGAATAATAATAAAATTATCAATTGCACGGATAATATTATTATAGCTAGCTTCTGGATTATTATGATGGTTTATGCATACCCATTTTTTACTTATATATCACCAATAAAACCTACAGAAATTGCTATACCTATTTTTGAATGTCAAGGTTTTCTCGATCGTAATGGCTGCTCATGTCTCGGCGACCGTACATTCTCGACCCCTAGAGCAGCGCATGTGCTGAACCACCTCTCTAAAATTATTAAATATCCTGAAGCACTTATATGCACACTAATGCTTGAAAGTCACTATTACCTCGTAAGTCTTGTTCAAAGCTACCACTGAGAAGGAATGAATGTATTGACATCTAGCTTTCTCTCTGACAAAAGCAAATACATGGTAACATGTTTAGTTGAACAAACGTGTACCCTAAGTCTCGACGAACGTAATTTAATGGAAGAAATTTAAGCTAACAACTCATATGACTCAAAAGTACAAGTTCCAAGCTATAATGGATATTTATAACGTCATCCATCGCAAATTCATTTCTTGTGCTTTTAAATTCTGGTTTCATATTTCCCCTTTTAAATTAGTCTTCAATTTAAGGATTTAATGAAGATGAACATTTTGAAGAATTTTCTAGATATCCAATGCCATTTCAATACACTGAGCATTGTCTTTCCACCAATTGTCCGTGCATAAGGCTGTTAAATGCATAGTTCCTCTTGACATAAGGTTCAAATCTTGAGCGCAAACAAATGCAAAAGTAATGCATCAGTGTGCAGAAGAAAGATAATATTATAAATTGTAGAAACACAATTTATATTTCAGCATATATTTTAAATAACACAATAGACCGCCGATTAACCGGAGCAGTGGGGACCAGGAAACACCCGGATAATCAAAAACCCGGAAAATCAGACATTTTGCAAAAATGTCTGATTTTCCGGACTTTTGATTATTAGTACGTAATGACACAAAAACAAGTATGCAAAAATGATTACACTACGTATTCAGTGCATTTTTGTAGAAATTATGTATGTACATTAAACGATTTAGTACATACGTACTATAAAACATATTGAAATGCGTAAGTACGTAAGGTATGTAGGTAATTAATTTTTACTTTGCCTCTTTACTTGAAAACTTCAACTATCGCTTTCTGCTTCAAAGATGAAACGCGTTGTTGTGCAGCTAAATCGGTACTCTTTTTAAATGTCTTAATGCAGTAAAATTGCATTCTTCCTTCCCCTCCACCGATTTCATCACTTTTTCGAAGCATTCAAATGCTTCGGAATGTCCAAGCTTCCCATCAGCATCTGCATGGTTCACGGTTGACCTCTTTTTGTTCATGAGCTTCAAGCCCTTCAATCATTTCATCTTCCGTTGAAAGTTGTTACCCTGGATCTTCCTCGTCACTCTTGAGCTAGTCTTGTACATCGTGAGGATCGCAATTCCATGGATGTAGATAAGAGGGGGGTTGGATCTTAGGAACTGGTCCCCCCGAAATCCCAATCAATTTTTCGCAATTGAACTTCAACAAATAATGTATATATATATATATATATATATATATATATATATGTTTTTGCTTAATACATCCATTCTGGAGAACATTCTCTACATTTGGCACTACGGGATCCTTGTACAATTTCATGTATATGAAACTGTATAGGCACAATTCAGTCTGTTGGAAATTTTTTTATCTCATCTGTGAAAAATAACGATGTTCTCAAAGATTTCATCAAGCAAGTATTACCAGCTTCCAGGCACACGAAGTTAATATCAATGTGCGAAACACGTTGGGTTTACAAGCGTGAAGCTTTATTCAGACGCCGAGAAATCTACGTTCCAATAACTCTATCGTTACAAAATTTGCAAGGTATAAAAAATCGCAAATCCTCCACAAAAGCTCATCAGCTATTAAGTGCTATTTAACCAAGACAAGCTTGTAGTCACACTCTGCATAGTTGGCCTTGTATTTTCGTGGACATTACTGCTGTGGAAAACTGTTCAAAACGTTGACTGCAATTTGACGACAACATTGGAACAGATTGATCTCATGGTAACTTCCCTCGACCAT
Source organism: Macrothele yani (assembly GCA_039090855.1). Classification (NCBI taxonomy): domain Eukaryota; kingdom Metazoa; phylum Arthropoda; class Arachnida; order Araneae; family Macrothelidae; genus Macrothele; species Macrothele yani. Next base: position 5,509,374 of record CM077033.1, read on the forward strand.
CTAAGCAGTAACGTCATCGATAAATTCAGTGTTATTTTTAATGCAGTGCCAAAATTGATCACATAAGTCGGTGGAGTTATCACAATGCGAAGAGTTACATCCAGGATGATTCAAAGAGGGAATATTTCATCAGAAAATCCAGACAAATATTTCCGGAAAGATCTTTTCGTACCATTTCTTGACCACGTGCGAACACAAATTAGCGATCGATTCGAGACTAACAAGACATTAGTCATAGCGCTTCAAATATTTGTACCTCGTCATGTTACGTTAAACTGCGAAAAAGAGCTAACGACTTGCTAAGGTTTTTATTAAAACATACTTCCAAAGAGCAGTACTCTCATAGTCCGTTTGGCGAAACAAATGGATCAACATCGACTTTAATTCAAGACCTGGTAACGCAATGGAATCCCGTTTACAATGCGATTCAAATCTTTTCCCCAACTCACACACGTTGTTACAGATTCTTGCTATAATTCCGATTTCCACAGCTACGCCAGAAAGGACATTTTCAACACTTAGACGATTGAAGACATATTTAACAAACTCAACGGGAGAAAACACTGAGTTGTTTAAACATAAATTTTAAGTCATTAAAAACAGTTATCTAAAGGAATTACCTCGCCTTGTGTTTGATCTATGTTTATTGCAAATTTAGCGCGGGCACCGTTAAAAAGTAACGTAAATTTATGAGGAAAATTTTACAATTACTAATCTCAAAAATGGGTGGGGGAGGGAAGGGTTGGTATAGCTGTTTTGAATTGTAAACTAAAATTTTTTAATTTCCATTCAATCATCAAAAGAAATGTATACCTCACCAGTAAAAACATCCCCCCCCAAAAACAAATTCCTGGCTACGGCCTTGCGCAATTCATAGCACTCCGGAATCTGTTTTAAAGCTGGTAACAAATCAATCGTTTCGTCTATTTCCATCTCAATCTCCGATCAGAATAAATGAATATCCGGATAATTGGTGTCCGAATAATCGGCGCTATACTGTATTATAGTCTAAAAGCAACTCCGGAACATACAATGTGCATTCAAGAACTCACCATAAAGATGCACAACATGAAAGTGTGAAAGTGTCCTTACTTTCCATAGTTTGTCCTCTGTATGAAAGTTTGTATTAAAATGAGATACACGTTACTATAATAACGATTGACTCAAAAGTAAAATCCTACGCGATGAACGAGGTTTCTTTCTCTAGTATACTACAGTCCATTCGTATTATGTAAATACACGGAAGGATTAGATGCATTTAGGTAAGATTTTATGCATTTACTGGAGTTTATGAATTCTGTTTTAAAATTTTTATACATTTATTTATTTGAAAGCTGTAATTCAGAAGGGTTTATCAATATTCAGAAAACAATGATAACAACGATCTGCATACTTCACTAAAACTGTCTCCATAAATGCAATGGATGGAGCTGGTAAGTGTAGATAAGTTGAGGTTTTACATCATCGACAAAACATCTAAAAGTGACACAACGTTATAGGTTTCACTTGGTCGTGATTTTTGTAATGTATCTTAAGAACAGAAGTTGCTAGAGGAAGAACTAAGACATTTTTCAAATATTCATTTAATTTTGAATCTAATGACATATAAATGAAGAAATAACTATGAAAATTAGTTAGATGAGAAAAACGTTCAACTAAGAAATTCACGATTCTTGCAAGTGTTGCAATACCTTTGCACACCGCTGGAGGACGCCACTGAAAAGGGTGTCAAAGAAATACAAGTGCATGTAAGACATTAGCTCATGGACATAGTGTAGGACACAGTAACAGGGTACGAGCCCAAGATAGTTACCCGAAGGACACGTAGAGACGGCAGTAAATAAGATCTTACAAACTTGCATTAACAAAACGGGCTAAAAAAATTTATAAGCAATTTAGAGTTAAAGTCAAAATTTCAATAGGATATATATTATGCTTTAATTTAATATTAGCTTGGAAAGAATTCTAACTATGGAATATACATAAATTACTTAAACTGGCTGGCTACTGTGAGGAATTTGACCTAAAGAACGATTCATATATGAAGACATGTGCGTTCTTGCGGACTCGGTGCTGTGTATGTTCTGTGGAAACCTGAAACGTCGTGTGTTGCTTTTGTTAAAATATTTTATGAATTATGAAATAACAATCCTCGTCAAAGGGAAAAATACTCTGCTGTTGCAAAGATATTAGGCAGATAGAATATTCCAGTGCCAGCAACCCGAAATTTTACGAACGGTATATCAAAATTCTGTTACAAACACTTTTAGCTGTTGCAATCAAGTGCAATTATACGGAAATAGACGCAAGGTTGGTTTTGTGAAGGTATAAAAAATGTTTTTTAAATAAGGTATTCTAATAAATTCTGAAATCTGTTGTGCTTGTTTTAATACAGATATTTTAATGAAATACGAAATTCAGCGAAAGGGAACAAAAAAAAAAAAAAAAAAACTATTGGGTTACTGACAAAACAGGTAATGGAGAAAATGTGAAAATAAATTATTCTCCATTGCTTGTTACACACTAGATGGAGCCACAAGTGTGGCGAGTGCTGTTGTGAATCGTACTGTACAAGTAGCTAAGTAAACCTCTTAAACATATATTTTATATTTCCCTAATTCTTTGTCCAATTGGTATCAAAAGAAAAGTCATCATGTGAGATATTAAGGACTGTTTATCGGGTCTGGTTCATTTGCCCGACGTTTACTTCACCGAAGGGTCACTTGACCGAAAATCACTTCACCGAAAAAATTGTTTCACCGAAAGATCACTTGATCGAAGCGTTCATTTCACCGAAGGGTCACTTGATCGAAAGGTACATTTCGCCGAAGGGTCACTTGATCGAAAAGTTCATTTCACCGAAAGGTCTCTTTACCTAAAATTTCATTTCATCGAAAGGTCATTTCACCGAAATGTCAGTTTATCGAAAACGCTAGATTTCATTACAGGATCTGTTGAAGCATGGTGCAAGTTTGACAGACAGACCACCGAAACGTTAGGGGATCATACTCAAATTGCACTTTTGATTTCTCCGTGTCACAGAGAACGCAAAGATTTAGTTTTAAGGCAAAAATAATTAATTTTATATCCCTATGCCTCGGCCTAGGCCTTTTTAGCAAGTTTTATCATGTTCATACGTTTTTCATAAAAATCATGTTCAGTGCTCATGTTCATAAATAGTTTACATGAAAAGTCAAGTTAATAACGTTGCACATTTATTCAGGCAAAAAAGAATCAATATTAGGGCCGTAGGCCTCGCTTAGGCCTTTTTAGCAAATTTTAACCGTGCGTGCTCATGTTCATAAGGTTTACATAACAACTCAAGTTAATGATGTTGTACACTTATTTAGGCCAAAAGAATCAGTCATAAAGCCCACGGCCTCGGCTTAGGCCCTTTTAGAAAATTTTAATCCTGCATGCTCATATTTATAAGGTTTACATAAAATGTCAAGTTAATAATGTCGCACATTTATTCAGGCAAAAAGAATCAATATTAGTGCCGTAGGCCTCTCTTAGGCCTTTTTAGCAAATTTTAACGGTGCGTGCTCATGTTCATAAGGTTTACATAAACAATCAAGTTAATGATGTTACACATTTTTTCAGGCCAAAAGAATCAATTTTAGGGCCCTAGGCCTCCGCTTAGGCCTTTTTAGCAAATTTTAATCGTGCGTGCTCATATTTATAAGGTTTACGCAAAAAGTCAAGTTAATAATGTAGCACATTTATTCAGGCAAAAAAGAATCAGTCTTAAAGCCCTAGGCCTCCGCTTAGGCCTTTTTAGCAAATTTTAATCGTGCGTGCTCATATTTATACGGTTTACGCAAAAAGTTAAGTTAATAATGTTGCACATTTATTCAGGCAAAAAAGAATCAATATTAGGGCCGTAGGCCTCGCTTAGGCCTTTTTAGCAAATTTTAACCGTGCGTGCTCATGTTCATAACGTTTACATAACAACTCAAGTTAATGATGTTGTACACTTATTCAGGCCAAAAGAATCAGTCTTTAAAGCCCTAGGCCTCGGCTTAGGCCTTTTTAGAAAATTTTAATCCTGCTTGCTCATATTTATAAGGTTTACATAAAATGTCAACTTAATAATGTCGCACATTTATTCAGGCAAAAAGAATAAATTTTAGGGCCCTAGGCCTCCGCATAGGCCTTTTTAGCAAATTTTAATCGTGCGTGCTCATATTTATAAGGTTTACGCAAAAAGTCAAGTTAATAATGTTGCACATTTATTGAGACAAAAAAGATTCAATTTTAGGGCCCTAAGCCTCGGCTTAGGCCTTTTTAGGAACTCAAAACGAATTTCGCGAAAACGTTCCATGTAAGCCAAGCGAGAATTGTGCTTTAATTTGAAGAAATTAATTGCCGATGATCCGAGGTACACTTGGTTTGAGGGAACTGTACCCCGAACTTCCGTAATATTATATTCTGGGCCGCTGGAGTCTGTCAGTGTATCCAGGATGTTCCCCTTGAAGTGTCTGCGAAGTTCGTGAGCTTTGGGAGGGGCTTTCCCCCAAAATGTTAAAATGGACGTAGAGCTGTAAACATTAGAACCTTGCTTTATATAATGATTCTGTACACGATCACGAATTTTCAGGAGGGTGGGACGAATTCACCCTCCCCCAAGTTTCTAAGAGCGCAGACAGGTGTTCAAGGTAAGGGATTTGCTCGCAATTTCTATGCTTCATGTTGTGTTTAGTGCCAAACTATGTATGCCCTTCCCCCTCCCCCAGAAATTTGGTGAAGTCTGTAAAAGGGATACGAGGTGCTTGGTTTTGAGGGCTCTACCCCCCAACTTCCGTAATTTTATATTCTGGACCTCTGGAGTCGGTCATCAGTGTATCCTCGATGTTACCCCTGAAGAGCTCTTGGAAACGGGGGGGGTTCAGTTTCACTCCACATTCCTGAAAATTCGTGGTCGTGTACAGAATCATTATATAAAGCATGGGTCTAATGTTTACAGCTCTACGTCCATTTTAACATTTTGGGGGAAAGCCAACCCCCCCCCCCAGATGACGGACCTCGCGGACGCTTCAAGGGGAACATCCTGGATACACTGACAGACTCCAGCGGCCCCGAACATAATATTACGGAAGTTGGGGTACACCCTCCCAAAACTAGGTGTACCTCGGATCCTCGGCAATTTTTTTCTTCAAATTAAAGTGCAATTCTCGCCTCGCTTGGCTTACATGGACCGTTTTCGCGAAATGCGTTTGGAGTTCCCAATTCAGTTCTCAATATATGCCCAGAAACGGCAATCTTTAACCCCCCCCCCCCCTCTTGATTTTTTTAACTTGACATTTTATGTAAACTTATGAACAAGCAAGATTAGAATTTTCTAAAAACGCCTAAGCTAAAAAAAAAAAAAAAAAAAAAGCCCTAAGGGCAATAAAATTTATTCTTTTTTGCCTTAATAAATGTGCAACATTATTAACTTATTAACTTGACATTTTATGTAAACTTATAAACCAGCAAGATTAGAATTTTCTAAAAACGCCTAAGCTAAAAAAAAAAAAGGCCTAAGGGCAATAAAATTGATTCTTTTTTGCCTGAGTAAATGTGCAACATTATTAACTTGACATTTTATGTAAACCTTATGAATATGAGCACGCTCGATTAAAATGTTCTAAAAAGGCCTAAGCTGACCTTGGGCCCTAAAATTGATTCTTTTTTGCCTGAATACATGTGCAACATTATTAACTTGACTTTTTACGTAAACCTTATGAATATGAGCACGCACGATTAAAATTTGCGATAAAGGCCTAAGCCGAGGTCTAGGGCCCTAAAATTGATTATTTTTGCCAGAAAAATGTGTAACATTATTAACTTTACTTTTTATGTAAAGCTTATGAACATGAGCAAGCACGATTAAAATTTGCTAAAAAGGCCTAAGCGAGGCCTACGGCCCTAATATTGATTCTTTTTTGCCTGAATAAATGGGCGACATTATTAACTTGACATTTTATGTAAACCTTATAAATATGAGCACGCACGATTACAATTTTCTAAAAAGGCCTAAGCCGAGACCTAGGGCTTTAAGACTGATTCTTTTGGCCTGAATAAGTGTACAACATCATTAACTTGAGTTGTTATGTAAACCTTATGAATATGAGCACGCACGATTAAAATCTGCTAAAAAGGCCTAAGCCGAGGCCTAGAGCCCTAAACTTGATTCTTTTAGCCTGAAAAGTGTGCAACATCATTAACTTGAGTTTTTAGGTTAACCTATGAACATGAGCACGTACCGTTATTATTTGCTAAAAAGGCCTAAGCTGAGGCCTAGGACCTTAAAATTGATTCTTTTTGCCTGAAAAAAATTGCAACATTATTAACTTGACTTTTTATGTAAAGCTTATGAACATGAGCAAGCACAATTAAAATGTTCTAAAAAGGCCTAAGCTGAGACCTAGGGCCCTAAAATTGATTCTTTTTTGCCTGAAAAATTGTGTAACATTATTAACTTTACTATTTATGTAAAGCTTATGAACATGAGCAAGCACAATTAAAATTTTCTAAAAAGGCCTAAGCTGAGACCTAGGGCCCTAAAATTGATTCTTTTTGCCTGAAAAAATGTGTAACATTATTAACTTTACTATTTATGTAAAGCTTATGAACATGAGCAAGCACGATTAAAATTTGCTAAAAAGGCCTAAGCGAGGCCTATGGCCCTAATATTGATTCTTTTTTGCCTCAATAAATGTGCGACATTATTAACTTGACATTTTATGTAAACCTTATAAATATGAGCACGCAGGATTAAAATTTTCTAAAAAGGCCTAAAACGAGGCCAAGGGCTTTAAGACTGATTCTTTTGGCCTGAATAAGAGTACAACATCATTAACTTTAGTTTTTATGTAAACCTTATAAACATGAGCACGCACGGTTTATATTTTCTAAAAAGGCCTAAGCCGAGGCCTAGGGCCCAAAAATTGATTCTTTTTTGCCTGAATAAATGTGCAACATTATTAGCTGGACATTTTACGTAAACCTTATGAATATGAGCACGCACGATTAAAATGTTCTAAAAAGGCCTAAACCGAGGCCAAGGGCCCTAAAACTGATTTTTTTTTGTCTGAATAAGTGTGTTTACATAACAACTCATTAACTTGGGTTGTTATGTAAACTTCATGAATATGAGCTCGGGGGATTAAAATTTGGCAAAAAGGCGCAGGTCTATCTATGACTTATAATTAATGTTATATTTCGAAAAACCTACTTATGGGGAGGTGTTTAAAAGAAATTAAAAGTGTATTTTTTATACAATCCAATAATGTTTAGGTGACCAGTTTTTTAAAAACCAGCACCATACTCCAACAGATCTATAACAACAAAATTCTAAGTTTTCGATAAACTGACCATTCGGTGAAATGATCTTTCGATATAATGAACTTTTAGGTAAAGTAATCTTTCGGTGAAATGAACTTTTCGATCAAGTGTCCTTTCGATGAAATGAACTTTTAGGTGAAGTGATCTTTCGGTGAAATGAACTTTTCGGTCAAGTGACCCTTCGGTGAAATGTACCTTTCGATCAAGTGATTTTCGGCGAAGTGATTTTCGGTCAAGTGACCTTTCGGTCAAGTGAACGATACCCCTGTTTATCACATAAGCACATCATAAATGTATGCTAATATGAGTTATTGCTTTTCCACAATGCTATTCAGATACGTCGTGGCGTACAAATACCGCATCAGTTTTATTACGGAACCGAAAGATCTTCACGGAAACCGACCCATATTCACTGGCGGAAAGAGGAAAAAGAACACGAAGGAGGAATTGACGGACGATCATGAAATTTACATATGTTAATGGCGTTGAGCTTACGTAGGCGTGATGTTCATTTCGGGACCAACCGGTGAGCGCTTACGCCACAACACGGCATAATATGCAAATTATCGTCGGTGGTATTTAAGGAGCACGGCGAAATAAATGTAATCAATCGTCGGCGTACGGGCACGTGCAAAGATCCTGAAGAAGCTGCAATGCCTGGACATGGAAGTCGTGTAGGATTTCAGCAGTTATCGGACTTTGAGCGAGGTCGTCTAGTCGGACTCTGCGAGGCCAGGTGGTCGTATCGTTGTTGTGCGGAGCAAAGTGGACGGGAAGTACCAATGGTGGTACGCTGGTGGCGTAGATGGTCCGAAGAACATTCCCACACGAGAAGACGCGTAACCGGGAGTCACAGATGGACTGCGGACCGATCGACGCATAAGAAGAGCGGCGTTGTCAAGCAGAACATCCACTGCGACGCAAATCCGAGCTGCCGTTGCCCCTGAGGTGACTGTGCGAACAATCCGCAACCGTCTACTAGACGCAGGACTACGTGCACGTATGCCTCTGGCATGTGCTCCTTTAACTTCAGCCCACCGTCAGGAGCGGCTGCAGTGGTGTCGCCAACGTCTGCACTGGAGAACGCAATGGCGATCTATCGTGTTCAGCGGTAAAAGCAAATTCTGCTTGGGAGCCTCCGATGGCCGTATGTGTGTTCGCAGACGCACAGGGAAGCGTCTCTCCACCCTTCTTGCATTCGCCAGCGACACACAGTACCTACACCTGGTCTCCTGGTGTGGGAAGCGATCAGCTATCACTCCCGTACACAACTAGTGTTTGTACCGGGTACGTTAAACAGCACCAACATCATTCAGCCCGTTGTTGTGCCAGTTGTAAGGTCGGTCCATCGTGGTGTTTTCCAGGAAGATAACGCACCCCTACACATGGCACGTGCAACGCAACATGAACTTCAGGGTGTGAGACAACTTCCATGGCCTTCACGTTCACCGGATGTGTCCCCCATTGAGCACGTGTGGGATTTTATGGGGCAACGACTTATCCGGTGTCCACGGCCAGCCACGACCATCCCCGATTTACGCGTCCAGGTTGAGGATGCTTGGAACTCAATACCCCAAACTTACATCCAACATCTGTACGACAGACTCCATGCCAGAATTGCACAGTGTGACGCAGTTCATGGCGGTTCAACCTCGTACTAACCATATTACATAGAAATGTTATTTTTCAGTTTACCAGCAGATACAGCTGTATTTTGCCATAATGTTTTGATCACGCTCTCTTCTGTATTCCGCTATTATGCTGTATAAATTTTGTTGGTATCAGACATTTCCTTCTTGGTGTTCTTTTTCAATTTCCGGCAGTGTAATTACACTGCTTCCACCAAATTCTCTAGTTTAAGCTATGCAGCTGGTATTAATCGATGTTTCCGCCGATTCTTTATTCCAGTTGATTCATTTACATCTATTAACTGTAAAATTGATGTATAGAACCGGAATACATTTTTGAAGCTATAATGTTTCCAGGTTTGGTACTCCAGTGACCACTGTTGACGGATGTGACAGTTTTTAACAGTATATCATACGAGAAAGGGACACATCGGAATGCATCGGCGATTGTACCCCATTTGATTCAACGTGCTTTAAGCAATGTATATTAGAAGTATAATCTCGATCACGCTGCTGTTCTATTCGATGCTGTCAACATGAAAATTTATTTGGAAATAACCATAAATATTCATTGTTCTACATGGAAATTACAAGCACACCGGACAAAAAATTGGTCACTTCTAACAGAGCTTACCTAATAACGGGTGACGGCTCCTCTTGCCTTTATAACAGCATCAAGCCAAGATGGTAGAGACGACACGATGTTACAGATGTATTGAACATCGATTTGCAGCCACTCGTTCTCTGATTGGTCTAATCCGGCGTTTCTACTTCTGTTGCAAATGATCCCACAGATCTTCTGTAGGATTTAAGTCTGAGGATTTGGCGGCCCAGTTGTCGTTTCGGATGACAGGAATCAGAATATTATAACGCTCCTGGAGATTCAGGATAAAGGGCAGCACTTCGTCATTCAGAATGCGGAGGTACACATGCGGCTTCAAATCCATCGTCACTGGAACGAGAGGGCCCATTTCGTGGTACAAAAAACATCCTCAAAACTTCATAGAACCCTTTCCAGCATGTCATCAATCAGAATTATAGGCTTAATTGGGCCTGAGGTGCACCCATCGCCTCACATTATTGAAAATACAACCAAAAACGTGGCTTTCTAATTACTCGTTTTCAATCCTTCGCAGTAAAGTTTTGGTGCCTCGGAGCCCACTGATAACGTGCGACTTAGTGACATTTTGCTAAAACAGGCCTTTTCTATGGTATTCTGCTGCAGATGTTTATAGCATGCAATTCTCGTCGCAATGTCCTTCCGGCAATTGGTTGAAGCGTACCTTCCTTTTCTGTTTCGAGCAATTGTTGCCCGCTTTGAAACCGATTTGCAGTTAAAACAAACAATTATCAATTAGTAGATGGGAAACATGGCGGCGGTCACTTTTGGTGAGAATCGTTTTCCGTCCACCAGCATGTCGCCGATATTCAGTTGACTGAGGACTACACTACTTTTTTCCGACCCGCTAGACAGTACGCTTCGACACACCAACAAATTTGCCGACTTCAATTACTTTGTGTCCGTGCGCTTGGCAATATACGATGGATTCTTTTTGCCGCTCAGTAATGTCTGTCATTCGAACAATATAGCAGACAAAATTCAACACATACGTTGCTCTTCACCACTTCACCAATGCTATTTATCTCCCAACAATGCTGTGACGGGGCCCTCTGTACAACCGGTAACTCCCTACTGTCATGTCTGTTAGGTATGACTAATTTTTATCTGGTGTGCGTATATTGCTGTTCACCTCAATTAGATTGTCTTCTTAAATATATTACTCTGCTTTTCTGTCATAATTATGTATTTTCTTCACTGTACATATAGTATAGAAGAAAGTGTGCATTGAAAATAAAGTCATATCGCAATTAAAACAATGACACAAATGTTTTGTTTATTGCATCTTTTCGGAAGGACGGATGGCTTAATTAGCCATCTTTATGGAAGACATATAAGCGGTAATAAAAGACCCAGTGATAGTATTTCAACATGATATAAAGAATATTGTTTTTAATATATTACTGCCGATAACTTTGAAATAGGATTACAAAATAAGCAATTTGTAAATTCTATAACGGATATTTCATCCATTGCATAAAATAACGTAGTATTAAATATTTTTGCTAACCAAATGTACAAAAACTAATCATGAGAGCCCTCACAAGAATACTCATTCCTGACTATTATATTCCCCCAAGTATTTCATGATGAGAAGTGATGTATATAATAGATAACAGTGAAACCCATTTTAGGCATCTCTGACTGTGACCGTCACCTTGTTCTGGTTATGTTAAAACTTTGGACGATTATCAATATTCCGGGTGTTCGTAGTTAAAATTTACAATTTCTAAAGCGATTCAGCTAGAGCTATTTCTCGGAATGACTGTGAAGTTAATATGAGAAATCCTGTGGGAACGGAATCTTATTTTACGTAAATCAAAAACTAGTCGAACATACTTACCGAACACTGAATTCCTGGGTCGATCAGTGGGGCTGTAATTAAGTGTAGCAATCACGGGTTTCAGTTATACTCCCTGCAGTGGACCAAATGTGCAAATTAAGTACCTGAAATGCTTAAAAAGAAGCTGTTGTAAAATCAGTCATCTGGGAAATATGTCATTTCAGCGAATGTGAGTAGTCAACATTTTAAAGCACAGGGTCGTTAGCAAAAGGTAGTGCAGATCTGGTAAATTTTTTTTTACCAAAATATAAGCTCTTCTTTAACTGCAGTGCGCACTTTACGAAAATTAAAGGTCTTAAATCTGGGAAAATTATTTATGTAAAATTATTCCACACCGTCAAGACACAGGTTCTTTGGACACCAAACTTGGCAAACAACGGATGACATTCGGCCAGCAGATCCTGTAAGATGTAACTAGACCGCTGGAGAAAAATATAATGTAGAATACTTTTGAAAGCAGTAGCGCGAGGAGTATTTCTCAGTCTTTAGGCCGCCACTTCAATACGATTCTCTGAGCTGTTATCTTTACAAAATTTCCCACGACCACCATTTACTTTCCCTGCCTGGAGTGCACAAAAAGCGTTCTCACTGTAGTTTCTACAGTGGTTTGAATTTAAAAACGGATGACCGAGGGAAATTTTGGGGGAAGTATAAACGGAATTTCATCTTCATTGTGGTGTTATCACTCACAACTGAAGAATTTCGGGAACAGAAGATTCACACTTCGAGAGCGATACTCCACTTTTTTCTCTAAAAGTCACTTCTCGGTGCAGCGTTAAAGCGGAATTCCTTGTTTGGTCCCATTTTCAAGGTTCTTGTAAGGGCGGATCTTGTTAAATGATCTGTTAACGGCCAGCGATATTTATCTATCTCTTGGAGAACCAGGTAAGGGTTGGAGGTTACAACACTCACACAGTGTAAGTGAACTAAGTCCAGCAATTTTTATGCAGAACGGTACCCCTTTTCGAAATGTATTGCCTGTCAAACATTTTCGTTAGGAAATTTTGATACCAAAGTAGTAATCAGGTCTCAGTTTCCAACTACTTGGCTTCGCGCGCGTACTCCCCAAAACTCAACATGTGCGAAATTTGGCTTTTAGGTCACATACAGGACATCCTCAATAATGATCACATGGAAAATATTGGTCGACCACAAGGCAAGCATCATATCCAGAACCCTTCCTGCAAAAACATCTATCTATGGTTGAGCATGTGAGCTTGCGATTACAGCATGTTGCAAGTACAGAAAGACAGCATATGAAACTTGTATTTTAACCACAAAATGAGACTTTTGTGTTGTAAGTTTCATTCATTTTTCCATATTTCTCTACTGCAATGTGGCGGCTCTTCTTTTCCAGGAGGCGATTATTGGAACTAGTTTTTTTTCTCTCAAACATGCTTGCATCGCCCAAGGATGTCAAATTTAAAACCATTCAGATCAATAGTTTCACATGCTGTGCTCTTGGATATGTGAACTTTAATTATCTCTTACTTTACCTTTCTTCTACTATATATTCCATAATTAAATAAATGTGCAATTCAGAAAAAGTACGGTTTTTCCTAAATTCTCTACACCTCAATCAAAGGAATGTCGAATTTTATTGAGTCTTTGGAAACATCATCTACAACAGGGAAACAATAAAAGTTACGTTCCTCCTTTTAGTCTTTCAAGAAATTTTCCAAATGCATTGAAATATGCATTTAGAAGAGCTAACAATTTTTGAAAAACGCCCGAAGGCATCGAAAGAGATATCTGCATGTACTTCTTTCAGTAACAGTCCTTTTTTTCCGTATGAAACTAAACCGATGAAATCGCGAAAGAGAAAATCTACTACGCATAAGCTGTCTTAAAAATTGATTTACGTTTCGTTACGAAACAGATGGACGATTTCGCTGTTCTGCATAAAGCCTTTTATTTCTGCATATTTTGGAATTATCTACTGAAACGAACATCAATTCTACGATAGTCGAAGAAATAAGTGTTATAATGAAAGCTCAGCTTGTGCAAAGTATAAAAACAGATATCGTTTCATGTAGCCAAAATGTTTGAATCGAAAATGCAATATAAAACTACATGCGATATCATGGTATCAAGATAACCATATTAAATAATTAACAATTACTTTAAGATCATCATTGTTAAACATATTTTCACCTGAAAATGGTTGTTTCTTTTTGTATGTAATTTCTATATGTGTATACTATAAAATAAGCTTTGAACTGGAAATCGGAATGTCATGTTTCGTTCGTACAGACAAAGATGTTCAAATTCAAAGGTAGAAATATGGAATTCTGTTTTTTATAGGATTTTATTGTGTGTGTTTGTACTATTTCAAACGTCTTTGTGGAAATACCTTACACACAGCCCTTAGTTAGAACAAAAAGACCCTCATTCGTACACAGTATCTGAAATGATGTGAATACTGAGGTACTTACCTTGTATTATAACAAAGAACTACAATTTTCTGTTTTATTTATTTTTTTGTTTTTTAATAGCTTGATCCAAAATATGTCTATTACTTCCAAGCAGATCCCTTTCCCTGAACACTGCGATTCACCAAAAAACTGATAAGTTCAATATTCAAATCATTTTGTTTATGAAAAATGAACACGCATTTTTAAAGTTGCTATACCAGTGGTTCCCAAAGTGTTGGGCACGTCGCCATGGCGCTCCGCGGCTTCCTCACAGGGGCGCCGCGAAATAATACACAATTTTCAAAATTGCATTTCGATTTTCAATTCAATCTGATCGGACGCGACATCCCGACATCTAGCGGATTTGGTGCAAACCAGTAATTCACGTAGTAATAACTCTTTACAGAAGCTTTTACAAATGGTTACCAGATGGCGCTCCACAACATTGTTAAAAGCGTGAGCTTTGCCCTAGCACGGTTGCAACCCGACGGGCGCACGTGTGTATTCCGCACGGCCGCTTCCGGAAAGAACCTGAGCTTCTGCACCAGCTCTCGTGCTTCACATAAGCATTCCTCCCTCGTTCTCTGAAATGAGGAAATGAGGCTCTCCGTCCAGATTTGTCACCAGGAACTTTAAATAATCTCATCTGTTGTCATTTCTGACTCATTTGGTGGTTAGCAGTCTGTTATGTTGATGCTCTGTAGCTGAGTTTCGGCGTTTGTAAGTTTTCTGCGTATCAACTGAATATTGTTGTGATTAAGTGAAGTGAAGTTTTTGAAATACTTCTTCTCCTACGTACTTTTAAAAAGATCAGTTTTTAATAGACAGTAATAAGCGTTGTGAAAGTAAAAATTAAGAGGGCATACCGTCAAATAGTGGCAATAGTGTGAAGAAGAGTAAATATCAAAAATATGATGACAGTTATTTGGACTTCGGTTTTATGTCGACAGAAGTCAATGGTAAAGAGATGCCGCCGTGTGTAATGTGTATGGGATTTTTGGCGCAAGAGTGCATGCTACCAAGTAAGTTGAATCGCTATTTAGAAACCAATCATTCTAGCATTCTTAGTTAATCTCTTGATGGCTTTACGAGAAAGTTAGAAGAGTTAAATTAACAAAAAGGTAGTTTTAAAGCAGGCATGAATACCAAGCAACGCTTTTATCTCATCTTACAAAGTGACATTTAGAATCGCAAAATGTAAGAAGCCGCATACCATCGCAGAAGAACTCATTCTACCGGATGCTGTAGATATGGTGAACTGTATGATCAGTGGTTTACTGGGAAGTTGCTTTCAAATGGTCCTTTGTCCAATTACACCATCAGTCGCAGAATACAGCACAGCGGAAAACCTCAATGATCAATTAATTAAAAAAATGAAAGGTAATGAATTTGGGTTGCAGGTAGATGAGGCCACAGATAATAATAATGATGCTCACTTGATTTGCTATGAACGGTTTATAGATGGTAATAACATTGTAACAGACCTTTTCTTTTGTAAAAGTATCATTGGTAGTCCTAGGGCTCAAGACTTGTTCCAGGTCCTTCATACTTTTATATGCGAAAATAATTTGGAGTGGACTAAGTGCGTTGGCATCTGTACTGATGGTGCTTGTTCTATGTCCGGCCGTTATGGAGGATTGCAGACACTTATTCGAAGCAAAGCACCTGATGCACTGAGGACCAATTCTGTTATTCAGAGGGAAGAACTCGCGTTAAAATAGCAAAGTCCTACATAGAACCAGGTCTTAGAATGTTTAGTGAATATAGCAAACTTTATAAAAGTTCGGCAGTAGAAGACAAAGTTTTTCAAAAAACTATGTAAGGTTATGTGATCCGAGCACACGTCTTTGTTGTACTACAGCACTTCGCGATGGCTCTCTCGTGGTAATATATTGTCTCGTACATTTGAACTGCCACAGGAAATTTTTTATTTTTCTTAAAGAGCAAGACCACAAGTATACCGAAAATTTTGTGAATGAATATTTTTTGATAAAACTAGCATACTTATGTGATATTTTTGAAAATATGAATGCTCTGAATCTCTCCCTGCAGGAAACAACATGCACCTTTTAAAGTGGATTGAGAAATATTTCCGCTTTTATAAAAAACTAAAACTGTGGGAAAGAGAAATGAATGAAGACGGAGGTAAAGAATGTTTCCTCTTGTTGCAACAGTTTTTGACCTCTGATGTAGTTGATTTCTCTCGAGGCATGAAATCCATTTTTGCAGAACACTTATCACCTGGTCTGGGAAATATTTTCAAAATAATAATACCGTTAAATATGTATGGATCCAAGATCCATTTCATGCCACTGCTCCATCTGATTTTTCTGCTCCGGAAGAAGATAATCTTATTGAGATGTCTTGCGACAATACGTTGAAAACCAAATTTAGCAGCATGGAGTTACCTGAATTTTGGATATCGGTAAAAGATGAATATCTCCTTCTGAGTGGTAAAGCTCAGATAATTTTAATTCGATTTGCGACTTCTTATTTGTGCGAAGCTGGGTTTTCGTATGTCGCTATGATAAAAAATAAGTATCACGCGGTAGGGTTGCTGTGACCAGTTTGATTCCAAGATTTGGGAAAATGTGCGGTGATTTGAGAAAACAGGCTCATCCATCCCACTAATTATAATTAGTTGAATTTTATCAATTACTTTTTTTGTGTGATTTTCAATACATGTTTATTTGCTTTTACTTAAGTGTACTGTTAGAATTTGACATAGGCAAAAGGTACTTTTTAGAATTAGACATAGGGCACCTTGAGAAATCCTGAATTCAGCAAAGGCAGCGAGAATCGAAAAGGTTTGGGAACAACTGTGCTATGATATAGTGTTTTAAATGTTCATTCACGGTTTGAGAAAATCTGATCACGCCAATAGCGTTTATTCTAATACCGATGTGGGTGAACACATCAGCTAAAAGGTACTCATACATCTATATTTTAAAACAAACCGTGTTTTGGATGGAAAATATTCAGAAATCAGGTTTCAAAGAACAATTTTTCCTTTTTGGCTAACATTTAAAGAAATTTGAAATGTTACAGTTTCGTAATTTCTTACAAAAATTAACTCTAATAAGCTGAATGAAACCTAACTTTGTTCATTCAATTACGCAGTCCTCTTTTCGTGAGCAGTTGCTCACCTGCAACACCATAAATGCTCAAATAACAGGTTCTTCTGGCTGTTCGAAGGCAGACCGTTCAAATGGAGACTTTCGTAAATGCAATATAGAGTAAAGTTTAAAAGCAATTACTTTAATTTATGCAGGGAAAATTTTTAAGCGTTCCCGCACCCAAAAGATAACTTAACAAAAATTACTAACATACAGTAAAACAGGAAAGTTGCGATTAATGCATAGCATATTTTTAAGTGCATACATTATCCATTGTTTGTGGCCAACTAAAGGAAACCACACACACACACACACACACACACAGCATCATAACGGAAGAAGCAGCTATTTTAAAATACAAACATTTCTCCTAGGCTTTTAGCAGTGGTTTTCTTCCTTTGCCCTCAAAATTCGTGTAGAATTCAAAACTTTCCTAAAAAATCATAGCACTCATGTGGCTTTAACATGCGAGTCGAATCTTTTTGTAAGCTTCCAGGATTCCGTATTTCAAACTTTCAAGTGTTTCGATACAAGAAGAATATCCCGATAAACTTTGCAAAATCGGGTTTGATACTCGTAATCATGACCCCGAAAATGGCTGTTAAACTTTGTATGGGAGAAAAACGGAGAAAACGGGACAGTTTTTTCAAACTTCAAATTCAGTAAAATGGTAAATTATTAAAAACACCAATGATTTTAAGAGAAACCAGTACATATCTGGTTCATTCAAAACTTTTAAACCTCATAAAGCATCATTATGCCTAAATTGAAAGGATCTTTAAAAGAACAGAATATTTTAAACACAGAATGATAAATAAATGAGTGCAGTAATTTTTTAGTTGCATTAACGGCTCTAAAAAGTTAAGTTTGTGAACAAAAATGTATTTTTAAATGCTCAAAACCCTACTTTGCGGTAGAAATTTTTTTGCAGTAAAATGTTTAAAACAAATATTAAAAATACCATGTAAATTCGTTAAAACTGGTTCGAAGTTCCTGCAGGCAAAATTTGAAAGAAATGCAATGTAGTTTGCTTACGGAAAAACAATAAATTCACAAGAGTACCATGTACATTGAGTTTGCTTTGCTTTGGAATCACGTATACATATAATAAAGCGTTATTCGACATTCCTATGCCACCATGTCTAGCAGAAGCCAAGGAACATATTCTACAATACATCGAACATTCACCATACGTACTTAGACCTATGACCGCTGGTGCAGTTAAATATATTGCTACCTCAGTACACACTCACCATACGTACTTAGACCCATTGACCATACGTACTTAGACCAACATTCACCATACGTACTTAGACCCATGACCGCTGGTGCAGTTTAATATGTTGCTACCTCAGTACACACTCACCATACGTACTTAGACCCATTGACCATACGTACTTAGACCAACATTCACCATACGTACTTAGACCCATGACCGCTGGTGCAGTTAAATATATTGCTACCTCAGTACACACTCACCATACGTACTTAGACCCATTGACCATACGTACTTAGACCAACATTCACCATACGTACTTAGACCCATGACCGCTGGTGCAGTTAAATATATTGCTACCTCAGTACACACTCACCATACTTACTTAGACCCATTGACCGTACGTACTTAGACCAACATTCACCATACGTACTTAGACCCATGACCGCTGGTGAAGTTAAATATATTGCTACCTCAGTAGACACTCATTCCGTCGATGAAAATCACCAGTTCTTACAACCCGTTCTAGTACATCCCACAAACGTACTATAAACAAGGGAGGGTTTTTTTAGGTTTTTCTTTCAATTGCATTGTGTTTTAGTTTTTCAGCTTGGTTATTAATACACTGAACATGAAATAAATAAATAAAAGGCGATAGTTTTAACTGTATTTCGTATATATAAAGCGCACAACACTGACGGATCATGCTATTTCCAATAGCAAAATATACATGAAAAAATTGTACATTCTTATTTACATTAAAATTGACACAAGGTGCTAATTGCTGCTATCCTTTAGTATTCCTTGTAGGTTTTCCATTATCTTAGAAGAAATGACCGGAAAAGCACCACATTTTTACATTAAATAAAAATGCACTATTTAGATTAAAAGTTTTCCAGTTTTGTATGAGTTAAATGCATTTCGAGTTGCAGTGGAAACCAGTATAACAAATGTGGGATTGATTTTTCTGGCAGGAAAACTGCACTCCCAATTACACAAAAACCTGATATTTTATCCACATCGAACAGAAGACGAGAGCGAAATTCTTTTTAACATCCTTCGTCGGTTATAAAATACATTTATTAATGCTCCTAATCAACATAATCGTGAAACCCATGTGACCAAAATATTAATAATTCATTTTTAATTTTAGATCAACCTTTGCATTAAAGGTTCCTTAATCTAATACTTGCAAATATACAGATCTTTGGCAAATGAAACTGGTAAAATGCCATACAATGCACGGATTTACGGCATTTTAGTAACGTACTTACTTCTAGAAATACAATTGTGATAACAATATTTGTTTCTAGATATTACAAGCCGTTCACAAGTCTGAGTTTACTACTAGTTACATTAAATTTGGTATTTAGAGAATAGAGCTACGCAAAGTGAAAATCCTCAAAATACGTTGCGTCAGTGAACAAACAAAGACATTGCTCCCTAGAAATTGTTAATCGGTCGTCGACGGGGAATTGAATCCCGGATCTCTCGATATCTAGCCGAGATCGTAAGCCTTACACCACGGTGGCCAACAATCCACGGCGCTATGTGTGTTTTTCTGTCAGCATCGAATTTTATGAATTTAGATCACCGTAATGTATTTTATGATACTTTTTTTCTTTTACATGAATTCATATCGAGTATTCATTTTTCTTTTTCTTCTTTGTGTTTGCTAAACAATGAAATTAAAAGCTGCTTTCAGAGCTGGTTTCATGCGGTAAAAAAACAGAAATTTGTTTTATAAATAATCATATCAGCAAACGTAACTGTTTCGGAAATGTTCCTTATTTTTCTTTCCGTGAGCCATAGCTCACCTACTAATTTAAGTAAGCGTTTCTTAAGAGTACCAGATAAATTGATGCAAATGTTTACCCCAAGCTATACGAGGAGCTGTCAGTACTATTTTTCAAATTGCAAATCACAATTATAGGACATACTGAGTGAGCTCGTAAATGAACCAGGGACGGAAAAGGATACATCAACGAGATAATTAGAGAGCTTTTAAATGAAAAATTGAATTCACCTTAGGGACGCCATTAGATGTACAGTACAGATTGTCGAATTCACTTTCTGAGCATGAGTTTACCGTATAATTTTGTGATATCTTAGATTGGTCATTCTTTCTAGGGAGTTAGTTTATCATTCAAGCAAAGCAGTTATTCACGAATGAAACTTCAAATGATGGCCCTTCAGGTTTCACCTTTCCCACATGTCCGTCTAAATTTACTAAGTATATTTTTCGTGTACAGGATCCAGTTTTTACGACCTAAAAGAAAATTTGCACTGCCCAAAGGATCGCGAGTTTAATGAAAACCATTCAACTTTCACGAATGGATCTTCAACCGTTTGGATCACTAGATTAGCATTTAAGGCCAGAGTGAAATTCTGCAAGCTCCCAAACGATTGGGAGATAAAGAAATACCTACCATTTGCGAGTGGATCTCAATTCGTCTCCAAATTTCAGTTCAAATAAATGCATTTACATTTAAATATCATCATTATTACGTCTGGTCCATATTTCCTACATATTACTTGTAAAAAAAAAAAAGAAAATATTTTGATTCTTATGTTAAGGGTAATTTTTCATAAAAACGTACAAATCTAATTTACCTTAAATCAATAGAAGTATCTAAAAATAAAAGGCTCTGACAGAAATAATGGGGGTACAGGCAGACGATATAATTGTGTCTTAAATGCTCACCAAAGTTTTTAAAGCTCTGATCCTGATTAATGAAAGTAATATATAATTATTCAAGAGTGAGCAGCATGGAGAAGGGTAAGTTAAAATTTCTGCATGCAACACTAGTGGATAATTGAATGTCCTACACAGCGGTGAGACCGATTCACTTTCCATTCATGATGAGCAGCCATTTGTTCTTAGCATGTTGTTAATGAATTGCCGATCACTAATGAAAACAGAAAGCTGAGATACGACCTTGGCCATAGCGAAGAAAATCCAAAAACGCAGATTCGTCCATGTGCTTTTCAAAAGTCGATGAGGTATCTGAGTTTTTAGTATCATATTTCTTAGTTAATGTTTTTTCAGCAGTTCTTCAACATTTTTCGATATTTTCCAATGTTCCATCAGTGCAACTTAAAATCACGACGGCCTAGTAGCATGCAGCATGCCGGCGGAAAAATAAAAATTTCGAAAATTTTTGACTATGGTTTCCTCAAGGCCTTTCAAAAAATTTGATTAAAGAGATGCAAACTAAAATATAATTTAAAAGAAAATTATGTAAGCATTTGCTCCAAACATTATAATGATGAACATTACATTTGTGACTTAACCATTTAAGCTGTCGACGTGTCTGAAACAACTGCAATCTAAATTTATTTTCTGCTCACTGAACATACTTAATTTGCTATTAAAAGTGCGTAAAAACTGTAATTGAAAAACGTAATAGATTTAATTTGCTTATTTAAATCGTGTTTACCTTTGTTATTGGTACTTTGCAAATGCCTTCTGTTTTGCAATTTAAAAGCACAAAAGTTTTACCCACCCACTTTTCTCACATAGCTGTTCACCTATAAGTACATTATCGTTCATAATATAGAGCGTGCATATTTCCACTATACATTGATGGTTCTCATAGCTGCCGTATTTCCCAAAAGCTACTGTTAAATAATTACTTTCTTCCTCCTCTCTCTGCAGTACAAACGCCTGTGACTCGTGATAATTGCTTCTTTGAAATCCTTTATTCCCTGCTCTGTAACACATCGCATGATTGGGTATAGTCCATCTAACACGAAAATCATGCCACTTGGTAGAAAAAAGCGACTCAAACATTTCTCTGTTTTCTCAGATTCTTCCCCATTTTAGTGGCTGCATGATAACAGATAAACGGTTAGACATGATTACTCTCAATCATTCCCATAAAGGACCATTTCAAGTAAAAGCATATAAGGAAAAGTACCGTTTTATGATGCATAAGTTTATTTGTTCCTGCCGCGTTGTTCCTAGTCCTAAGACTGCGAATGTATTCGTTCGAGCAAAGTTCGGAAAATTTTGCTTACCCAATATTAATTCATATGCCCCTGTTGATTGCTTAAAATAAGTAATTCTTGTATTATATTGGAAAATTATTAAGAAATTATTAAGAAATTTTCTGATATTTAGGTAGATTGAACCAGACTTATGAGAACTAGAACATTCTGAGCCTTGAATTCCCTGAACGTAAGTCTACGGCTTAGAAAATGAGAACACATAACCAGCGCTTAACGACGACGTGTAATTGACAGAGTTCAGAAGCTGAAATGCTAAATAAAGTTTTGTGCTAGGTGATTTCAGAACTACGGTCTGATATTTGTCGTCTGGGGCAATTGCAAGAAAGACGATCCAGTGACGCAGTGGTCTAAGTGCTGCGTTCTGAGCATTCGTTTTTGTGTAGTCCAGGATATATTCCAGACAAGATATAAGGCCGTGTTTTTCTCACGACACTAGCTTTTTCCTTTTCCTAGACCCAGTTTCCCTTAAATTACGGACGGACCACTGCTTATAGCCCCTCATGTGTCTCACGGTGTTGATTAAACTACAAAGCAGAAAAAAAATGAAAAGGTCCAATAAAGTAAGGTAGTATTTGCAAATATACACTGGGGGAAAGTGAAATAAGAACACCAAGAAGGAATTGGCGGATGATCATGAAATTTACATATGTTAATGGAGTCGAGCTTACGTAGGTGTGATGTAAATTTTAGGACCAACCGGTGAGCACTTACGCCACAGCACGGCATATTATGCAAATTATCACGTGTGGTATTTAAGGAGTTCGGCGAAGTGAATGTAATCAGTCGTCGGCGTACGGACACGTACAAAGACCCTGAAGAAGCTGCAATGCCTGGACAGGGAAGACGTGTAGGATTTCAGCAGTTATCGGACTTTAAGCGAAGTCGTATAGTCTGAATCCGCGAGGCCGGTGGTCGTATCGTCGTATTGCGGAGCGAATTGGACGGGTAGTATCGGTGGAGGTACGATGGTGGCGTAGATGATTCGAGGAACATTTCCACACGAGAAGACGTGAAACCGGGAATCACAGACGGACTGATGAGCGGACCGATCGACGCATAAGAAGAGCGGCGTTGTCAAGCAGAACATCCACTGCTACGCAAATCCGAGCTGCCGTTGCACCTGACGTGAGTGTGCGAAAAATCCCCAAACGTGTACTGGATGTAGGACTACGTGCACGTGTGCCTCTGGCATGTGTACCTCTGACTCCAGCCCAACGTCAGGAACGGCTGCAGTGGTGTCGCCAACGTCTGCACTGAAGAACGCAATGGCAATCTGTCGTGTTCAGCGATGAAAGCAGATTCTGCTTGGGAGCCTCCGATGGCCGTATGCCTGTTCATAGGCGCCCAGGAGAGTGTCTACACCCTTCTTGCATCTGCTAGCGACACACAGGGCTTACACCTGGTCTCCTGGTGCGGGTAGTTGTACCGGGTACGTTAAACAGCACCTCTTACATCAACAACATCATTCAGCCCGTTGCTGCGCCATTTGTAATGTCGGTCCATCGTGGTGTTATCCATCAAGATAACGCACGCCCACACACGCCACGAGCAACGCAACATGGACTTCAGTGTGTGAGACAACTTCAATGGCCTGCACGTTCACCGGATTTGTCCCCCATTGATAACGTGTGGGATTTTATGGGACAGTGACTTCTCTGGTCTCCACGGCCAGCCACGACCATCCCTGATTTACGCGTTTAGGTTGGAGATGCTTGGAACTCAATACCCCAAACTTACATCCAACATCTGTACGACAAACTCCATGCCAGAATTGCACAGTGTGACGCAGTTCATGGCGGTTCAACCTCGTACTAGCCATGTTACATGGAAATGCTATTTTTCAGCTTACTAGCAAATACAGCTGTATTTTGCCATAACGTTTTGATCACCTTATCCTCTGTATTCCGTTATTATGTTGTCTGGTGTAAACCTCGCAATATCTGAACTTTGTAGACATATAGGCTGAGTTTGTGGTGTAAGACTGGATGCACTCTTGCACGAGGAATTGTCACTTACTTTGCGACAATTAATATCGATTTAGTTAAGCAACATGAAAAGGCATCGTGAATGCTTTCGACGTCGCCTTCACTCGTGTTTTTAGTCTTCCACATCTTGGCCTATCAATGACATATTCAGTTTCCAGAAACTTCTTGTGCCAAGATAAGATGCCATTACGACGTGGAGGATCTTTTCCAAATTTCGAACGAAAATTTCTTTCCACTTGGGTAACATACACATTTCGTTTCGAATAATCATCCAAAACACATATCGATTTCGATTTCTTTAAACGAACTGTCAATGAATATTCTCCATAGGATTCCTCCAAAGTAGGTGCATTTAATTACGTGCTTGGGGTACATCTGTTTGAGGCTATTTATCACCCCTTTGTTCATTGGCTAGATGAGGCTGGTAAGTTTGGGAGTGATATACATGTTCTTTATCTTTCCAGTTGAAAAATCTTCGATATCATTGTGTGATAGGGCGTTATCAATTAGAAGTTTTGCCTTTCGAGGTAGGTGGTTTTCCTTCAAACATTTTTCAGTTTTGGACACACATTCTTAAAAATACCACTGTTTAAATATCCCTGCTCGTCCGCCCATTTCTTTGTTTTTTGTAGAATATTGGCAAAGCCTGAATTAAGACTTTTCTAAAAGTCCGTTGTTTTTCAAATTTACCTATCACCACTAAGGGCAATTTATCAATTTCCGATGCATTATAACTAGCCATAACTTTGTTTGCTCTTTGCTTGAAACCAAACGCTGATGTTTCAAATTCAGAGACTAAAGATCTGCTAAGTATTATTTTAAAGTTAAATCCCGTTTCTGCGAAGTTGTAACACTGTTCAGCGTAACATTTCCAGTTAGCATCAACTCTTTGAGTTTTGTGCGAAAGGAATCTGCTGCTTCAAAATTCACACAACGTTACTCGACTCATATGGTTTGCTGACGAACTCGGAACCTTGTTTTCTGTCGGCTTAACCACCCGAAACTAAAAGAGAAATTGTCGGCTTCTTTTAGTTCTTTGCACAAATACAATGCCTTTTCTTGAAGTATCGGACTCCCTCACAGTCGTTGCTGGGAAAACCATGGGAAAGGTGCCTCACTGGTCTTTTCGTACTGACTTTTTTGCAAAAGTTTTCTTGATTCCCGCATTCTTCGGCGGATACGCTCTCGATGTCCCACTTCTCAATTTTTTATCGATACCTTTTCCAATCACCCACTGTTACTTCGCCGACGCCTAATTAATTGGCCACCTTCTTCATACTATCTCTCGTACGTATTCTTTTCAATGCATCGGTATTCACATTCAGAAACATAGAAACGGGTTTTCTTTTCCCACTTATTTTAGTTTTAGATTTTGTCGTCCTCTTCCATCAAGTTCTCAGATCACATTGATGCATGAATCATTCATTCAATATGTTACACAACAGGCCTTCACGGCGTAGAGGCTCGCGTAGATGGTATTCGTAGCTTCTCTTTAGGGACCTCTATTCCCATTTCGACTTCTAGTTGGCATCAAAATTCATTTCATATTTCTTTTTTTGAAAGGTCTCCAGCTACCTAGGTTTTTCAAAGTTTCACACCGACAGGATTGCACATTTGTCCCTTAGCTATATTTTAACAGTCCCCATATTGGCTTCTAAAGTACCTGAATGTTGTTGTTTTTTTCGATTCTGTTTCAAAACTTTTCACGTCCAAATCTCCCGGATTCATCTATTCGATTTTTTTAGTAATGCGTATTTTATTATGTTTCACTGAGAATGACCGCGGATTAATCGGAACTCTGTTTACCGATATTAGGACTGTTGAGACTTTATTGTAGTGCGAGAAAGATGTTACGGTAAATAATTTAATATATCATTCCTCCTTGGAACTTTTATTGACTTCTCACTTTTTTTAATTGAATTAGAGTCTCCGGCTATAATGCTGGGAGACAATATGCTTAAAATGAAATGAGAATTGATTCGTGCCTTCATTATTATGGGTAGCAGTGACACAAGTCTCATCTTTAGACAGAACTTGATTTGATTGTTTTATATAAATTTTGAAAATATGTAAAGTCTGCTGAATAGGGAAACGGTGATCACACGTCTGATAGATTCAAATTTAGCTCTTTTAAAAATATCGGAACGCCTTCCAGCTTTCCAAATCGAATGGTCTTTGCTGCCTTTGAAAAAAGGACATTTTCTTTGATCTGCGTTACGTCACGTATACATGTTATGCGTTGTAGTAAGTTTACAACAAAACACCCCGATTTTCTCCTCTGGTAATAAAATACCTTTACTTGACATTTTATTTGTCTCCTTGAGATGGGCAATATGTAACTTACTTGTCATTATTTCAAATAATTATTTTTCTTTCCGGAAAAAAGTAACCTTGGGGATTTGTATAAAAAGAAATCGTCAGAGCACATAAAAAATGCATGCTAACCGTGAAAAACTTAAAACGCAGAAGATCAAATAAGCATGAAATGACACGAGAAAACTGAACCGTGAGAATTTCGGCGATCATATGAGAGAGCATCTAATGTTTTCAGAAATAATGAGAACAACAAGCGACGTCATGTGTCCAGAAAGTACGCTGTGATATTTTACTAATATCCTGTGACAAATGAATAGCATACTGCGAGTGAGATGTTTCAAATTCTTATCGCGTGTTTTCGCGCACGTATGAAATGAATCAGATAACTTTCTGAATATGCATTAATAGCGGGAGATTCCTATCCAAGATCCCCTGCATGCAAATCCGTGTCAAATAAAAATACGATTCAGTTTCAACTCAATCCTCAGGAACAATTATCTAAGCTGGTTATGATGCAGACATTTTTTTAAGTTTTTTTCTGATGTTCTCCGTATCGAAAAATTAATGACCTTTGTTTGATACCTCTAATGGATCTGCCGCTGTAATAACAGACCCAATCGATTCGTCTTGTTGAGGTAAAATTGTTTTCTAAAATCCCATAAACTGACGAACAGTAACAAGAAAAATAACATGACTTTTACTTTTGGTTAATAAGGCTACATACCCTCATTTTCCGTATTCTTTTTGTTAATGAGAGTTGTCCTATTATTATCCTACTTTTTTTCGTAGTGGTAAATGGAATATTTATTTAGCTTTAAAATGTATTTGACTTTCAGTATAATATCACAAAAGAAAATATATTAACAGTTTCTATAACGTCGGTTGATTAATCTTGATAAGAAATGTTCTTATGACGAGACTTCAATCCCGATTGCTGATCAAACTCTTAGAGAAACAAGTCCTTGTTCTTTCCCTCTGTGGGTTTTTGATAGTCCCTGAGATACGCAATTATTATACTATAGATTCTGAAGTGTACTACAAAGACATTAAACTTTTCCCACCACCTTTGTAATGACATTGGAATCTTTTTCCAACTCAGTAAACTTAGAGCGCGATATGATGAAAACACTAGTAGGAAAAAATGGGCAATGCAAAATTTTATTTGTTTTTCCAACAGATAAACTCACATATTTTTTCTTTTTCTTTCATGTTTTGTTTTTTCTTTGAAAAGGGCTTTAAAAATATACATAACAAAAAAGAAACTAACACATTGATTTGAGTTGCGTAGCAAAATACTCGTAATAAACAGATCCAAGTTACTTCAACGGAGAGAGTTTCAATAGGTATCTTCAATTATTGTTTCGAATCTGACATAACATGCCAGATTTGACTTTGTTGTTTACCGTGTTAGACTTTCAAAGTGTCACGTGTATTCTTCCAGGGCACTGCTGTTGGCAGAAAATAAATGCATTACGTCTAACGTTGGAAAATAAATTAAATATGGATTCCTAGAATGCCCGACTGAAAAAGTACATGCTTAGTAACAATGGTTAGTTAAGTCACTAAAATTATAAGAAACATATTAACACTAAGAACAACAGGGCGAATTCTATGTAAGTGAACCGCTTACGTTTCATCCTCATTGAAAGTAATCAGAATCACTACTTTCTTCTTTTCGTGAAAAATGAATCCTAGCGAACATATTTCGCTTTCCCGGAATTCAAATCAACACAGGATGTCTCTCAAATTAAACAAGTACTTTTATATTTGTATAAATTTTCTTTTTGGGTTGACTGGCGACACCCATGAAATGTATTACTAGATCATGTAAGACTTGAACTTGTCTCCGTATGTCTGAATTCTTCTGTTTCGTTATTCATTCAGTAACTCAGATTTCGACGGATATTCAAAAACGTTATCAGCCGAAAGATTAACTCATTCTAAAATGGAAATATCAGTTGTATGATTTATAAATTTCAAAATGGGTTAGTCTTTTCTTAGAAGCACTAAAACGTAGAATTTGATGCAAATTCTACGTTTAGAAAATATTTGAAAGCTTTGATTTCCGAACAATATACGTCTCGTGCTAAAACCCGATAGTAAACTGAAAACCGTCTAAGCACGATATATGAGATGATATATTAAAATACGTTATTAAAACTAAAATAAAAATGAGATATTTGAGACCCCGCCTGCAGGGTCCACCGTCAGACTAAATAACAAATGGAACAAAGTGGCCAAAGCCGCAGTTTTATAAGTATAATGTAACGAAACAAGTCATGATCTGCACATGTCCGCACACTAAATCGAACATTGTCATAGTGATTTGAGATACACTAAAAAGTTGTAACATATGATAACATCGACATTACAATACCCACAATTAACATAAGTGCAATGCAACACTGCAATTTGAAGTAAAAATGTAATTATTAACATATACATGTACGTTTTTCAGCTCAAAGTAATGTTCCAATATAAGGAGACCCTTCTAGTGATATCGACTAGAGCCTCCAGTGCCAAACTCCACAGGAACGGTATGAACATAGGTTTTCCGTCATTACAGCAGACAGAGTTCATTTTACAAATGTATAGGCTCTCAGTGAACAATAGGTGAGATTTAGATGAAGATGCGGCAAGAATATAAGTTTTTCCCATGTTGGTTCGTGAGTCCGATTAAACATTTGCCGGGCTAATGCTGTAGAAGTCGCAATATTTGAAATGCCATATTGATGATCTGACAATCGGGCTTAGAGTGTCCGAGCTGTAGAGGCAATGTAGCAAGTGTCCTCCTGATCAGTGATACGGGATTTAAGAGTGATTTTATAAATGCCATGCCTATGTAGATCTTCTGGTCTATATCGGTTCTTTCTGATGATGGAAAATATATTTTTAGTCTAGTGTACAAAGTTAATGCCAAAAGGTCGACAAGCCGATTGAAGGGAACTGAAAATGTAAGGGTTAAACGATATTGACCCCACGAATCTGAATGAGTGAGATTCCCGAAGTAAGGAAGAAAAATGGGTCCAAAACATCTCCGATTCTTATGTTCAATTAAATGCCTGAAATAACAAAATGACGTATCAATGTCCTTGATAGCATTCAGTTCGACATTTCAAATGGCGGGATTTTTTTACTAACGTATTTTAATTTATTTGACCAGAAAGGAGAAAGAGGAAAGTTTATAACAGGTAGGGTGACAAAAAACATTCGGAATAAGAATGGGAAGTGAAGTTTTCCTATACTTTCCGCCTTAAAACTAATTCATAAAAGCTCTTATTTTAGGTTTAACAATACTATTTATCTTCAATGTTTTGGGGCTACCATATGGTCAACACTTTCTCTTCTTCTCGCAGAAGTCCTTTTGTAGGATCTGGAGGCTAGGATTCTGTCCACAAGCCGTATTAAGACACTCCTGTTTATGCGGTATGTGGATGATGCTTTGGTCTTCTGGCCCTCCACCTTCTCCGAATTAGAATCGTTTGCCAATTCCATTTCATCCTCCTAACCGTCATTGAAATTTACCACCAAAGTTGAGATTAATTGTCGGAACTGCTTTCTGGATGTCATTCTTACTCGTACCTTTAATTCGTTTTCCATGTCTTTTAGTGTTTAGGTAAAAAAAATGAAGGAGGAATTGGCTGTCTTCCTGCTCATAATAATTCACATTTATGTCGAATTTCATCAAATTTTTTTGACATCTCCTTTTCTAATAATCAGATCTGCAGAATTTTTTTTACTATTTTTAAAGGCAACATACATTTTAAAAATTATGTAATGGGTATGGAATTTGAGAAGACATGAGTGTGCATGTTTAAAGAGTGTGTAATTTGAAATTTCATTGAACACACAACCTTGTCACTACAGGACGTAAAATGTTTTAATGTTTGCCCTATATCTGGCTGTGTAAACACCGGTTGAAGTAACAAATATTCTTTCATCCGGTAACACGAATAATACTCGCACGTACTCACCCACAGATCTGGCTAACGATGATGCACAAGAACATCTTTCGCATCAGAATAGTCCTTTGAGAAATGCTTGCTAACGCTTATTAAAAAAGGGTTATTCAACACCAGGTAATTCCAAACAACGAATACAGTGGTGCGCTGATCGCCGTTATTTGACATCTCAGCGGTGGAAGAGAGGCGGGTGGCGTGATAAACCATGTTATTAATTCTTTCTTTCGCATGGGCACATTCGCGTGTGGCGTTCTCTCATGGAACGCTGTCAGGGAGCTCCATTCTCCCTACATTTAATATGAAATGTGATCAGAGAAAGTGTGTGGGATAATTTTTTGTTTGTATTTTGGAGAACTCTGTATTTTTGTTCCACTTTGTGGCGCTCTCCAGGCAGGCAGATGGCCGGGTACGAAGTTACCCTGAACACCCAGGCACCTTCTTTTTTTTTTTTTTTGGAAGTAATTCGGCTCATGTCTTTGACTGCTTCAGCAAGTTCGAGAATTTTGCCACACTTGGACAATTGTCGGGATATGATTTGAAGAGCAGGACGTTTACGTATCGGAATGGCCGGCAATAAGTGCTGATCTATATCAGATAGAGTGTCTGTGGAACAAACTGGGATTTAAAATTCATCACCTTTCCGTTAAGTCCTTTATCTAGAGCATCACTGCATTAAGCTTTACAGAAGAAATGCGCAAAAATTCCGATGCAGACCTTCCGGCATCTCGTGAAAAGCTTGTGTTGAAACATCGGTGATGCCAGACCTTAACGAATTATATACTTATCACGGGAATTAAATTTTTTTGTGTTTGATGGACCTAAATGTTTGAACACCTTGTCAATGTATTACATTTATTAACTCATGCTTCCCGTTATTATGTCAACAAGAAGGGTTCGACAGATTTCCAAAATTAAACTTGAGTACAGACTTTCCAAGATTTTATATTTATATTATATGTTAAGAAAAAATAACCGAAAATTATTAAATACAAGAAGTTTCTGGTACGCTTAGCGAAGCGTCTCCGCGATCACTCTTTTTTGTTTGAATGCCCCAAAATGTGCAAATATTTCCCCAAGGTAAACATAACTACTTCGAAGCTCTCATTCATGAGAGCTTAATAGTAGAAGTTATCCAAATGCTTGTGTGCCAATTCCGCATTTTCAGAGATGCCCGGCTGAACAGTGGTTTAACGCTGCCGTCCTCCACAGATTCCCCAATAGTGGCCAATTACAGGCTTGACTAAGATTCGCGATTTAAATGCTTTTCCCAGCAGAATGTGTCACTCTATCTCAGAAGACGCCAACACGCTGAAATTTTTTCGTGATGCAGTATTCCGAGTGTTTCTGCAAAACGGAAATTCAGGCAAAACAGCAAGCTTTCGAATAAAATGCAGAAATGTAGCAGCCTTTCACGGTCAGAAAAAGTACTTCTAAATGTGTAGGAGACGGAACCGCTTGCTCGCAATACTCCCTCTGCTAACGACATGACATAGGGATCAATGTCTTGTCTGGGCGAAAATCGCACCGGCAGTGCACAACGAAGGTCCGAAAACGGACAGCCTTGAGCGATTTATCCAGATCTAAAATATATCTGATAGTTGGGAGAGTGCTGTCTGGTATTAACCGCATGGAGCCACGTGTTGTTGATCTCAGGTTGAAGCATTAAGTGTTGCTGATTGCAAAGTGACAGTCTCAGGCGTCTTCAACTGGAAATCTTTGGGAATTTTGGAAAGTCTACAATCTGCTCCCAAATATGTAGACATTCTTGCCGACTATTTACACTCTTCATATCCAGCATGCATCCCAATGGCAATGCATATCACAACAAGGTTGTTGCGTTTCACGTAGATCCAACCGTGCTGCTACGTATTAATAGTTACACGAGCATTGCAATGAATTTCGAACGCCACAATGGCTGACTAAATATCTGATGAAACTCCATCGAACATATTCGGAGTAGCATCAAATAGACTGTTTGGGCATGTTTTCCATTGTTTACGAATCTGAGTGGTTTATGATTAGGTTTGTATGAGGTTAACTGGTCAATGTTCTTACCTGAAGAGCATTTCCTTAAGTTCGTGGAATCAATGCTTCATCATGTGACCATCGTCATTAGGATATTACGCGACTGAATGGTTTAGTACACAAGCTTCTGTAATTTAGGGACACCTCAGTGTATATTCCTTACTTTTGTAATGTTGTATTTTCCGGTTAACCCAGATGAAATAAATGTATGGGGGTACTCTTTATACTACATTATCATTATTTATCAAATTTTCAGGGTTAGCCCCTATTCTTTACCTTTATTTCTTTTGTGTATATCCGATACTGCAGTCACTGGCGTTTCCTGCCACAGAACTAATGGCGTTCGCCCAGATGGAATAATGTGTTAAGTGTTAATTCTCATGACCCCCACCACATGTCTTTTCTTCCAACAAATATTTCAATGTTGCTCCGAGCAATTTCTGGGTAACTTTAGAAAACGTCTGAATAAAATTGAATCAAGAAAGACAGTATTCATTACATAAACAATAGGAAGGCACTTAATTAAGTGCATTGACCAACTTAAATATGTACTTACGAAAATAAAGTAGAAAGAATTACATAATAAAAATTCAGCAAAACAAAGTGATTACTTACCGTCATTTAAATTCCAGTTCCATTCTTCGTTCTTTCTGCAGGAATTCCTTGATCACTTCTTCATAGAATTTGGATTTATCCTCTTGTCGCATCGTAGAAAGTAATTCTTTTTCAATGGAGATAAGGCTTAGATTATCCATGCGATGCTGGGTTTGTGTGGCGCGGCAGAATGTGTGGATCCGCCTCAAGGACGAAAACGACCGATCGACGGATGATGTTGTGAAAGATATTATTGCGATCAGCATAGCCAATTTGTATATTTCCGTAAATCCATTCATTAGGTTCATTTCCAAAAAATAATCAACAATTTGAATTGGTGTTTTGTCTGAACCTTCATTGGAAGAATACCATAGATATTGTTCATTCTGGAGTTTGCTCAAATTAAAAAGATCGCTATAGATTTCCTGCAATGTTTTTATTAAAAATCGCGAGGAAACTTTTCTCTTTTCTTAAAGTAGGTCATTTTTGTTTGGGTTTAATAAATCAAAGTACTGCAACTTTTCAAACGATGCGAATCTAATTGTTATATGATTGCAAATATTATCAATTATTTCGAAGTAATGTCTCCGGCAGTAGTCTTTCTCTGATTCATCGTTCAACCTCTGTTATTTTTATTGGGCGCATTTCTTCCTCCCTTATTTCATCATAAATACAAGACCACAATGGCTCAAAATTCTCCCTTTCTCTTTGCAGTTGCTGTTGAAACTCAGTTATTTTAGTACTGCAGTACAAAAAGTCAACATTCGTGGACGGCAGTATACTGAATAATACATCTGAAAATGCAAGCAAATTAGATAGAACCTTTATAAAAAATATGTTTTTGAAGTTCTTTAAAAAGCCAACAAATCCTCTTGCTGTCATTGCAGTCAAATGGTCGAAGTCCCCAGTTTCACTGAGATGTTCAAAAAACATTATGAATGCTTCTCTGTTTTCAGTGACTGTATGAACAAGTCTTGAGGTAAAATTCCATTGGGTAGGAGATAATGATGGTACCTTTTTGAACATTGAAGAAGAAAGTTGGTGTAATCTTTAAAGAGAATGAGTGAAAAAAGTCGGTAATGATTTACGACCGCTAAAAAAATACTTTAAGCTCTTTGTTGCACTCTAGAGACTATGCAGTACCAAGTTCATTACATGAGCATAGTAATGCGTGAAGAGAACTTTAGGGTACTTTCCACAAAACTTTGCCTTGAAGTCCATTGAGATGGCCACTCATC
The DNA here is from genome assembly GCA_039090855.1 of Macrothele yani. Lineage (NCBI taxonomy): Eukaryota > Metazoa > Arthropoda > Arachnida > Araneae > Macrothelidae > Macrothele > Macrothele yani. Next base: position 5,543,670 of record CM077033.1, read on the forward strand.
ACCACCACTCCATCGTACGTCTGGGCAATTAATTTATCCCCACACTTATATCGGTCCGCGATTACTTTCACATGATTAAACAGAGCTTCTGCAATTTTATCAGCGCTCACCTCAAGAAATCCCAGAAAACGTTCTACGATTTTTTTTGTGAGACTGAAAACTACCGCAACACAATTGAGATCTTAGATTTATTGCTTACATCTGATGTTTCATCAAGCCTAATGGCCAAAAAATCGGTGTTCTGAATTTCGTAGCCAATTTTATTTCTCATTACATTAGCACCGGAATCTATTAAATAATTTTGAATGCTTGCCGAAGTTCCGCGGAAAACTGTAGAAGTCGCTAAATGTTCTTTCCATGGGGAATCATACTTGGCACTTGCAATAAGCAACTGCATATAATTTCCCCTATTAAAAGATTCTTCATTTTACTCATGACCTAGGAATGGTAGTTCCTGTTTCGCTAAATAGCACACGGCGTTAATCAACCTCTTCAATATTTCCTTGTTCTTTTTAACTTTATCATTGTGCAGCTCGATTTTAACCCTTCTTTGGGAATCGAAAAGAATGTCAATTCTAGTAGGGGACACAATAAATCTGGTGAATTTAAAAAAAACTAGAAAGATGAATTTCAGACTCACTGTGTTTCTTCACTGCAGTATTCAAATGATTCAAGTCATCGTACCCTTCATGATTCCAAAGAGTTTTATTATTTGAGAACAACAAGCATGTTCAACAGTAAAATTTGTTATCCACATCACATCCGCAAAGCTTGTCTGGGATTTCGTAGAGCTCTTTACGAAAATGTCTGTCAAAATCTCTTCCAGCGCCATTTTTTCTTTTACACGTGTTGATATTGTGAGATTAGGACATGGTTGGCCCCTGTCAATTACTTGTTTCTTTTCAGCAATACGAAAGCGATGAAAAACTACAGTTTAATGGGTTTTTTTATTGCACTCTCACTATGCATCTTAAATCTTAAAACAACTGAACCCCCAACTTCACTGCGCAAGCAACAATAAAATCGCGCGGAACACATAGGCAAATTGAACTTAAGCAAAGCATGTAAGCGTTGAAACTGCATACAACGCCTTCGCTGGTTTTCGCACTTAAGTGAGCCGGGTAGAAGACATAAGGCGCATGCGCGATTTGAGTCCCGTAAAGCAGCAGAGATAATGTGGGGGGAATCGTTGAAACGGCTTGGCCTTATCTGGCTGTTTCTGCGGTCCGGACTCCGGACTTCACAGCCTACAGGCCATTCGAATCGGAAAGCGCGTTACCGCGACGAACAGTTCATAAAACTAAAAACAAAAATACATTCTACTGTGATGGATGAATTATAAAGAAATCCTTTTTTTGTAACTTTCTTTGGGCGTTGACACACAACTTGCACACCCAGAGAAAACGCCACTGACTGCAGTACCCAAATTCCTGCAACAGGTGACATTTTTCCTATATTATTCATTATAGATTCAATATAGACACTGATATCAGCAGTACATATCTAATTTCCTATTTCTTTCTTTCGTATCAGACAGGAGGTAATTTTTCGGTATATTTTAAAATGACAATAACAATGAAATTTTTGTTTATCTTATATAATATTTTTGATTTCCTAAATGATGTATTATAATAATTTACCTTTGGGCACGTTACGTTCATATTTTTTGTAAAACCCATATTTCAAATACCTACAACATAGAAACAAAAATCTGATACATTTAAAATTCAGTTTATACCGTATTAAGATAGCTATAGCTTCCTTCATACTATGTGATAGAAAACACTAGTGGTTACGCATCATTTTTGACATATGTACACTGAAGAGCAATTGAATTAGAGATACCTGTCTAGTAACGTGTAGCACCACCTTTCGCCCTAATGACGGCGACGATTCGTCTCGGCATGGACTCGACAAGACACCGAAAGCGTTGGAAATCCATACGGATCCACGAGCACTGAACAAGCTCCCACAGTTCACGAAGATTTGATGGAGGGTGGTCAGAGCCTCAAACATCTATCTCGATGGAATCCAAGATGTGCTCGATGGGACTGAGGTCAGGTGACCCATCTGGCTAAGGAAGTGAGGTCACGTCATTGGAGTGTTCATCAAACCAATCGGATAGAAGTCGAGAGTGATGGCACGGTGCATTGTCTTGTTGCAGGATTAGGCCCCCAGTGGGATGTTGAAGACGAACAAACGGGAGCACATGGTCGTACAGGATATCCCGGTAACTTTGACCTGTGAGGGACGATGTCACACGTACCAGAGGTCCCATTTCAGTCCACGTAAACAGTCCCTAGACGAGAATGCCACCCCCAGCAGCTTGAAGAGTTCCCTGCTGGCAATAATGATCCATCCCTTCATGTGGTTTGCGCCATACTCGTATCCTGCCATCCGGATGTACCAACGTGAATCTCGACTCTTCAGTCCAGGCCACATTTTCGCACATGTCTAGGGTCCAGTGGTGATTTTTCCGTGCCCATGCTAATCTTTGCACCTTGTGATGTACGGTCAGCAGCGGTACCCTCGTGGGATGATGGGGTCTGTACCCAATAGCGAAGAGATGGTTATCGATGGTGTGGCTGCCTACACGTTTTTGTGCACCAGCGTGAAATTGCTGAGTGATTTCTTGCAATGTGGCCTGTCTATCTGCTGTTACAATGCGAGCTAGCCGACGATGACCCTGCTCATCCACATGTTGTTGTCCACGGCAGTTGGCCCTTGCAGGAATGGTTTTACCGTATTTGATGTACTCACGGTTAACCCGTAAAACAGTGGCTCGTGAAATTGTCAGTGTCTGCACGACTTCCGAGATGGAGTAACCCATTCGTCGGGCTCCGATAATTTGTCCACGATCAAATGCGCTTAGATTCTTCGTCTAACCCATAATGTGTCCGACTCTTACTGATTCCTGTCGCATCACTCCTTATATTGTCAGATCGCTGCATAGGTCATGTCGTTTCCGTTTACAGGGCCGCCCTCAGCGGCACATTTGCATAACGCCAGCTGTCTCTTATTCAATTGCTCTTCAGGTTATACAAATTTCATTAAGGTAATTTTTTAAGCGTCGTAAGAAATGGTTGAGTAATTTTGGAAGAGTCGAATATAATGAGGAGGTTTAATTTTCTTTACCATAATATGTAATCGTAGAACGCGTATTCTCACAGCAGCAACCTTTTGTCTTAATCTTCGATTTGCACTGCAAATACACATTTGTAATGATATCCCCTTAAGCAGCCGATATACCTGAATGAAATGGTGTTACACCTTTCCTAGCTCTCCGTACGGAAATGTTTGCATATCGTACTGGTTTTAGGAAAGTTACGGCGTAAAAAATGCTTTCTTCCTCTAATTTCAGCAATACCAACCATCTTTCTGTTTTGTTTATTGTTTTTGGGGGTTTACCGCCGTGAGCATATCGACGGTCTGTAGGCAGTCGCACGTCCATAATTTCGGGCCACTGGTTCCAGGATAGGGAGAGAGCCAGTACCATAAGGCATACCCAACGTCCATGCCTCTCCAGGATTCGAACCCGGACTGATATCGAACAAATGGTTATATGCCACGGTTTGGAGCAGTGCGCCACCGTGGTGGCAGTATTGAATATATGCGCGTCATTAGGGATAAGCGCTCGTTTGTAGTCTTTTATTCTCGGTTCCATGACCCAAGACATGATGGGGAACGGCTAGTCACTGTAACACTAACATTATACAATTAAGCTCAAACAAGTGATTCAGACATCTTTCTCTTTTATAAGGTTCATTGCCATTGTTATGACGTAATCAGTCGGAAAGGATTAGTGTGAATCGTCCCACTAAATGATCCATTTGAGCAGCAAAACTGAGGGGAAAGAAACGTTTCCTGGTGAGTAAGTTCACTTGTTCCATCCGTGTTCTACGCACCTCTTGGACAGCGAATATATACGCTCGAGCTGATTTGAAACCATTTTGCTAACCCCGAGTTAATACGTTACAGCCGGTTAAAGGGTTAAGATGCGTCGAAAGGTTGCGCACCGTTGCTATTTGTGGGCTTCGTTAAATATTATCACAGTTGTCGAGCCTAATGAATCTGCACCCTTCAGTGATCACACTTTGAATATTATTTTAGGTAAACCTAATGGATCTATATCTCAAAAAAATGAATTTCTAAAAGAGGTAAGGAAGTAAAAGTTCGTGGAGGAAGTAAAACTTGAAATTTGGCGAAATAAAATAGCATAATTTCCAAAAACAACCGGAAAATTTTAATTTTGAGATAAAAAAAAAGCGAAAAATGATTTTAGAAAAATAATAAAGAGTGCATTACAATTTGCATCAGTTCTAACCTACAGATATACATTTTCAACTTTTACAGGAGCTGATAAAAACCTAAGACATTACCACTGAGTAGGAAACACGAATATATATACCTTGTGGCTTTTGCTACCAAAGTTTGTCACCTGACACTAATCCAAATGTTATAAATGAGGTCTCCAAGATTTTCTTGACACTCATGACAGGAAACTCGTGGAGCAGTTAAAATTTGACTCATACGGTATCGGTGCATTACAATGTACTATGAGATGAGAGCCAATTGTTTCTTTCAGCTTCTATGGTTGAATTACTCTGTAAAATTCCATTGCAAAATAAAGAAATATTAAATATAGAAAAATTAATTATCAGCACGTAATTTGAAAAAAAAAATTAGTTGCTTTAAAATTTTTGTAGCTATTGTTATTCCTGATTTTTCGAAAGCGAATGCTTTTCGCGAATAAACTAAATGTCAAAAATTAATACTTCCATTGTAAAGGTTATGTTCCAAGGGCATGTGAATGAACAGCATTTCATTTAGTCCAAAATAATTAATTTCATATTGACATCTATCTTATCTGACATTGAAGCCAGCAGCACTATCATCAAAATTATCTTGGATTACTTCGTAGGTGTTACACGTACAGTGAACTAAAGGTATTTCGAAGAAGTTTTGAATTGAAAAAGAATACATTAGTTTAATTACAGCATCGAAAATCACATTCCAAATAACATTTCAAGTTAAACACATGCTTCTGTCCCCTTTTCTGTACAAAGGATCTTTGGTTCAATAAACTTTAATGAAATAGCAACTCGGAATCCTTTCGAGTTGCTAAAGGAATTATTTCGAGTTGCCAAAAGCAGTTCTTCCTTTTTAACGATTTATTTAGCACTTTAAGGAATGAACACACGCATATACTCACACAACACCATCATTGGCAATCATTGTTTCATCCACTAATGAACGTGTTCTGTCCAAATTTCTTCCATATTCTTTCGGCATATTTTCATATTTCATCCATCCATCCATCTCCCATGTGGTTTTCTCTGAGTCTTTTTCTGGCCCTTAGATTTCAGCTTCAATTTTCGGTTGTCCATCGGTGATCTTTTCTTCTGGAAACATGTGCACCCCATTACCATATCAGAGATGTTATTCTGAAATGGCAATGGGCTGGACATGCTGGCAGAAGGGCCTTATTTTTGAAGTTCGAAATTTCGTTTCTCCCAACTGTTCAAAATGTTTCACCGTGTGAGAAAATAAATCATTTATTTCTTTTTTTTCCAATCTGATTAGATTTAGAGGTCGCTTCGAGAGCCGGAAATACGAGTATTACTATATTACTCATTTCATTAATCTGGGTAGTAATTTTTTTGCACCCTAGATGGCACTGTGGTCACTCACCATCTGGCAATACAGCCAAAATATGTTGTGTTAGGCGACCACAAGGTGGCACTTCTGTCAAACCACTAGCCGGCGCTGTAGCATTATTCAATGGAGTCAGTTCTGAAACAAGTTTTATATCCCGATTAATTTCCTCATAAATGCGCACCTCGCTTGATATCTGTTGAGCGAAAATGTAGGTATCGGTTACCTTCAGCTTTTCTCTATCAATCGAAACATTTACATTTCTCCTAAAATAATTGTACAAAAGTTTTGTCTTCTGAAAGTTCATTTTAAATCCGACTTCTTTTCTCTTATCAGAAAGTTTCTGGATTATATTCAGCAGCCCCAGACTGGCAGTTGCAAAGTGACAACGTCATCTGCGAAACTAAAGCACGTTAAATAATCTTCATTAATCTTTATCCCCTTGTTTTCCCAGTTCAATGATTGAAAGCTTAACCCGAGCTTTTCAACATCGTTGATAGACACTTTCCAATGTGACACTTTCGGGTGGACTGAAACGCTAAAATCAATCATACTATTGTATTCTTTACAGTTATTAGCCGAGTTCACCAGGAATGCGTCTTCTTGGGCTATGTCCTGTACAAGTTTGATGTCTATGGCCCAGACCAAGCGGATAGTGGATCGCACTGGTGGAATTCATGTTTTTGTTTCACAGTAGAGAATGACTCTTGAATTTCTTTTTATTAAATATTGACATAAATTTTATTGAAGAAAATATATCCTTGTATTTAAAAGGTGATGCAGACTACATAGGAGTTTTATTAGTATTGATATAAAGCTAAATTTGCAAAAAAAATTATTTTGTTTCGATATTTAATGGTCTGCATGATCAACCGGTGCTGCTGGATTATCTCACAATAAAAATTTCGGGGCAGTGTTTCAGGAAAAGCTACATAGAAATCATCATTCACAAGTGCAACATTCATCCACATACAGGGTCATCACTGACCGACTTTGGCGGAACAGTTAAAAGCCAGTGCTTCGGGTTCGGAAGGGATAATATTAATATAAAATCATGAAATTCTTACCTTAACAAAAAACAGGTAACTGGTGACAGAAAATGCAGTGAAGAATAGAGAAAATTTAAAATATATTCAAACATTTGATTTTTTTAATTATCCTGATTTATTCATCTTATCGTTCCTTTTGCTAAGTAAAATTAGATGTGTCCAAGTTTTGGCCTTGTTTTAAAACAACGAATAAACTTCAATTTACTGCTGCGCAAAACCAATGGTCTTTTCACAGAACCATATTTTGAGCGTTCAGATTTCTTAAATTTTGTCGTGCATTACACACCTTTTCCCAAATAAGAGCAAGTAGAAATAAAAGATACAGTTAATGATTACATTTTTATATATATTTAATTTTCCAAATAAAATACTGTTACTAATTTTCACAAATAAATGTAATCATTTAGCGTAATAAATGATCACATCTGAAATTTATTCCTTGAAGTACCGACATAATCGAGTTCAGACGAAAACGCAGATCTCAGCATTGCATAATTTGTGAAAAATAAACCAGCCAACGAGATTTAACAGTATTAATTTCTATTTTTGTTCAAAGATTTGTGCATCTTACCATTGTCTTACCCAGTACTACTTCATTTTTAACACAGATATAGCATTTTCGTATACAAGAGCAGATCTGTCATATTCATGTCTATGAACGTGTGCATGAGTGTATGAGCTTAAAACGTAAGTTATTCTTTGAAAATAAGGAAACGTTATATCGCTGTGTATATTTTTATGTTATATATCTTTTAAGTTATATTTTTGTACCACGAAGAAGGCACACACGTTTTGAACAGTATCAATTTATAAATTTAAGATGATCTTCCCTTTTGTTATTACTGAAGAGCAATGCTGCCTTCGGCTTAATGAAGGCGTATATATACAGAATGATAGAAACGGAAATTTTCTTGGCGTGGAAACAAACCTGTATTGGTGAAGAAAACAACTATTCTTGTTAGTGCGGTATCAGACACCAGACAGAGAAATGTGTACTTCAGTTACAAGTGCGACACGTGGTGGAGAGGAGATGCAGCAGCGGAGGTAGAAAGCGGAAGAAATCACGAGAGAGGCGAGGACGATGAACAGTGAAGGCTACGTTGTTTATAGTGACTTCAATTTATTATTTCTCGTAACTAATGTTTATATGATGCCTTTCGCTGTTTACTCACCTTATATTGGCAAGTGCAGCAACCCTTCGCAACAAAAACTGAGTGCTTTTTACTGTTACGTATATTGCGCGATGCACATATCTTCGGATGAAAACTGTTTGAAAAACGTACTTCATTTCTTGTAACGCGTTGCTATTCACCCTGCATACAACCCTTCTCTCACAGACAAGGCACAAAATTCCGGAAACAGAAGCCTTGTGATGCACCCATTACGAAAAAATTTGCCAATGTTCCGCTTTTCAGTAACTTTCCCTTCAAAATTTCAGAAGTTCTCAAAATTTATTATTTCAAAATGATTCCTAAAGCCACAGCACAAGGAAATTCTTTTGATCAAAGTACTATGTTGAAGATAAAAACTCTTGGGAAATTTAACAAATTCCATGTGTATGTGGCCTTTCGTATATTGGACAGACCTGTAGCGCCTTGCGTTTTTAATAGAGGGAACACGAAAGCTATGTTCGGAAATGTTATTACAGAAGTCGCCGTTGGCGAAACACTTACGCAAATGATCATAAATTTCTCTTTCAGAAAACGAAACTATTCGTCAAGCAAGATTCAACCACTAAACAAGATAGTTTTGATTCTTTCTATATACGAGGGTAATTTTAAACGTTTTGCACACTGTGGGTTCTTACGACAAAAAAACGAAATTATTTTACAACGTACTTTTTCAAGACTTCGAAGGAATGTCCATTTTTCCTTATGACAGCGGCCGAACTTATGGGCAAGCCTTGTTTCCCAGTGAGGTCACTTTCATTGTTAAGGAGTATGTTTACTCGGGTTACCACATCCGACACATCCTGAATAGTTCCGAAACATTTCAAGCAGTGTGGCATCTTCAGTTTGGAGAAAAAGTGGTGAGCTTAAGTCTGGGTATTTAATCTCACGGGATTATTTTGTATATCCCGTGGGGAAGCAGTTCCTATCCATACCTTCCCGGAATGTCTCTTACTGTACGATCAAAATGCTGCCTCGCATTTGCGTGCAGAATGATGACACCAGCTTCGAGCTCGTCGGGCCTTCTTTCGCAAATCTTTGGGCGTAAAATATTTTGCAGAAGCCTTCTGTAGTATTCCGCTGTTACAGTGGTTTCCTCGGGCACTCTCCTATCTTGTCGTTGGTGGTGGAAGTTTTTCTGATGAAGTGATTCAGCATGTCTCCAGTGACCGGACTGAGATTTCAGTTCTGGTACTAAATCTGGTATCCAGGTTTCCCCTATGGCACCAGTTCTGTCCAAAAACTGTCGCTTTCTGTCTCGTATCCCCGAAGCAATTCTTCAGTGACCCTTTGCGAACTGCTTGTGGCTCTTCACACGGATTATATGGAAACCATTTGGCAGCCACTTTTCTGTTCTCTGAGTTTTCATTGGGAATTCTGAGAACCGAAGCCGTAGTCATGTTTGCTTCAAATGCCTCTCTTCACATGTTATCCGTCGATTTTCTTCCAAAAGGCTGTTGACGATAACCACAAAAGTGTCGTTCGTTGCATCTGACACCCGGCCGTTTCTTTTGGTCGTATTTGATGCATTACCGACCTTGGTGGAAACAAAAGCCCACCATTGAACTGTTTTACTACTCACTACACAAAACCCACAGATTTCGCACAAGGCAATATGAAGCATCAACATCATTCCCATCAAGTTTCCCACGGCATGATATCGGTTTCCCACGGCATGATATCGGTTTCCCACGGCATGACATCGGTTGCGCATGATCTTGAAAAGATTGTGCAGCAAATCATGAGATAGGTGGTGCCTGTCTTGAATCAGAAAAATAACAGGTCATTTTTCGTACGCGGTGAGGGACTACGTTCCGCTATGCGTCTCCCAAGAGCAACCATACATGTTCTATGGAACTAAGATCATGGGAGTACGCAAGCCACTCTATGCGTTTTATCACTTCGCACTTGAACACGTCATCAACACAGACCGAACGATGACAACGAGCATTGTCATCACTAAAGATGAAGAAACTTCCAAAAGCACCACGAAAGTTGCGCACATGAGGAAAGATAGCATCCGGACAATAACGCTGAGCTTTCACGGTTCCACTTTGCAACGCGTAAAGTTCGGTACGTCCATTCCTAATGATACCTGCCCAGACCATCACTCCACCACCTCTGTTATAATCAAATTTCATGGTTTTGGTGGATGAATAGGCATTGTGTGGTTCACGTCACATACATTGGCGCCTCGAATTGGACGACAAACAAAGTCTACTTTCGTCGGAGAACATGACATTAGCCCATTCCGCGTAAGTCCAGTTGGATTCTCACGACACCATCGATACCTCTGTGCTTTGTAAGATGTGGGTAAAAGTAAACATAGTAACGATTTGCGGGAATACAAACCAATGCTATTCAATGGCCTTGATGCCGTCTGCCGCGATACTGTGATTCCCGTGCTTGCCTGAAACTCTCATGCTAACCTGTCAGAAGTTATACGGCGACATCGTTTCGCCCTTACAGTTATATAACTATCATCAGCAGAGGTCATTTTGCGTGATAGACCACTGCGGTACCGTCTGGTAGCAGTTCCACTACGGGAAAGTTTTTACACAGCCGTGCGACCATGCTTTTACGAACTCCAAACTCATTGGCTGTACCTCGCATTGAGCGTCCGGCCTCCAGTTCCCCCACAATCCTTCCACAGGAAAAATCATCGAGGTGCGTTCTTCGTAATTGTGTAATACTCTCCGTAACAACAAATACCCAACACTAGCAAATAACCAACAGTTTAACACACCTAAAGATAACTCTATCGCTTCAATTTTTATCGCTGTTAAGCAATCTCATACTCTCACTTGTTTCCACATAAGTAAATTATGGGCAGCCAATTGGTAGTATCTGCGCCCTACGTCAGTTGCTATCCGCAGCGATTTCCCGCCTTAAACGTCCGCAAATTTGCATATTGCATTTTCGCCTTAATTTATGACATCAATGTATATAAGGATGAGGTTTTTACCTCAGACATTATTACCTTTAATCTACATTTAGGATGGAGACTGTGACTGAACTCTGGGTATGAGTATTTTCGACATCTGCATTCCCTTTTTAGATTAACGCAATGAGGCCTTTCAACATAGAATTGAAGGTGGTCCAATCAAAATATCATTGCAGATTTTTCAAACTGTGATTAACCATGATAATCGTTTTAAAAAATTTTCCGAAATCCCACAGCCCATGAGTTGACTGATTTGAAAGTGAAAGCAATGCTTCTCTTATGTACAATGAAAAGCAATTGAATTAAAGACAGCTGGCGCGTTATGCAAATTAAGTGCTGTGGGTGACACTCTAAACAGAAACGACATGACGTATGCAGCGATCCGACAATATAAGGAGTGATGCTATGGGAATCAGTAAGAGTCGGACGCATAATGGGTAAGACAAAAGATTTAAACGCATTTGATCGTGGGCCAATTGTAGGGGACCGATGAATGGGTCATTCCATCTCGGATGTCGTGCAGGCACTAGGATTTTCACGATCACTATGTCACGGGTGCACCGTAAGTACATCGAATCCAGTAAAACCATCCCTGCAAGTGCCAACTGCCGTGAACAACAGCGTGTGGTTTAGCGGGGTCATCGTCAGCTATCTGGCATTGTAACAGCGGATAGACGGGCCACAGTGAAAGAAATCACTCGGCAATTTAACGCTGGTGCACAATAATGTGTAAAGCAGCCGCAACATCCAGAACCGTCTCCTCGCTATGGGGTACAGAAGCCAACGTCCCACGAGGGCACCGCTGCTGACCGCACATCACAGGGTGCAAAGATTAACATGGGCGCGGGAGCATCGCCACTGGACCATAGACATGTGGAAAAATGTTTCCTGGAATGATTAGTCTAGATCCACGTTGGTACATGCGGATGGCAGGATACGAGTATGGCGCAAACCACATGAAGCGATGGATCCTTCTTGCCAGCAGGGTACTCTTCAAGCTGGTGGGTGGGGCATTCTCTCCTGGTGACTGTTTACGTGGACTGAAATGGGACCCCTGGTACGTGCGACATCGTCCCTCACAGGTCAACGTTACCGGGATATCCTTGACGACAATTTGCTCACGTTTGTGCGGCTTCAACAACCCACTGGGGACCTCATCTTGCACCAAGACAATGCACCGTACCATCTCTCCCAAATTGTATCCGAATGGTTGGATGAACACTCCACCGACGTTACCTACGCTTTCCTGCCAATACTCTTTGCCCGTTCTTTTCTATCACCGAAGCGAAATGTTTCAATCGTCGTAACCTTCCGTTCGTCTCTCTTCCCTTGTTCCAGAAGCTATGCTTCGTGTTCCGTCCCGAACACGTGTTCTCTCCAAACGCTTTCTCCGTACGTCGTTCCAGACACACGTGTCTGATTCAAACTACGCTGGCTTTCCCCGCGCTCTAACTGGCACGTTATATCGAGAACGTTTCTTTTCTCCGTGCTAAACCCTGAGCACTATACAACCGTTTTCGCTGTCCGTGCTGTCCCCCAGCACTTCCTAACCGTCCACAGCACACGCTGTCGTAAACCGTTCTCCACGCTCGCTCCCCGTAGACTGCCTCGTCTTTTCCTCTACTCCTATCGTGAAGTTTTCCCCCTAACTTCACTAGCCCTCTGATTGGCTCCTGCCTCACTCGCCTGAGGCTCCCTCTCTCTCCCTAGTCGAAGCCCTCCAAGAGCAGGCGCCCCCCCTCGCTCTTCTCGGTGCCCCCATACTACCTTTGTATCCTGACACGTGCCTTCTACCGGTGACCTTCACCTAATCCCTTCGTTGACCTCCACCTAATCCCTCCGTTGACCTCTAGCACGTGTGCCCAGCAGGTTACATCTCCCTCTGGCCAGGAACAATAGCTGTGCCTTCTGTGAATACAATAGACCTGTCAAACCGGCACATCGAAATGTCACCTAGTCTGGTGCATTACCACGTGTTACACTCGTTTCCAAATAATACACATGGGAATATTTATTCAGAAATGTTAGTATACGGAATGATCGATTGGATTTAAAAGTCCATCACACAGTTTATATAGGGGCGTAATTTCTCGCCCCTACAAGGATATTAGAAAAAGGGTCTGACTCGCCGGGTCTTAAACAGATTGCAGCTAACGGTCTTCGAAGCAAGAACTCCCTTAGAATTTTGAAACTAGGATATTTTGGGTAGATATCTAGATAGGAAAGTCATACGAAAGTGATTAAATAATGGGAGGTCCCTATTACTTATAACCGGGTCTACCGACGTGCTAAAGTTCTTATCTGATGCATGGTGGATATTCAGTTGTTCGAGCGTGTTGGAACCCACCTGGGATCAATCCTGAAGCTTTTCCTGTGGGAGTTACTAACGTTGACCATTAGGCCGTCACATTGGTAGGTTAGATGTTTTAAAACACAAAACATCCGCTGTTCGATTATATATGTCCCATTAAACCGCCTTCTGCTCGCAGGGACTACTCAACCCTCGGTTATAAAAGACGTTTTCTTCCTCCCTCATTGGTTAATTTGGAGTTTAGGAAATCCACCTCGTGCCACATAAGACAGCAATATTTTATTTTCTAGTTATTTCGCTAGACCTTTTAACAGAATAAAAATAATTCAACATATTTTTTACATTACGTTCTGCATTAAATTATATTTCTAATGGTGTATAATTTTAATGTGTTATTCTGAAAGGGACATATCTTATGAGCCATCAAACCTTAGAACTACAAATGTTCCTAAAAGTTTTCGCTATTTCGGACACTAATGTAATTCAACAATAGTGAGAAACTTAATCTAATGCGAAAAAACTAAGCAATCACACGCCTTGGCACTTAGTATAACTTTAGGTTCCAATAGTGAAACGCAGAACCTGAAGATTGTGGAACAACTTTGCGGCTTCGAAACGTCAAATTAAGTAGACAAAGTACTGTCTCACAGATTTTGACAAACCGATTCCTTTTTCACCGTACTCTGGCCTACCTCAGTTGTGAGTAAACATTGGCTTCCAAAAATGTCAAGCAAGTGACTTTTATAATTAATTATAAGATTTATTAAAACTACTTCATTGTGAATTCATATTGACAAAAATCGAGAAATCATTACACAACTACTATAAAAGTACAGGACGGAAACGAAATTCCCTTCTACAAACAACCTCATGGTAACAGAAATTCAGTTGTATTTCTGCTGATCTTTGTCTGAATTTGACTAGATAATAAAACTAATTCGGTTGCAGCACACATGAAGTAATTTGGTATTGAAATAAAAATACTAATATACTTCATGAGCGAATTTAGAGGGATGCCAGGAACTTGGCATCACCAAAAGTGTTTAATTATTTATGTACTGGGTTGAAATATGATATGCATTAGAAAATAGCGTTCGAATTTAATCAAAATGCATCAATTTGCATTAAAATATGCTTTAACTTTTTTTTTCATATTTTCATTAACATTTATTCTGTTCTGGAAAATTTCAAAGACTTCCATTTTTCATCGGCACCCTTGATTTCTTTTAAATACTCCACTGAAGGAGTCTCATGTTTGCGAAGTCCTACGTATTTTCCCCTATAAGGTGCGTTGTTTACTCCTCAGTAGAAAAGTTATCAAACTTTCATCCGTAGAGTTTTGAAAATTTAAATTATTATTCGCTCTTCCAAATCTTAGTTTTAAGCCTTTTCTCGTGTTATTATGGCCAGGGATGACGGAAGAGGATGGATAGGAATTCAAGGAGGGAGCACATTACAAATAGCTTTACTGATTGTGTGTGCTACTGAGTAACGGAATGTTACACGGAAGGAGCCATCTAAATCTATGCCAGCCCACTTAAGCATGTTCTGAGGTAGTAAGGGAACAGGAAGTGCCTGATAACAGTTTAGGAACAGATGAGTTCAAGACAAGGTTGCTGGTTTGAAAGAAAGAATTTAAGGAAGCTGCAGGTATTGTGTCTGCGTGCCCTTATTTCCCCTTAACCCTAATCTACGAAATCATTTGCTTTATGTTTGTTATACAAGAATAAACAATTTCATAATTTGGCCATTTTATTAAAAATACACTGTTGGCCACACAAAATGGAACACCAAGAAGGACACGAGATAGCAAAGCCAGATTTACTGGACACATAACAACAGATACAAAGATGAAACGATTAAGCTTACAGGTCCGTGCGATTTGCGGAACACGCAGATATCAATAGATCGTGTGGCCCCCATGGCTGGCAATAACGGCCGCTACACGCCGCGGCATCGAACGAGAGAGGCTTTGGATTTGGACTTGGGGTATGTCGGTCTAGGCTGTTTCTACACCTTGTCACAGTTCATCAGGCGTAGCCGCGTTTGGTGCTTCCCGGTTCACTCGGTTGCCGATCAGAGACCAGACGTGTTCGATGGGCGACATATCGGGAGAACAGGTGGGCCACGGCAGCAGTGACATCTGGTGGGCCGTGAAGAGTTGTTGCACAATGCGTGCCACGTGCGGGCTTGAATTGTCCTGTTGAAACGTGGCCGCTAGCAGGTCTGCAGGTAAGGTAGGCTTACAGCGTCCAAAACGTCGGGGATCTAGCGGTGGCTGTTGAGTGTACCGGCGATGCGTACCAGAGGGTTTCCGGTGTCATATCCAATTACGCCCAAAATCATACCGCCAGGCGACGGACCGGTATGGCGATGCATAATGCAGGCGTCATACAGTCACTCGCCGCGGTGCCGCCACACGCGAATCCGACCATCGTGGTGTTGCAGGCAGAAGCGGGATTCGACGGAATAGACAATGTCGTGCCATTCCATAGTCCAGATGTGGCGTTCAACGGCCCACTGCAGCCGCAATCGCCGGTGGTGTAACTTCAATGGTAATCGGAGCAATGTGCACCGTGCGTCAAGTCCCCGCTCCTGCAGACGACGTCGAACGGTACGTGCTGACACAGGTTGTTGCGCAACACAACCTAATTCCGGCGCTAACGTTCGTGATGTGGCGGTGCGAGCCATCAATGCCCGCCGCACAACATGCTGGTCCTTTCGTTCGGTAGTTGCCTCGGCTGCGGCAATCGCTCACGTCGGTGCGTCCGTCCTTCCTGCACCCACCGAATCCATTCTGGCCTCACTGAGGCTGGACATAGCCCCACACGTGCGCCGATGTCTCGGTACGATAAACCGCTGTGGCGATAAGCGACTATTCGTGTTCTGTGGAACACCGAAACGTGTTGGAATGACTGCTGTGCATCAGGAAGCATCTCACGCACAGGTCCGGCAGCACAACACAATTCCACTACTTACACCCCGTCTTCTGTGCACTCTTCTTATAGTGCTTCTCGGTGGCGTGTCGGGCGCACATGGTTTGCATATGCCCTGCAATGCTAATCGTTTGCATGTCCTCTCGCGGGCGACGCATGCTGCGAATTTTAGGCGAATCGGACGTTTCCTTCTTGGTGTTGCATTTTGGGTGGCCAGCAGTGTAAGTGGATATAACTTTTATAAAAAAAATACCTAAAGGTTTTTTTTTTCTATTTCAGAAAGTGCAAAATTTTCGAGACAGTTCCAAAATTAATGAATAGGATTTGGAATGTGGGTGGTGGAGGTCGTGTGCGCAAATTCCTTTGCAGCCTGCTGTGTAAAAGATTAAAAATTCTTTCTTTCAGTAGTTGGTCAATTAAGTTGCTGTCAACCTTTCCCAAACAAAAGTAAAACACACCCAACCATTTCCTACCCTGATTTCGAAGTCTCTAGCGACGTCACTGAAAGGCTTACACACTGCTCCTTCCTGGAGTCACAAAGTTTTCAAATTTTTTTCATTAAATATATTCTAAACCATAAACTCCGAACGAGAACTGAAAAATCCGCTCTGTTTTTACGACCTTCAACCACCCGTTCTTCGAAAAAACCAACTAGATGATTTTTATATCCCTCATCTGAATAAAATATTTCAAATTAAAGTTTAATGTCTTCTATTCAGAAGGGTTAATTTAGTAGAAAAAATTCCAGCTTGGAAATAAGTTACTGATTTCCATTTATGGAGCAACCGAGGTATGTACTTCGCTCTGTTACCAACACTATCTCACACACACTTCAAAGTAATCTATTCCACACGATGTCTTCCCGTTCTTCCAATTACTAATGAAACTAGACGGTTCTAAAAAACAGGGTAAAGCTCACCCTTTGCGTTTCATGAGCAGAAAAAAACTAATTTCACTTCCGCTCTCACATTTCTTTTTTGCTGACGTTTGGAGATTTTATTCCGAATTTACAAATTTGATTCGGTATGAAATTTTTCCTTTGGTATTAATGACTGCAATTTTCAAAATAAATCTGTCTGATTTAGATAATCAACATTTGAAAAGGAAAAACCTGCCCACTGAAAGGCTACTTTTAGTGATCCCGGTCATGGTCAGTCAATGATGCATCCTGTGTAGGCAATAAATTTAAAATGCACTACCACCACCTAACGAAAACTTATCTTAGAACATTGGGGTCGCGCATTCCGCAATCACCACTGCCAAGTATTACACACCCCAAGCAACTGCAGTTGTGGCAGACTTCAATCCAGAGAAGTGAAATGCGACAGATCTGTCTGGGGAAACCGGATTTCTGAGCCTGGATTTCTCAGGGGCAGGTAAAAATGATTTCAAGAGGATGGTTAACGATTAATATTTCATTTTTTGAATTTTATACTAAATGTTGTCAGTAAATCAATTGGAGATCGTTTATATGGTAATTAATTTCTTTATTTGAAGAATAAAGATACAATGTCGATAACTTTTAAATACAGCATGTCAATATTTGCTTAGTTAATACCATCCATAATTTTATTTGTTTTGATATTTGCTTTAGCCGGTCTCAATTCCCTCATATAAATTTCGGTTTATCCAAGGGGAAAACAATGGCAGGTTTATGTAGTGGACGGAACATTGAGCTAAAAGTTCCTTATAAATACTGATAAATACTGTACATTATTGTATGAAACCACGTTTTTCTTTGTTGTATAAACTAGGAACTCGAATTATCGGCATGTCTTTTTACATTGAAAAGAACTGGCAAATAAACAAAAATCCCAACACACAGATGCACTTGCTATTTATATCGTCTACATACACTTTTGGCAAACTTCTCGTTAGTTGTGATTTTAGACACAGCGATAACAACATCATTCTGTAAATTTAATGTCTTAGATTTGTTAGATTGAAGAAGTTATTACTCTTCCACACAGAATACAAAGACGGTTTTCTACAAGAAATAAACTTTTTCAGCACGTCTTTTTGATTATGCTTGTCCATTCTGCCGGACGTCTCCCTAACTAGTGTCTCATAGAATCGTAAGAGTTTGTTGTACCTTCCAATGCGTTCTAAATTTGGAGGGAGCAGTCAGGTGGAAAAACAATTCGCCCTTTGGCTTAGCCTCTGGAATACTTAAAGTTTGTTCAGTGGAATGAAACAGCACGAAGTTAAGGTTCATAACAACAATAATGATTGGGCAACCTTCTTTCCAGATAACCTAAAAAAAAAGTTTGTATTGCCTTAAACCAGAAATTAACACACAATTCTGTGTAGCTTTTGGTGTTGTATTGCATTATACCAGAAATTTGAATGGAAGTTATGCTTGAAATTTAGAAATTGCAGGCAATAAGAAATAAAACAGAAGATTGTAAATTAAGGGCAGCGAGCTGATCCTCCGACGCAACTGGCCATGAGCCGCAGGGGATGTGTGAAAGAGCCCCAACGAGGGGTGAACAATACGCAGTGCACCACAAAAGCCAGTAATCGCCTCCGCTACCACTGAGGGGAGATACAACTTGCAAAAAGTAAAATAAAAGAGCCTACTGTGCTTAGGAGCTCGTTAAATAATATTTGTGGAGCGAGTAATGTGCTAAATAGGAAAACAAAACTTCAGAAAAACGGCACTTTTGAAATCGAAGACTGTGTGGACATTGATCAAAAGCGTTTCATAAACGTAGGAGCTAACTAAACATCATGTTTCTGAATATATTTTTTTGTCTGTCTCCATTTCTTATGCCAGCACGAAAGGCAGCATTAACATGCCTTTTAGATATTATTCTATTGCTGCGAAACTGTATAGTTGTTTTCTACGAAGACATATATAGCTGTGAGCCCATAGCTTAAAGTAAAAACACTCTCTGTCCCACTCTTCAGAAGGTCGCTACTTACAGAATATGCAGAGCAGGGTAGGATATGCAAATGATTAGAAGTACAGAGTCATTATGCATGTCTGTGCCCAGCAGTGCCCTCTGAACTGTCGAGTGAAGGGTATAAAGATAGGACTGTTTAGGATACATATCAGTAGTGCATCTCCGGACATCTAGTTGCAAAAGTGTCTCCAGGATTCAATAATGCAGCTGCGACCACGAAGGGCAAAATATCACCATACGACACAGTTTAAACGGGGACGAATAATTGGTCTGCGTGAAGGTGGATTTCCATAAAGCGACATTGCAGCTCGGACGGGACATAACGCCACGACACTGATGCGCGTTTAGCAGCAGTGGACCGAGAAATGTGACGACACCGCTGGATGACCGACACTTTTCCGCATGGCAGTAGCTAACCGTTACGCATGTTCCAAGTGCTAGCACAACTGTGAAACACTCCAACGGGTGTGGCATTGTCTGCCTCCACAGTTCGATGCCGTCCGCTGCATTGGTTGCACGCATCCCTTTGCGGCGGATTCTTTTGACCTTGAGCCTCAAAAAGAGGTCATCGCTTTTTCCACGTTTATAAGTGAGCAACGGAAAAATTCTTATTGGCCGCACGGGTCACGGGTGGCCTAGTGGGCAGCGTTCGTGACTGCTGCGACAAGGACGTCAGGTTCGATTCCAGGCAGGTACGAACGCTCGATCCACTAAATATCCGCAGTGGGCCGGATGGGCACGTTAAGCCGTCGGACCCCGGGTACTTGCCCCCGGTATTAAATAAGGGTGTCTTCCTCCCCCTTTCTACTTCACTTCCGTGTCACTTTCCTATCGGGAACTCTAGTCCAAATCTCCTAGCTTCCTGTTTCTAAGCGTTGTTTAAGACCTAGGGTCAGACACTCCCTTCCTAAAATCCTTTACATAGGATCTGATCTGATCTGTCATTGGACGCACCGGGAATCTAACCCAGGGTCTTCCAGTTACGCGCCGGATATGCTTCCACTGCAACACAGTGGCCTGAATTTCCTCCAGACTCACATACACTAACTGCGAAGCCAATTTGGCAGGTTGCTTCTTGGAGCCCCGCATAATGCTATGGATTCACCAAAGATCGTAAGCAGCAACTGAACAAATAATTGCAAGGCGAACGAATAATTAATACAGACGCTTGACGTGGACCAGGACAATATAAACGTGGAAAGAGCGATGATCTCAGTTTGATGTTCCTGGTCCACGTCAAATGTCTGTATTAATTATTCATTCGCCTTCTAATTACACTGGTCAGCAAAAAGAATTTTTTTCGAGCCCAGACACCATTCCTGCTGATCCTTATGTAAAACGACCTCCTGAAGCCGAATATAACCCCCGTTTCCCCCATCACCCACCGTTATTTCGGAAGCCCCCCCCACCTAATTTTATCACTTTCCGATAATTTGGAGGGATGAAAAGGATTATTTCAGCCTTTACATTTCTTCTGAGGGGCTACAGAAGTGAAAAGTTATAAAACATGAACATCTGTAGCAAGGATATAGATTTGGGGGATTCACCCCCCCCCCAAGTTGTAAATAAATCATTAAAAATGATCGATTTTTTTTAATCAATTTTCGGTAATATGTTATGGACATGAATTTTATTTGGAGGGGTGAAAAGGATTATTTAATTTAGCTGTAAAGAATAATATATAAAAAGGAAAATACAAATGTAAAGTGTAATAATTAAATAAGATAAGTACCTTCATTTCGTTCTTGCTTTCCTTTTGTACCCTGAGGTAAAAGTTTCTCGTACCAAACAGCAGCAGTAGTCTGCTAACATGCTCGTATTCCACTTCCCTGAAAACATCCTCTCGATTTTATTGATGTCTTGATGGAACCGTTCCCCGTGTCATCGGAAACTGCTCCTAAATTTTCAGGGAAGATGTCCAGGTGTGAGTGCAGGAAATGCACTTTTAGAGACATGTTACACCCCATGCCCTTGTACGCTGACAGCAATTCCTCTACATGAGCGGTATAATTATCACTTTTGTTGTTACCCAAAAAGTTCTTACACACGTTTTGGAATGCAAGCTAAGCTCTTTTTTCTTTTCGATTCAGGTGTTCAATAAACGACGAATCTTTGAAAAGTTGTCTAATCTGGGGACCCACGAAATCTCCTTCCTTGATTTTAGTCTCACTAAGACGAGGAAATTTATTTTTCAAAAATTGAAATGCATCACCTGTCTTGTCCATTGCTTTCACAAACTGTTTGATCAATCCCAGTTTGATGGGCAAAGGCGGCAAGTAAATAATTTCCTTCGGGACCAGAGGATCATGAACGACATTTTTCTGACCGGGAGTAAAACTTTCTCGCAGAGGCAAGTTCCGTACGATGTAATGTTTGTCTCGTGCTCGGCTGTCCCATTCGCATAGGAAGCAGCAGTATTTTGTGAAGCCTGGTTGCAGGCCCGCGAGTACAGCAAGAACTTTTAGGTCAGCGCAGAGTTTCCAAATCTAATCATGATAACATATTTTATCAAGGATTCGGCTGATGTTTTCGTACGTCTCCTTCATATCCACAGAGTATGCAACCGGGACTGATAGTAACTCATTCCCATTGGCCAACAGGACAACTTTCAAGCTTGTCTTTGATGAGTCTATAAGCAGTCGCCATTTGTCTGGGTCACATATCATCTTCAGTTCTATCATCAATGCATTTAAATTAGTGCAGAACACTAAGCCTTCATCTTCCAAAAACGTAATTGCAGGGTTGACTGTCTGGTCTTGTAAGAAGATATTTTTACGACCTTTTCTAAGAGATTCCACTGCTGAAGTCGAGATCCAAGAAGTTAAGATTTAGTCTTAGGTAACTCCAAGTCTCTGACGAGATCATTCAATAACGACTGAGTAACAAATTGAGGTTTTCGGTTGAGCTGAATCAGCATAACACTCTTCATCATCGGTGGACGTATCATGTGATGGTCCAAGCTCTGGCTCAAAGTATGTCACATTCGTTTCTGGCTCTAGAGTATAGGTTTTTGGGGGCACTGAGATCGGCAATGATTCGTTTTAATGAACTGGTCTTAGAGCTAAAGGGATATTAGGATACTGAATAGTATGCTTACTTTTGCTGCTAGATAACCCGACGATGGAAAACATACAAAAGTAACAATCAGTGAGATGGCAGCGAGGTTCGCCTCAAACCATGGGCACAGCAAATGGCATTGATTTACGGGTACCTTTGAGCCATTTGGTCAAGCTACTGTGACAAGTAGTGCAGCAAACTGTGGGAGCCCAATTCTTGTCCTGATCGCCAACTTTGCAATCAAAGTAAAATTTATAAGCAGTTTTAAGAAGCGGAGAAATGGGTTTCAGTTGCGCTTTAAAAGTCAATTCCCCGCAAACATAGCAGAATCTATCGGGATGATTTACACACCCGCGTGGCACAATTAAACAGTAAATAAATGCTCTATATTAATCACAAATTACACTCACGTACTGTAATTCACTTGGAAAAGGCCGGTGTAAACAAATTTCTACCGTTTGACACAATTTAAGCAACTTGGAAACACACAATCCACGCCTAGAACACCGACAAGTAGACTCAACGATCACTACAGATCAACTGAGGGAAGATAATGCTTACAGTGCAGGATTATCGTGATAAGAGCAATGCAAGTTTGTCTTTGTCAAAGCCCGTGCAAACCTGTGCGCGATTCCCGTGGGAACATGTTCGCGCGAGGTATTGAGAGAGCAAGCGTGGTAGAGTGAATGTTCCGAACAGTTGCTATATATTTTTGTTACTGTTGCTATATATTTTTATTATTTGCGGGTTTTTGGGGGAGGATGAGAGGGGTTGGAAGCTGGATTATGTAGCAAATGAGTGAAAAAATTTCCAAAAAAAGGAAAAATCAATCATTTGTAATGATTCCTTTACATTTTGGGGAGGGGGAATTCCCCCAAATTTACCTCCTTGATACAGATGTTCATGTTTTAAAACTTTTCACCTCTGTTGCCCCTCAGAAGAAATGTAAAGGCTGAAATGATCCTTATCATTCCTCCAAATTATCGGAAAGTGATAAAATTTGGTGGGGGGGGGCCTCGAAAACGGTGGGTGATGGGGGAAAACAGGGTTAACATTAGGATTCGGGAGGTTGTTTTACATAAGAATCAGCAGGAATGGTGTCAGGGCCGATTTTCATGTCGACCAGTGTTATTTGTTCAGTTGCTGCTTACCATCTTTAGTGAACCCCCACCATTGTGCGGGGCTCCAAGAAGCAACCTGCCAAATTGTGACTCACTTATAAGCGTGGAAAGAGCGATGCTCTCTGTCTGATGTTTCCGGTCCGCGTCAAATGTCTGTATTAATTGACTTTGAGCCATTGACTACTCAGGCTGAAATGGGGTTTTCAGTACACTCATTGGGGTGCTCATTGGCTTTATGTCGTGTTTACGGATGAGTCCCGATTGGATTTGGACAAACATGATAGCCCCATAAGCATTAGACGGTGTTGTGGTGAGCGCTTTAGTCCAGCATGATTGTCTGGCTTCATACGGGCCAAACGTCTCGGCTGCTACGATTTGAAGGCAATCTCAACACAATTAACTACCACTACATCGGGAAAGGTTTACAGGCCGAAGTCATATACTTCCTCCATAGCACTCCTGGCGCTACATACCTGCAGGACAATGCCCGATCTCATGTTGGCCAGAGTGTACAAGCCCTCTTAGCTTCACAGCAGATACTCCTTCTTCTTTGGTCTGCACGCGTTCGCTCAACATGTTGCCTATTGAAAATGTCCGGGATATGGTCACTCAGAACTGACCCATCAAAGTCCTGTAGCGGTCAGTACCAGAGAGCAGTTTACCCGCATACATGCCGCATGGCAAGCTATTACCCATGCCACCATCCAACGCCTTATGAATTTAATGTAATGCCGTCTTGAAGTTTTATCGCAGCTCGAGGAGGCTTCACAAGAAACTGATTTTTGCAGGTAAAATTGCTGTATTGTTCTGAAAATTAAATCACTTATGTACAGTCACATCATTAATGTGTGGTATAAACTACATTCGAATCGCATGGTTCTTTCTTTGTGTTGAAATTATATATATATTCCACAACTTAAATCTTGGCCCTCAGTCTCCGGCAGCTGGAATGTACCTGGCCAAGGCAGCGGCCAGTGCGACATGAAGGCAGAGGGTGCTAAGAATCCCCGGAGGACCGGACTAGGCTGCCATCTGATGCTGACCTTGGCTACTTACAATGGACGCTCCCTATCTTCTGATTCAAGGCTTCTTGAATTGGAAGAGGAACTACAAAGGATCAAGTGGGACATCGTGGGGCTAAGTGAGGTAAGGAGAAAAGGAGAAGATCTCATCGAACTGAAAAGTGGACATCTCTTCTACTATCGTGGGACAGATACTGGCAGAACTAGTGGTGTTGGATTTATAATAAACAAGAAACTGAAGGATAAAGTTGTAGAAGTTGAAAGTTCCTCTGACAGAGCTGCACGACTTGTTATCCAACTCTCGAAAAGATACCAGGCTCAGATTATTCAAACTTATGCACCCACCACAAGTCATCCTGAAGAAGAAATTGAAGAATTTTATGAGGAAATTTGTCATCTAAATAATAAAGGTAAGCAGCACTTGAAAATAATTATGGGAGATTTCAATGCAAAAATAGGGCAACGGCAACAGAATGAAACTTCAGTAGGTAAATTCGGTCATGGCAACAGAAACCAGCGTGGAAATACTCTCGTTGAGTTTGCAGAGGCAGAAGGGTTTTTCATCTTGAACTCCTTCTTCAAGAAAAAGCCACACAGGAAATGGACATGGAGACATCCAAATGGGACGACAAGTGAAATTGATTTTATTATGTGTAACAAAAAATTCGTCATAGAAGACTGCAGTGTGCTAAACAAGTTCAACACAGGTAGTGACCATAGATTGGTGAGATGTAAGATGCACCTCAACACTAAACTTGAACGTGGCAAGCTCATAAGACAAACAAAATCTATTGACATAACCAACCTTAAAAAACACCATAATACCTTCAAGTTAGAACTGAAGAACAGGTTCTCTGCTTTAGAAGGCCTAACATCGGAAGAAGTGGACATCTCTGAAGTTAACAGAAAAGTAACCAAAGCTCTTATGGAAACAGCAACAAAATTAGCTGGGTCTAAGAACAAGTTGCATGTGAACAAATTATCAGGAAAAACCAAAATGTTGATGCAAAAAAGAAGAGAGATGAGGACAACTAAAGAAGATGTGACTTCCAAAGTGGAATATATAGAGCTATGCAAGACAGTAAGAAAAAGTATCACTGAAGACGTAAGGAAATTCAACTGTGAACTAGTGAGGAAAGCAATTGAAAACAACCAAAGCCTAAAGATAGCAAAGGGACATCTCAGTAAGGGAAGAAAACAGATTATGGCACTGAGAAAAGAAGATGGTTCTGTAACAAGAAATAGAGGCGAAATTTTGACAAGAGTGAAAGATTTCTACTCCAAATTATATGAAAGGGATGATATATGCACTCCAGACATCATGAAAGATACCAGTACCAGAGTTCCCCCAGTCCTTCCAGCAGAAGTTGCACATGCAATCAAGAACATGAAGCGAGGAAAAGCTCCAGGAGAAGATGGAATTACTGTAGACATCATACAAGAAGCAAGTGGAGAAATCGAAACAGTACTCGCCCAAATTTTCACTCGATGCCTTAATGAAGGAAAGATTCCTGAGGATTGGAACACCGCTACAATGATCCTGCTACATAAGAAAGGTGACATTGAGGATCTCGGAAACTACAGACCTATCAGCCTCCTATCAGTAGTTTATAAAATCTTCACTAAAGTTCTTTCACACCGCTTGAAGGTAGCACTAGACATGGCTCAACCGAGAGAACAAGCTGGATTCAGGAGTGGCTACAGCACAATAGATCATATCCACGTGCTGAGAGAACTAATTGAAAGAGCGAGGGAATATGAACTTCCATTGTGCATGGCTTTTATCGATTATGAAAAAGCCTTTGATTCGGTGAAACCATCAGCAGTTACAATGGCTCTGAAAACCTGCGGTATTGAAGATGCATACATTAATATTATTAATAACATCTATGAAAATGCAAGTGCAAAGATTAGGCTGTTTGAAAATACAACACACGTAAAAATTGGAAAGGGAGTGAGACAAGGTGACACCATATCTCCGAAGCTATTTAATGCCACATTGGAGGGTGTTTTTCAGTCGCTGAGCTGGGAAAACAAAGGGATAAAGATTAATGGAGATTATCTAACCCACCTTCGTTTTGCTGATGACGTAGTCATTTTTGCAACTACCCCATCAGAGCTGCAGAGTATGATCCAGGAACTTGCTGACAAGAGTAAAGAAGTGGGATTAAAAATGAACTTTCAGAAGACAAAAGTGATGTTCAATGCTTTTACAAGAAATGAAGATTTATCGATTGATGGAGAAAAGCTGGAGATAACAGACACGTACGTTTATCTTGGACAGCAGATATCAAGTGAGGGTCACATTGATGAAGAAATTAATCGGCGTACAAAACTTGCCTGGAGAGCTTTTGGAAGAAACAGCATAATTTTCAAGAGCAATATGCCATTATGTCTTAAAAGAAAAGTGTTTGATCAATGCATCCTTCCAGTGCTTACGTATGGTGCAGAGACGTGGACCTTAACTAAAAGAGACATACAAAGGCTGCAGACAACTCAAAGAAGCATGGAGAGGTGCATGCTTGGTGTAACCAGGAGAGATAAGAAGAGGAACTCGTGGATCCGAAAAATGACAAGAGTGGAAGACATCATGATCAGAGTTAAATCCCTGAAATGGCAATGGGCTGGACATACTGCCAGAAGGACAGATCATCGATGGACAGCCGAAATTTTAGATTGGATTCCAAGGGACAGGAAAAGACCCAGAAGAAGACCACATAGGAGATGGGTGGATGAAATTCGAAAGTATGCAGGGGTGACATGGAGGAGACTGGCACAAGACAGACCGTTGTGGAGGAAACTTGGGGAGACCTTCGTCCAGCAGTGGATTGATAATGGTTGACGATGATGATGATGATGATATATATATATATATATAATTGGAATGTATATATATATATATATAATGGGATGTAAGGTCAGGTGATGCGTAACATCACAGCCTCTCCTTGACAAATGTCAACCCCGCCTTCTCGTGGTGCATCCTGTTCCCACTAAAGGGGCTCTGACGACCGCAAATAGCGGTATAACTATACCATCGGGATCAGAGGAAATGCTATCCCACACTCACCAACCCGCTTGGCCAGCGTGGTGAGTTATGGCCAAACACCTCCAAAATGACTCTACAACTTAAATCTTGGCCCTCAGTCTCCGGCAGCTTGAATGTACCTGGCCAAGGCAGCGGCCAGTGCGACATGAAGGCAGAGGGTGCTAAGAATCCCCGGAGGACCGGACTAGGCTGCCATTTGATGCTGACCTTGGCTACCTACAACGGACGCTCCCTATCTTCTGATTCAAGGCTTCTTGAATTGGAAGAGGAACTACAAAGGATCAAGTGGGACATCGTTGGGCTGAGTGAGGTAAGGAGAAAAGGAGAAGATCTCATTGAACTGAAAAGTGGACATCTCTTCTATTATCGTGGGACAGATACTGGCAGAACTAGTGGTGTTGGATTTATAATAAACAAGAAACTGAAGGATAAAGTGGTAGAAGTTGAAAGTTCCTCTGACAGAGCTGCACGACTCGTTATCCAACTATCGAGAAGATACCAGGCTCAGATTATTCAAACTTATGCACCCACCACAAGTCATCCTGAAGAAGAAATTGAAGAATTTTATGAGGAAATTCGTCATCTAAATAATAAAGGTAAGCAGCACTTGAAGATAATTATGGGAGATTTCAATGCAAAAATAGGGCACCGGCAACAGAATGAAACTTCAGTAGGTAAATTCGGTCACGGCAACAGAAACCAGCGTGGAAATACTCTCGTTGAGTTTGCAGAGGCAGAAGGATTTTTCATCTTGAATTAATTTTTCAAGAAAAAGCCACACAGGAAATGGACATGGAGACATCCAATTGGGACGACAAGTGAAATTGATTTTATTATGTGTAACAAAAAATTCGTCATCGAAGACTGCAGTGTGCTAAACAAGTTCAACACAGGTAGTGACCATAGATTGGTGAGATGTAAGATGCACCTCAACACTAAACTGGAACGTGGCAAGCTAATAACACAAACAAAATGTATTGACATAACCAACCTTAAAAAACACCATAATACTTTCAAGTTAGAACTGAAGAACAGATTCTCTGCTTTAGAAGGCCTAACATCGGAAGAAGTGGATATTTCGGAAGTTAACAGAAAAGTAACCAAAGCTCTTATGGAAACAGCAACAAAATTAGCTGGGTCTAAGAACAAGTTGCATGTAAACAAATTATCAGGAAAAACCAAAATGTTGATGCAAAAAAGAAGAGAGATGAGGACAACTAAAGAAGATGTGACTTCCAAAGTGGAATATATAGAGCTATGCAAGACAGAACGAAAAAGTATCACTGAAGACGTAAGGAAATTCAACTGTGAGCTAGTGAGGAAAGCAATTGAAAACAACCAAAGCCTAAAGATAGCAAAGGGACATCTCAGTAAGGGAAGAAAACAGATTATGGCTCTGAGAAAAGAAGATGGTTCTATAACAAGAAATAGAGGCGAAATTTTGACAAGAGTGAAAGAT
The DNA here is from genome assembly GCA_039090855.1 of Macrothele yani. NCBI lineage: Eukaryota > Metazoa > Arthropoda > Arachnida > Araneae > Macrothelidae > Macrothele > Macrothele yani. The sequence goes on from CM077033.1 coordinate 5,572,348, forward strand.
TTCTACTCCAAATTATATGAAAGGGATGATACATGTACTCCAGACATCATGAAAGGTACCAGAGTTCTTCCAGTCCTCCCAGCAGAAGTTGCTCATGCAATCAAGAACATGAAGCGGGGGAAAGCTCCAGGAGAAGATGGAATTACTATAGACATCATACAAGAAGCAAGTGGAGAAATTGAAACAGTACTCGCCCAAATTTTCACTCGATGCCTTAATGAAGGGAAGATTCCTGAGGATTGGAACAATGCTACAATGATCCTGCTACATAAAAAAGGTGACATTGAGGATCTCAGGAACTACAGACATATCAGCCTCCTATCAGTGGTTTATAAAATCTTCACTAAAGTTCTTTCACACCGCTTGAAGGTAACACTGGACATGGCTCAACCGAGAGAACAAGCTGGATTCAGGAGTGGCTTCAGCACAATAGATCATATCCACGTACTGAGAGAACTAATTGAAAGAGCGAGGGAATATGAACTTCCATTGTGCATGGCTTTTATCGATTATGAAAAAGCCTTTGATTCGGTGAAACCATCAGCAGTTACCACGGCTCTGAAATCCTGCGGTATTGAAGATGCATACATTAATATTATTAATAACATCTATGAAAATGCAAGTGCAAAGATTTGGCTGTTTGAAAATACAACACACATAAAAATTGGAAATGGAGTGAGACAAGGTGACACCATATCTCCGAAGCTCTTTAATGCCACATTGGAAAATGTCTTTCAATCACTGAACTGGGAAAACAAAGGGATAAAGATTAATGGAGATTATCTAACCCACCTTCGTTTTGCTGATGACGTAGTCATTTTTGCAACTACCCCATCAGAGCTGCAGAGTATGATCCAGGAACTTGCTGACAAGAGTAAAGAAGTGGGATTAAAAATGAAATTTCAGAAGACAAACGTGATGTTCAATGCTTTTACAAGAAATGAAGATTTATCGATTGATGGAGAAAAACTGGAGATAACAGATACGTATGTTTATCTTGGACAGCAGATATCAAGTGAGGGTCACATTGATGAAGAAATTAATCGGCGTACAAAACTTGCCTGGAGAGCTTTTGGAAGAAACAGCATAATTTTCAAGAGCAATATGCCATTATGTCTTAAAAGAAAAGTGTTTGATCAATGCATCCTTCCAGTGCTTACGTATGGTGCAGAGACGTGGACCTTAACTAAAAGAGACATACAAAGGCTGCAGACAACTCAAAGCAGCATGGAGAGGTGCATGCTTGGTATAACCAGGAGAGATAAGAAGAGGAACTCGTGGATCCGAAAAATGACGAGAGTGGAAGACATCATGATCAGAGTTAAATCCCTGAAATGGCAATGGGCTGGACATACTGCCAGAAGGACAGACCATAGATGGACAGCCGAAATTTTAGATTGGATTCCAAGGGACAGGAAAAGACCCAGAAAAAGACCACATGGGAGATGGGTGGATGAAATTCGTAAATATGCGGGAGTGACATGGAGGAGACTGGCACAAGACAGACCGTTGTGGAGGAAACTTGGGGAGACCTTCGTCCAGCAGTGTATTGATAATGGTTGACAATGATGATGATGATGATAGTATATATATATATATATATATATATATAATTGTGTTGCAATATATATCTGTATCACCACGTACATTCTGAATAACCGGATATAATGAGAGCTTTGAAAAGAATTTTACGAGACAAACCTTTTCTCTGCATTCTCTACCTTAAAATAAGAGTTTTCTTAACTTTTTACGAATGGCGTGCTCATTGATATACTTGTAATATAATACATGAGAACAGTGTTCCAAGCCGAAAAATGTTCCTAGTGAAAGAATAGAAAAATTAAAGGTAAAATAATGAGGTTTATGACGTAGGACTGCTAAATAACGGATTAAAAGGTTGGGCTATTAAATACCTACCATGATCAATTCAGGATCAGCAATTTGACGTTGGTATATGTTTATCCCATGAGCGCACCTTATTTTGTTAATAGCACAAGGTTTGTTCTGTAAGATTTTTACATAAACCGGTCTTATCCTAACAGAAATTGAAACTTGAAAAACGCTGCTTTTCCTTTTCATTACAGGTCGTTAGTTTGTTTCTAATCTGCGTCAACGTCATCCATTGCGAAATGTCGTTCTTTAAAGCGTTCGTTATGCCTAAGGCTTTCATAAAAATGAACAATGCAGATATGCGAATTTACAGAATTCGATACGACTGTAATACATAATATGGACTTAAAAATATTTTACTGTCAACATTTATGCACAGGGAAGTGAAAGGCTTGAGAATAATACTGGATCAACAAATGTAGATCTACCCAACGTTTTTAAAAACCGTAGGCACTTTCCTTCAGGTCAAATTTTATGCTCTGTAAGAGGTTATCCTCAAGTTATTCTTATTTAAAAATATAGAAAAATAACACACGATATCGAAGGTATTCTATGGCGAACAATTATTTGTGTGGCAGACACTCAAGACGGTGGCTAATTTTTACAAGGGGCATTTGCTATCCAATTACATGGAATTTATTGCAAGTAGGCCGGCCTTGTTCATATGCCACTTGGTTTTCATAATATTTGTCAACGATTTAATTAAGGTTAATTTAAAAATATTTGGTTTATGAGGAAACACCAACCCATTTTCGCAAATGATTGGTTTGCTATCTGGAAAGAGTGAAACAACGAAAAAACAAAGGTATAGATGCATGACTGAGTGTAAATGTGTCGGCTTATGCAATTGAAAGTTATGGCAGTAAATAAAACAGGCTTTTCAAAAAAGCTGAAACAGTGCTTTAAAATTTCAAACATCGCCCTACACCAAGATTATCTTTATCATTAATAACGGTAGGAAAATTCAGACATATCCAGTATCATCTGAATCGATGTATAAATTTGTTTGGTTATTTATGCAAAGTTTCATTCACAATAGAAATTCCAACTGAATAACAACATTTAAAAAGTTTACTGCTCAAATACTTTTTTCACTATTTCATTCAATTTTTCCTGAAATGGAAGTACAAAAAAAGACACATTTGGACTTCAAATAATTATCATATTATTCCCGCATAAACATTTTTAATTACCTTAGCTTCAATTGGAAGGCCGCGTCGTAAGCATTGCCTAGTAATGTTTCTATGTTCATTTCATATTACAGGCCTAGGGAAGACGTAATTCAAATTACCTTTCAAACATGTCAGAGCGAATGGACTTTTATTTCACACATTCTTTTTAATGTGTGAGTACAGGAAGAAAACATCTATAGAGCAGCCAATTTTTTGGAGAAATAATCCGTCAGATGTTTAAAAATTTCTCTCATAGAATGCAACTCCATACGTTTAAGAAAGAATTTCTGTGGTATAGAATATATTTTTTACTATTTAATTGAGTCAAATTTTTGTCAGTGCGACACGCCTTTACGATATATTAAATGAACAGAATATCATTTGCTTCAAAGTGTACCTTCCATGGCCGTTATCATGCGGAATGGTGTTCATCCTTGATAATAGGTATGAATAGACCAAATATAACAATAACAAATTTATTTTGCAGTCCAATATTCAGGAAGTTTAAAAATATATTTAAACCTGTGGTTTTGGCGCCATCTACTGTACTCTAATCTTACTAAAACTGTTCTGTCAAAGTCGCTGGACTAGCTCTCATTCATTCCATTTCTGTGTCCTGCCCAAAAGCGATCTCGCTCTAGGTGGCAGGGACCTAAACTCTACTCACTGTGGACGGACGTCCTACAAGAAAATAACAAGTGCTGTGTGTGTGTTTTGTTGTGTTCTCTGAGCTCATTTCTTAAAATACAAAAGCCTCTGATATGGCTGTCTGTTTACTTTTTCACATGTAAATCTTTAAACCCTTTGCTATGCATGTTAATAGGCAAATTACTGTGTTTCAAAGAAATAGATTCTGCAGGCGACGTGCGCTGCATTAGCAGCTGCAGATACGCCGTATTAAGGGAAGTAGAACATAGAATGTTTAAACTAGAAGTAGATGGAGGAAAACTTTTGCCAAATTATGTTGACTTTACAAAGAGGTTTATATATATACTGTACATTACGAAGGCTAACTTTTTTGACCATCTATGCAGCAAAATATGAAATATATATCTCTTGGCATTTACCTATAAACTCTGTAATCACTCAGAAAAATTTCATTTGAAGCAAAATTATATACAAGAAAAAGTCATTGATATAAATCTAAAACATAAATTCAAATACGGAAGTGCCAACTTGCACATATTGTATGAATTTAGTAAAACTTACCATTTGAATGTTAGCACTGCATTGTGTTACATAATATAGCTCACGGTGCTAGTAATTTGAAAACGTTATTGAATAATGTACCTTCTGCAAACTATGAAAGTTATTAGTCACTATAACGTAAATATAAAAAAAATGTGAGTTACTTCTTCTGGATATTTAACCAGTGGAAACCTTAAAAATATTATTTTGCGTAAAGGTATCTAAAAATTTTCAGAATATATATATTTACTTTTGTTTTAGAAAGATATCTCTGAAAGTTCCCTTAAAGAAAAACATCATGAAAAAAAGTTTGAAAATCTGAGCCGTAGAACAAAGCAACAAAATTAGGTAAAAACACATTTTTGCGAAGTACAGCTAAGTCCGCTCTAAATATTGTACATTGACAGCTCAAAGTATTCATCAAAAAGAAAATCAAAGACAACTGTCTATGTTAGAACATAACGTATTGAAAACAAGGTAAGTGTACAGAAACGTAATAGTAGCGATTTTAAATTTGTCAAATTAGAAAAAATATTATTTTCCTGTAAAAAATGTTATCGAATTTTTAATTCGCAAAACCAAACACTGTTTTTTGGGTAACGTGGTTTTCGTGGTTTTTCATTTCACTACATCCGCCTGAAAAAAATAAAACAAAACTTCACAAAAGAAAAAAAAAGTCAGGTTTCCTTTTCACAGGAAACAACATAATTGAGATTAATGGAATTGTGTTCCTATTCAAAAACCTGAAAACAATCGACGATTTCATATTCTAAACTAAAATATTCTATCCGAAATTATCGTTATTGCAAACGTTTTTCAGCTATTTGCACCAAACATTTTTTTTTTTTTACTTAAAACGCTTTCGTATAATTTCACTAGGATGGACAAGGAAGTACTGAAGACTGTGATCATTATGTTGGAAAACTTTGCTTTACACACAGGATGATAACATTTTTAAGTCAAATGCACTATTTGTCGGACAAAACGAAACACCCGGAGAAATTCGTTCGATCCTGATAAAACACCACATGCAAATACCCCCAGGTCGATAATATATAATATATGCAAATAAATAAAAAATTACGACCAATGATTAAATAGTAGCATGCCACAGTTCATAGGAATCGAAAAGGGTATATCAAGAGCAAAGCTCGTGCGCAGGGACAAGTGTGACTGTGGAGTACGGTTGCATTAACCTCCATGGACTGTGAGGGAGCCACTACGTCGGATTCGTGCACACGAATCCAGTTTGGTGGTGGTTGTATCGTTGGACCTAAATAGAACGGTTGGTCAAGGCACCGTTTCTCCAGGCATTTGGATTGAAGAGACGCGGCAATCGGACGTTGTGTGAGCCAATGGATCAAGGATTGCACATTTCAGCGGCACGCGGACAATGAGCTTCCTAGAGCAACGACAGAATGTAAGGATTGAACAATTGTGATAGCCGCACGTACTGAACAGAATACGTTCGGTCTCAACTATCTGTAGTCATGTTGTGTCGCATAATGTTACGGAAGTGGCCAACATAACCTTTGCCGAGAAGACTTGCGACAGGGAGTGATATATTCGGGAACACTCCACGGCATACCGCTAACCAGTGACCTTCGCCGGCACAGGTTGCAGTGATACCGGTGCCGATCAACATTTGATTGTGTCCAGTGACGTCGTGGTTTTTTCAGTGATAAGCGACGGCTTGCACTTGGCGCCTATGACCATCCCATATATATCTGGTCTCTCGACAGGAGATGTCCATCTCACAGATACTGACATTATCGTGGAAAGGCATAAAGAACGCTCATCCAGGGTGACTGTCTCGGGAGCCATTTTATACGATAGCCGGACACACTTGATCGTCCTCCGTACCATCATCACGACACAACGTTACGTCGAAGACGTATCTCGTCTAGTTGTGTTGCCATTCCTGTCTCAGCAACACCCAGCCCTATTTCGAAAAGATAATGCCCTCCCACGCACGGCATGACTTACCTAGGCTTGCCTTCGAAATGTCGACACCATTCCATGGCCAACCAGATTGCACGACCTGTTACCGTTCGATCATGTTTGGGGCAGGATGCAACGGCAAGTACTTCCGTCACGGAATATCGGAGAGCTGGGCTCAATCTGGACACCATCCGGCATGTTATACCTTAGAACAGTATCCGTGAAGTGTATGTGTGTATGCCACGCCGGGTAACAGCTTGTATTCGAGACGGAGGTGGCGCTGCAAGGTACTGACTTATTCCACTGGTATAGCTGTTGTATCGAAACAAATGTGAAATGCTATGGAATTACAATCATATCCTTTCCTATACATGGACATTGCACATACCAATTTTCACCTTGACTGGATAATTTCTTTTGGGTGTTTCGTTTTTTTTTTTTTTTGTTTTTTTTTTCTTGTCAAAGAGTATTAAATTCGTTTATGAAACAAGCACTGAATCAATTCTAAAGTCTAATATTATTTTCCACTCAAAATCACGTATAATCGATAGCATGAACGAATTTTTATTAAAACTAGATCCATGGGCAGTTTCTCTTTACCGAATACATTACATTATTTTCATAATATAACACGACTCTTTTAAGTTTTAAAATATTTAATGGCGAAAATATAAACATTCATTAATTGCCGTCTAGCTTTCGCGCTCTATTAGGAGGCTGATCTGATATCTCATCAGCAACCGTGCAACGAAAGCTTTTTCCTTGGAACTGTCAGATCCGTTGAGAATTCTCCTGAACGAACAATAAACAAAGACATCTCTCTTTCCAAGTTTTATCAACACATTTAATAGCAACAGAAAAATTGTCATCTGGTTACCGCTATGGATCCGAATCCCAGATCCCTCGATATATAGCCGAGTACGTTAGCCGTTAGCCTCGTTCGTCTACTAGCGATGTTACTTTTTATTCATTGACATTTTTGAGAATTTTCACTTTGGATCTCGTCCTGAACAAGCACCGAAGAAACAACTGATAATGTCTCTCCATAATACGTGAGCACGGTTCAAACATTGACCGCCCCAAGAACGGAATGATTGTTAAAATATGTAAAAAGTCCTTAAACTCTTTCAGCGCTACCTGATAGTGTTCTACGTCCCTCCTAATGTAGCCCGAATGAAGCTTTGTAATGAGGAGCGAATGGTTGCCAGTTATTGTGTGCTTTTATTTACTCCATTAAAAGAAATTTTCAACTCACACGAGTCAGGTGTGACGTCACTTTCTTTTTATTCACTAACGTACAAAACCCTGAATCAACATGATTCTAAAGAGTGCTTACACATTCAAGTTCACCTTTTGTAAAAATCAAACTAAATGAAAGTGGCATAACTGGTTAATTTGTTTATTGGCAATGTGATACATCTTGGTATCTTTTATAGTTGAATATTATCAATTTGAAAGTAAAAAGCTATTTGATGAAGGACGATTTGTGTTAAAAACGATGAAACTTAAAATATCGACTAAACACGATAAAACACATATGTAGCACCCATACGCTACATGTAATTAATATTTACTGATAAACCACACACCACATGAGATCTATCGAGGATCACAACGTTCTTATCTTCTGATGTTACATTTACGATTTAGACCAACATATACATACATTAATATTATTAATAACATCTATGAAAATGCAAGTGCAAAGATTCGGCTGTTTGAAAATACAACACACATAAAAATTGGAAAGGGAGTGAGACAAGGTGACACCATATCTCCGAAGCTCTTTAATGCCACATTGGAAAATGTCTTTCAATCACTGAACTGGGAAAACAAAGGGATAAAGATTAATGGAGATTATCTAACCCACCTTCGTTTTGCTGATGACATAGTCATTTTTGCAACTACCCCATCAGAGCTGCAGAGTATGATCCAGGAACTTGCTGACAAGAGTAAAGAAGTGGGATTAAAAATGAACTTTCAGAAGACAAAAGTGATGTTCAATGCTTTTACAAGAAATGAAGATTTATCGATTGATGGAGAAAAACTGGAGATAACAGATACGTATGTTTATCTTGGACAGCAGATATCAAGTGAGGGTCACATTGATGAAGAAATTAATCGGCGTACAAAACTTGCCTGGAGAGCTTTTGGAAGAAACAGCATAATTTTCAAGAGCAATATGCCATTATGTCTTAAAAGAAAAAGTGTTTGATCAATGCATCCTTCCAGTGCTTACGTATGGTGCAGAGACGTGGACCTTAACTAAAAGAGACATACAAAGGCTGCAAACAACTCAAAGAAGCATGGAGGGGTGCATGCTTGGTATAACCAGGAGAGATAAGAAGAGAAACTCGTGGATCCGAAAAATGACGAGAGTGGAAGACATCATGATCAGAGTTAAATCCCTGAAATGGCAATGGGCTGGACATACTGCCAGAAGGACAGACCATCGATGGACAGCCGAAATTTTAGATTGGATTCCAAGGGACAGGAAAAGACCCAGAAAAAGACCACATGGGAGATGGGTGGATGAAATTCGAAAAGTATGCGGGAGTGACATGGAGGAGACTGGCACAAGACAGACCGTTGTGGAGGAAACTTGGGGAGACCTTCGTCCAGCAGTGGATTGATAATGGTTGACAATGATGATGATGATGATGATATATATATAGATCACCATCGTCAGAAACCAGCAATAGCGCAACCCCATCTCGGATTTACACAGTGCATTTAAAATAAATCATTAAAATGTTTAAATAAAATAGTCCATGGTTCCGACATAACTTTAGAGACATAATCATCAGCAACGAGTTCAGAATGATGCAATATATAGGCTCTACACAAAATAATAACAGTGAAAGCTTTCCTTGGTATTTTATAATGTATACCTCATTCCGCTATGGAGTATAGGAACAGGTCGCAACCAGATGATCCAAGGCGGTTGTTAACTTGTCATTACGAACATCATATTTATGCTCCCTGACTCTGGTACTCAAGGTCCTTTTTTGTAGAACCAATATATACAGTATCATTAGTGTCCGGAACCACAGATTGTAGAGGCATGGTGTATACGATGTATCTAGTATGTGGAGGCACCCTGTCCCGAACCTTTTTGATTAATCCATAAATATTTCTTGTTGTGAGGCCAAAGTCACTATTATATGGTCTACACTTATTTTTTAGTATATTAACAATACTTTACACGTACGGAAGTGATCCCACAAAACGGGGCTTTCGAAAGTCTGTAGAAAGAGTCGAAACATTAGACTTCTTAATTTGCCGGAGCAAGCGATCCACCACCGAGGGCTCTTATCCATGAAGCATAATGACATGCAATTTGTTTATTCTTGTAAAAAGCTATTAATATTCCAAAAATAAGGGACATGCAGTGATTAGTTCGAAACATACTATACTTAATATTGATCATAGGAATTCGTCACCTTATGTGTGATATACAGAGCCTTAACAAATCGTGAGCTTTAGCTCTCACCTTGGGCAAAACAAAATAATTTAAAGTGTGACCCGAATGAACTGATAGAAATACGTTGGTGGCCAAAATTGTGAATACCTTCTGGAAATAGTGTATTTTTGAGGTCTGATGGCTCATAACACCACTTTTTGTCTGGAGTAATACTCTAAAATTATACATCAATGGAAAGATATTTTCATCAAGAATGTAAGAATGTAATGCAATAATTTTTATGAAGGATTCTGTATTCCAACACAGTTATAAAGAAGAAAAGTGAAACACATAGAAAACATGAAATACACAAACATTCTCACCATGTCAGTTAATACTTAGTTGGGTAACCATTAGCGTTTATTATGGACTTACAACGCCTTACCATGGAGTGAAACAAGTTTTTTTAGTTCTGCAGCTGTTATAAGGTGAAACCAAGATTGGATTATTGCTTCTATTAATTGGGTTTTATTGCTGGGTTGCTTCTGACTAACACGTATCCTTTGTCGGCTCCATAGAATTTCGATGTGCTTAAGGACTGGGCTATTCCCCAGGCAATTCCAGCAGTGGAATACGATTATCTTGAAACCACTTTTTGCACACAGCAGCAACATGGCATGGAGCTGAATTCTGTTGAAATATAAATGTTTCATTATCTTGGAAAAGATAACGTGCGGAAGGCTTCGGGTTGTGCTCAAGTATTTCATTAACGCGATTTGGGCCATTTATATTCCCATTAATCACGTAAATTCTGCCTACACCTTTTGATGTCATAAAACCCCAGATCATAACACTATTTTGGGTGCTTCACGATACATGTAATGCAATCAGAATGCAAATCTTCTCCGATTCTTCTCCATACGTATTTTATGCCATCACTACCAAACAAGGAAATTTTGATCTCATCACTCCAAATAACATTATCCTACTTCCCAGTTAACATAGGTTGTAGCCCAGTTCAATCTTTTTCAACCTTTGTTTAAGAAATAAAAATGGCTTTTTTGTGGAATTCTAGCTTTTAGACCAAATTCCTGCAGTGTGTGATGAACAGGCATTGCACTCAACTTCACATTGCATTGCGCCATTTCATTTTGTATACAATCAGTTGATTTTCTTGTGTCACCTAGGCACAGTTTCTTAATTTTTCTATCATCACTTGCACCTTTTCCTGCCTTTAACAATCTGGTTTTGTAGTGACGGAGTCTCCTTCTACCTCTTCAAAAAATTTAGAAATACCACCTTTGGTTAAGTTTCCACCAATGTTTCTTCTAATTTCTTAAGAACTGAAGCCTTGTTCACTTAATAGTACTATTTTACATCGCTTTCTGGGTCACAAGATAACTCTTTGCGCCATGTCTTTAATTTTATTACGTTTTACAGCTCACTAAATGAAAGAACGCAAAAAACCCCCAAACCAACTTGATAGCAATCCCATAACACACTGAAAAATGTCCTCCTCTTAGCTCCAATACATGACATCAATAGGTGAAACCTGATATATGACCTGATTGGCTCATTGCCAAAACAAGATGGCACCTGATTGGCGCTCTAAACAGTCATGCTCATTGGCTACATTCAAATGAAGGAAAGCTACTTCATATCAGCCTAAGAAAGTTGTGTTTCCTTTTTCTGGGTATTTGGCTATAACCTTTCATAGAATACAGATAATTGAACAAACGTTGTTGCATTACATTCTTAATGAAATTATCTTTCCCTTGATATCTAAATTTATGGTATTATTTCAAAAACAAGTGGTTTTATGAACCATCAAACCTCGAGAACATACTTTTTCCAAAAAGGTTTCTACAATTTTGGCCACTACTGTATATGAGTCCTGTGTGAAAATCTGACACGACTGCCAGTGTGGTTTTGTAATTAAAAAGTTACTGTTTAAGTATGTGAATCGATTTTATTCTAAAAGTACATGACGAGATCATTACTCATTAACCGGCTGAAAAATATTTATCTAAGGTTCTACTTCAGTTTTTCAGTTCTGTTTCTCCCTCTAGATATAAATGCTCGGACTTGAGGAGATTTTTTCAAAATGAGATGTCTGTTCTATGAACTTAAAGAAACATACGATTCACGTTGCGGTGAATGGAAGTTGTTTGAAAATTTTGGGAAAAAGAACATGTTACAATATCTTGTGTACAATAAGTGTGCTTTAAAATTAAGAGTGAATTTTCTTTCTGAGAGATTTATTTTCCTCTGTTAAATATTTGCATTTACTTAGTTAAAACTATGTGTTGTCCTTTTGTTGGGTGTGGATTTGTGATTTGAAATGGAAATAAAAGGTATTTCCAATAGATCCTGGACGAGTCTTTTTAAACTCTCATGGTACGAATATCTATATCATGTAATATCAATCATGGTACGAATATCTCTATCATGTAATATCTATCATGGTACGAATATAGGTACGAATATCTTCTTTATTCGTACCTACTCCATGAATATAACATAAAGATACAGAAATTTGCCGTCACGCAACGTAGATCAGAGAAACATGTAAATGCATTTGGTGAGTTAATGGACATAGATAATTATATAATATACACTATATAATATACCGGAGAGTCTAGTGTATGTTTTATATATGTATATATATATAATTATGTATATACATATATATAATGTACACTGGACTCTCCGGACAACGCAATACATAAATTGGCTAGCACTTGAATGGTTCGTGGGTAAAGTAATTTATCTCTTTAAACCGAAATAATTATTGTATTTCAGTTTAAGCGATTAAGGATTTGTTCTCTTAATATGTCTTAGGATACTAAATATCGTTATCTCGATTACAAAGCGTAGTAATTTAATTACTCATGTGCTTAAGCAAGTAATTGAAATAAAGGTATTTGTACCGGGCGAATCTGACTTTTTTTCATGGTGGATCTTAAATTAACATCTTTCTCTGGGGCTCAGCTGTATTTCGGTTTTTAAAACTTGTTTTGGAAAACCGTAAAGCAATCAGGCAGATGAGTGTTGGCTTAAACAACTGAAAAATGTACAACAGATATATTTGAAAGCACTATGAATGACGAAATTGTGTTTTTTTAAATAAATACAAACAAATCATGTTCAGTAATAAATTTAAATAATAAATTTATATATAAGATTAAATAAATGATCAACTATGGATTTGGATATTATTAACAGTTTTAACATATCGTGTTAGCTCATCGGAATTTCGTTCTGATTGAGTTCTCTGTTACCAATGCATATACTTTATGCCTCACTTGTCTCTTGAGACACGTAAGGGTTTGGCCTAGGCCTTATCTAATTGGACGCTTGGCGTTAACGTATTGAATCGCTCTACTGATTTCATTTTTTCAAAGTAGAGACAGTCGTTTACCTATGTTCGATGATCCACCAGACAATCTACGCAGTAATTGCTTCTGTCCAATGATTAGGTAGGGTAGAACAGGGGAGTAGTAATCTTGTTCCAAGCAGAAAGGGCTTGAGCCCTGGATTGAAGATTTAAGTTCCTTTCTGCCCGGAATCGACTATGGCAGTTACTAGATTACAGGACTGTAGTACAGATTTTTGCGCTTTCATAGTGTTTTCCCTGCCTTTTAACAAGCTCATGTTGTTGTTTGATGCATTTTAATGTTGTGAGCTTTTTTTACAAGTTTTCAAGTGAAAATTTAGGACACTACGGATAATACCAGCACTGAGAATATAGGAGAAAACAAAAAGTTACACGTCGATATGAAAGCGAAATTGCGCAAAGTCTGCCCGGTTGAAAGGTCAAGAATATGAAAACTAATAGATAAATGGCAAGGTATTATGCAAAAGCACTGTAGTCAGAAAAACAACTTCCAATAACAATAAGTAGAGAACAAAATTTCCGTTCTGGAATTAGTTCTCTAATGCGTTTTAAATAGATCACGAAATCTAAATGGTGTGTATTTTTCACTCAATTTATTCACAGCATCGTGTATTATACTTTGAGGCTAACGCATCACGGCAAACTATGCTCCAGAGCTAGGTCGTAGCTGCCGGGAGGACACGGAGATTGCTTGTCCTCCCAAAATGGTCATACCAGGGGTGTAAATTCATACTGTGAAGGGCATAAAATTACAAAGGCATAAATTGTGAATAAATTTACTGAAAATTGTAACTAAAAGACGAAAGTGATACAAATTAGTATTTTCTTTCTTAAAGTCTTGTGTTAGCTGCGTACAGCATTACGAGCAGCTAACCAGGATACAGAGTAACCTACAATATGAGGTGAGAACACCACCAATGTGCGAAAAGAATTATTCGAAACAGCAGATGTAAGCAAATAAGATAATTTGCCACTCTACTTAACCTCATGAACTTTCCAAACACGGCGCAGGAATAAACAGCTAATAAATCATGTATTTTATGTCGCAGAAAACTAGCTCCTCTGAGCGTTTAACCTTCAATCGAATATTTTCAAAACCTATCCCCAAAAACGACTTCCTGCTGTAACTTTTTTTTTGTAATATTCATTCACATTGTGTATTTTTTTTTTACTTTCTTACTGCAGTTTTTCGGGGAACACTGTGTTGTCGGCGTTTACATAGCTTTTACGTTTTAACTGATATTTACAACACTTGTTGAGTATAGGCCTAGAGTTTACATTTTTAATAAAATTACATCAGAAGTGAGATTTTTGACAGATCTTAATACTTTCCCATAACAGCGGTGTAAGAAAGTAAAAACCGCCTCTTGTTTGAGTAGAAGTAGGAAGCGTTTGGACTGTCTAACACATACTGTAATATAACTTTCCTTTTCGGTTCTTTTATCTATGTGAGTTCTGATTCGATTGATTGAATCCAACCCCATACAAACCTTTTGCACATAGGTTCCTTATACATAGAGCTTTTACTCACTCATCAACCTCTGATTGCCGAAATTTAGAAATAAGAAAAATTACTGAGATTGCTGCTCTTCTTGGATACCCCGCTGGTTGTGTTCAAAGACTTGTTCAACAATATCAGCGGAAAACTTTCACAACACTGACTAGGGATGTACCCACAATTAAGTATGTGGGTAGCATGGACTACCAGAAATCTATATTCACCTTATTAAAAACACAAGTAAAAATACTCCATTAATTTCGGTGTTAAAACCCAAAACCTATTTTCATTCATTAGACATGATAGAGACGTAGTTCCAACTACTTCCCGTATTAGAGTATGAAACAACCCTCTATTGGACAGGAATGGACAATCTGCAAATCCTTGCTATGTGGGCTCGACCTACCGAAGCCTGGGTACTCACTGGGCTGAACACAGATATGCCATCCGTGAACAGTCTGCTGCTTCGACATTGTCAAAAACTGTTTTTGAGAAGGACTTAAGACCCGATTGGGCCAATGAAAACTTACTGTCTACTGCTTCTAATTAAACTCCTATGCTTTTTACTGAAAGTCTATATATAATAAAACTTGGAACAAAATGTGTGTAATGAAGACATGCCTGTATACATTCCCCCTACCTGGAGGAATTAGATTTTGCAGTACTCTCGGCAGGAAGAATCTGAATGATTATAAACGAACTTTTAACGATAATTTGTAGTGAATGACAATTACTTAAGTGTTCATTTACATAATGTGTATTGCCTGTGCTCCCATCTGTCACTACTTAACCTTGTGCCGCATTAATTTGGTTTCACCCAGCTGCCTGATGATGCGACCATAGTGGTTGCGAAAGTGCTCGCCAGAGCTTTTATCTTCCATATTTTTAAATTGTAAATTAATGACGTTTCGAGATCCTACGTTTTTAAAAGACATTTAAAGTATGGTGTGTGTGCTTCGGTTTCTCTAAGAAAGTCCCCGTGCCTCGACAGGTTTGACTTCCTATATACAACTTAGCACGGAATACCGTTAATTCTTACATGTATGTCCGTAGTTATATTGAATTTTTGGTTGTTACATGTATCTACAATACATAATAGGTTTGATACAATACTGTACTACTAGTTTATATTAGTTTCCATTTTTGTATATGGTATGTATGCCTGTAAAGTTTATTTTGTCTCTACCTCTGTTCTACATTTTACTGCATCGTACGACTTTTTATGCCGCAAAAGCTTACTATCGGGGTTTCACTGTATTTGAAAATTTATGCTTTATCTTTGTTGGTAAAATTCAAGTTTTAGATGTTATTCTAACCTTTAAGGCTGTCTAAAAAATTTAATTATCCCTGAGAACAAATGACATTTCAGTTTTATGAGGATATAGGTACAAATCATGTATTGTAGGTACAATAGACATGTAGTGCAATAAAAATCCTTTATCAAATAATGAATATAATGCAAATTAGTACAACAAAATGCATGAAGATGTATTCCATGTGTACCGTTATGAGTAACATTTTTTTATTTATTTGTTTGGCGTGGATTTCAAAATACAGAAAAAAAAAAAATTATAGCTTCTTAAACCTTTCCAAATAAGTGTTTAGAACAAAGTGATAAAGTTGGTGTTTTATAATCTTTACATATTTTAAATATCTACTTAGCAGCAGTACCTGAGAAGGGTGTGATTTCAGTTTTTGGGAATTGTTCATAGAGTGGTCTGCAGTATAGTAACAATCAATAAAGCATATTATTACAGAGCTCCATGTTTTCTCAAATGAAAAGAACTTGTCTGGTTTCTCACAAATCACCGCCCAAAAGTCTGCTTTCCTAAAAGCATCACACGCAGAAATCAGAAACCCCAGTTCATGAAATGTAAAACAATGATCGCGACACCAACTAAGTAAAGTGAAAAAACAGACGATTTCTTGCCCTTAATTAACTATCGGAATAAACTTTAGAGTGAACAGTAAAAATTCAAACCAAATTACTCCGAAAAGCATTGACGGTTCTTAACAGCGAATTTAAACTTTCGCAATTTACCTTATTACTGGAATATTATTTAGTACCGCAAAATATACAGGGGTGAGGCGAACGTTTTGCAACATTTGGATGACTTTGTATCTTCATACGAATCTTTACGACGAAAGCTCATTGGCATTCAAAGTATAGGCCATCGTGTTGCATCGTTTTTAGCGATTTCTCCTACAGTTTTTTGATTGCACGGCGGCACCAGTTTTTATTCTTCCAGGCAAAGAGCTCCTTCACCCCAGGTACCACCTACTCCTGGATGTTGAAGTGCCGCTAGCGAAAGAAATTAGCCATGAACCGAAACAAGTAAAAATACAATTGGGCAAGGTCTGGACTGCATGCTGAGTGCGGCATCAGTTCGAAACCTTGAAGTTCCTGGAGTTTTTGTCCGGGTCGTTCTCGTTATATGAGTCCGAGCGTTGTCATGCTGTAGGAGAGCAAGCTTTCTGTTCACCAGTGCCGTGTACTTCTCCAAAACAGCATACATCCGCTCCACCTGTTCAGCGTAGAGGATGGCGTTGATGGTCTGACCATCTAGAACCAATTCGTAATGGAGTATCCCCTCGAAATTCCACCGGTCGCAGAGTATGCCCTTGTGCTCCAATCGTCCATGTTTGGTAACAGGTTCGGGAATTTGGTCCAGGCTCAACCACTGCCGTTTTCGGATAGCATTACGGAAATCGAGCCACTTATCTTCGCATGTAACAATTCTCTTGATGAAATTTATATCGCGCGGGTTTTCTAGGAGTTTCGTGCACATTTCCACTCGGAGGTTTGCTTTAGCTGGCGTCAGTTCGTGCGGGACCATGCGGCAGCTTCTGTACACCTTGGCGTGGTCCTGAAGTTGACGAACCATAGTGGTTTACGAAATGCCCAGCACGTCTGATAATCTCCGAGTACTGGTTGTCGGATTTGCTTATACGGGCTGGCAAACGGCCTCGGAATACACAGTTCGCGGCCTACCTCACCTTGGCTGACAGTCGAGGTTTCTGTCACCTGAACGAAATTTCTTGAAACTTATGGTAGCTGTCCTGTAGTAAACGGAACCATCCCATTTCGCATGACAAAGTTTCGTGTTTCTTGAACAGCGTTATGGCCGAGTTAAAAGTCGAAAAGCAAAAATTTCCTAATTAGGCGGTTGTGGCTGTTCACATTTTTAGGCTTCCCAATCAGAGACAGGACGGCGACATGCAATGGTTTTCACAGCAACGACTACTATTTTATATTCCTTTCGATTGACTGCAGTGCGCGACTTGAACTGGTTTAAACATGTGACATACCCGCAGCAACACATTCGTTTATGCAAACATTACAAACCTTTCGATTCCCCCTCTGTAATCCAGGAAAGAATATTAATGTCAGTGTCTACTTGATGTCTTGTTTAGATATTTCAGGAAAAGTATCGTTTGGGCAAAAATGCATTGATATTCTTTGAAGATTAATTGATTTGTAAAAGTAACTGAACAACTAACTGGTGCTGAAATACTGGAAATTCATAAACATCTCTTAGAATTCCAAATACATTTCAAAATGGGAATCATTTCATGGCTGGTAAGGATTTATATCTTCTTCAATGATGGACTAAAAATCGAAATTTATTTGTTCTTGATTTATAATTACACATCACTCTCTAAGAATAACTTAACTTTTCTGTTTATTACAGAGTGACGCAAAAATCCAGTAATATCCAATGTTCTGATATTGAATGTTCATTGTGGACGTTAATTCTCGAATCTTGCATCCGAAAGAAATCTGAAATTACCTCAATAATATTTCTCTATCGAGTCTGACATCATAAAGAAATAAGAAATTGTAAAATATCCGGAAACATTAAAAGTATACATATTGCGCTTTACATATTTCAATATTCTGTCTTTTAATAGTGAATATCAGATCCTAGCAAAGTCAAAGACATCCCATTCCATGGGAAAGGCATAGAAACAGTATAAGGAAACAGCAGTTGATATCAAATCATTAAAACATTTTTGCAGCGTTGTTAATGGGAGCTACGCACTGCATAATATTATCCGTCATACTGTAAAAACTCTTC
This sequence comes from Macrothele yani, assembly GCA_039090855.1. Classification (NCBI taxonomy): domain Eukaryota; kingdom Metazoa; phylum Arthropoda; class Arachnida; order Araneae; family Macrothelidae; genus Macrothele; species Macrothele yani. Next base: position 5,590,916 of record CM077033.1, read on the forward strand.
TGTTTTCCTCCAAATTTAATTCCTGTTATTATTAATCAGAAATTACAACTTCCTTTGATGTGCATGTTTTTAATTTGGATTACAGTTAAAAAACTATAAAAAACTCATTTATTCCTCTGCATGACCACGCAGTTGTATGGATCAACATTTTCAAACATTATAGCAGAGCACGAGCACAAACAATACCTGGAAGGACAGACGTTATAACTTTGTAATAGGGTGCAGATGCGTTTCTGTCAGCATAGTAAGTCATATGCTAATTTGTATGCTGTCGCCTGAAATTCCTAGCTGTGTTTGTATGTTACTGTTACAAACGCAATTTGCAGACAGGTTCCTTAAGCGTTCATAAATCAAAGTCCTCATATCAGCAAAACTTTCAGTTTATTACCTGTAGCTTTTTTTCTAAAATAATTTTTTTCCACTTAACGAGTAGTCACAGGAATTCTGTATAGTTGTTCACCTTTTAATAGGGTCTAATTATGAAATCATGTTTCGAGGCTGTGCGGTATCCCCACAGTCCCTTTGCGTATGTTGTTTTAATGTTCGAGTAAAGCAATGGCTCATGTCAGAAATCAACGGCATTTTCTGTTTAGACAGCAATCTCTAAAATATGATGTTTCCAAGTGTCTTCCTTAACAGTTGAGGATAATAATAAAACAAAAAAAAAGATGACATCGAATTTTCAGTTGGAATGAGAACGACTTTTGAATCCGTTCTAACACATATTATTTAAAATCAGTGGAACTGGTTAGAAAAAAGAATCAACCGGGTTCTGCAATCGACAAACCATTCGGAAACAGACAAAGGTACTTACTTCCAGTAGCAGCTTTTAAAAAGTGTGTCACGGATATTAACAAACGGCACACAAAGAGTTTCATATATCACATGGAAGGTGTCACAGACAAAGTTATTTTTAAGTCGAACAGTTAGAAGAAATACAGAAACATGACATACGGCTTCAAACGAAAGATATTTGCATAACCGAAAGTTGAAATTAGGCGAAAAATATTCTTTATGGAAAAAGACCTAGAGGAAAAGAACTTATCAAATACGTCTCCGGGAAGCAGGGATAGCGAACAAAAGTTTTCAATCTTTACGCTCCTAGCGGTAAATTTTTGCATTGTTTAAAGATGATAATTCTCAACAGCTCTATTTAAGAGAATGGAGTACCGTAAAGGAAAGAATTCTTGAAATGATTTTTACAAGCCGCGCTACAGCTGCAAACTGAAGTACAAATACAGCACCTACCGACAGGACTGTGAACTATTAAATTCCTTATATACTAGCCTGTAGTGTTCTAGAAGGTAAATGGCATCCGGTGTTAAAATATTTTTTTTAAATCACACAAGTAGAAGCAGAGGTATTAAGAAAAACACATTAAATCTTTGCGCCCCATATCGGCGATTCTGTGCATTATTTTAGGAAGAAAATACACACACACAGAGTTTGATTAGTTAGTAGTATCTGGCCGAAAAATAAGTTTTTCAATTAGGATTTTAATCTGGCAGATGTTACTGCGAACTTGATGTTACACCCTCTGTTTGAAGACTTCTGAGTTGAGAAAGAATATGAAATTATATGGGAAACATTTTGCACCGAAAACTCTCTGAAACGAACAAAGAATAATTTCAAATCGAAGCCTCAGAAAAAGGAAAATCGACAAAAATGAGACGTATATCTACAGACCGTGACGGAAAAAACTACGTAATATTTAAGGAAGAAATTATTCTTAAAAGGTTTTCCGAGGTGAACCTAATCGGTCCAAAAAAATGTTATCAATGCAGTTTTCAGAAGCTCAGATTTTTCTTCTAGTACATCAGAACCGGAAATAAACCCTTTCTCCCCCTGCTGGCCAAAATACACTTTACAGAAGATTAGAAATTATATGCAAAAGATTTGCCATTAGAGGTTGTATCCGACTCACGAATAATGTTTCAAATCGCAGTTTTACAAGCAGAGATACCGAAAACACGTATTTTACCTATGCGCTCTTTAGCGCAAAGTCAATGGATTAATTAAAATTTTTGAAATTATACGAGAAACATTTCTCAACGGAAACGCTCTCCAAAAAAGAAGGAATTTTTCAAATTGCACTTTCTCAACCAGAGATACTAACAAAAAAAACGCACTTCTACGACCTCTGGCGGAGACACCATGCATTATTTTACAAAGGAAATGTTATGAGTAAGTTCATCGATGTGAGTGATTTCGGTCCACGAAAGAATGTTATCAATCGAGCTTATACAAGCTTGGATTCTGCTGAAAATAAGTCCAGAAACAAAAACTATATTTTAGGACTCATGGTGGCCAAACTATTTTTTACCAAAAATTAGAAATTACGCGCTAAACATTTTCCATCAAGCTGTATTCGATGGAGAAAGAAATGTACAAATTGGAATTTGAGAAGCAGAGATTTTATGGATAACGCACTTTACTTTTACAACCTTCAGCGGAAAATCCATGCGGAGCATAGTCAAAATTAATTTTCCATTACTCTCTTAGATGTGTTACAACATATTTTTCTAGTATGTTCTCTTCTACTCGGCAATAGTTCATGATGCAACCACTCCAGTTTGGTTTCCACGTAGAAATCTTCGATGCACATATCCGTTAAGGTATCTTTCCTCTTTGTAAACTGATACTCAGTGTGTCTCTGTGATGATATAGTCAGCATTGCAACTTAGTAAAAGGGAAATGCAGACTATAATAAGGATTTGGATGGAAGAGTCGTATAGCATTAAACATAGCAAAAACATATATGAAAGTCTGAGAATAAATATAGCAAAAAACTAAATATATGAACACCAATACAGAAACGCAAACCGAAAGGTTTATGATAGAAAAAAGAAATTGAAAAAAGTAGACGAATACATCTGTTTAGAAGCCAAGTAACCCACATTTTAAAGAAAGACAAAAGAAATAGAAGTATTAATAGAAGAATTAATCCAAGGTAATAGAACCTTTGGAAACTTAAAGGCTATTTAACCGGCGATTTGCATTGTGTTTAAAAAAATCTTCATTATGCCTGTACACGTAACCACGTGCTAACACTCTTAAAAATTAATTATGGAGAATCACAAGGCGACATTGTAAAAAAACATTAGAGTTTCTGTAAAGAAAGTTGGAGAGAAGATTGTTAGGATGGCAAGAAGAGATAGAGTTAGAAATGAAATTATAAGAGAAAGAACTTAGGGAATAGTTGATGTTATGACAATAATAAGAGAATGAAGGTGGAGAAGGACAGGACATGTTGGAAGATGTCGAACTGGAGAGCGTTTCTTCGACGAAGTTAGGAAGAAGAAAGAAACATGTATTTCATGGTGTAGAGCGTAAAGGGTTTGCTTCCTACCGAAGGAAAAAGAGTATTCCTGCAGGTCAACCAATGAGTTTGCGAGTGGATATGTGTCATGCGTTTAGGACAAATCAGGTGTGAGGAGAAATATCGTTACAGGCAAAAGTGAGCAGTGTTCCCGTTTACTTGGGACGTGGTTTGAAGCTGCTTGTATTCCTCTTGATAAGATGAGGACTCTTTTATAATGTTTCGCCAAAGGATTGTCCTACGATGATGCAATTGAGGAATGTTCCCAGGAATTGGGGTTTCCTCATCCTCTGCGAGCAAGTCAGCGCCTCGTATCGAGTCTTGCACACAACTAGTCGCAGAGTTTATGGTAGCCTACGAGCAAGTCGAATGACAGCTTGGTGCCATGGTGTATACGTAGAAGTGGATGAGGGCAGAAGGTTGGGAAGCGGAAGTATAACTTGGCGTGTTCTTCTCGTTGAGGGCACCTGGATCCTTGGCATCTTTGAACGAGGATTCAAGAAACAGATTCAGTGGTAGAGATCTTCCCGGAGAATAACCGCTCTGCTCAGATATTGGTGCCGTTCATCCAAGAAGCGCATGTTCTACCAGGATGTACTTAATGACGGAGTTAATGGACTGCGAACCACAATCTCACATCCTGTGGTTTCCAACATCTTTCAGATAACCACTCGCTCAATTTCGTTGTTTCCGACTACTGAGGCGCATACTCAAGGTGTTGAGGGCAATTGGCGGCCCCTTAAAACGCACACTATCTAATGGAATTCCACAAAGACACACATTCTTGAATATTTATACCAAGGAAATTGTCGTATTTCGTCTGAACCCTGTTTTGAGGCGATGTTTAGTATCATCAAACAGTTCTTCCCTAGTACGTAATGTTTTCCAGTGAAATATTCGTACAACATGGACAGGTTCTCAATAGGAGGAGGAAAACACTTCTTTTCCGTGGTTATAAATATTTACCAACACCTGAACTACTCCACATTCCATAAAGGCCCGTTTTGAAGGGCCAGTCATATTACCAAATTAACCCCATCCCTTTACAAAATAACCCAACGCCGCACTATTTCTTGAGTTGCTTAGCAGTCGTCCCGCACAAAGCCACACACTGATTATTGGTACATGCAGGCAGCAAAGGTGCAAACAACGCCGACGCAGCTGCAGCAGATCACCTTTGGGGAAACGTTTCTCCCGTAATCTCCATCCTGGCGCGTTGGTCAGAAGCAGACACAGGGGCCAGAAGTCTAAAGTGCATCCATGATATTGAGAAATTTAGGAGAAAAAGGGAATGTAATGATAATAAAAATTGTACATGTGATTTAAATGCTACACATTCCACTACTAAGAACGTGTAAATTTAAATGACCTAATTGAACAGTATAAAATCAAATGGATACAAAATATTTCCAATGTAATAAATATTATGAGGAAAGAGATTGTTCTTTTTTATTTGGTCGCACATTAAAGCTGTAAGATTATTGCCCAACTTTTTGAATACCTACGTCTACCGCAATTTCGTTTATTCTCCTTGAAAATGCGAAAATAAAAAATGCCAATACTAATAAAAAATTTATGGACGTTTCTTTATACATTTTTATTTACCCACCACCTTTTCCTCAATGCTCTCGTTACGAAATATCATCTATACTCATAGAAAACTTTATCTTAGACACATTGAATACATACAAACTCTCAGAGACGTATTGTAAAAACTTTCAACAGATTTTCTGCGATTTTTTGCTGGCATTTTCAGACTTAACTTAACGCTAATGAAAAACTTTTCAGGCACTATTTTTGGAACATTTTATACACGACTTTTTGTAAACCACGTATACATAAAAGCTATTTGTGACCATGTATGATATCGAAATTTCAGTTTGAAAGTGAGAGCTAACAAAATAAATATTTAAGGCCTTTATCTTATGCACACAACTCTTTTTGAAAGTTAAGTTGAAATTAACTTTTGAACAAGAAATTTGGGAAGTATTTCCATATTACAACGTGCGTCCCTGATAAAATTCCTAGGACTGACTGCATAACTGACGTAACAATAAGTGGGATAAAAATATCTTGTGTCTGCCAGAAGAAATCAGTTCTTTCCAGTAAACGAACAGCTGCAAACCGGAATAAACTTGTACCGTCAGGCAGCAAACAGACATTGAAAGATTTACAGCAAGGGTTCTCGTCCCATTTCATTTTAGCCATGAAGAATAAACATACGTTTTGTTGAAAACTTGGTAAATCGGTACTGAAACTTACTGAAGGTTAAAAGAAGTGAATGAGGACACGACATTATTCCAAAGCAAACATTTCAAAATGGAATGCACGGTTTCGTGACGGGTGGTAATCTTTTGATGATGATCTGAGATCTAGGCATCCCTGCAAAGGTGCGGGCAAAGGAAAACTTAACGAACAGGTGCGGAATCAGTTCAAAGAGAAATATTGTCAAAATTACAATGAAACGTTTTGGCTGAGCTCGGTGGACATCAATAAATCTATCTCGTCATTAGAGTCTACGGGGAGGATCTGGAAAAATTAAAATTTAATTCTAGATCGTACCCTCTGAATAATAATGACCCATAAGAAGGCTCGTCCATCGATCTGTTCCGATCTGTTGGGCAACATGCAGATGATGATCCTGACTTTTACTCCAGGATTACATGCAGGAAAAAAAATCATGTTGCCTGCTCAGTATGATCTACAAACCAATCGACAAAACGCTGAATGGAGAAATACCCCCTCACCATCGACCAAGAAAGCCCGCATGCAACCCTCAAAGACAAAAAAGACGATGCAAATAGCCGTTATCGATTCCTAAAGGTATAGTCCACAAGGAAATCATACCAGGGCGTCCAAACGCTTAAATCAAGAATTCTAATAAGCCAGTCTTACCACGTTTACGCAGCAGTATTTGTCACCCGTCGTCCCGAAGTTATGCGAATACGGAAACTGGCTCTTGTTCCATGATAACGCAAGACCACATTAGCTAGTGTTTTTCTTTGGTGAAAAAAGTTCCCTGCTTCACCATCAAATCACTGTGTTGTGACATGCGCCGTACCTCCCCCTGATTTATCGCTCTCTGACTTTGTTCCTGTCCCTTAGGACAAAACGGGCATTAAAACTGTGGTATACAGACATTTACATCTATCCAAGGAGCGGTGACAAAACAGGTTATGCGGGCATCCCGGAAAGTGGCTTTCAGAACTGTTTTTCAAGATCTTCAAGAACGCTGGAAGCTGCGTGTTGATTTAGAAGTGCGGTAGTGTAAAAGTGATGAGTGTTAATTTGTAGGAATATGATGCTTTTTTATATTCTTTTTTACGTCCATTCTGGAGACTTTTCGGTCGTAGGTTGTACTATTTCACTTCTCATTAAATGTTGATAGGCACGAGAAACATAATTCTGCCGCAGGTTGAAATACCGTAGTAAATATTTTGTTTTTAACCCTTATGTTTAATTTAGAGGTAAAACTGAAACAATGATTTAAAAATTGATATGTAACAAATGCATTTTTATCAGACGCATATTTTGGTATAAGATAGTCTTCATATTACCAGAATTATGCTCTTATTTCCCAACGGTCACGTAAGTTGATAATTATATGTTCTGCGAGCTTTAAAAGATTATGCACGGTTCATGTGTTTCCTTTAAAAACATGCGCAACATATATTTAATACCATCAAGGACCAATTTTACATGTTAATGTTAATCGATGTAGGTAGTTGTTTATGTTCATCCTCTTACCTAGAAAAAAAAATCTGCTTCACTGATTTTAGCCTTGAGAGGTTATGGAACATACTTTAATTTTATTAGACGATTTTTAACTGTTCTTAATATAAGTTCTCTAATGCTCACTTCCATTAAGACAGTACAACTTCAGGGAGACTGCAAAGCGAATCCTTCCAAAAATTACCGAGACATGTTTTCACAGCTCTTGAAACACAGCTAATAATTAGAAACTTGGTTAATAAATCCAGTGCTGCTAATATGGTATGACCTTTTATTTCTGTGTTTGCTTCTCTTGTGATTGTGATCCGAAAATCTTTCCATAACATTTTCCAGCATTTGGGCAGCATTTTGGGCACATCCTTCTCAAAGAAATCATATAGTACGCGATATAAAACTTTCACATGCATCCGTTGGATTTTCTGTTATTTTTAGCTGAAGAAAAATATAAATTAAATACATTCATTCTCTAAAAGTTGTTTTTTTCGGAATTTCATTAGAGTGCAAATTTTCGTGCATGACGAATCTATAATTCGAAAAAAAGTGTGCTGCTTCGCTAACGTTTACTTACAAATAGCAATGCTTTGTAATGGAAAGAATATGCTTCATCAGAAATCTAGTCTACAGATACATTCAGCAGGTTACTCATTAAAGTTAAGGTATAAAATTGTTCAATTTTCAGTATCAAGTTCATCCGTTTCTAAACAGTGATATCTAAGTTACTGTCTTGTATTCTAACTAACCCAACAGTAAATGGGACAATTCTAGTAACGCAACCCTCACAAAAATGGTTTCCCTGTATGTCAAGCAGGTATACATCCCCTTTGTAAAAACAAAACAAAATAAAATAAAGGGTCATCATTTGGACATTTCAGGCTTTCTAATGCAAAAACGAATATATTTCAAATCGGACTATTAGTTGCAGAGATATCGTATCTACAGACTGACAGGCGAACGGACAAACCGATAACATAAGCACGATTTTTTTAGAAAGAGACGTGCTAAAAAAGTGGGCTAGAAAAAATTGGCCAAATCAACTTGAAAATTGTTATGTGCAATGTACATTTATAGGAATGTATTTTTTTGTAATTTGAGAGCAGTTGGGCCGTTTATTCGAATGAAGCAGCTACATGAGGTGAACAAATAAGCAGGTTGAAGTGTCACCTTTTCTTGGCTGAGGCATCACGAGTGGTTACCCAGCTTGACATGGACATATACATCTTTCCTATACTGTTCTGAGGTATTCTTAGGCCAGGTGGTAAGTCGGAATTGCGGTCCAGTTTGCCGAGCATTCCGGGATGCGCGTAGGTGGCGTCCCATCATATCCCAATCATGTTTAACCGGTGAGAGATCTCGTGAACGGGTTGGCATTGCATTGGTGTTGATATCACGCAGGCAGGCCTGGGAGCGCGTTGCCCTGTGTGGTCCGTCATTATCCTGCTGAAAAAAAAGCCGTGGGTGATGCTGCGACAAGAAACGCAACCCAAAAGGTAGTAGCATGTCGTCGAATTACTGATGAACCGATGAGATTCGGCTCCCAAGACAGTCATTCCCAGTGTTCGAGATGTGTGCCGTTTCACGGTAAAGGCAGGATCCGTACAGGCTGGTCAGCTCCTTTCCATGTACAGATACACTGTATGCTCCTGGTCCATCGCCGCCAAGTGGCAAACCGTGATTAATCACTAAAAACAACACGCCACTGGACACTATCCCACGTTGATCGGGCCCAACATGCTCGCTGGTTAGTGATAGGCTGCGGAGTGGCACCCTCAAAAATAGTCCCCGTGTTGCGAATCGTCGAGAAACAGTCCAGATGGCCACTTCTGGCGTAACTTGCAGATGACGCAACATAGTTACGTTTGGTTTATAGCGACGAATTTGAACTTTCCGATTCGAGGGCTTCAGCAATCACACCCAATCCTTGCGTTGTGTCGTTGCTCTCAGTTGCTCCACTGCCCGCATGCCGTTGGGTTGTGCTCTTCGCTGGCCATTGGCGCCAACATCGTGTGATTTCCGTGTCACTCCAAAACCAAATGCTCTGCGATACGGCGACGTGAAATAAAGCCAGCCTCTCGCATCTCAATTCTACGTCATCTCTCAAATTGCCTCTATTGCTTTGTAGTGTGCACGGGGTTCAACGTAGAAGATATCCTCACATTCCGTGGAGGTTAGTCTCAATCGCAATACACTGTCACAAATGCCTCTGCGTGCCAAGCTCCGCTTTTGAGAAGCCCTCCTCGATGAGCGGATTTCTCATGCGCTGCGGAGGTGCCACTATCTCGTCATTGGTCGTTATTTTTAACTCATTTGCAAATTCAGCCATGAGGTGATTGCATGCGGAGTTTCATCAGGATGGAACTACTTTATTGGGCTGCTGCGTTTTTTGATTTTTTGTAAAAAGTAAATACTTTTGTGTTTTCAAGAAAAAATACAAAACAAGAAGTTTTTCTCGTTTGTAACAAAGGACCAAGAAGCAAAGTTACTTGGTTCAATATCGTATTATGTGGGGAGCAATGAGATAAAAAGAGCACACACATGAAATTTCATCACGCAAAATATTCAGAAATATTTTAACAATGCTCTCACAAAAAGATACTCCTGACTTTTTCTTTGCGAATACAAATCGTACTTCGCAGTTTTTCGTTTACAAGTTACCTGCTACACCAATTTGAGTGGAAGGGGAATTATATCTACTGACGCAAATTTTCATTAACAGAAAAACTGTAGGTATTCATTTAAATAATGTATTATATTTTTTAAATACTACACGTCTTTGTAGCACCAGATATTCCAGAAGACATATGACATTTTTCGGTATAAACTTCAACAGAGTTTATAACTTGTTCTGTAAAGAACTTTAAGCATCCCATCAGATCCAACTGGCGTGAAAGAAATAGACATCGTTTACTGTTGGCTTTAAACAATGGCATACCAACATTGGTTTGAAAACCAGAGCTCTGCAGTGAAATCTCTAATTTTCCAATTCGAACCGGAACCCCTGAAACCCTTACTAAGCGAGATGCGTAACCTGCATAGGAACAGTAGTGTAAAATGCCGATATTAATATTAAAGTTATATGCTTGAATATGTCTCAGAACTGTTCCTTCATGATTTTCTCATTATTTTTATTTTTAAAAGATTAAACCCGCGGTGAACCCTGTAATTCATTTTCAGGTGATTACTAAATATTAATGTAAGCATCTAGTATGATTCTTTTAGGTTGTAGCCAGAGAACATTTAGCCTTTATGCCAGGTATTTTACACTATACGAACTTCACCTTTCTCCTTTTTATGTACAATTATATATGTACAACGAAAGAGGAAGAAATAGCACGTGGAACAAGAAAGACTAATATGTGGTAGATTTTAAAGTTGTCCAAATTGTAAATGTTTCTCAGTCGCCCACAAATTTCATGTGTGGAATATATTTCATTATATCCGCTTAAAATTTTGATGATGTCATGTGAAGAGAATTATGCTTTATATATGGGACCCCTGATAGCTGTGATTCTTTTGGTAGCTCCTTGTTTTCTTCAAGGAGAAAGCTCAAAAGCACTAAGGAATTATTTTCAACTATGCCTGATAAACGTGAACATTATCAGTAAAGCAAAATTGGCTAAGTAAACATCTCTAGAATGCACAAAAAAATGCCAGACGGAATGCGCAGAAGAAAAAGGGAATTGTACATACTTCTGTTATGACTGCTGAGCTCGTGCAGAAGGGAAAAGCAAAATTTCGAGAAAATTCGCGACTTACACAATACCTGATCTTTCGTTCCATTTTCCAGATATTCTCTCCTAATTTTTCTGCAAGAAATTGGCACAGGCAAGCTAGTATTTTAAACGCTTTACATTCAGAAGATGCTCACTCACGACGACATGGAAAAGTGAATGACCTGAGCTATCAATTTACTGAAGCGATTCCACTACTAGGTAAATAATAACGTACAAGATCATATCGCAACAGGAGATGGAAAATCGAGTTTCTGCATGACAATGTTGAAACCAAAAGTTCAATCTTTGCAATGGGGTCTACCTCACATTCACCGAAAGAAACTTATGAAATTTCAGGCAAACTATTTCTTTTTCCAGCACTGCATTCTGGTCAGCTGGACTTTAAGGAACGGAAAAATAGATGCTGCTTGATTACCTCTGGGATCAAAAAAGTACCAGAATTCATTCGGAAGTATTGGTAAGACGCTAAAAACATTTTTTTAAGAAATAAAAAATAAAAAAAAAGTCCAGCGGCTTGCTGGCTTCGGCATTGTTATTCTTTAGGAAAAGGTGCGATCTCATATTTCAGAAATGTACCCGAGAATTTGAAATAGGAAACATTTGCTGCTCACTCGCTCTACAGCACGGACTCTGCTCCAAGCGACTAACACCTTTTAGGAAACATGAAAAACTGGTGGACCGGGCTCGGTGGCGCAGTGGTCTAAGCGATGGCCTGTGATTATTCGTCCTAAAAGGGTCTGGGTTCGAATCCCGGCGAGGCATGGGTTTTGTGTTTGTCTTACGGCACTGACTCTACTCCCTTCCCTTGGAACCAATGACCCTAAATTAGGGACGGGTGACTTCTTATAGCCCATTGAGTTGTTCACGGTGGTCGTTAAACCTCCAATAAAAAAATAAAAAAAAAGTTGGTACTGGAGAGTACAGAGAGCTGAGGTGAAAAAGAAGAGTTATGACCTGGCGTACCATCATGACTGAGTCCACAGATGGCTGATTTCTTTAATTTTTGAAAATTAAAATGCTCGTTTTGTGATACGACAAATGTTCCATTTTAGGTGGCGAGTATATGGAAAAGTATTTTACCTTTACATATACTTGTATACGTAATTTCTTTGTCACATCACCCTTCTACAGAGCCATAGCAAGTTTACCTTTCATTTTCCAAAAACCGATTAGAAATTGAGAGAAGTTAGTATTTTCACTGGTGAAATGTTTATTACATTTTTCTTATTTACATGTAACCACCTTCATAGGTGTTGTTTTACTATTTTTGTAGACTGTGAAGGGACCTTAATTAAAATTTTTATTTTGTATTTTTTATTTCTAAATTTTCTTATAATATACTGCCTGAAAAAATCATATCTTTCCCTTCATAAATAATTATTTAAGAGCTAATACAAAAATAAATAGTTAAATAGACAAACGCGTTTGCTAAAAAAAAATCTATTTTCTCAATGCATCCAGAATCTGGATTTCATGTGACTTTACTGAACCAGATAGAATGTTTGCCAATGTTACCAAATAATCTGAATACCTGAATTTTGTAGGTTTGTAATTTTTTAATTGTTTTTAATTATAGAGCTTGTCGTGATAATCCAAACAAAATGTGGCGCAAAAAGCGGCATGTGAAAACGTTCAGGATCCGGGTGAGGAAAATAGTTTGGATTGAATATTTCTAACAAAAATGTAATGATATTTTATAAATATATTTTTCTATCATGTCTGATGGCATGAAGAATTGAAAATGGACATTTGGCTGAAATGTTTCCAATTTGCCTGTTAAACAACTTAAGCCAAATAAAATATAAGAGATGTGTTTTTACTGCTAACTTATAGAATTAAAAAAATTTGCTCAAAGAATTCTTCTGAGGCGAAGTTAAACTGTAAAAAATAGGTTAAAATGTGCATTGTTTTTGTCATTGTATTTCGATTCGCAAAAACATTTGCATGATAATCTAATGCAAATTATCTCCGAAATGTGACGACTTATAAGATTTAAAGCTTTACAGAAAGTAATCAAACCAAGTCTGAAACGGCTTTAATGGTCTTGAATTAAAATTTATAAAACGGAAATTAAATGTTTATAATACAGTCTCCCTACTAAAAAATATAAATTATATAGAAAAGAGGAGAGGAATTTCTTTCGCACAATTTGAAATAATAATTTACTCGATGTAAAACTGGTACTAGGTAGGGAATGACAACACTGGACGCAGGTCTCCTTCTACATCAATGACCGCTATAATTCGTCCGGCGCCACCAAATTTGACCGTTGACAAAGGTACACACGTAACACGGCTGCTCGCAGAAATTACAGCGATCATCCGACACAAATTACCGCGTATTAAATCCGGTTTACGTTCCGCGACAAAAGGAACCCGATTTTCCAGTGCCCAGACTATCTGCCCAAGATCAAACTCCTTCAGACCGCCATGTTTAGCAAACATGACAATCTCTGCGATCTAATAGATTTTTTTTTAAATTTCTTCGCACTTTCTTTTCCTTTTCCTTTTCAACTTTACTTTGATCTATTATTTTGCTAGGACTTTCCTCTGCTATTAATTCCGCATCCATTAAAAAAGAACTTGCTATTACAGCAGCTGACCTGTCAGAAATGTCCGTGCAATGACAGACTTGTGCTAGACTTTGCAAATTAATCCGCATTTGCTTTTGATTATTTGTTTCCAAACAAGATACTTTTTCACTCCGAAAACGCTTTTATGCCGGATTTAACATCAGATTCTCCATCCCTAATCTTCTCTTCCTCCTTCATGTTTCGCTACTTGAATTATCTGAAGCTACCTTACTCACCTCTGATTCAAAGGTTAAAGGCATGACCGAAAGGGAATTTTAAATTCTTTAGATTTTTCAGTATATTGCACGTTTGAGATTTTGAGTACCTGAAAGGTCTACCGAGCTAATAGTCATTTTTCTTTGATGTCTTTGATAGTTCCAAAAATACTCGTTCTGTAGTAGGTGTCTTATTCTTATACTTACACGAGTAGTCGCAACATTTGCACGATGATATAAGGAACATCCCTATTTTCCAGCAGACACCCTAAAAGCTTCAACTGTTTTTTTCACTTATGCTCGATGTTTGCCTAGATTTCATTGCTTTTCTTTATTTCTATACTTTCTCTAAAATGTTTTAATCATATTCAAAATCTGTTGATCAGAATACAACAACTGGAATAGAAGCCCTTATTTTGACTTCTGAAATTAAAATATTAAAGATTTAGCCTAGATTTGGCTGCATTACTTTCTGAGAATGTTTTAGTAAATTTAGACGTATCAACAAATAATTTCGGATCATATCAGCTTATAGGTTGCTAATACATTGTCTTTAAATTTTCGAAGGTGCTCCAACACATGACATTTAACGTCATTTATAGTTTAGGTACAATTGCTATATCATTCGTAAGCGCACAAGTGACCAACACCAACAGACTACGTTTTTTTTTAATACACCCCAATGTGACATAGATCTCCAGAAACGCATAGAGCGTATTAAATCCGTTTATTTCTATGGAGTAATAAGCAAAAATTCGCCAAGACAACACGGAAAAATATATATATATCCGGAATGACAAAGCGATCCTTGAACACTAGATATAAAAATACGTACGAAAGTGTCAACCAGGACATGCGGAATACAGCCCTCACCAGAGAAGTCGTGCATTCATCGGCCGCTCCAGTATACTGGAATAGTATTAGAAGTATTGCCCCTTACACTAACTTTAAAAGAGACTTCCATCAGGGAAACTGTGAGAAATCCTCCCCAGCAAAGCGGTAATGCAATGATGTGATCTCTACCGAGACTACCAATGGTTTGGCAAGCGTTTTTAAAAGATGGGAAGAAGTCGCGGCGAGGCGTGTAACTACACGCTAAACATATTTTTCATGTAATATCGATTGTGATATCACCCACATTATTTTCAAAAATCATCTGTTTTCCTTACGTCATTTCTAATTCCCTGAATGTTATCATATTTACCCTTGTCTTGAAAAAGCCTCCCAGTGGAGTGCGAAAGCTTGGCGAAGCTTTGTGCTTACTAAGCCATAAAAATAAACCAGATTTAACACGGTATATTCGTTTCTTGAGTATACCAACAATCCACACTGCTGCGTTGAGTGTTGAGTCAACTGCACAAAACAAAACTCAAAAGAATATTTCCCACAAGGCACTAAACTGAACCATTACTAGATATTTACTATCAACCGCAGAATGCACGATTAATTGCACCACGTACGATTCCTCAATGAAAACCATTGGGAAACAGAAAATCAAACCGAAGGTAATTCGTTCAGGTGCAGACTGCAGGGCGTGTTTTGGAGGAAGGTACTATCCGCTGCACTTACAATCATAATTCATTAACGGCACTTAAACGTTCACATTGATTGGAGCACAGCTAAATATATTTTGATCGAGCTGTGCTTTTAACTCACCAGTTGGCCATTTTGGCACATATAGGCATTTTAATTTAAAAACCTTGACTTTTGTGCTCCACCCTAATGTCGTAGTCAATTCCTCGTTTCCTATGGGATTTCAAGAGGTACGCTTTGATGCTTTCATGTGTAGTAACCATTTTCAGCGGAAAAGATAAGCGAAAAAACTAACAATGATCAAGGGTCAACAAGTAAGGATTTCAAATTGTTGATTCAAAATGAAATAATATTTTGAAGTTATAATAGCACTAGGGTTCATTTTTGAGAAATTTAAATGAACCGTATAATTATTATACCCGTGCTAACACAAGCTACCAACCACAACAACGGAATTTTGTGACAGTGAACAAGAATTTCAAATCATAAATAATGCGTCTGGTTTGTCAGAATACTCAGCGACATGTGCAGTAAAATATTTTTCTTTTCTCCACAAGTGAAGAAATCTCTATTATAGCCCTAGGAGCTAGAAGGAAACTTCTGTTGGAATTTCAAGAGCCACGAAGTTTTGTTCGTTTTGGCTATTTCTACTATGTTATAGTAAATACAAAAATTTTGGTCACATGTTCAGAATGGTGGTCATTATTTCAGAAATGTCCGCCATTTTTGAACCTCAATTAATGATTAAAAAAAAATAAACTTGATGCACGCAGAATGGGGTTATGTTGTATATCAATGTATATGTTTTTATAGAGCATGCTAAGTTCAAACATAGCATTGAATGTGCTCCAAATGTAATACCAAATCATATTTTAAACCTTTTTATTATGAAATTCTCAAATAAACAAGTTGCCATTTCATTTACATGACAACGGAAAAGTAAAAACACAATATTATGTAATACATTCTTTTAATTTCACTTTTGTTTAAATATTTAAACAAAGATTCTTCTCTTTACATTTACAAAACTGACAGCAAGGTATCATTTCAACTCTGCGAAGGGCAAATAATAAGCTTTTCCACATTTCTGGCAGGTGCAGGAGAGACACAAATTCAGGGGGTCTTAAATGTTCCATCGTTATGATCGGCAATAAACTCCGTCTTCTGCTGTGTAACCATATTGTTGAGGGTCAGTGATGAGTTTCCCTTCTGCACATTAATCCACATGTAGCATTGAAGGTATGCACGCTTGATATGAAACAGCATTGTTGAGAAGGTGGGCACAGTTGAAAAAAAATTATATTATTTGCTTTGTGAAATTACTGCTCAAATCGAACCCCCATCACAGTTCGTTTTTGATGAACCAATGACTTTTACGCAATAAACAGTTCAGCATTTTGTAGCATTGCTTTATCAACTAGGAGCAACCCCAAAATTTGTCAAAAGTTTTCCCTGATGGAAATTGCTGTTTTAAGTGCCATAACGTCTGTTCCTATATTGCTTACATTGTATCACAACCAGATAAACTGGAGTACGGCAGGTAGAATGGATAAAAAGAAGAATGTCGTCCATATTTTCCATCATTTTGTGAAGGGGTATGTATCGGACAACGATGCTCGGATATCTTTGATTATCCACAATTCCTTAAGACCGACTTTTTGAAAACTCTCTTTAAAATGGTATAGTGCAGAGACCATGACATCTGTGTCAGCTGAGACAATCATTATTCTTTCAATAGATCCTGGTTCAACGATGTTTCCAATGTAACATTTAATGATCATATCATCAGCTTCCTCACATTTCATGACAAAGTGATAATACCAAACTTACAGAACTTTCCACCAATTTCAAGCATATTTTTCGGTTTATGTTTGTGACCTCCTGCTAAATACAAAGGTTTTCCGCTG